>CM018079.1:77763810-78963810 GCA_008658365.1 Alca torda | reverse complement strand
TGTGTCACACAGAATAACTGGAATAAATCAGTAAACTGAATGAAGACAAAGCCTTCACCACAAAGACAGTCTCCTGTCTTTGGCCAAACAATGGCAGGAAGGAATTTAACACCGAATCTGAACAGAAAACCTCCCTTAAATAGGCCTGTCCTAGCTGTGTGTATTTAACAGGGTCAAAGGCAGTAAAGAACAGGAAGCCCTAGTAATTTTGATCAAGTGGTAGTACTCCTTACTCATTGTTAAAGACCTAGACAAATTTAAAAAAAAAAAAAAAAAACGAGAGTCCTGCAAGTTAAAATACAAAGATGAAGCCTGGCAACAGCTGGCCTGGATCCACATCTAGTATTAATGTGCCTATTTTAATTTAGAGAAGCTGAAACTGGCTGATATTAAATTTACTTATGAGTCGATTTTGAGAGTGACCTGATGTCTTGGTTTCTAAATGCTCAAGGAAAAGGCCTGGCTGGATACTGTGAAACTTCCTGTTCAGCCAGGAAAATTCCTGTTCAGTCCATGGACCTGGATCTGGGACCTCAGAGACCATTTGGAAATATTCTCTCTGTTCTGAAAGATAGAAATCTCAGACGATTGCTGCTTTTTGGACAGGGACCATATGTATCATTTATGGCTGCCTTTTTAACACTTTGCTTTTATGCCCAGCACTCTTCTACCAGTAAGTTTTCTCTACTTTGTTACATATAATGTCACCGCTTACCTTTAAATGTATTTTTTTTAATCTTATCCATAAAATTGTATTGTTGCATAAGCCAGAAATGTGATATTAAGCTTGTTCATCCTTTAAAAAGTCATTATCCTGGTGGTATTGGTCACAAATGAGAAATCTCACTCTGAAGTCTACCTTAAAATTTTAAAATATTGTGTATGACAGCAGCCTTATTTATAAAAATTTCTTCCCCACTTCAATGGGGCTCAAGGTTGATTCATGAACTAATCCACTCAAAATCAATTGCATATCCAAAGCATAAGACAATATACAGTAAAAGCGAGAGTGGAGGGAAATATTAAAATATACATATATTTTACACGAACAATATCTTTGTAGTAAATATAAATTATGATTCACCTGAATATTCTTTGGTTATTTGGTGTATTATTTACAAGAGACACAGACCAGATTAAAGGATGTATTTAAAGTATCTTATCAGAGAGAGTTTCATGCTCAAGGATAAGAATGGGAAAAAATTTATTGTCTTCTGGGTTATAACTAATGAAATAGGAGAGTTGCAGCATATAATAATGAGAGTCAGAAGCAGAGAAGTCAGAGGAGCAGATTTCTGAGGGATTAAAGCTTTTCATTGTTTATGTATAAAGAAAGTGATTTATTAAAAAGAGTTGCTGAAGAACAAAAGGAAAAAATGCCCATTCTTTTGAAATGCATTTTCCCTAGCCTCCCTAAGAACATATTTATAAACCTGTACAATAAATAGGAAAGCTAAGCAAAGAATAACATTAGTATGTGCACTTATAAAAAAAGAAAAGAAGTGCAAACAAAATCTGGCCAGCTGGTAAAAAAAGCTGAATTAATGTGCCTTCGTGTATCAGTTTTGCAAGAATGCAAATATCGCAGCTTTTGGTCAGCTGCTTTTGAGATTAATTTCAAACAAGTAACTTTTTTTTCCTTAAGAAAATGGACTAATAATAGACAGGTCATAAGTATGCAAACAGGGCTAACTCTGCCATAAAAGCAGAATAGGTTGCCAACTAGAGCAACAAAATGCTGAGGGCAGCAAAATTAATTACGAACATGGTTTGTGGGTCTGCAGATCTTTTTCTGCATTACCCTAAACTGCAAGTCTTTTGGACTTGTATGCAATTGTATGGGTTAATCAGTAGAACCAGGGAATTTTATGTAATTGGTGTTTTAAAACTACAGAGGTATATCTAAAAAACCTTAGTGTTAACATAAAATATATTATTATGAGCAATGTAACTTTGTTTTAAAGGATATTGTTACCTAACATACTACAGACTTTTCACATTTTCCTAAGTTTTTTGCCTGAAAGACGAATGTTAAATACAAGATTTTCTTTCCTCTTTTTTAAAAGAAGACCTCAAAAGATTTGCGGACCAGAAAAGAAAAGAAAAGAAAAGAAAAGAAAAGAAAAGAAAAGAAAAGAAAAGAAAAGAAAAGAAAAGAAAAGAAAAGAAAAGAAAAGGAAAGGAAAGGAAAGAAAAGAAAAGAAAAAGAAAAGAAAAAAGAAAAGAAAAGAAAAAACTCCCCAACAATAAAACAGACTATTTCATAGTTTCATCGTTGGATGCCTGTCTTCAAACATCCAAAAGGACTCAAGCTGTCAGAGCTTTGATTGACAATGTCTTGTCTTCATCCAAGTTTATATCTGCCATCTACTGCTTAGTACTATGAGATTATTCTGCAACTCTTTGTAATTAATTTTTGTTTAATTATCTTGAATAATTTGGTATCCTCACTTATCCCTAGCTTGTCCTCCTTTCTAGAATGTATCTGTTGAATGTGAAACTGGCGTGTGCAGTGCGAGTCTGAGTAACGTAAGCCCTTATTTATGGGTGGATGTTGGTGTTTGGGTAGGGATCTCAGGGTAGGAAATACTGCAGTGGCACAGTTCAGACCATCAGAATGGAGCATAAAAAGCAAAGTGCTATAGAAAGGTACAATATGGTACGAGTTAAGGCACCGGCATCCAGATTTCCATTGTCCAAACTGAGTATGGGACAGCAGGGCAAGCTTAGACTAGAAATGGATTCCAGATCAGTGCATAAGCAGCACTGTGCTTTAGCTATAGAAAAATCACCTTTTCCTTGTAGTTACAGTATTTCATTTTAATCTATTGCCACGAGTTAATGACAAATGCCAGCACTAACCCAGAGTTTCCAAGCTGTTTTTTTTTTTTCTTCTAATTTGCTCTTTTTGTGTCTACTATCTTCAATTTTTTAGCTTTCATAATGGAAAGACGTCCTTTGATTTCTCAAATGAGGTGCTACTCCCCCCTCCTGTTGGTGGACCACGTTGGAATTCCATGGGGACTAAGCCCAGCGGCACAGCCGATGGAAAAGGAAGAAAAAAAAAAAAAGTTCAAATAATTTACTGGACTTGAAATGAAAAGCTAACATGTTACAAATTAATTACTTGAAACTTTAAGTTCACTACCAGCTCACAGCAATAGCTTTTTCTATTTCTCTGTGTTCTCTGCCTTTCATAGGGTGAGACATACTTGTACCTTTGCAAACTGACCTGGAAAAGCCGAAGTTTTCCATGATTTAAGGATACACATTCTACAAAGCAGTAGGAGCTGTCTTCCAAAGTGCTATTGTAGAGCGCTCCAGCAGTACTGAAAATCTTTGAAAAGAACCCATATGGAACGGGAAGGAGAATAGCTGTAAACTGTAAGGGACACGGATTATTAGTTTGCTTTCGAAAACCAAAAGATGGAAGGGAGGGAGGAGGGAAGGAAGAACTGGAGAAGGAAGGAAGGAAGGAAGGAAGGAAGGAAGGAAGGAAGGAAGGAAGGAAGGAAGGAAGGAAGGAAGGAAGGAAGGAAGGGATTTAATTTTGTATAGAAGGAGTCATTTCATACACGAGGTATGAAACAGAAAATGATGCCTGGGCTAAGAAAGAAGCATCCCTACCTGCCAGAGAGAAATGATGAGGGGACTGCAGAATGAAAGCAAAAGAAACGGCAGAGCTATGTTTTAAAAATCTTAGTGTTTCCAGTTGTTACTGCGAGGTTTAAGTTGGCAGTGACATATTATTTTGGCACATTGTCATTTTTACTTTCATTATGGTTAAGACCCAGCAGAGATGTTATTTCGATGCTGTAAGGGACTATGTTTATTAAAGGAACTTCAAGAGCACATTGTAGTGCTGCTGTATAACATCATTTATAAAAGCATTTACATCCATCAGTGTCATCTGGGGTTGCTATAAAACACAAGTTCTGAGATTTGGACAGTTTGGCACTGTACAGACATAACACACCAGTCATGATATGACAATAGTAATTCGCTAGTTAATCACGCTGAGAAACTTTTTCCTCACTTAAACAGCAACTTTATCTGCTCTAGGATGTAATCACCTTTCCGGACTCTGCATTTAGATGCACATTGCATTCCCAATTTTACATGTAACTAAAATAAAAAAAAAAAATGCTGCATTTTCAAAGCCCATTTCATCTTTATATACCCACATATAATTTTCAGTCTCGCACAGCATGAGTGTTCAAAATAAAAGAGACTCCTAAAATCCATGTGAATGTGCATTTACAGCGGCTGCACAATCAAAGGTATTTTTATCTGCTAGCCTGCTTTTATAAGATGTAAACCACACATTTGTAAGGAGTAATGTTCGGATTTTTATTCCTGGCTTTGAGCAACTTGTGGCAGAGGAGTTTTTTTGTCTGAGAAGAGCCACAGTGACATATGTGTCAATACAACTAATGGCTATTCATTCTCACAGCTTAGCATTTCACTCAATGCCAATCTAAATATGTATGCGTGTGCATAAAAGAATATGTACTTACCTATAGGTAAAAAAATCCCCCTAACTGGTCTACCTTTTACTATGTGATAGACTCCATCTTTCTAATAAAATAGGAATTGATGGAGTTTAAAAAAAAAAATAATAATTTTTTCCCTGTTGTTTTTAATTTTCATATAAACCTGCTTTTACTTCCATAATCCAAGATTGGAAATAAAATTGCCAGAGTACCGTAGGAAAGAAATTTTCCAGTTTCTAATACAATTTCAATCTTTTATCCCATGGGAATACCAATTCACTTGATAGATGAAGCCCATGACTGACACCAGTAAATAAATGCCAATACAGTGTTCAGACCCTTCAGGAACTGTTATTGACTAACCAACATGAGTAAAACACGTACGTTAAATCATCGGCTTCGTAGAGGAACTAAAACTGTGACTCCCTTGGCAAGTTTTATTTACCTACCCTTTCCCATGCAAAGGAGAAGCTCTTGTAGTCTATCACATTATTCCTGATCGTTATATCTCCATGTTCGCACCACCACCTTAACGCCTTGCCCATGAACAGGTTGTGTATCCACTTTCCTCCCCCTACACAATTTGGATGAAAATTATCAGAGCTTGTCCACTGGCCGATCGTTGTGTTTCTGGGGACTGAGCTGTTACTCCACAACCTCTGATGCCTATTTCGGATTTCTGCGTGCCCTACAAAAGTTTGTCTTCCTCATTGGAGCAGAAATTATTGCAATTTTATTGTCTTGTAGAGCTGCTGGGAGCAGTATGTGGCTCGGTTTGTAGCAATGCAGAATGGCCGCACAAGTGCCAGGGGAGCTCATCACAGCTGTGACTCAAGAGTTACTGTGGTGGGACAGCTCTGAGAGCCCATGTGCCGTTTAGAGAGACCTGGAAGGTTAAAGAACAAAGTTCACTGCTCCAAGAAAAAAAGAAAACAATCAGCGGGGAAGCAGGTATAATTGATTTGGATGACATGATGCATGCTGCAATTTGTTGCTCTGTATTGAGGCAGAATGGTGGCAGAAGCTCTGTAATTGAAAACCAAGCGGTGAGAAAATTGAAGGGTTTTCTCTAGTGCAGCAGTGGTTGCTGTCACTTTGGGAACTGACTATCCCAGGTTTTTAGAGCTTGACGTTCCAGATTAACTGTCAGAGACAACTGGTAATATTCTTGTGATGCTATTTACCTCAATATCTCAAATGCATCTGAACTTATAGCTGATTTTCATTGATTTGAGTTTCCAAATTGTGTTAAGAACATTGATGTCTATATGCTCACCTTCAGCCCTTGGTCTGTTGCTTACAGAAAGCTTACAGAAAAGCTTAACACATACAAAAAGGCAAGTGATATAAAAGCTGGGGTTTTTTTTCCTAACCAGTGTGTGAAATAACTAATTAAAAAAAGCTTTTCTTTCATAGAAGGTTGTTATGATAATGATGTGAATCACGTGATTATCAATCAGTGCTGAGGTACATGGTGATGTACATGAATGTAGACAGATGTACAGTGATCAATCAAGTGTCAGTTTCATCATGATCTTCTATACTAAACATTTAAGGATAAAATGGAGCAACATTACTAGATCCCATGAGTTTGGCACAAAATGTTTTGCAGAACAATCCGTAACGCTGGTCCTTTGATCATTCAGATCCAGCACAGGACTGGGACACATTTTTTCCTCCTTTCCATGAAGACCAGAACCATTTTTCCTTAGTGAGAAAAATGGAAAAAAGATGCAGGGCAAGAGGTGAGTCTGAGATATAAAAGGAAACAAGTCACAGACCCGGGACTGGAAAGCATGTCTTTATTCCACAGGGTAGACATAGTCATGGAAAGTTTTCATCATTTTACAGAACAATTTTTCAGAATATAGGTCGTTCCTCCTTTGTTGCAGCTGTACAAACTTCAAAACCAGGTTTCAACCATTGGAGAACTTTATCAAACTTGCAAACGTGAACAAAGACTAACAAGCATGTGGTCAGATCTGCAGGCTGCAAACAATAAATAAATGGGAGGTTTTAAA
Source organism: Alca torda (assembly GCA_008658365.1). Lineage (NCBI taxonomy): Eukaryota > Metazoa > Chordata > Aves > Charadriiformes > Alcidae > Alca > Alca torda. The sequence continues at coordinate 78,957,296 of CM018079.1, read as the reverse complement.
CAGCAGAACCAATGTGCAAGCCAAAGCAAGCCAAAGCTCTCATCAGACTAAAATTAGAACAAACTTTAAAAAAAACCCCAAATATGTAGAGGTAGAAAGCAATTAGACCAGAGATAGAAACATGTGCTGCTTAGCTCAGTTTCTTCTCTTTCCGTTTCTGTCATGCACGGTGCTACACAACCATAATCTCGGGTGAGACACCTGCCTGGCACCTACCATTCTCTGAACTTCTTCTCTCTGAAAAGGCAGCTGTCGTTTCAGCTTTCTGCTGCCTGCTTTGTGACTCACTGCAGTTTGGGGGAGGTTGGAGGAGCTGAGAAGTCCTGCTTGCTGAAGCTACTCCTTTACTAAAGGAGGATTTACATGTGCTGGACCTCGGCAATGTACTGCCTCATACTGCTCGCCTAGGCATTGTAAATATTTTTTGACTCTGTCTAAAGTCATACATCTACTGTTGTGGTTTACCCCAGCCAGCAACTAGAACCATGCAGCCGCTCGCTCACGCCCCCAGTTTTCCACTCTTCCCCCAAGAAGAGTGGGGGGGAGAGGGAAAAAAAAAAAACAGGTGGAAAGGGAGGAAAAAACCTCATGGGCTGAGATAAAGACAGTTTAGTAGAAACAATAATAAAAAGGAAAAAGAACAATAATAATAATAATCATAGAATCATAGAATTGCTGAGGTTGGAAGGGACCTTTAAGATCATCAAGTCCAACCATTAACCTACCCTGACAAAAACCACTCCTAAACCATGTCCCTAAGTACCACATCTACCCTTTTCTTAAACACCTCCAGGGATGGTGAACCCACCACCTCCCTGGGCAGCCTATTCCAATGTTTAATAACCCTTCAGTGAAAAATGTTTCCTAATAATAATAATGACATGGGCCACTCACCGTGTGGTGAATTAGCACTGTCCTGAGCAGTGATTGCGGATTCCCATCCCCCAGCTAACCCCCATGGAATATTCCATTGGCCATCCCACCCTTCTGTCTATGCTTCTACGAGAAGCTGAAAAAGTCCTTGAATAGTGTAAGCATCACTTAGCAACAACTAAAACCAGCAGGTATTATTGACATTCCTTCCACAGCAATCACTAGAAAGAAATTAACTCTTTCCCAGCTGAAATCAGGACATCTACCCAGTCCTTCCTACGAGTGCTGGCACTTGCGTCGCTGCCTGCATCAACTCAAAGTATTCTCAGATCTTGATCCTCCCAGTTACGTGATCTGTGCAGAAAGAATTGCGCACAGTTATATATCTAGGTGTTGTAAATGTTATTTTTGTGCCTTTCCACTGATTTGGGGCATACGTGAGAGGCTTAGGGGGGATTTGGTCTGTGGTGGTGTTCTTCTTTGCGCATCATAAAAGGCTCTCCCGGTTATAGACTGTCATCCGTCTTCAGGTATATGATGGGGGTACTGAGGTCTGACCAGACTCACAACAATATGTAAGCACAGACCTGTCTATTGTGTAAATATGAAAGATGTAAAATATAAGAAAGTGATAGAAGGTGTGTCTGCAGAGCTCTGAGGGACAGACTGATTAAACTGTTCACCAAATTATATCCGTCAACAGGATTTGTTTACCTGAAGAGTTTTCGCAGCAATGAATAAGCACAGACAATTTAGGCTTTCAGTATCTTCCCGTATTAGCAGATGACAGACAGCAGAACAGCCCAAATAATTTGTAGATCAATTAATAATCTAATTTTATTGAAACACTTTATTACTTTACTAATTCATAGTGATTACGTGGGTCGTAAAAATGTGTAAGGAAAAATATTTCAGTTTTGTGTTAATGAGGGAGTGGTATGATTATCTGATGTCAATCAGGCTTGCAAAGATAATATTACACAATGTTTACTACTGAACTGGAGATGCAAAAAATATTTTCAAAATGCCTTTTAGTTGGTGACCATTAGTCCAGAACGTGTCGTGATAAGGGAGTAAGGAACAGGTTGGTGTGAGCACCTTAAGCTGAATATATTGAGAGAGGCAAAAACCTAAGATCCTTCTCCGTACCTGTCCCAAAGGAGCAAGTCTGAGCTGCCCTCTCTTTAAGTGGTTTCAGATGTAACAATCACTTTAAATGCACCCTCTGTGAACTTCGTCCTCGCGTTCCTCCGCTTCTCTGTATGTCAAACAGGGGCAACAACAGTCACTTCAGTAAGGCTGTTTGAATTCCCCCAGGAAAACTCACGTGCATCATGATGTCTGCGGTGGAATCCAATTGTGCCCAATTCGATGTTCCCTCTGTCCTCTTCTTACCCAGTACAGCGAAAGATAAGGGGAGAGAAATATGTTCAATTTCTCCCTAATCATATCTTCCAACATAATACATTACGTTTGTTTTGAATTTTACTATCACGTTACATCATTTTTTCAAACCTCATGTCCCTCTTTTTCTCTCTACTTCCTTTTTAACCTTATCTACAGCACCTCGAGAATAAATTTCATACACGCATAATTTGGAATTGCCCACTACAAAAGACTGTGGTTCTAGTACAGCTGAAATTTGCACATTAACTTTCTTCTTTTACTTCTCAGTGGAAAAAAGAAATAGGAAACCAATGGGAAATTCACACCAGGTTTACTGTTTCCAAAATGTCTCCCTCTGATTTAAACATCTATAGAAATAATAGTGTCCCTCTAGAAAGACCCGATAGGTTTTAAGTTTCTTTCAAATCTTCTTGACGCGGAAAAAAAAAGTGATGAGATTTCAAAGAGAAGTTCCACGCAGGAGAGCTTTGGTGTTGCCAGTGTTCTTGTAATGCCAGAGCAGATTCATCTCAGGAATTGCTCTAATCTGTCCTTTTTATAAATATACAATATAAAAACATGTTGATCTTTCTAAAGGTGTTTTTTTTTAGGACTTTTTTCTCATTATTGTATCATTCATTCATTCACAATAGGTTGTCTTATTCATGTACTGGATTAAAGTGTGTGTGTGATAATTCTTATATAGAAATAAATACCAGTTTTTACTACAGTTGAGAGCTTTCAGCTAGAGTGAGTGCCCTACTGAATAAATGAAATCATTCAGGATGAATTCATCTTAACATAGTTTGCCCCTTTTCTTCTTTGATTACCATAAATTGATATATCTATGTACATTAAACAAGAAAAGAAACCACAACATATAGTACGATCTATGTGCAAAACATGAAAAGGTACACAAAAAACCAGCCTTTTTTTCCCGATGTCCTCCACACAATTAATTAGTCCACAAAAAAACCCCAACTTTTCCTCTTTGCAATTAAGAAGAAAAAGTCACTAAAAGGGAATGGGAATCTTAGATGAACCACCTTATTCTTTCCTACTTGGAGAGGAGCAATGAGAAAACAAAAGTTGTGAAGCAAAAAATCTTAGAAGATCTTTGTTAATACAGTTTCTTTGCAACTTTTAAGGTCTCCACTTTAATGCCATGGAATAAAAATGATCCAGTTGTATTTGTCTATGTAGATAGACAAATGAGGTTAATTTTTCTCAGGGTTTCTCATATAGAAAAATGGGTGGCTCACATTCTGACCTGAGATGGGATAGGTGCACGTTCAAATAGTCTTGAGGGATATCAACTTAAACTGCCTTGAATCAGAATTATTTTTGTCTTCCTGCCTACAGAAAAGAAGTTTTCACATTGAACAGCTAGGGAAAAATCAATCATGAATGCTAAAAGACTACCATTTTTGGGAGTGCTTCCTTAGACACGCACAGGAACCTAAAATACCACCGTATGAATGAAGCCCAACACCCTGTTTTTCTTTCTGAGCCACACTTAGACATTTGGCTCCATTCAAAAGACCTGAATGGAAAGTAGTTCAGTGACAGCCAGATTTTTGAGGAAGTTGGCTTGTTTTGGTTTCTTTTTTTTTTCATTTTCTGAAGCTATATGTTATTTAGCGATAACGATAACTGAAAATGTTCTTTAGCATGTCAAATTCCACAGTGTTCCATACTTCAAAAATTAAAATGAGATTTAGTTGCTGTTATGGGAGACCTGTTACTTTTGTTGAGTACGTTGCAGGAAAAGCTCCACAAATGAGAAAAACGATACAGAAAATAGCTTCATATGTGCTAAATAATATCGAGCAAACCAGGGTGACCAGAACAGTCTTCCTTCTTTCTGTTGTGATTATGGGTCAAAGAAACATGTGGCAAAGGAGGTCATACAGCAATAAGTACTCTTGTTATCAAAGCACAATTTTAAGCAACATTTTCATATATTTCAGTGCAAATAGTCAGTCATTCAGATCCCATTGGTCTAGTCCAAACCATGTTATTAGGTTGCATTTTTTTAAAGAAGCATGTCACAAAATGACCGCTTGTCATAATAGCGAGGGATTTGGTGGATTACCTCAGAAACCTGCACAAGTGGAATTTATGTGTTGCACTCAGTTATATTTTTGGACTGGTAACAAAGATTTTGTAGTTTGAAAGCAAAACGGTGGACAGAAAATTTGGGGAAGCCATGGAAGTGGCTGTTAGATGAAAGAATGAGGCAAAGATACCTCCAAATGCCTGGGGTTCTGTTATCTATTCCTGCTTTACTCCGCACTCTCCTTTCTTCAGTTTTCGGTACGCATTTGTAGATACTTGAAAGATTATCTTTAAGCAGAAACATTAAAAATAAACATTTAAAGTATTAAAAAATGGTGAAATAATTATTTATATTAAAACCTATCACAGCCTATCCAAATGTTAGCATTTATCTCTGCTTTGCATAGATAGACTTCAGACGAATCTATGAAGCATTATGTATGTTGACATTTTTCTTTTCCAAACAGTTATTTCTTCACTGAATTATCAGAAACATGATCTGTGTTTGCTTTTGGTAAGAAAGAAATAAATCTTATTTCTTTAATGCACTGTAGCACCAGGATTGAGCCTTTTTTGACAACTCCTCTTTTAGCACTATTTTTCTCTCTCCGTCACTTCTTCTTTTTCTCTGGCCTCCCTGAAATCTTTGGATACATCACATCTCTACATCCCTAACTCATATCCTGAAGACAATAATGTATTGACCTCACCTTCTCCCCTCCTCATCAAAACAAAAGAGAGAGAAGGAACCTCCCCACACAAGGGGTAACAATTTTAAACTAAAGAGGATGGATTTAGGCTAAGATATAAGGAAGAAATTTTTTTACGATGATGTTGTAAAACCCTGGCCCAGGTTGCCCAGAGAGGTGGTGGAGGCCCCATCCCCGGAAACATTCAAGGTGAGGTTGGATGGGTCTCTGAGCAACCTGATCTAGTTGATGTCCCTGCTCATGGCAGGGGAGTTGGACTAGATGGCCTTGAAATGTCCCTTCTGATCCAAACTGTTCGAGGAGTCTATGATTCTATGATTTCATTAAACTCTTTCCCAGCTCCTGTAGGGACCCAGCCACACAAACCTCTGAACTCTGGATCTCAGCAAGGAGTTCTTCCCTCTCTGTGTCCATTCTTCATTTCAGCAGGGCTGGCCCAGTGGAGTCCCCATTCCCCCAGACATCCCCATCCATCCCCCTGTCTGTCCCAGCCCTGCTCATCTGCCCTGCCCTAGCCTAGACATCTGGGTTCTTCACACCGTCTCAAAGACATGGCTTTGCCAGCCATCCTGATGTGCCACCCTCACTTTGCAGGGGTAAGGGATGGTGGGAGGAGGTGGTAGACCTCTTTCCAACATGTTGTGTGCACCCAACCCTCAGACACCTGTGCCTTTAGTCCCCTTTCCTCTGTCCCCCGTTGGGCTTCAACAAGATGTCTTCCAGACTGCCAAAGAAGATGAAACCTTCAGAGAGACTGGGAATGGCGGGAACAGAGAGGAAAAGTGGGGAGGGAGAAGGCAAAGGCTTTCGCTCTCTTAAGGCTCCTTCTGCATCTCCCAGAGGGCTCAAATTTAGTCCGAGAACTGCTGTGCAAGAGCATGTCTGCCGCTTTCTGCAGGTCAGTGACACAATATTAGCACTCGCATAACAAAATTTCCGAACCAATAGCTTTTTCAAATGAATTGCAAACAAGGGTTGTAGGAAACTAATGAGACCTGGTAGATTTCTTATTCTTAAACAAAAGGGATTTTAATTGAAACAGGAAACATTCCAAACCTGCTCGTGTCAGAACCTTACTATAAACATATTATAACAGCAAAGTGACAGCTGTTTTGTCAGCGTTTACACTTAATACTCTTTTTAATGTTTCTGTTAAAAGATAGCTATTTTAACAAAATTGCCACAGAATGAACATATGGCACTGTTCTGTATTCTCACCAAAATTGTTAGCCAAAGTTTGGGGCCATGTGGACAAAAACATTCAAAAAATGGCAGTTTCCTCAAAGGAAGAATCAAAAAGAAAAGAAGAAAAAAAAAAAAAGTTTTCTTCTGCTCACAGCTCCGTTTCCTACTAGGAAAAACTCAATCTCCATCTGGCCTAAATCTCTTCTTTGACTTTTTTCTAATATTTCCCAATGGTTGCTCATGTTGTAGCTGATGCCCTCTCTCTTCTCTTCAGATTTGATCTACTGCACAGTTTGCATGTCCACAGGATTTCCCCAAAAGAACTGGGGAAATCATTTTCCTCACATGTTTCTTGCCTGTTCTTCAGGTCTGTTTTTTTTCAAACCAGAGCCTTCAGTGGTTTCAGCTACTTGATGCCTGAAGGAGGTTAATAAATGTTTATTAGGTTTAAATGGAACTTTAGCACTGTAGGCAGGTTTTCACTAAAAAACACTGCATTGAACCCCAGTTTTCTCAGTTTTAAAAGCCTTTTCATGAGCTGTCCAGAAAGTTAACGTGGTAACCAGGCTTCCTCCTCTGTAGCTCAAGGATGGACTTTCTGGGATGTCACAGCCCCAAAGCAAGCCCCATAGCCCACTAGAGGTTATTCCATTTCCAGAACCTCAATATAATTGATGGCTCATCCGATTCAACCCCCTGACACTGCACACTCAGCACAACTGCTCAAGAACTGCAAGCCCCAGAGGTGCCACCACTGCTTCAGAGAGCTATCTGACAGAATCCTGCCAATGGCTCCCCTTCCTGCCGCCCTCTTCACTTCTCCATGACTATCAGAAAGGCTTCATCCAGTCTAACAGCATACCCTGAAAATAAAAACAGGTTGGCCCAAGCATTGCCACTGCAGATGCTGGTGTAAATCCAGATTTGATTACGTCAGTAGATAGCTTTTATGTGCACTCCTGTGCTAGTGAAGATTAGGTTTGAACTGTCTCTAACAAAGGTAATTCATTAGTGCTTTTGAACATTTTCATTTCCAAATCCCTGCCATATTGCCTAATTCTAATTCTTCTCTGGACACGAATGTTGCACTTCTGCCACCCAGCTTTGATTGCAATTTTTCTTATCGTTTGCCAAGTACAGCTCTGATTTCCTCGTACAACCTTGCTTGGTCAGGACATTCCAGCCTGTTATTATTTCCATTTCAAAGCACCTTCAGCAAAGTAGCAGCAGCAGCAGCAATCCATCTCCTCCCAGGATGCCATCTCTGTCTGTAATGACTGTTTCATCAATGTCCAGGACAGAACATCTATAACCCTGATCAGTGTTTTTCTTTCCTTCCTCCTTCACTTTCTCCTGATCTTGGATTTTTACTTCCCACCTGAATTCATATTAAAGACATGGGTTTATTCTAAATGGCTTTGGTAAACCAGCCAGAAACTTGCTTGTTTTAATTTGGCTTTCAATCACAGAGAGATGTTACATGTTATAATGTTTGGTACCTCTGTGATTATTTTTATCTGCTGAATGACCAAACAGATGTTACTGGTTTTAGAATAGATCTTCCCTACAAAAGGTATGAACACTGACAGCTCAAGCTGATAATACCACTAACCAGGTACAAGCAAAAATTTCAAGTTCACTAAAAGTAATATAAAATTCCTTTTTTTTTTTTGCTTTTAGTAGCTTGATCACTCTCCTTGTAATACATGCTATTAAATATTCATATTGTGTTGTGATGTTGTGTTGATATTATGTTGTGATTGCACACATTAATCATTAGTTTTATTTATATATATTTACACATAACATTTCTAATTTCATCAATAGAGGTTTTGCATAATATACGCATACACTAGAATATTATTTTAAATGCTATCATCACCATTATTTTTTACTTATGTAGGGGAAAAAAAAGTGCATTCATTTGTTCTGTCTTTGCAAAAGTGATACGACAGCTGAGATTTCTTTAACAGTGCTCCACTGAATATTACCTACAAGAGAAAGTACAAATACTGTGAACATACCCTGTGACATAGCGAACACAGCAGTAATCATTAGCTCAACAAATTCTCTTTTACATTCTAAATCCCTAGCACGGGAAGATTCTTTATCAGGTTCTTGAGTTTGATGATGTAAACACATCAATTACAACACCATAACAGTGCCAAGGTTAATTGCATGCTTATTCTCTTTCCTGAAACAGAAATGTTTCAGGGTTCTTGTACCAGTTTCAGTTCAAAGAACTAAGATTCTTTGTTTGTTGTGGTGTGGGGCTTTGGGGTGGGGCAGGGGGCTAAGGGGGATAAATACTGCATTTCCTAAGTTCGTAAGGATTTACAAGGTGCTCCATTGGAAAGAATTAGAAAACACGTTGTAAGAAGACAAAATGCGAGGGTCTCAGCCTCATGAGGATACAGGGAACTCAGAACATGTTCACACAGATTTGTTCAGGGCGGCTATTTGGTGCTAAAGGTCCTACTTACAAGCCTCTTTCCTCATCAGATTGTCAGGCCTGCGTTTGCAGATGTCACCTTGCGAGAATACCACAGTGTAGAATTCTTGTGGGATAATTAATCAACACATTTCAATGTAATTAGTCATTGCAATATGACATATTAATGTATATTTATAATTGAAGTACTTGAACTACTGTCAGGTCAATGCATGTCATCTATTATTTTTCAAACCATTCACAAGTCCCAAAAATGACCATAGAAAAATGTTACTGCACAGCAAAAATTATGTTAATCAAGAACAACTTTGTTAAGATCAAAAATGAAAAGTGTAAAATAATGTGATTTTTCAGGCTTCAAATATATTCAGCATCAGTAAAGGTATTCATTGTCACTAATTTAATTGAAGTTCCAAAGAAAAACATAACCAGAAGTTTGTCCTAGTCATTGCCAAGAAGGATAAAACAGTTAAGTAGAGAATCGATGTGTGTAGGATTTTAACACGATCAATGTAGGAGTCACTAATAAAATGTCAGTATTTGCCAACAATTTTCACAGTTACCAAAGATACCTCAGTTATTTGTCATTCTAAATAAAAAAAAAAAAAAAAACAACAGAAAAAAAACCAAAAAAAACCAAAAAAACCCCAAAACAACCAAGATGTCTTATAACTGTTAGTAAATATTGACATCTTTATTGATGACTATGGAAAAAATCTTGCCCCTTTGAAGGTCAATAGAAATTACTTCTGTTAAGTTCAGTGAGCCCAGATTTTCCCTCCATGTAAGTGACATTTCACATAACAGACAAAATAAATTACTTCAGACTATAATATCCAAAACCTGAATAATATTTTTTTGTGTTGAATGAAACAGATAACAGAAGAAACAGAAAAATGTTGACTCGAAAAAATCTCCAGTTTTCATGTAGTACAACAACAAGGGAAGATCAGTAACTTGCGGGTAGTGAGAATTCACCATTAAACAACCTCCTGGCAAATAAGAACCCAGAAACTCGTTTGATGATTCTGTAAACAAGAGAAATCTTACGAGAATCACATGCTGGGAATTTTTAAAGGGAAGGTACAGGCATCATGTTGTGGAATTTTGTCTCTTGATCAAAAATGCTATTTCTATCTCTGTTCTTGTTCTGTAGAGAAAAAATTTTGCTCTATTTTTTTAAGAGTATTGCATAAATCATACAGTCTGAATGAAGTTAAGTCATCCAACTGGTTGTAGAAAAACCTTTTTTTAGGATGCTTTTTTTTCTTTGGCTATTTTCTATTTGTCTCTCTTGGTTCTTTCATCTACTCAGAATTGTGTTGCTGGGACATGCTTTCACTCAATTTTTATGAAAAGAAATATTGCTACTGTAATCTGTCCCTCGGAAAGGAAAAAAAAAAGTCAACATTATTTCTGTACAACTCTCTCTTGAACCTGGGGACTTGTATTACACATTTGGCAGCAGAGCTGTAGCAGATGCCATCTGTAAGGTCTCGAACCTCAAATTTTGGAATTTATACCTTTCCAAAACAATAAAACGTTTGGTTTGTCACTACAGTTTCATACAGAGACTCTTTTCAGCCAGTTTTTCAAGCAATAAACTAGATATTCTTTTTTATTCTGACAGCGATCATCTTCATGTAAATCCTCTGCAGTCTGTTCTTAAATAGTTCTGTGCTGTAAATTTGAATCCACTTCAAGTTTGTGTTGATCTTTTTATACATTTATTCCCAGGAACAATATTGAAACTCCTGCTGGAGCTTCACGTTCCACCACATAATAAAAGTTTGAAAGGCCTCGGGTCCCCTATCAGTTTGGTTTTAAGCACATATTTTACAAACCTGCATTCCAGTGTGTTTCCTACTTTATGTGAACTTTGGAGATAGGCCACAGCACTAATTGAAACTCTAGTTTTACCATCTGGGTCTGATTTGTTCAGAAGTATAGGCGAAATTAAACTGTTAAGAGTATGAGAGACAAGCTCAAAGGTTAATCTCTGCCAAGCAGCAGAGTTGGTCAAAGACCTCACCAGCTGGGGATGCCACTGCCCTACCTATTTCATCCCTCTGCACCTTCAAGATCTGGTCTGAAATTCATTCAGAGAAATAGGAATTTACACAAGGCTAAAATGCTCCTTCCATGACTCCTTACCCTTGTCTCCAGTTAGGTGTATTCAAAAGAGGTACCAAGTGTGTGGTCAGCTCACATTCTGAAGTCCTTACTCTTGGCAAATTATCATATAGGAGCTCAAGCTGCTTATTACCCAACTCTTAATGTACCTATGTACATCTCAAGTTATGGTTCCGTAGAATCATAGAATGTGTTGGGTTGGAAGGGACCTTTAAAGGCCATCTAGTCCAACTCCCCTGCAGTGAGCAGGGACATCTTCAACTAGATCAGGTTGCTCAGAGCCTCATCAAGCCTGGCCTTGAATGTCTCCAGGGATGGGGCCTCCACCCCCTCTCTGGGCAACCTGGGCCAGTGTCTCACCACCCTCAGTGTAAAGAACTTCTTCCTCATGTCTCATCTAAACCTGCCCTGCTCTAGTTTAAACTATTGCCCCTCATCCTGTCGCTACATGCCCTTGCAAACAGCCCCTCCCCAGCTTTCCTGGAGCCCCCTTCAGGTACTGGAAGGACTCTGGAAGGACTCATCTCTACTTTTCAGTAGAAAACTCATTAGAAATTTGTAAATCTGGCATTCAGTTTTTGTCCTATAAAAGCCGTACTTCAGGGCACAAGGTAATCTGTCATGAGTCCCAGGCAATGGTAATTCCTCTAATTATTTTCACTGCAACAGCTCAGCAAGCAGATGGTGGATCCTTACTGAGTCAGTAATGAAACACCCATTGACCTCAGTGGTGCAAGTAACGAACTAAATTAACTTTTTAAATCTATACATCCCTTGTAAGATTCTGCATCTTATGCAAAAAATGCTTTCAGTTTTGTAACATGGTTTAGGAGCAGTTCAACACGGACTGTAGAAGTGAGGCGTATTCTGATAGCCAAGAGGTTGCCACACGATGCATTTAGAAGCACAACACAGCTCATGAAACTTGTCTATAGCCGTAATTTTCAGAAGAGGTGACAAATGTTTTCGATGCAGAAGAATACTCACATAAATTTTATCACACCTCAAACCAGGACAGTGCACTGAGTCCTTCTTAAACACTTCTAAGTCTGCATCTAAGTGAAGTACAGGTACATTTCTCTAAACAGACAAATGATACGCTTTCATCATGGTTTCTGGAGCTACTGTGTTACCATACCCTTTTATTTTCACTTTTTAAAAATTTCTTTAAATGAAAAGCACCTACCAGATATCTGGTAAGATAGGTTTAATATCGGAATTCAGTCTCAAGGGAATAGCTCCACCAGAGACATCATAATAGCCAAAGTCTCGGTAGAAAGTGTGGCTTCTCAAGCAATATTAAGACAACCACTACTGCTCACCTTTATTTGATCTTGGCCTGTTATCATGGGTTCTGGTGTTTCAGCGTCTAGTCTCAAACATATTGTAAGCAGAGTTTAATGAATTGTATATTTGCTTGAAGAGAAGTTTTGCCAGCTCGTTTTCCACCGCAGCGGTGTCAAATTTTTGGCTTTCAATAAGGGCTGGAGTATCCAAGATCCTCCAACCACGCCAACACAGAGCGACAGCTGCTGAGTTTATCCACTAAACCATGGAGCAAGTGCAATTAACCCCAATTCCACATTCAGCTGGAAAGTTAATGCACAAAAACTATGTCAGGATCCAAGCAAAAGAGAATTGTGCTGGAAAGGATATTGATAACTTTGGCATGTTGAGTTTATTTGAAAGTAAGGAAAATCACAAGAGGTTTCATATTTCAAGAAAGGTGGTTTTACAAATAGGAAACACTGGTTGTTCGTGGCTCTGCATATTTTCAGCTACATTATCCCTTTTATTATTCTCAATCTCCAGTATTTTAAAAAGAACTCAGCATTAATATTCTCAGCCAGAATTTCCCTGGAATTCATTTCCCATTTTTAGCATCGGAATAAGCGGTCTGTTTTCAGAAGACTTCAGCAGCTTGGATATCTAGCAATTTTGAAAAATCAGGCCATAAAAATCTAGCCTATAATAGCATTGAATCATTTCAAAATATTTTCCCAGAGGATGACTCCGAGCAATTCGAAATCTGTCCCGACCATTTCAGAAGCCACTTATAAATACCTGGTGCTGACTTCTAACATTACATCTCTATAATTAGGGTAATAGTAGAGCAGAGGCCAGCAGTGAAAAGCCTAGGCGAGCAATGTGGTTAGCTAAATATTTTCTTTAGAAGTTGGAGGAAAAAAAAAAAAAAAGATTGCAAATAAAGATCTAAGTTTGCCATATAGCTACTGGAGATGAGGTTCATATCACTTAACTTTGTCCACCTTAAAGATCCCTATCTACTCCGGCTATGGGTGGTGAAGGAAGACCTACCATAAAATACATGCCTAACATCAATAGTAGAAAACCCTCCTGAAACCATTTTTTTTTCCCCGTCTTGATTATAGACGGATCCTAGGCTCTGAGCTTATATTACACATTTAATTTTCGGATGGATGACGTCAGAGGAAATAAACTGCATACACTGGTGGGCAGGTTGCCCATTTCCGTGCTTCCTTTTCCTTGCTTGCTCACAAAAGTGTTGTGGAGTCTACAGGATTAATGTTTTAAAATGACCTAAGATTTTTACATGAAAGTTGTTAATTAAACGCAGAGTAGCAGTATTACATTATGACTACTATTGCTATTATTATTACACAACTATTGCACAGTATTAGCATTATTACGCTAAATTTCATTAGTGTATTCCAATGCTTTGTTGTACCCGCGTTACACAAACAGGTCTGAGTTGGCTGGAGAGAATCACTGTGTTGGGGATACTTTAATGTGTGATAACGGACAGAGCTAAAAGACAAACACCTGACAGCATTCTGCAGACGTGTTTGCCCTCTGTAAAGTGAGACGGCTGCTGACCTTTCTATACCACCGGGTTTTTCCTACTATGCTCTTTTGTAGGAACTAGTTTCATATATATGAGCGCTAATAAAAAATGGTGCCATTTCTGCTGTTCTCTTGTCCTAATCCTCATTTGACAAATTCAGAGTCCTCCCATTAATTTTTTTTTTTTCCCAAAGCTCATACGCAATGAGAAGATTATGGAGATTAGGATATTGAGTGGAATAGGTTCTAGTGATGGTTAACACAGAATAATGTGGAAATATAAGGGAAACTCTCTACTTTTATATTCAATTTCTGAATTTCTCCGCTGACTTAAAATCCTTTTTTACCTATATCTACTTCTCCTTAAGGTTCACTATGCTTTGAAAATCGTATTACTCTCACATCATTCCAACACCTCCACAGTCATAACTTAAAACATTAAAAATTAAATGGAAGAGGGAAACTGGAAGAAAATGAGGGGAATGCATTGTATACGTTCCATTTCTTAGGGAAAATCTTAGCTAATCCTTTTTCAAAAAATCACATCCTTTTCTTAAAATGGAGAACTTTTCCATGCAGCGGAGTCATTCTGCCAGAGGGAGATGTGCAATATTATACAACCTTTAGCTTCACTTGCTATGGTCAGCTGAAACTAAAAATTGCAAAAAGATGTGCTCCATTAAATCCCTGTTTTATTGTATAAGTGCCCTTATGAAATTGTATGACTATACAATAGCACTATATCAGGCTAGAATTAAGGCTTACAACAGACGTTAAACCACAGTGTTACAGTGACCAGATGTAAGGCTTATTTAAACCGGATTTTAGAGTGAAATATTTATGAACTGATTTAAATACTAATGAGCAGACACTCCTACAGCTGCCACAGTAGCAGAATGATAAATGCGTTACACAGGAATCTCTGTGTCATATAGCTGGCCATTATTCAACAGTCATGGACACATGTTTCTTAATAATATGGGCAGAAGACGGGCGATGAACTAGGCAAGCAGAAAGACAGTTAAACAATTGGAAAAGTTGCCTTCCCTGTTCCTCAGTGACCTTATTGGCTCCCTGAGTATTTTTCCACTGCTCCCTGATCCCTCTCACCTTTTTTTCCCCTCTTTCAGAAATTCACAGTACCACCTGTGGAGGTGTCAATACTGTCAATAGGATTTATTCTTGGTTTTGGTCAAGGCTGCAGTTTCCTTATCCATGCTGCGTGAATGGAAGTTCACTTACTATCTCCACTGGGATTACTTCCCTCCAAGAGGAAACTGGCACATCGGACAGGAGAGCCGTCTACTGATTGCTAACCTCAATTTTTCCTACTTCCAAGAGGCACAGTCCTCCAAAATCCCAGAAAATCTTGCACCTCTCCAGCACCCTCATCACCCTTCGCAGAGAAAGCATTTCTCTGGCACACTCAATACTGCCTTACTCTTATTGCTGGCGTTTAGTTCCAAGAAACTTCAAGACATAGTAATTACGCCTCAGGGTCAAAGGCGAATCACCTGGGACACAAAACAGTCTCGAGTCTACTTCGCATAAAGTTTTCAGGCAGGCAGTTTACGCTGGAGAGTGTTGGGAAAGGAGACAGCCTGCCCCCGTTTTCTCTCAATGCGGCACAAAAAGACAATATTGACATAGCAGTAGACCAGCGAGAACGACGGAAAGTCTAGTACAACTGATCCAGGGCTCTGCTGTAAATCTCATCTTTGATTATGTTCCACTGTGGTAGGAATAGGCCAATAAGGCCAAGTCTCCCCTTTGTCCTTTACGGGTTTTACTCTTAATCTTACTACTCTGAGTAAATAGGAAAGCGATTTTTTTTCCATTGCAAAAGTAAGTAGATACATAAAATGTAACATAAAGAATAACCTCTATGTGCAAAATTTAGGGAAAAATTTCAATTAAGCATCTTTTTTTTTTTTCTGCTGTCACCTTTCGAACATTTCATAGCTTCTAATTTAAGATCACCTTGAATTATAAAATTAATGTTTTTTTCTTCAAAATGATTGAATGTAATTAAGGAATCAGCTAAACGTTATGACGTCTATTAAATGCTTCTTCAATTCTACAATGCAGCCTAGTAACAGAAACTAATGAATTGGTAAAAATAGCGAAGTAAGCAAAAAGTTTACAAAATATATGCGTGATCTGTCAAAAGTGCTAGCAGACTGATTTAAAAATTTTAACTCACACCTGGTGTCAATGACAATATACTTATGATTCTGAATAATTTATTTGTCATGTCCAGATCATTTCCATAATAAAATAGCTACTTTATTAAATAATGATATATGTAGTTAAGAACATCATCATGAGATAATTCTTAGTGATAGATATACTGGATAAAGACTGTTAAGGAACCCAAGTGCCTTCCTAAGAGGAAGGTAATATCCTTGCTTAAAGAAGGGTATAAAAATGTTTTAATTACTGGATTTGAAATATTGAGCAGGGTATTTTCATATTGATCGTCACGGAGATTTTGAAATAGATTTTCATAGTGCACAGTGCTGCACACAGACTGCGTGCAGGTTGAGAGCGGTGTGACCTTTGAGCAGATGTGGTACTAAAGTCGAAATCTCCAACAGGAAGGTTTGGCTTCAGCGCTGTCTCACTTATTAATCTTGTGAAATTAATTAGTTTTATTGTTTAATAGAAGAGAGTGGCCTATGATCAATAAAGTGCTGGTTTCATCTTAACTATTCATCCTTACTCATTAATATAGAGTTTTCCAGGTTCCTGTTAACACTGCTAGTGATCTTGGAATAAGTTTGACGTGCCTTAAAATTCTGCTAATCTCACAGGTCACATCAGTACCCTGAGAACATGCTTTGTTCAGCCGTTGTGGAAATGCTGCGCTCTGTTGCTCTCCAGTACATGGTAGGAAGGCACTTTCTTTATGCTAACGTTTTGCTTTTAGCATTTTTTATGAGTTGGTACGCAAACACGTCTTTGGGCAAAATGCAAACATCCATGTGCCAACATTTTAATGTCACTGTGCAACCATTTGTACGGCTGCAAAATGGATGTGGGGTAATGTTGTTTAATATTATTTTGGCTACTCCATTTACAGGTGTGAATGAGCGTGCAAGGGGCTAAACAGTGGAAATACAGCATCTGGTTTAGAAACTCCCAGACACAGAAATAGATACTTTTATAATCTTGATTTTACAGACCAAGTTTATTCAGTCTTTCTGATACCTGCACATTTAATGAGTTCTTATTAATTTCAGATTAACTTTCTTTGATCTCATGAAATGTTCTTGTAACCCATTTCAAAGCAAAGCTGAATGCAGATTTCTCTGAGCCGTAAACGTAGTGCTGGGAAAGACACTTTGAGTTTCTGTTGTCTTCAGGAAGAATTGTGGTGATTCCTTAATCACTGTTGGAGAGGAAGGGGATAGAGTACAATGAAATGTGTCTAGCTGAACAACAAAGATGAAAGGATACATCTGCAAGCTGAATTTCTCAGCTAAAGGAATATAGGAGGAACCAGACTTTAGGAATGGAAGAGTTTGAAGGATGTAAGAGAAGGACTGAATGTAGGGAACTACGAGGAAAATAGAGGTAACTACTGAAGAACTGATTAACAGGACACTGAAGAAGCATTGGAAAAAGGAATGAGACATCCAGCTCCTGAAAGATCAAGGGATGCTTCAGTGGAAGCCACTGGGGCTGAAGTGCTCCATTGTATTTATATTGCTTTATCTGCAAAGTATCCCAAAGCTCTTCATAGTGCATGCTCAGCAGTGCCTGTCTGGGCACCGACCCCAGCACAAATACCCATTTAGCATCCTCAAGGAAACACCTCATCCTGTATCTAGGACATTCCCATGCCTGATTTTGAGAAGAGCTGCCCTTCATCACCTGCTTTGTCCCAAAATGGTGTCAAGCTCACGTATGTGGTTGTGGTACAGCAAGAGAGACTTCAAGGAGCTTTCAGCGGAGGAATGGGAAAACCTGTCACCACTGAAGCGGGGTCTTGACGCTCACGGCAGAACTATCGGGGTGTATCACATTTTTTGCTGTACTGAGCCTCATGGCGGTCACTCGACAGCAGGCTGAGAATAGCGTTGAGCTGCGGGTACCATCCTTTCTAAGATCAGGCACACCCTGTCACAGTGGATTCACAGCACCATCCAGCGATGGAATTGCATCACCATTGCATGTAGGGTGGCCAGCAGTTGGCCTGTGCATTTCATGGCAGAAGTGGCTATTTTTAGTTACGTGAGACCTGTGTGGAAGTTGGACACTTCAGAAAACCAGAGAAATGTGCCAAGTTTTCCATTAGCAATCTGTGTTAGCCACTGCCTGCGAGAAGACACAAAAGGCTATGCGTTAGCTGGCTCACTTCCGTTTCGTTGTCACCTAAGATGGCCCAACCCACTTTGACTGCTTTCCACAGAAATATTACACCAGGCTGTGCTGAAATCATCAAAGTACACAGGCAGCATCCACTAGAGAGGTCCATAATTGTTCCAGGTTTAAGGGGCACGTAAGTTATCGGCAGTTATAAATGGACAATTTATACAGAGCAACATCAACCCTGTGGCTTTTTGAAAGAATGAGATATATTCTGAAAATTTATTCAATTCCTTGTAAGCCACGCTGCCACCTAATTCTGATTCAGTGATAGATGGCTGTCAAGGCGATTCAGTGGAAATGGATCTCATAAAGGAACTGTCATGTGTAAGGCCATCTGCAGCTACACTGTTAGTATCACGTCCCTTTCCAGATCCAAAACTATTTTCACCTCTTTGTGCTTATTAATGTGAATCTCAGATCCTCTTTGCCACCTTGTTTGCGTCTCCTTCCCGCCTATTTCAAATGTATTACTCTGGTGTTCTAACTTTTTTTCTAAATGTATTCTGCTTCTATAACTACATGTCACATCTTGGCCATGTATGATGGGTTGACCCTGGGTGGATGCCTGGTGCCCACCAAAGCCGCTCTATCGCTCCCTACTCAGCTGGAGAGGGAGAGAAAATATATCGAAAGGCTCGTGGGTTGAGACACGGACAGGGATATCACCCACCCATTATCGTCACAGGCAAAACAGACCTGACTTGGGGAAATCTAATCAGAGTAGGGTAATGAGAAATAAAATCAAATCTTAAAACACCTTCCCCCACCCCTCCTTTCTCTCGGGCTCAACTTCACTCCCCATTTCTCTACCTCCTCCTCACAAGTGGCGCCGGGGGACAGGGAATGGGCGTTGTGGTCAGTCTCACAAGCTGTCTCTGCCGCTCCTTCCTCCTCAGGGAGGACTCCTCACACTCTGCCCCTGCTCCAGCCTGGGGTCCCTCCCATGGGACACAGTCCTTCATGAGCTTCTCCAACATGAGTTCTCACAAACTGCTCCAGTGTGGGTCCCCTATGGGGTCACAAGTCCTGTCAGCAAACCTGCTCCGTGTGGGCTCCTTTCTCCACGGGCCTACAGCTCCTGAAAGCAGTCTGCTCCAGCGTGGGCTCCCCATGGGCTCACAGCCTTCTTGGGGCATCCACCTGCTCCAGCGTGGGTTCTGCATGGGCTGCAGATGGATGTCTGCTCCACCATGGACCTCCACGGGCTGCAGGTAGATCTCTGCTCCACCATGGACCTCCACAGGCTGGAGGTGGACAGCCTGCCTCACCATGGTCTTCACCACAGGCTGCAGGGGAACCTCTGCTCCAGTGCCTGGAGCACCTCCTCCCCTCCTTCTTCACTGACCTTGGGGTCTGCAGAGTTCTTTCACATATTCTCACTCCTCTTCCGGCTGCTGCCACGCTGGTTTTTTTTCCCCTTCTTAAATATGTTCTCCCAAAGGCACTACCACCATCACTGATGTGCTCGCCTTGGCCAGCGGCGGGTCCATCTAGGAGCTGGCTGGCATTAGCTGTATGGACATGGGGGAAGCTTCTAGCAGCTTCTTGCAGAAGCCACCCCTGTAGTTCCCCTGCTACCAAAACCTTGCCATGTAAACCCAACACACCATGGTAAATCATTTTGGCTTTCTCACACCCCATCTCTTAAGTGCCTGCATGCCTTATAATCAAGCCCTACTGTGCCATTTCACTTCCAGACACACACTCCCTCTCCAGCTTTTTGACATATGCTTAATTGTTATTTCTTTTCTGTAGGGACTATGGGCAAATTCCAGATTTAGCAGATGTTCCTTATCCAGGGAAAAGACAGCTGAAAACTCACATTCCAAAACAAAACAAAACATATTGCACTGCAGCAAGAAGTTCTGTTGGTCAGGCACTTCATATTTGGCCATTTAACTATTAACTGTTAATATGCTAAATATTTAAAACTGTTGTAAGCGTGTACAAGATTGACTCCAGGTCACTGGGGAATAAATCTCTATCCTTCACCAACTTACTAGAACTGGTTTAGGATCAAATTGAAGGGACAGCATATGCTGAAGGAATGGAAACAAAGAAGAAGCCGAAACATGCTGCCATTTTGTCCTTTGCTGTAGTTAAAACTATTTCAATCTAATATAATTAAAACAAGTCTTCTACCATAAGCAGTTAAACATTTATGAACAAATTCTGGCAGTATAGGTTCTTCCTTTATTTGTGGATATTTCCAGACTCGAATTGGTTGAGCAATTATCTTTATTTAAAAACAAATTTGCTTTGTTTCTTCTTCCATAAGTTTCTTCTTCCATAAGTATACCTAGAGTTTATAAAAAAATTTCATAAGTCCTGTGCTATTATAAAATGAAAACATTGTAATTTCCTTGAAAATCTTATGTTATGATTCAAATTAAAGATTTCACCTATTTTTTATATCAGCATCACGCTATTTTTCTCACCTTATAACTTTCGGTATTTTTGAATGATTAAGGTACTAATGTTTGTATATGAACGAAATCATTTGCATAATTTTATATGTCAGTAGGCTTAAGGGCAAATGTCTTTTCCATCTTTTTCAATTCCTAAATGCTAGTTCTTAAAGAATATTGTTTAACTCCACTCCTCTTATTATTTTGTAATCCCCCTATTCGCTAACTCACTGAATTTAACAGAAGTTTAGCCCAGTGCACAAGCAGATCGGACAGTGTCTAACCTCATCTCAGCCGAACTCAGTTCCACTTCTTTTCTGTATCTCAGAAGAAGTAAAATAAAAGCCACTGCAGCTTCTTTGGCACCTAACATTTGTGTGAGTTAACGTAATCCGACTGCCGAATCAGCTCCATCAAAGAAAAATACATGGAGTACCTCACTGTTTCCCAGTTGCTTGGTGAGGTGTCTCACCCATGGATGCAAACAGTCTGTGAGGTAGAAGATGTATAGCTTATGAAATGGACATTATTAGGAATATCTAATGAAAGCAAGCAATGGGTGACAGATTTAGTTTTCCAGATTAAAATTTCAAAGATTACCGCAATGCTGAGATGTATATCAACCACTTGATTTTTTTTCCCACTTAAAATGCATTCCTTGACATCTTCAAATCATTTGTTCACTGAATGAATATATCTCAAATATTCATTAATATATATAGCCTTCGGAAATGTGTCATAAACTATTTAAATTTTTAAATTCTTTTTTACACTTTACTCATTTACGACAAACTGCTCTGCAATGCCACTGGAAATCTCATGATCGCCAAAAATGACAGGTCATAATCCTTGAGCCTGGTTGAATTATGCCCAACAAAGACTAGAAAGTTCAAAGAGGCAAAGATAGTTCAGCACAAATAACAGAACTTTGCAAGTCCCCCAAGCTACCAAGGAGTCTGCCACTCCTGCACAAAGCAGGAGAACCTCTGAAGCCGCTCTAGGTTTAGAAATCTGTAATTATTGGTTTTTGAGAATCTGGATAATGTGGTGCTCCAGACACAGCCGGGTACACATGGGCCCTCTTTGCTAGGAGCTGTAAGGCATAGGACAATAGAATCATAGAATCGTCTAGGTTGGAAGGGACCTTTCAGATCATTGAGTCCAGCCATTAACCCAACACTGCCAAAACCACCACGAACCCACGTCCGTCAGCACCACGTCTGCCCGGCTTTTAAATACCTCCATGGATGGCACTCCACCACTTCCCTGGACAGCCTGTTCCAATGCTTAACAACCCTTTCAGTGAAGAAGTTTTTCCAAATATCCAGTCTAAACTCCCGTGGCGCAACTTGAGGCCGTTTCCTCTTGTCCTATTGCCTGTTCCTTGGGAGAAGAGCCGACACCCCCTGGCTACCCCCTCCTTGCAGGGAGCTGTAGGAGCGAGAAGGTCTCCCCTCAGCCTCCTTTTCTGCAGGATGAACACCCCCAGCTCCCTCAGCTGCTCCTCACAAGGCTTGTGCTCCAGACCCCCACCAGCTCCACTTGTGCTCCAGACCCCTCCGTTGCATGGGTCCTGTGCAGCCCCCTAAAGATGTCAGTAGAGACTCTCTTCCAGCAGAGGTTCCTTTTCTGGTCCTTTTGGGTTGGATTTTGATCCTTTTAAAGCAGTGTAAAAATCATATCAGGATTAAAGACCTGCTTCATTCACTTTATTGTCTTTATACCACATTTCATCCTTACCAAGCTAGTACAGGTGCCTAGGGCAGAAATTCCGTCTTTCTGCTCCATCATGTCATTTTCCTGTGCTTTCAGCTGTTCCGTGGTGTTGATATTGATTGCTCCCCCTGCCTGCTAATACTCTTTTTCTAGTTTTCTAAATGTCTCTTTCTGTATACTAGCTGGTTTCCATCGACAGCATCATTGAGAGCGGGTATCCCGTTTCTGAAGTGCCCGTCCCAAACACTTCCTTTTTTTTGTAGACACATGGTGAGATTTTTTTAAAACTCTTCATTAGTGACTGGCATTTTCTGTATGTCGCTCAAAAACTTTATTGAGTTTCTACATGTAGTTGTCTCCTTTGCTCCCAAGAGAGAAAACTTGCGAGCATTGCACATCTCACACATTAGCACTGAGACAACATTTAAGGCTTGTAACTCTTTTTCTTTTTTTCCCTGTTAGTTCTTGCTATCTTTTACTCCTACATATTGCTTTCCTAATACTAACATCACTATTCTTAACAATTCCATTGGCTAGCACACTGCAGAAGAGGTAGGTTAACTGTTCTTGTTTTCCCTATATTTTACCTCCCAGTGGGATATCGGTGTTTAATCTGTGAGTTGCAAGAAGATTTGTTTCAACTTAACTGATTTAGAGCTTGCCTGGTCTGTTACTCTTGTCAGATTGTCTTCGTTTAAAACTTTTCAGGGATGTCACTTACTGGCATAATGTCTTCTAGGCACTTGCCTCTGGCTCTGCCTTTCTTTCTTTTTTTCTTCTTTTTTTTTTTTTTTTAAAGCCTATACACATCTTCATTAGTCACTCTGGTGGCTAAGGGTGACTTAGTCCTATTGAAGCTTTCTTTGAAACAACCTTACCAAGTTTTTGTTGCTATTGTCGTTACGTCGACTTCAATTCTAAGCATTTGTTTTCAGTTTTATGGTTCTAGTCATCTGATCTATGATTTCCAGTACTGAAAACAAATTTGATTTTAATTGCTAAGGCCACAGTGTATTTTATTTATATTTTTTCTCATTTCACAGTCTTGTTTTCTTACTCCCCAGGGGCTTTTTACAGTATTCACTCATTGCTTTTAACATCTGAGACTTCTTTTTAGAGGAGAAGCCACGTCACACATTTTGCACATTTACAGTTTGACTACTCAAATATAAGTTTTCTTTCCTGCAGCCTGACTCACATTGGGAAATGTCTTATAAGTCGCGCACATGAGGACAAGATAATTGTGGGCTTTTCCTTCGTACCTCCTCCACTCCAGAAAACACTTGCCATCTAATTAAGACGTGAACTCGAGCACAAGCACAAAACAGGGTCTTTAAATATTTTTCTGACCGGAGACGGTATATGTTGCTTTAGTTTTGAGTGTGGACCGAGTCAGCTGCCACCTCGCACAAGGTGTCATGGTTGGGGCTCTGAGGAGTGTTCTGGCTTGGGGTATTTTTCTAGTTTCAAACCAAGTCTCGCCTTCCTTGCTAAATAAAACCAGAAAAAAAAAAAAAAAAGAATTCTTGCTGTTCCTATTCCAATAAAACATTGTGGTAAGTTGCTTAAAAGGTTATAAAAGCATACTAATTTTACTGTGACTGCAGAATTTTAGATGAAGAGCAGTAGAAAAAATCCATGCACAGTGAGCTTTGGTTTGTCTCTTCTTCAAATGGACTTAGTAAAATTACACTGACTTATCAAGAAGCTAAGGAACATGGTAAAAACATAATATCTAGTTAAGAATGAATGAGATAAAACTTTGCTCTCTTCTAAATTAAATTCCCTAATTTCTCTGTGTTAAAGCTGGGGGCATTCCATAAATTGAATTCTGTTACCCCTATGTACGTAATAATAGTATTAGAATTATCAGTTGCCAAAAGAAAGTAAAAACCTGAAAACCAAACCCAAACATCGTTCAAAACAAAATAGCAAGTTTAATTAACAAACTCAGCAGGTTAGGCCTCTTTCATGTATAAGAAATAACGTAAAGGAGCTTCTAACACTTTTTTTTGACCTCACAAAAATACCTCAAATATTAAAAATTGTTTTTGTTAAAAACACTTAGATGAATAAATGCTTGTCCCTAAGGGATACATTTTGTTAGGGACTGGTTAAGAAAATGGTTTTTATTAAAGAATTTGCAACAAATAGAAACTTTTTATTGCTTTTGTCTTTCTTATTGCTTTGCAAATGGAACTGATTAATTTGAATTTTACAGGCAGTTAAAAATAGGAAATGAAATAAAATTTGTTGTAAAGCAGTAATCTATTCATAATATAAATTGCATTTAAAGAGCTTACAATGAGAATATATTGAATTATTCATTGAAAACAATGCATCCTTTGAATCTGGCCTCTGAGTGTGGTTGCAAATTGTCAATGAGCACTCATGAATTTTACTAATGCACTTTGTTATTTAAAATTCTTTGATGGATTCTGCATATGAATATATTTATGCATATAGATTATTTGGGAACTCTCCGCTGTATTAATTTATTCAAATATTGACGATGCAGGTTTTTGGTTTGTTTGGTTTTTGTGTTTGTTTGGTTTTTTGTTTTTTTTTTTTTTTTTTGCTTTGGTCATTTACAAACACCATTTGTTTTTCTCTTTTATTAGTGTTGAAAAACATTCTAATTCGATCTGCGTTTTGGAAGATTCAGAATAAAATTGAATGAATCCATAAACTTTCTGTCTTAACTTCAAGGAAATTATTTACTTTCTCTGGTTTATTTGCTTGCTTGTTTGTTTTAAAAACTGAGATAATATAACGTCTTTACTACCCAAGGCTTACTTATGACAGTGACAGAATACCAGTATAAGTATAAAAATACTGTAAGTATAGTTGGGGTCAAGATGCCAAAGAAATATACCGCAGTCTTTAGACTTTCATGAGAAGATGGGAAGTACTATCAAGAGATAGCTCTAATATGGCAAGAAATACACACAAAAACATTACAAAAATCCCCAAAACCGCAAGCAATGGGATTTCCTTGTATGTTTGCCATTAACATTTAGCAGTTTGGAAACCGAGGGTTGGAAGAAAGAAAACAGTCTATACACTCTTATGCATTTTCTTTCTATGAAACTTTCTTTTCAATTTCTTTTCGGCAGAGTTGGCCAGATTTGCACCACTTACGTGGCAGACAGCCATCAGCTTTCATCTCCCTTTTTCCCATAATGTGAATACACAGTTTCATGGCCAAGGCGATAATGGAGCTGCTAGAATTCTACAGACTTCTTTTTTTTTTTCTCTACGCTTCATGAATTAAATGAACTTGATTTTTTTTCCTTTTTTTTTATGCTATCGCTAACCTTTTGCCACAGTCATTCATCACATACTTTGCATGTCTGCAAAGACCGTGGTTTCCTAGCCTTCTCAATTTCTTCGATTGCCGTACCACCAGCAAACAGGGAAACGGGTACGCTCTATGGTATGTTCCGCAGTGACCAAAAAAACAGGATTTCAGACATCGAGCATTCACCGAACTTATGAAACTTTACTTCCTGTCACTATTCTCTGCATTTTTTGTCACTTCCAAATTTTAGGTGTGTTATTAGTCCTAGTTGAAAAGTAAGTTTTTGTTAAAAACTGTCATCTAAGCTTATGAATTAATTATTTACATGGTATAGTCATGATGTTTGTTTCATCAAGTCCTTAACTTTCTAGGTTGATAAGGAACTTCTGATAAACGTCATGTGTGACATATTTCGCATATCTACAAACAGCATTTCTTTAACTAATTCATCTCTACATTTGTCAACATCAGGATTATGTCAGCATTATGTCAAATTATCAACACAGCAGCTTTGTCTCTTCATCCCTTTGTTGAAACATTGCATTTATCACACAATTAGCCTCTCTTTCGGGCCTCTGCCCCAGTTTTCAGACTCATTCACAATGCAGATATTCACTTGCTGTTGGATCATATACATTGTCCTTCTGTTATTTGTACTTACGGTTACAAGTCATCAGAAGAAAAACAAGGATAAAAAAACTGTGTTCATTTATGCCTCAGATAGACACAGTCAAGTCTGTGTGCTGTCAGTACTCTATACAGTATGGTGCTGAGGGACACGGGTTCGTGGTGGTTTTGGCACTGTTGGGTTAACGGTTGGACTCGATGATCCTAAAGGTCCCTTCCAACCCAGACGATTCTTTGATTCTCTGATTCTATGTTTATATTTTTTATATAATACTGAAGCCAACTACATAATATTTTAAGAATTCAGACCTTTCTTTTAGGGCAAAAACTGAGTACAGAATGAATCCCAGCAAAACCCACTACCTGTTTAGGCTATACAGTTGCTCACGTCACTGTAGAGGAATAGGTCCCTCCAAAGATGGCAATAGAGATGTCTCTGGCACGTGGACTGAATGCGCACTCTCTCCCTCCCCCGTCACAAGTACATGGCTGAATTCAGGTGAGACACACCACATACGTAGGATTTTGCCTGAATTTTCATTTTATCACACCACAGCTATTCCAATTTCCTTCTGCCTGGCCTCTACAGCAAATGGACAATCTCCTGGCCTCCCGATCAGGACACCGCTGCTGCGATGGTTTTAGCACTCCAAGGTTCAAACCTGAACTCCAAAGCAATGAGGGGATGTCATTTCCCAGCCATTGATTTATGATGACCTTTAAATTTTTGTGGTGCTGGGATGTTTCTAAAGTGTTTTGGTTTCTTGGTTTGCTTTTTTTTGGAATGTAAAATTTCCAGGATATTTGAAAAGCACTGTGTACAAGATCAGAGGATCTTGGGTCAGCTTAGAATTACCTACATTCTGCTGATTTTAGGGATTGGTGTAGGAATACTGTTTGCTGCATTCCTCCTTTATATACGCTTCCATTTACCTGATTTTACTTTGTCTTCCTTCCCCCCACTCTTTAACACATCCGCAACGACCTGGTGCCCCAGTCACTGCAATTTCAACATTTAGATTTGTCAAACAGTGTTTTCTAGCCACTGAACTGTATTCCTTACTGATGCACTTACTCCACACAAGCGTAAAATAAAATTTATAAAGTGTTTGCAGAAAACATGTTTGGGTTGCTTTTTTTTTCTTCCTGTGGATATAGCAGTTTGCATCTCTTCCTATCTAACAGTCTTTACTTAAAAGCAGAAATAAAATTAAGAAATTAAACTACCCCTATGCTTCACAGAAGACTGCATTTTATGGCCATTTAGCATTTTTTAACCTTTTTGTTTGTTTGTTTGTTTTTCTTGCCAAGTCTTTCCCTGAGCCACAGATGCCATTTCCTATTCAGCTGTTGCTCTGTTTCTTACAGACACCCTGCAGATCATGGGTAACATTCCAACCCAAATTGGATCGTTTGAGTAAGAAATAGCTTCTCAAAATCTGTTACTGTTTCCTTTGCATTCTTTACTTCATTCGGTTTGTTGGCTGGTTTGTTGGTTGTTTTTTTTTTTTCTTTATAACCTATAGTTCAGATCCTTAATACAGACTCATAAATATGTTTCATTTTAAGACCGTAGTCTCAAAAATGCTGTTATATCTGAAATGATAACCAACATCCAGCCCAGCCCAGCCATTTCTAATTTTTATTGTTTCGTGCATGATGCCGTTGCAGTTGTTCATTGCTTTAGTTTTTATTGCTTTAGTTCATTGCAAAAAAAATGCCGCTGAAGTAATATATCTCCAGTTTTTCTTTTTTAAACAAATGAATATTACCACTATAACATTCACTGTAAAGGAAAATCTTTGAGTTTGTCCCCTTCACAGTATTTAGAATTTACAATCAATAGTACCTTTTCATGCGGTCTGAAAACAATTTATTGGAACCTTTTAAAACTCTCAATGCTTTTTTCGATGCGAATAAATAATTCAGTGTGGTAGAAAGCAAGTGATTGAAATATTGCTGGCCAAGGGCTTCCAATTATCTTTGGGCAGGCTTGAACACTGGACTTGTGCATACTACTTTATCAATGAACCTTGAAACCCAGGAAAGGTTGACGTCAATCAAAACACTTAGTTCTTAATGATTTTGTTTCTTTTACAAGTTAGAGAGAGATCTCCAGCAGTACAAATGAGGCCAAACATGGTGGGTTTGTCATGGCGTTTCTCCTTCCCCATCACACACACACTTTTCACACACCATTATTAAAAGCGTTCCCAGCGCTAAGTCCTATGCTTGCACTTTAAACAACCATAAGCGTATTCTTATCTTACCAAAAAACGTTTTTTCTAGCCTTTTCTTTGATGATTCTGAGCCTGTCCACTTTTGTTGTCTGCTGGAAACCCTGGAGAGTCTCTGAAAGAGAATGCGACAGAACTTTGGGGACCAGAGCAATCTGAAGATTTGTTTTCCCTTATTTTTCTTGACTTTCCAAGAGCTTCTAAACCAGTGAAGTTGTTCAAAGGCCTTACAGAGAAAACACCGTGTCTCAGAAGACTCCTGCTGTGCTTTAATGGCTTAATTTATCATGATGGTGTCTGCAATTAGTGAACACAATCTAAAATGACCTAATTCCATAAAACCTTCTGATATATATATATAATTTTTTTAACAAACTGACCTCTGATCTGCAAAATCATATTGTACTCCAGTACACACAAAATATATGTTGTTTATATCCTTCATTAGACTTTTAAGTGCAGTATTTTAACATCGGCACTTTATACTTGTATGGACATGCACCTTAGAAAGATGAATGAATCCTTTTGGGTCATTTCAGCTTTCTGGTCGCTGCTCTGTCACGTGCTGTCCCTGGGATCCAAGTCTTTCTTGTATCCTCCTTCTGGCAGGGATTTGTAAATTGGAGGATCCTTACTCTCATCTGCTCATTTCTTTACTGTCATAACAATCCCACTTTATATGGAAAATTGGTCTACTCTGAAGCTTAAATATTGTTTTATACTTTTTATGGTTTCTACATTCCAAGTGGAAACTAAGATTTATGATGCCCTGGAGAGTCCTCTTGGTTTCAGTCCTTCAAAGAGAAATGTTACATTAAAGACAGTGTTGGTACCCCTGCAGCATCAGGAATTTATTATGAAATATAAACTGCACAAGAAACAAGAGATAACAGTGAACATGGGCAAGGAACTGACACAGTGTATTTATTTTTTGTTTTAATGTGGCGTTATGAATATTTATTGCATTTGTGGAAATTGCCATTTCTGAGCACAAACCAGTTTTTAATAGTTGAGCTACTTTTGCAAAAAAGTAACCCTCCAACTCATGTCAAGTTCTCAAAGCGTTCTGAGAACATCACCGTTCAGGAAGCCGCTAAACAGCTCCAGGGTGTTCATCAGCTGTCTTGCAACAGAAAGATTTGTCTTTTCTTTTTCTTTTTTCTATGATGCTTTAATAAATTCCACTTAACAAATGCAGCACATTTTTTTTAGCACCACTGTAAGCAAAGCAGCAATGATTTTCAATCAGTTGATACTGTGTAGTTTATCTTTCCAGCAAAGACAGCTGCTCATGAGCATTCTTTGATTAATACGAGAAATCCCTGATAGGGAGCTTTCATCTCTGGTATCCATTAAATTACAGGGCCATGTAGTTGGAATTGTGTCTCATCATCTGAGGCTCAAATCTGGGCTCGAGGCACTGCATCTACAGATGGGCAGTCAACAAGTGCACAAAATATCAAGGCAAATGGAAAAAAAAAAAAAAACAAAAAAAAAAAAAACAAACAAAAAAACCCAAACCAAAAACCAGCCAGGCTAGATCACATTGGCAAGTGCATCTGAAAAATAGCATGTTAAAGTTTAGAGAACAAGACTGGTAGGCATCAGCAGAGCAGCCGGAGAGAACAATTGGACGCATCCAGGCAGTGCTTTGGAAAGCTTTGGGATGGCACGGTTAGAGCAGGAATCACCAGCGGCTCATAAATGCCGATGAAGGCAGTCAGCGAAAGTGGGTGACTGACAGCAACGGGCCAAACTATGTCTCCTGTAATTATGTGCAATAGTGATTCAGGCATATACGTAGGAAGACACCTGTGAATTAGGAAAATGAGCAATCTTTAAAAAAAAAAAAAAAAAAAAAACAAACAAACCTAAACCACCAGCAGTCTAGACAGCAAAGAATGTTGAAAACAGTGTTAGGAGAATTAAAAAAGACATAAGGCAAACAGACATTGCTTTTAATAGTGTGGGAAGGAAAAAAGGGGACTGTTATGTGGATGTGATGTTTAAAAAGTCTTATCACACCCCTGGCTCTGATTGTACTAAGTTATTGTATTCAGGTAAACCTGTGTCTGCACTGAAATGCCAAAAATTTTCCGGAATCTCATCATTGTAACCCAGCTCTATAAACTTTTGCACCCTCCGAGGCAGAGTCTTACAAAAATCAGGGTGCAGGGGGTGTTCATCATGACTAACTAAAGGTTAATATGTATATTTGACAATTATTTCTTACATTTCAGAGGTACGTTTAAGAATTCATGATGATTCTGACATAGCAAAACCTGAATGATGCAGCCTAACATGATGTGGACAAATATACCAATCTGTCAGATTTTTTTAAAGCTGTTATCTCTTTGCTATACAGCTATAAAATGTATGTTGCCGCCATATGAACAGATCCCTTGGCCAAAAGTCGTCACAGTGATCTTTTCTGCTGGAACACTGACTAGGGTCATTATACAAATGCAGCGATGCTCAGTGAATTAGAGTTCAATTTCATAAGTGACCTTAAAAGCAGGCAAAGGATTAGGTATGCCACAAAGAGAATCTAAAGAGAGTGCCTCTCTTTTTTTTCTAGTCTGGTTTCTTCCAAAGGTGTCTGTAAACCTTGACAAAACAGTGTGATGTTAAAGGATCTCAGCTGTGTTAAAATACCTCTAATTAGCAGCCTTGAAAATCCCTTGTATAGTGATAAACTGTCCCACGATCATAGCAAAATGCCCTGGTGGAGTCTGGTCAAGCAGCTTTTACTCCCAGGATCCATTCGGACTTACGGAGGCACCGTGAAAGTCTTCTGCACTCCACAGGGGTGCAATTCTGGACAATTATTTCCATTCTTTCAGAAGGAATCCTGCACACAGAGTGCCTGCGGAGTCAGGTTAATATTAGTATTTGTGGCAAGAAATTCACCGC
This sequence comes from Alca torda, assembly GCA_008658365.1. NCBI lineage: Eukaryota > Metazoa > Chordata > Aves > Charadriiformes > Alcidae > Alca > Alca torda. The sequence continues at coordinate 78,926,097 of CM018079.1, read as the reverse complement.
GATATTTAATTTCTCAAAAGAAAGTGTTATTTAGTCTCCCCATCAAAATACAGAAGGCAAACATGAAACAACCAGGCGGGACCGTCACAGTTCCCCACGCAGTAGCGTATGGCTGTAACACAGAAGTGTTTTCCCAGCAGAAAGAACCAGGACAGGACCTGGCTCATGGTAATTCCACTTTTTCCAAATGCTGGAAGCAATCCCCTGAAAAACTTATGTGTCCCTGGGATTTTCCTATTTGTGTCAGTTCGGAGAGGCCGCCAGTACCTGAAGGGCACAATAAAACCTGCATCTACAAGGATGCAGACCAGCAGCAGGAAAATTCAGTGGTTTTATATTCTTTTCCTCTGAAGTCCTTACACGGCTCAGAATTTCACCGCAACTGTTCTGCTGCTTTTGCCAACACGCTCTTTGTTTCAGAGTATTTTAAAGAGCTATCGTTTTTCTGTTGCATGTTTGCAGAGTTTCCTTTAATTTCCCATTGTGTTTAAATTCAGATGCTACTGCAAGCACAGACATTTTGTTGTCTTAGATTATTCATACAGCCATTCAACTGTTTGAGACGATGCTATCTTGTCTGACCTTACTCATGACTCAATAGCGTCTTAAAAGCAGTTACAGGAATTTTCATTTAGTGAAGAAGTGCAGACTGTATTTCTTTTATTTGACTAAGCTGTTTCCTATTACTTATTGTACTCTCTTGACAGTAATAAATTTCATAATGGCTGCTAGATTTCAAATCAACTATTACGCTATCTAGATGGAACAGTAAATCAATAATGGATGATATACAAATCATATCTAATTGCTGGAATGCAGGCGATTTTTGCCTTAAGGTGTCACACTCGGTAATCACTGTAATATTTATTGAAAAAATAGAAAATGCTATAAAATCAATACACAAATTGGCATAAATATATGAGATATTTTCATGAGGCGGAGCTGGGAGGAGAAAAGGTACCATTATGTAGGCACTTACAGACCCTTATTTGTGAAACCTGATTAATTAGCGTGCTTTATCACATACCTTGTTTTCTACATTTCTTTTGAAGCTCCCTTTGAAAACCAGATAAAATTGGATTGCAACTTGGCGAAATACTCTAACATAGGTGTTAACATTTGTATTTCAATAGATCGGGGTGCTGCATAGTTTTGCTTAGGAGGAGTTTTCGGTGTGATAATTTCTCATGTATTCATTTCTATGTTCCACTCAAAGAGAAACAATAACTGCACAGTAAACCTTGACAATGTGGTCAGCGTGACTCGAAAATTAAATATTGCTGTAGATGCAATAAAAATTAAAGCTCAATTCTGCTTCTGTGCTTCATGCTGCACTTCTTATTCTCATTGGGTAAATAGGAGATTGGAATTTACACGTAAGGCATAATCAAGCTCTAAATTGCTTATTGAAATATGATACCCAAGTATAACACACTTTTTTTACGTTTATACAACCCTACCTTGAATTTCATTGAAAATTATTCAAAATGCAGTAATATCCTATGAGGTTCTTTAGTTAATTTAAGTTTTAGTAGCCCTTCCCTTCCCTTCCCTTCCCTTCCCTTCCCTTCCCTTCCCTTCCCTTCCCTTCCCTTCCCTCCCTTCCCTTCCCTTCCCTTCCCTTCCCTTCCCTTCCCTTCCCTTCCCTTCCTTCCCTTCCCTTCCCTTCCCTTCCCTTCCCTTCCCTTCCCTTCCCTTCCCTTCCCTTCCTTCTTCCTTCCCTTCCCTTTTGGAATAATACAAAGATGTACAATACTAATTGCTGCATTTTCTTCAGATTTTGAGAAAATAGTTTTAGTAACAAAAAGATCAAATCAATTAATCAGAAGTTAGCTGAGGTGTCCATGGGGTATCCATGGAATGAACAGTCATAGCTTTCATGTCCTTGAAATGTTTCCTTTCTCATCTGGCTAAGGTTCTCCCAGCCTCCCAGACTGGTTACGTGAACAAAGTGAAATGAGGGTGGGTATAAGCCTCAACAGCTTCCCACTGTTGTCCAAATCCCTGTTTCTCTCTGCTGAAAGAAGAAGTGTGATGCTTATGATTTATTTCTGTGGCGGGTCAGAAATGCCATAAAAGTCAATGAAACTTTTGTTAGTTTTCTAAGACACAGAGAAAGGAAGGGGGGCAATTTTTGGAAGAAAAGTCATCAATTGAATCATTTTTTTTGGTGTGCATCTTGGAGAGGTATTAAATAGCCTGTCCTAACAGGTTTCAAAGATAAATAATTTCACTCTTCCTGTGGTGTTCTAGGCACCAGTAACTGTTATCACATATTACAATCAGGCAAATTAAAGCAGGAAAAGGCACTTGTGATAAAGAAAAGAACAGAAAAAAAATCCCATTTTGCATTACATTGATAAAAATATCTCTAATTTCCTCAAAATGTGCAGAAATAAAGAGGTTCAATGACCAGTATGATTTTTGGGGGGTTTCTCTTCAGGGGGACGTATCTGCTAAATCGATTCTTAAAATAGTATGTATTATTTATTGCACAAGACAAAGAAATCTATACCATTTCAGGGAGTTCCTATTTCATTTGATCCTAACCCCATTACTTCTCTCAAAATACATATTGAAAAAATGTATGTAAAGTTCTGTGGATTGTAACACACTAGATATAAACTCTCAGAGGTCTCTTTTCTTTGAATAATCTGCTTTAGATTGCACAGATGAAAGCTGAGTCTCACCTGGCAAAGGAGGCTTGGAACGCTCAAGTGTACATTTCTGTCCTTACGAGCATCATGAAACGGATCTGCTTTTGCAAGTATTTGCTCCATGATATAATGTACCAAATGGCTTGCTGAAAAATTGGATGAATTCCAGCCGAACAGCCATTCAAATTGATAGTGACAGCTCATTCTGAAAAAAAAAAAAAAAAAAAAATGTTATTTTCAAATGATTGATATGAACTCAAAGGGTGTGAAGAGCTATAGTGTTCATATTGCTCATGAGCTGTTGACAGTTTGGCACATCTCTAATGCTGATTAGAAACAAGCCAGGACACCGCAGTTTGCATTCACATTAAGCTTCCCGACCAGATGAAATTATTTGATTCACAGGAACACTCAATATACTGAAATATGCCAAAAAATTTCAAAATCGAACGACCTCTGTATCAAGTATCTCAGTATCTACGAGGACAGTATCGAGTGATAGAAAGTTAGTATGAGAATATTAACAGACATTAATTAAACTGGGAAGGTGACCTTGATGATATTCAGTTCTCTACTGAACTGCAGATGTTTTTAGAGATATAATACAGGGGAAAAAAAACCCCAACATTTAGAATTGGAACTCCAAAAACTTGTGTACATTTTTCACATTTGACCTGCAATAGAGGAGCTGGTACTTGAGGATGCTTTTCTAGTGTTTATTTATACATTTCACATTTCACCTGTGCAAATGTTAATGCTACTAGGATTTTTTTTTTTTTTTTTTTTTAAAGCCCTTTGTCTGACATCCTTTGTCTGTGACAGTGCTGGTACGGCAACTAAAAGAATGTGTTAATGCAACTTCTTCAGCAGGCCATTATTTCTCAATTGGGCTCTGCAAAACTTCAGCATCAGAAAAGGCAAGTTCTCACATCCACCCTACAAAAACTGCTGGGATTTCTGTGGCTGAAGTCCACTGTGATGTATTCCCGTGAGATCCCTCCTAGTCATTAGCGGATCATGATTATTATTTCACATTGCCCATACACGCCCAAAATATGATGGTCACTTCCAACCTGCACCTGAATTCCAGGTTGTTCCACTCTACGTGCCAGAGACTCCAACATACTTCTTTCTCCTAGATGCCAGTTTTTCTCATTCTCAGTCATATAGGAAAGGAAACACGAGAAAATGAGATGTTTCCCTGGGATGAAGAAGGTTCTCTTCCCTCTCTAAGCAATCACCTGGTGGAAACCAGCCCCCAGGCGCCCGATGACAAGCACAAGACCCTGCCACCAGATATTGATAGAGTTCAGGAAGAGAATCACTATCTTGTCTTCTCAGGTGCCAAGTGGTGAAGGCAGCCACCTTTCCATCTGTCAGACCTTCCAAAAACCCCAAGTGGGCGCCTGTATCCAGAGAGACAATGAATGGATGCTAGGCTACAGACAGAAACCTGGCACGCTTTCTGTAGGGAAAAAAAATAATCTGGTTCAGGAAAATGCAAGGGACGGTGGGTTTCTCCTCTGCTTGAACAGAACAAACCAGTATCATAACCATGTACTCCGTGTCCCCAGTGCAAATGTGTACCATATTCGTTATCAACTTTACTTCACCAGTACAGCAAGGTTTGAGTTTTTCTGGTTTTGCTTTTGTTACGGAGCATGAAACACGGACTGATCTCTGTGCTGTGGGCAAGGTCCAAGCTGAAACTGACCCACGGATTCAGCAAAAGGGAAAGCGTCACAGAATAGGAACATTCATTCAGGGATCAAATTCAGGAACTAACACAAAAAGGATAGGAGGCAAGTTACGTTGACCAGGGAGAAAGTTTAACTTGCATTTCCAGTATTTATGCAGCCGGTAGCTCAAGCTCTGACCGACCTTGGCAGAATTATGTGGGTAATGTGGTCACTAGAGTGAAGTGCCACAGAGCATCATTCAATGTACAGTATTGTGTTTTCAACATTAGCTGTTTTATTGCTTCTCTGAAGGAATTAACTTATAATTGAATGAACTTATACTTTTTGCCGCTGCATACACAACGCGTGCGCACAAAATCTTATCTCGGCTGAATTCCTTGACGTAATGTCCCTCAGGTAGAATATAAGAGCAGTGGTGAGACACAGCAATCCCAGTTCTTATTAGTGCTCCTCCATACTCCACTACCAAAGAGCATCTTTGAGTGTACAGTGACCTTCTACACCAATACTTACCTCTTGTATGAGTAGAACTGACTTTATTAACTTTATTACATTAAGATTCAAGTACATAGCTCTCTCCGTCACTTCAGTCTGAACAGCAGATCCAGCTTTAAGGATATGTGAGTAGCAGTACAGCTTTCATGAATTTTGTGGTGCAATATGTCGAAAAGCAGCAGGAACAAAGTGTTAGGACAGGAGCAAAGAAATGGTAAGGCCAGACTGTTCCTATTTGACTTGGTGCCAACAGTAATAAAGTCTGTCAGAAAGATATTAGAGTATATTACAAAATCATAGATTTATTCGTGAAGTGTTATCACTTCTCCACAAGCTGAGATCTAAATACTGAAGGAATAGCTAAAGGCATTCTAAAAATTCTCTCTTTTCCTCCATTTAATAATCGCCATCATCTCTTTACAACAATGGAAGATAAGTGGTTGTAACAGGCAGGTTACCTCTCTGAGAATACTGTCATGTGAAATCTAGATGCCTAAATAAATGTTTGGATCTCTCACGTCCCACTGAACCTTTGGTTTAATAGCTGATGTGCACATGATACCATTCTGCGCCTATGGCCCACCTCGGGTTACCAGTTAAATGTCTCACTACACAACATGTATGGTGGTCCTAAGGCATGGAAACAAACCAAGTCTAACATTGATCATAGAATCACAGAGTGGTTTGGGTTAGAACCTTTGGGTTAGGGACCTTTAAAGCCCATCCAGTGCCACCCCCTGCCCTGGGCAGGGACACCTCCCACCAGACAGGTTGCTCCAAGCCCCGTCCAACCTGGCCTTGAACCCCTCCAGGGATGGGGCAGCCACAGCTTCTCTGGGCAACCTGGGCCAGGGCTCACCCCCTCACAGCAAAGAATTTCTTCCCACTATCTCATCTAAATCTCCCCTCTTCCAGTTTAAAACTGTTCCCCCTCGTCCCATGGCTCCCTTCCCTGATCCAGAGTCCCTCCCCAGCTTTCTGGAGCCCCTTTAGGGACTGGAAGGGGCTAAGGTCTCCCCGGAGCCTTCTCTTCTCCAGGCTGAACCCCCCCAGCTCTCTCAGCCTGTCCCCACAGCAGAGGGCTCCAGCCCTCCCAGCATCTCCGGGGCCTCCTCTGGCCCCGCGCCAACAGCTCCGTGTCCTTCTGCTGTTGGTGCCCCAGCGCTGGAGGCAGCGCTGCAGGGGGGTCTCCCCCGAGCGGAGCAGAGGCAGAATCCCCCCCTCGCCCTGCTGCCCACGCTGCTGGGGATGCAGCCCAGGCTGCGGGGGGTTTTGTCATTTACAGCTCAACGGGGTTTAGGGCAATAAGTTGCAAGATGAATTTATATAAGGCTTCCCGTGTGTACAGAGACTAAATATACATGAGGTGTGCATTTCGTTTCAGCTTAATGCATCTTTGAAAAATTGTTATCTTCTAATAAGTTAGAGTTCTTTCAAAAAAGTCCAGTTAAATTACACTTTTCAGGTATAAAGATGGTTTGTTTTGCCTTCCACAGATTCTTTCATTTTTCTGTAAGAAATCGTTCTGCAGCTTTTTCCAAAATTGAATGAAACACACAAAAGCTGAAACTAAACACAGCAGACTACAAGAATGGCTGATAGCTAAATATACCACAGCCGGGGTTTTTTTGTTGCTAAAAAAGCAACAAGAAACACAAGTCTTTTGACTGCCTTGAAGATACCTCATTTGGAAAAAAGCAAAATAGGTAATAAAAATGTCACTTTTGTATTTTCTAATTTTTATGGTTTTTCTCTTATTTCCCTGCTAGTGGGAATCTTTTCCACAACATTTAGTGCTGAAGAGTCCTCAGATAATATTTTATAGCCTCATTTTTCTTTTCTTTTTTTTTTTCAGGTGTTTTTTTCTTTATCATATTTCCGGGTTGGAGTTTTGTTTGGTTTTTTCTGTTTGTTTTGTCTGGTAGCAAAATTATATTAAGATGTTTTTTTCATTCCTATTGAAATATTAGTTGGTTTTGTCAAAAAGTGAAAAAATAAGTCTTTTTTATATTTACTTGTATGTATTTTTATAGACTTTTAAATAGAAAAAGGAAAATTGATTTCTCCCAACAAAAAAAGGAAGTTTTTCTGGAGACAATTGTTCGAAGAGAACTACTTCAGTGGAGACTAGTTGTCTCAAGCTGCCAGGTTAAGATTGTTTCTCTGTTTGATTACATACAGTACAAAGCAACATAATATTCCTCTAAAATATTGCAAAAAATATTTATTTGACTCTGGATGGTTTTGTGCCCTGTTATTTAATCCAGAATTGTCACAACTAAGCACACTAATTGCACATTTGTCTAAGAAGTTACAATAAAAGAGCTTATAATGATGACCAAGAAAGAGGTTTGTTCCTATCTCAAGAAATACTGGTTGAAAATGTAGATCAATTTCACATCAGATAGGATAAAAATTTGTTCTTATAACATGATACACAATTTTTTTAAAAAAATATAGAAAAATAACCAGCTAAACGGTGCCTCTTCTGTGGTAAGGCAAAAGAGGTGTTGCCGTTTTAAGGCAATATGAAACTTTTCTTCCCAGTGTAACTCAGTTGTGTGTTACCTATTACGCTTCACCCGAGCACTGCTCCACAGTGGGAGCTTTGTGTAGAACTGGAAACGAAGAGGCAAACTGAGACATCCCTAATAATTCTAATTAGTGTTCTTTATGCTCTTTGCTCTTGGGTTTACGTCTTGAAGCATGTCTTTAATAACTAGACAGATATGGGGGAGATCAGAATTTTCATTAACAATTAAAGTCCAAACAAATTTACAAATATATTGCTACTTTTTTTTAATTTACTGTACTTCAGAGTGCTCTATGCTTTAGAGTTTTTGGGTGATTTCAAGCGCCTTCCTTTTGGAGATTCCAGCTTTAGACAGCTTACCCATACATAAAAAAAGAACTATTCAAAATACAAGTTTGTTACTAGGAATTAATATTTTAGGGCCATATTGTGCCTAGGGGTGCCTGATCCAATGCCTTGTCTTAAAATAATCATAGTGGTAGATTTCTGGAGTGAAGAAAGATGCTCTACTTTGTTGACCTCCTTCCATCTGGCGACAGACTGCAATTCTTGGAGTAGCCAGAGCACAGGCTACCCTAATTTCTAGAGCACGGGCTACCCTAATTCCTGTGCTTGCAGCAGAAATCCTAAATTACAGTAGTGACATTTTGACTCTTCTTGTAGAGTGCACTGTAGTCTTCACACAGAAGGGTGCCCGCCTCCTGAATCATGAGTTCACATCTTACTTTTGGCTGTTGCTCTTAAAGCACTCCAGGTAGAAGAAGATTGTTTTTATGAACCTCATCTTAATAACCAAAATTTTGACACCACTAGTGACTCTGGGCCAAGAACATTGCATACAAAATTAAGACTAATTACTATAGGCTGGTAACATCTTCTTATTGGTGGTTACAATTAAAAAAAAAAAAAAAAAAAAGTGGGACTTACCTAAACACTTATGGTAAGAAAACACTGTTATTACAGCAGTTTCAGAATTTTTCACTTGTATTTATTCTAGCTAGGATCATGCTCTGCATAAGTCCCATTATTTTTTTTGTCATGGAAAAGACATATTTTTTCTAATTTAAAGCAGAATGAACCCTTTCCTCTTTTCCAGATTCTTCTTTCTTTTAGTTATTTATTTCCCAGACACAAAGATATGAGATCAACAAATAAGATTTTTCTCTTAAATGTTGTGTCTAAATGATAGCTTGTCGATTTTTCTGAGAAGGGTCAGACCATCCATTTGATGTTAAGGTTTATAAAACGTTTCTAAAAAGGTTTAGTATAGGCTTTTTGTGCATAATGGTATCTAAGGTTACTTGGCGGCGTCTGGAGTGCACCTTAGTATGTCCTGACTCCCTGTTAGTGCCTCTAGGCATCGCCTGTTCCCTTCATCTACTGTCCTACAGGGAAAGCTTGGAAGGAAGCCATCACATTCTGCAGATATGAGCTGAGCGCAGCTAAAGTTATTGACTAGTCTAAGTGGAAAACAGAATTTTTCATATATTTTGAAAGTTAATAGGCCTGATTGCAGTCATATTAGTTATTTACATATAATAACAAAATCTCAGATAAATTACAAAGAAATTCTCAGATACCCCTGCTACTGCTGACCACACTGGGAATAAGAAGTATTTACACTGTCTTCATTGAATTACAAGAAATACGTATGTAGTTGGGACAAATTTTTACGCTCTTAAGTGCCCTTGAATATTGCTGAAGTGAAAGGGAATTAGGTATGTACCCAAAACCCACAGGAAAGGAGATTAGGTATGTTAAGAGTATGTAAATAGGAAAACTTTATGGTCTAAATGTCCACAAGATTTGGAGTTTCAAGCTCTATCTAGTAATACTTCTCAAGGACAGTATACAATGATCCCTTCCCTGTCTTAAAATATAGGTTTCGGGAGAGCTGTGATTTTTCAAAGCGGGCAGCCTTCTTTCTTGCCCTCTGAAAGTTCGAGCAGTTAGCCTGCTCTGAAAAATAACCATAACATCCTAAAAGCACCCGAACTCGGACAAAAGATGCAGCTAAAGATACTTGTATGAAAAAAAAACCCACAAACTAAAACCCAACCTAGGAAGAACTATGTGGGTTGCCATCTTCTTTTCTCGACGCAAAATTCTGGATAGAGAATTTTGACCAGGTGGAAGACCAAACCAGATTCACTGTTTTCCCCAGCTTTAGCGGGGACCCTCACTAACCTCCCCCTTGGCCTCACTGTAAAAGTCTCAGCTTCTGATCCTTCAAACAAAAGTGCATTTTCAGTCTTTTCTCGAATGTTTATTTGATGAAAAATCACACCAACTAGCTGGGGGAGAATCCTAATCCGAGCCTATCCTTCTCTCAGGTAAGTGCCCTACTCACTGAGCTAGAAAGTTATGGTCTGATGAGTCTTAATTATTTCTGCAGAGTGGCACAGCTTTGAGAGCAAATCGCCTGAAGCTTAATCATTAGGTACTCTCCTAGGAAATGACAGACTGTTTTTTAACATCCTAACAAAGAGAAGGGCACTGAATGTGCGCGTGAGAACGGCCTAACACCAGCTTGTTCTGCAAAGAGTAAGCTGCCCCACATCCCTCAAATCATTTAAAGAAAACACTGACTTTCTGCTTTCCTGTGGAAGGAACAGATTTTACATCCAGCCCCTCGTGACGCGTATGAATTCTGAGCTAATCTAAGAACTCCTTACAAGGTCTTGTGAGGCAATAAATTCAGACACAGGAAGTGGAACTGAAATCCTCCTCTATCTAACAACTGTTAATCATAGAATCACAGAATCATAGAACGTGTTGGGTTGGGAGGGACCTCTAAAGGCCATCTAGTCCAACCTCCTGCAGTGAGCAGGACATCTTCAACTAGATCAGGTTGCTCAGAGCCTCATCAAGCCTGGCCTTGAATGTCATAGAATCATAGAATCATAGAATTGCGGAGGTTGGAAGGGACCTTTAAGATCACCAAGTCCAACCATTAACCTACCCTGACAAAAACCACTTCTAAACCATGTCCTAAGTACCACATCGACCCTTTTTTTAAACACCTCCAGGGCTGGTGAAGCCACCACCTCCATGGGCAGCCTATTCTGTGAAAAAATGTTTCCTAATATCCAATCTAAACCTCCCCTGACATCACTTGAACCCGTTTCCTCTTGTCCTATCGCTTGTCCCCAGGGAGAAGAGGTCAGCCCCCATCTCTCTACACCCTCCTTTCAGGTAGTGTAGAGGGTGAGAAGGTCTGCCCTCAGCCTCCTCTTCTCCAGGGCTGAACAACCCAGTTCCCTCAGTCGTTCCTCATAAGGTTTGTCCTCCAGGACCCCTCACCAGCTTTGTAGCCTTCTCTGGACACGCTCCAACACCTGAGTGTCCTCAGGGATGGGCCTCTACCACTTCTCTGGGCAACCTGTCCAGTGTCTCACCACCTCCAGTGTAAAGAACTTCTTCCTAATGTCTGATCTAAACCTGCCCTGCTCTAGTTTAAACCATTGCCCCTCGTCCTATCGCTACGTACCCTTGCAAACAGCCCCACCTCAGTAACGTTTCAGATAAGATAGCTTCAACATTTAATGCCTGGCTCTGGGTACGGAATTGCATTGTGAGGACTCCCAGCTTTCTGCACGAACCTTCCAGGACACTTGGAAACCTAACTGGATGTAAAGCTTCCTTTTGGAAAATGGATGCCTGGGAGTCAGCCGACACCGTGCTGAACTTCACAGAGACAAATGGGTAATTTAAAAAGGTTGCTAGATGCTAATCTCAGGTTGCCTTCCTTTTTTTGCAAAATCCGGTTCTTTGTTTCCTTGGAAGCATTTCCACTTGTTTTTCTCGTCCTTCTAACTTAAGTGGGACACTGTATTTATTTAAACTAAAAATATTTTAAAGATAATGTTATTATATAATATTTTATTAGGCATCTTAACTACTTACAATAGATAAATGGCTGTATCAGTAGAGTTTCAATTTCCTCTGACTATAAAGTACCAGGATGAAATTAGAGGCAGGAAGAGATCAAGTCTTTGATCCAGTAATGATTTAAGTGCTGTACTTTCAAATCGCAATGTGACTTTGGTCACTTTTTCCCAAAGGTTACTGTTCATTTTATGTTTTGTTAAAGTCATCAGCATTTCAAGATAAAGAGAACGTGAGTTAAAGATGTGCTTTTGGTAGAAGAAAATAAAGATCATGAACTATTGCATTGTTTGTTCTATCATCTTTCCGGAATCTATCGCAACTAGGGAATTCATTTCTAGGAGGAGAAAATCCTGCAAGAAGGTTGCCGTACTACTGTGTGTAGTTTCAAAATAGACATTTCACCTTTTTGTTAGAAATAACACACGTTAACATTCCTGACTATGTGCATATACATACAAAGAAAAACAGATATATAAAAAGAGGCATTTAATGAATAAAAGTTAAAATAGGGAAAATAAAATCAGAGAACTGCATTAGAGATAAACTGATGTTGTGTAATTTAGCTCTTACTCTTATAATTACAGTAAATGGATTATTTTCAAAGCCTAAAATGGACCAACAACTTATTTTTGCAGATTTATTTTGTACTTATCTTCTTTGTATTTTATTTTCCATTAGGAAGCTTTCCAGGCTAAAGTTGCCAAACAGGTACTTTCTCATATACCTCATCTTATGGATACGGCCTCACATTTGCCCATGCCCTAAGATGAGGCTATCTCTTGGCTTTTAACCCCCTCCCCCTTCCAGAATAATGTATAGGTACATGTTGGAAAGTGTTCCTACATTCGACTTTAGGAATGCACACCAAAGCAATGAAGTTGTCTCTCAATCATTTACCATCAAATCTTTTGCATAGAAAAGCCATTAAAGAAATACAGTTTAAAAAAAGAAATTTACAAAATGAAAAACAGAAAATAGTTAGCCAGACCTAAGCCACCAGAAGAAAAGAAAGAAAAGAAAAGAAAAAGAAAGAAAAGACAAAGAAAAGAAAAGAAAAGAAAAAGAAAAGAAAGAAAAGAAAAGGAAAAAGAAAAAAAGAAAAGAAAAAAAAAGAAAAAAGAAACAAAGAAAAAGGAAAAGAAAAGAAAAAGAAAAGAAAAAGAAAAGAAAAGGAAGGAAGAAAAAAAGAAGAAAACTACCCTTGACCTGCTTACACCAAGATTTAATTTGAAAATATTTATTTTTCTTTTTTTGTACCTTGCTGACTAACTGTACATGCTTGCCAAATGCAGAAGATAAGTTTTAGGTTTGGTATATGTTCCTTTATGTCAGGAGATAATTTTAGGCTGAAAATTATAGCAGGGAAGGCATTGCTGGGTTTGGTCTTTTAATATAATTATTCCTTCTTATAATGGTTTCTGGTGATTCACTAAAATGCAAGCACCTCCCTCCAGGATCGTTAATCCTAAATTATCCAAGAAGCAGTTTTGACCTCTTCTTCTTGGTTTAGATATTATTGCAATTACTACAGTGTCTTTCCAGCTATGTGAAGATATTGCTTGAGAGTCATTTAAATATTATTAGATTGTTAATGTGTTAAAACTACAATATAATTTCATAACTCTTAAGGCAACAGTCAGATCTTAGCATGAAAACTTTCCCTATAATAACTTTTAATTTTAAATAAACATAAATGGCAACCATACTTCAAGCAAGCACAGGAAACCTGCCTGCTGCTCGTTACTGACTTGCAAATGAGACAAGATACAACATCGCAAACATCAACATAGATGTCAGTCCTTTATGGTAATGAAAGGCTAGAAGTCCCTGGGGATGGCCAGAGCTGGCAGAACTTTTTTTTTTTTTTTAAATTGAGAGGATTTTACACCTGAAGAAATCAGATGATATGCAAATATAACCTAGAATACTACATATGTTTCAAAAGTTAATATGAAAGAATTTGGAAAGACAGAAGAGGAAAAAAAAGAGCTTAAACTTGTGTGCTTCCAGGGAGGTCCTTTTTTCAAGGCCTGGTTTTTGTTAATTTGTTGACTTCCTGAGTTTCAGAAAAAAAACCAGAACCCTCCCTCATTCTTAGGCACTTTTCTTCCCACCGTAGCTGAGGCCCATCTCTCCGCTGCGTTCTTCTCTCAGCAAAGATGCTGCATAAACTTCGGGCTTCCAGCTCTCTACTGTGCCATACTCACACCTTTCAGGATGCGAAGCTTTTCTTTCCAATTGTATGTAACTGGAATTTCTCCCTCTTTCTGCTCGACCCCACCACATTTCCTGCTTTTCTTGTTCTGTGTTCCCATAAGGAAAAAAAAAATAATAAATCATACTGGTAGCAACCATCGCAACAACAGAGGGATAAGTGAAATGGCAGAGCCTGAAATCTAATCTATTGTAATACCCATGTATTCTGCGACTAAGGAAATACAGTGTTGTGTTGCAGTAATGGAAAGTAAAAACCTTTTATTCTACTCTAAAATATTTTTTTTTTCGCTCCTTTTGTAGCACAACACATGAAATTATTCATTGCTTAGAAGATACATATTAGGAAGTGTGAGTTACATTTAAATTCCATTAACAAACTTTGCCTTAACACAATTCAGAGAATGTTTAAACAGCGCATGTAGAGATAGAGGTACCGAATGTGATGGCACAGAGGAGTTGATTCAGAAAGATTTTGGAACTAGTTAGTTTTGGCATTGCCAGAAAAATGAATGTGGGTTGCCTAGTGCAAGAATCTCCATGAAAATATCTGTTGCACCGAAAAAACAGCGCTGTAACAATTCTGCATCATAACACAAGGAGAGGACAGTATGTATTGCTCTTAGAAATGGTTATTCATCTTTGTATTTCCTTCTTACAGCAGTCTTACCTACATCTTATATACTCAAAATGAAAAATAAATAAATAAATGAATGAAATTCTCTGTTCTGTGGTAAATGTTCAACCTGTACTGTCACCCACTGTGTACAATCGCTGGTAATTTCATGCGTTATCATTTGTAACAGTGTGGGAGCGTAGCGGTACACCAAGTTTTTCAGCTGGTAGAACATACTTAACGCAAAATACAAAACCTACTGTGAGGAATTCTTCTGTGTGTTTAGAATCCCACGCTGTATGCCGTACCAAAGTTTCACACAGCTTCCTAATGCACTAATGCTCATTTTTGGAGGTGCCTCTCCTGTGAGTTTGCTACTGAGGAAAGGTACTGTGAATCTTATCCCTGACAAACTCTTCACAGGCTTTCTTGAATGGGCGTAAAACCACAGGAGTTTGGTAAATCTAGGCAGTATAAAACTGGGTTTTAAAGATACCTTGTGCATACGTAGCTGCATCGTCAGGGCAGCTGACACACAGCTCATACAGAGAGGTGAAATGTCATTGCTAACCTCTTCCGGTGGTAACGGCTGTTCCTAAGTAATCTTTAACAGGAAATCCCAAATGATGCCACTATTCAAATAGAAAGATAACACAGGAACTGCTGGCTGAGGTAATTACTTTAATGATTATCTGAACTTTTAGTCACAATTACATCTGGGAAGTCAGCAAGCACAAAGGTGTCTGCTTGTATGAGTGAATTCCAAAATGCATCAACAGACTGTCTTCTGCTGCTCTGACAGATGTCATCTGGGCTAAGAAAGAAGCTATTTTTTAATATCTTACAAATAGCACGTTTGCAGTGTATGGCATTGCCAAGGTGATGTATTCATTAATAAATACTAATCTAGTAAATGAATGTCCAAGCTTTAGACAGTCTTATCATGGCAGATGCAATGTGCCTTGCCTCCCCTTGACTTTTAAAATTTTAGTTAGATTGGTTCCTCTTTCAGACTTTCATCCCTCTCTGTCTTCAAAGAAACCAAAGAACCAACATCCGTGTGTATCTCAGGGTTAGAAGCTTTTACTTAAAGCCCATTCTTGAAGTCATAGTTTGGAAGAAACAAATTCTCTTCGACTCCTTCTTCCTTAGTCTTGGGTTGTCTTCTGACCTGAAATCATTTTTCTTTTCAAGCAGCTACTGAACTGTCAGACTAAGCTTTTATGGAATGCATGAAGAAAGATATATTTTATATTTACGGTGTAGAGGTTTTCAGATGTACGACACCGGAGGTTGCCTATTATTACACATACAGTTAGAAAAATGAGGTGTTACTACTTTTCAATAAGACTAAAAGAAGGAAAATATACGAAGGGATATGCTCATAAAATTAGGGAGTGTTAAAATATTTTAAAAATGAACACAAGTTAGGACAAAATAGTGTCCTCATGGTTGATATCTCTTCTTAGAGCATCACAGTGCTTGGATTTTAAGGCCACACATACTGAGCAAGCTGATCACCACCAGAGGAAAAGAAAGCAAGTACAGTAAGTCACGTTCTGTGATAGCTGTCCACATGAAATTGTATACCTACGTCAAAAATTCCTTAAAGGAGAATAAAAAACATTTTAAAAGTTACTTTTATTCCCTAATGCCCTTTTCTTCACTCAAAATTTTCAGTCTTTAGGAGCATACACAAAGAAATGTGTTCAAAAGATATAAAATACAGAGTTACTGGGTCTAGGAACAGTAATAAATATAAAAAATGTGAAAAGAATAAGGATACAGTAGTTAGGAACTCAAGATGCAGTGAGCTCAGCTATGATGGATAGACTTTTCTGAAAGGCTTTTCCATCTGAAAAAAAAACAACTCTTTTTTAATAGAAGCATGCCAGATGGTTTAGCAGAACATCCATTAGTCAATCTGATCGCAGACTGTCTAATTTACTGCCTGCGATGCTAACGATAGTGCCTAGATCTATGAAAAAGGTCTGAATCATTTTTATACAGAAGCTTGGTGGGCACTGAATTCCAACACAAGAAGCGGAGAGGAAGAAGTCTTGAGATTGATGGTGTGCATCATTCTGCTCTTTCAAGAGATGATATGACCAATGTGGATCTGTTGTTCTTGACTCAGTGAAGCAATTTATGAGTTAACAAGTTGCAGTGTGAAGAAGCAGTAACTAAAAACAGCATGTGTTAATCAATGATTTAAGAAAACCTTTGTGCATGCGTAGAGTTCCATTCATAAAGAGCAAATCATTGAGGCTGAGCTGCCTGAAAGAAGAACTCGGTATCTTTTTTTCCAGATGAGTATTCATCTTCTCCAAGATGCAGGAAGAGCAAAATGAATGTAGGTACATTCTGTCAATCAAGTGATATTCAAAAACTAAATTAAGAACAGTCTTGTTCAACTAACGCCATGGTAAAGTTAACTAGCTATAATAGTTATTAAAGCTGCAACCCCCATTCTCCTTGCTTCCATCATTCTAACCTCAGGACTAAAAATATACAGAAGAGAGAGAAGGCATAGAGGCCTTCCACCACCATTTGCAAAGACGTCTGAACACTTCATTTGGCATTTGGTTAGTCCCATGTCTGTTTTACAGCTGTACAATATTAGCTATAAGAATTCCCCTTGGGGAAAAAAAAAAAGAAAAGAATAATGAACGGATAATTCTAGTGAGTAATTCTGAGAGTGGAAGACTTGTACGTGTGAACATATACCTTCTACAGGTTCTTGAAAGAACCTGTCCTGCTTTAAACATTGCAAATAATTAAATATAACCAAAGCTAAATTGTGCTTTAAAATATTTTAGTTCTTTGCAAAGTTGGAAGCTCATTGGAAAACATCACAAATATTTTCTCCTACTCATCAACGAAGGGAATGAAGCAGGTGAGGGGTCTGGAGCACAAGTCTTGTGAGGAGGGGCTGAGGGAGCTGGGGGTGTTCAGCCTGGAGAAAAGGAGGCTGAGGGGAGACCTTCTCTCTCTCTACAGCTCCCTGAAAGGAGGGGGTAGCCAGGGGGGGTCGGGCTCTTCTCCCAAGGAACAGGCGATAGGAAACGGCCTCAAGTTGCACCAGGGGAGGTTTAGGACGGATATTAGGAACAATTTTACACTGAAAGGGTTGTCAAGCATTGGAACAAGCTGCCCAGGGAAGTGGTTGAGGCACCATCCCTGGAGGCATTTAACAGATGGGTAGACGTAGTGCTTAGAGATGTGGTTTAGTGATGGTTTTGTCAGAGTTAGGTTGATGGTTGGGCGAGAAGATCTGAAAGGTCCCTTCCCTTCTATGATTCTATGATTCTATCAGCTTTTTTTGCAAAAGCTTAGTTCAACATTAAAGACAGTCATACAATGAAAAATCAAAATTAAAACCCCATGGCATCTGTCTGTTCCTACATATATGACTTCTGCTGAAGTGAATAAGGACTGTACTTACATAACTGATGAGCTAATTAAGATCCTGAATTTTTTTCCCGTGCCTGCTGGTTAATTCTAAGATTAGTGTTCAGTTTAATGTTGAGCTTCACACAATGTTTCAATATCATGCTGTAGAGGAATTGTTGGAGGCCTGAACATTAAATCAATAGGTCTTCTGTCTTGTTCAAATAATCAAGTTTCCCTTAGGCGAGACCCGTGCTGATCCCCAGTGTGAAACTCATTATGTCTCTTGTGGACTAAAATATGACATGTTGTCTAATAAATTATTAATAGCACGTTATAAATACAAAGGAGTTTACGTAATGAAAGAAGTGTTCAATTTTTTACTGTCTTAGAATTCATTTTAAGGTAAATGTTAACTTGGGACAATAAAAGTCATTTGCATAATAAAATAAAATAAAAAAATTGGAAAGACAAGATTGGATAATGGAAAATTACTTACAGGAAATATATGTAAAAAGTTAGATGTGAAGATTTTTGTGCATGCGGATTAAAATATTTCTATAAAAAAGCAGGAAGAAGAGAGAGAGGAATGGAAGGAATTACAGCTAGAGGCAAGCTCTCATGCTAAACACCAAATCTGGCAGAGACTGTCGTGAGTAGGGCTTACTGCAGTCAATAACTTTTGAAGAATCAGGCCCTAGCAGAGTAAATGATTACTTCAATTATGATTAAAATAGTACTTTAGGGAGAACAGACTAGATTCTTCATATTGTTGCTCCGAGTTGGAATCCAGTTAAAAGCCTGAATTTTGACAGTACTGCTTGCTCTGAACTCTACTAAAGCTATATTATCATATCTCAAGCTTTGTCTTAAATATATATATATTTCTGGAAAGTCTGAAGTGAATGAGATAAAGCATCATGGAGGGAAGAGGGTAAAGAAGAGAAACTGCCCGTTAAGAAATGGGAAGATGGCTCAAAGAGAGAAATGCTGCGGAAAGGTGATTGTCAATCAGAAAATAAATAACTGAAAAGTAAAGAAGCTTTATGATAGTGGAGATAGACACAAAAGCTGATTCGGTGTGGAAATGATCCTCTTCTAAAAATCTAGAGACTGTTCATAATCAAAATCTGTTATAACACTTCGTATTCTGTTTCAGAAGTAAAGTGCAAAGCAGAGAAACTTATTCATAGGGAATTATTGAAAGGACACACAACCTTAGCAAAACCAAGGCTAAGGAAAAAAGGGAAAGAGCTCATAGGAAGATGTTCTACCCATGGGAGGCAAGGTCTTATCATTTTACTACTTGCAATCACTCAAATTTCTCATGCACCTCACAAATTCTACAAGATTTTCTGCCCGTGCTCAATTCTTAAATGTGTTACACGTTCAAAACTTCCAAGGAATTATAGGAATATTTGTCATTTCGTCAAATTTCCTTTTCAAAAATGGAAACAAAATATTGCTTTAGCTAAAATCAGAACTGTTAAGAGGCTGGATATTCCCAGTGAACATGGCCTTAAACAGCCACATACATGAAGAGATTCCTTCAGGGGTTTTTCATATGTCTCCACCTACTAAGCGGCTGTAAAGCCAGAGTTAGCACTAGCCTAACAGCTACCTCCATCGTCATAGTCTCTGACATCCATCCTAAATTACTCACCACTCATTGCTCATTCTCACACAAGGAGCCATAGTGAATGGATTTAAGCTGTAACATATGTTTTTAAGTAGAAGGAAGTCTCACAGCCTTTTTCCTCCCCTTGGTGCCCTCCTGTTAAATTAAAGACAGCGATAGACAATTCAAAGTTGTCATTGATTTTCCAATTAAGTTGTTTTATCTGAGCTTCAAAAGGAGAGCAATTTGATACCGCATTGGGTGTGATACGTGGTCTGTGATTCCTTTCACACTTTATTTTTGTTTACCTTAAAAACAGAAATAATAGAATCATAGAATAGTTTGGGTGGGAAGGGATCTTTAATGAATGTAGTAGACAGTGGTTTACTCTCAGAGAAATGACAATAACATTCTCCATATTATATATCATCTAACATCATGAATCCCAAGCGACATTACAGATTTAATAATAAAACCAAGTTCTGCCAATTGTATGCAAGAACAACCCCATCAAATCAATACAATTATTTAGAATGAATTTATACAGAAATATTTGGAGAATGAGAGCCATAAACTGCAAATCTTATTGAACAGAAATCTTACAAAAGTTTGTTTTTTGTGGCTGCCTTAATTGTCCACTATCAGCTTAAAAATCAAGCTGGTAATACATACTACAACATTTCAAATAACAAATTAACATAGTCAAGTCCCCGGCATTTCTAATTCTTCTCCATGAGCAAAACCCTAAAAGAGAAGTTCTGCCATAAGATTTCCACTTTTTACTTAAAATGAAACATAAAGTGTTTGAGCTCAGCGTGAAGGTCGCATTTGCAAACTCATGCAGGTCTTTGAAGTCCTGAAGAATGTTGCCTACGCGGAGTCGAAATGCTGCCTTTGGCTTCTTGCGACTGAACGCTTATGGTCCTTCCCCGCTGCTGATGTGGGAATTCTAATTGCCTAATTGTCCATTCGGTGAAATACTGTACCATTATACAGAAATGCGGGTGATCATGATCAGATGTCAACCCAGGGAAGGCAGAGTAGGTCCATGAGCTGCTTTTTGCCCACTCTGCTGGAATTACCACTCCCATAAGATCTCGTGTGCATTCTCATAGGCCGCTGCCTACAGGACCTTGATGGATGAGCAAACATAGTTGGTATTAAAAAAAAAATGAAGAAAAAATCAAAGCTGTAGTTACAGAGCCCCTTTAGAATATCTGTTGGTAGCAAGCAGAAACAAGGGGATGATTTATGGCCAGAACATAAGTATTTTCCTTTATATTTAAACTTCATTTTATTTTAATATTTTAGACCTTTTGTCCACCTAGTGAAGATTTGCCTTGTCTTAAAATGGCAATATATCTTCATACCCTTATGAACGTTTAAACCTTTTACTATGATTTAATAGTGATTAAACTAGGATTGCAGCTAGACTCTGATCAGGATCACATTGGATCAATAGTACCATGTTGCAAAAGAAAATATTTTTCATAATTTTACTCCATAACCTTACGAAATACTTCAGAAAAAAACCTCCCTGTTCACTTTGATCTTCGTTTTTTATTGTTTATGTTAATTCAATTTCTTCACAAAAGCCGTCTTTTAATATCAAGGCATCTTTAATTGGTTTTGAAATTGTATTCTAATGGAATTTTCTCAGATAACCTTTAACAGTTTAAACAGGTTAAATTTTAATGTCATTTATGTTGGAAAGGTGTTCAAAATATTATACTATTAAATATTTAATGGCATCATTATGGAAAATTTAGCTATTTCCAAACTAGACTCAGGAGGCCAGAGGTATCATTCCACACTAGTTCTTGAATTGTTAAACAGGTCTACTGAGATTTGCACTCTTTTTCAAAATTTAATAATATGGTGTAGGTTGCTGCTAACTTTGCAAAATACAGTATTCTTGCACAGATGTAACTGTTAATTAAAAAGTCTCTTGTGAGTGGGAATGGGTTTCAGGGTGATGTTTTTTGTTCGTGTTTGTATCATTTAGGAAAATTTGGAGCATTCGAGTATTTGTGTATTCATAAACGCAATGTACATAAAAGGCTACAGTCAGTCCTAACTACTGCACAGAACTATAAGAAAATCATATTTACATATAAGTGCCTTCGGTTGCTTATATCTACAATAATGCTGTCACTAAAGGAATGGATCTATGATTTCTGTCAATCAAACAGTTCAGTACTGGCACTTGTACTATAACGCCAGTGAAGAACTCGTTTTGTGAAATATCTGCAGACTGTTTATCAAGTATCCCAAACGGGGGGGGGGAAAAAGAAAAGGAGTTTATTTTGTGAGTGATTGAGAGTGCTTTAAACAAAGCTTCCCGTTTTCAACGGGGGGTGGAAACGGGCAGGCCGTTAGCAGAAATCAAAAGAAGAACGCAGCTATGATACAAGCTCCCCTCCGTTTCCTTTGAAGTGAAGAAATATTAAAGCACTTAAAACCGTAATAGAGGAATGTGAGTTAAAAACACGTTGTCACCTAAGTCACAGTAATTATAGTAAAACACAGAAACAGAAGCCTTATAGATTATAGTGATTGTTAGAGAAGAGATGACGCGAGTTTCTTACCTCGTCACAACGTATCCTTTTAAAACACTCTGAATTTCCTTCAAATTATACTTCAAAGGAACAGTTAATTCTCTCAGTCTCATATAACTATGTTGAAGCATAACTCAAATGTAATATTTGCAGGGCATATTGTAATTAACTCCTTTCAAATTGCTCCCTTCAACATTTACAGCAAAAAGCATAATAATAATAATAATAATAATAATAATAATAATAAATACTGTGTAAGTTTATCTAGGTAATTTCTCCTATTTATTAATTCTTTTAGATTGATCCACTGCTAAAAGATGTAATTTTTATTCCTCTACTGTAAAAAAAAAAAATAATAATCCCGAAGCACTATTTTAATCACTTCTTTTGGGGGAAGTATTAAAGTAACATAATGAAAGCTATATGGAAAAAAATATAGAAGCCATTGGACTAGGGAACTTTTACTTCTTTACAAACAGTATTTTCCTCCTTTTCTATTTCTTTTTTTCTCAGAGGTGAACTTTGGATTTTAGAGCATTTACATATAAAGAAAGTTTGCAGATTTAAAGAAATAAAAAGTTAAATGAAGAAAACAATTTACCTGTGCTTAGTATCCTGCCAAGTAATATATACTAAATAATTATATATTGTCAACCGCAAATAAAAACAGAAGACTAAGCCAATTTCTACCTGAGAAATACTAGCATGAGGGAAATGAAAAATTTTCTTTAAGTTTTACATTAACCACCAGACATATTCCTATTGCTTATACCTTAACATAACTTAAATTGCTTCTTTAAAAATCATTTTGATTCTTTTCCCCAAATAACCTTTGTGAGTCCAGAAATGAAACAACTCAACCTCTTCAGAAGAGAATGTGATTGAGAACGTATTGCTAATATTCATTCTGCTTTGTTAACCACCGGAGTGTCTGCATACGTGGGAATACTTAGAATTCAAATTGATGGCATGGGCAAAAAAATACACAAACCTGTCTGCACAATTAGTGAAGCAGTGCTGGAAATCTGATAACCCCATACGAACGGCCGAGATCATAGAAGGAATATGTGGTATATAAAAGGATGAAATCTATCATCAGAACCGATAGCATTATCGGATGTGTACCTCAGCTAAAGCTGCAGCCCTGTGTTGTAGAGCAGATAAGATGATGACAATCTGCAGAGTTTTTTCATCATTTTAGATTCCCTTGCAAGAATTCCATCTGCAGCGCAGCTTTCTCTTCCTTCCTTCCTTCCGGACAACGCTGTGCAGATGAGAATTTTTGCCTGAAAGGTTTGGTTACAAGCCAAAAAAAGATGAAAACATTAGATCTCTTGCTGCAGCGGTTGGATCTGAAACTGTCAGCAGCCGAAGTATTTCCTCTTGCAAATATATGATATATTTGATAAATTAATAGAAATCCCCAAACCGGAATAATTTGCTAGTAAAATATGCAATCATTCCTTCTTCAGGGACAAATATTTAACGAAGACAATATTCCTGTGGGTTTGTCAGGAATTAAGGCAGATAATATTAGGGAGTTTGTTGCTTTATTCTTTATATAAGTAACTAACACAGATGTCGTGTTGACTCATATACTTTATAGCAAAATTGCCGGAGAGTAAATGAGAGGTCTGGAGATTAACACAGAAAGAACATTTAGGTTAGGACCTTCAGTATCATTTCATATGTCAGGATTCAGTTGTACAACTGCACTAAGTTTCATAAAATACATAAAAACACCGCCACGAACAAGAGGATGGCGAAATATAAAACCGCCTCATTAGCCACAATAATTCATTAGTCTTAGATTGATTAGACTCTTTTGGAGTACATGAAAATAGGTAAGAACAGAAATATTGTTGGTTTTGATGTACCTTCATAGAATACCTTTTTTTATTTTTATTTTATTTTTAATTTAGGGACCCAGGATTGATCTCTAATCTCATTGGAAAAGTGCTGATTTTTATGTCTCCCAAAATGTTAATCCTAAGGGTGCGATAAGCAATTGTGATGACAGATCAAGACTTGGATATTCCTTTTTCTCCAATTCAGTTGACCAGAAAATAACTTAATTGAAATATATGTAAAAAAAATATTGCAATTGACCAGGAACACATAAAAAGTGTTGAATAATTTTGCAATTTAGTGATAGAAAATAAGAACGCAGAATTGAAAGTGGGGAAGATGAATAAATACATAAAGCGCAACCAAAATTTGCCAATCCAGACAAATACAAATACGCATGAGAACAAAAAGACGGCATTGCTGATGGATAAAGCAAAAATACAGCTTTTGTTTTGTAGTGTCTACAAAGGAAATTATGTGTTAAATGAGTGATCAGGGTTATACATCTGGAAATACGATGTTAGACGGTTAGTTATATTGGAAAAAAGCACTTACTAGGTTGGGAAATATGATGTTAGATGGTTAGTTACTATGGAAAAAAGCACTTACTAGGTTTGAACATGTAGGAAAACCAGAAATACGTAGGATTCTAGTCCCTGTAACACATTGAAAGCTGATGGGGAAAACAAAGCCATAGAGTCTCCTGACAATAATCACAAAGGTCTAAGTGAACTGGGAAAAACCTGGGAAGAAGTTTAAGACTGGGCAGGAGACTAACTTCTGAAGAAACTCTCACTTTGCCTTTTTTTGCCCTACTGCCCAGGAAGAAACACTGTAAGATAAAAATTCCTGCAGAGCGGTGTAAACAGAGTATGTTAGACTGAGCCCACTTTACGATAACATTAAAGTTTCAGCACTCTGCTACAGTTTTTGTTTTATTTATAGAAATATTTCTGGGATTTAAATTATTAAAAGCAGTAGAAACAAATTCAAAGGTATTTCCTTTTGACATTTTGGATAGATAGGAAAATTCTGCAGATGTAAAGAAAGGTAATATAGTTTTTTGGATAGTGATTCTCAATTCTTTATCAAGTCCACAGGGAAAACTGCAATTGCTCCCAGCCTGTTCTTCAGATGTTGATATACTGTAATTACTGCACAACTCTGTGCTAAAAAATAGGAAGTATAGTAAAAGACTATCTCATCAGAACCCTTAAGCAAACAATTTCACCAAGCTTTTGCAATAACACTACCTAGTCCCAAAAAATTACTGAATAAATTTATGTGCTCATTTAGACATATTTTTAGTTTAGTGAACTAGAACATTCCATTTTCTAGAAGTAAACAGTCCAGCAAAACAGTGCAATTTCTGGCTTTTCCCAAATGTGTAAGATTGTTTTAGCAATGGTATTCTCAGTTAGGGAGGGCGAATGGCAGGACTAACAGTCCTAACATCAGGCTTTTAGGCAAAAGAATCAAAAGCTGTATCAGGGCACAAAAGGCCAATGTTAATACATTTTACTCAACGCATAGGGCAGTACTGTACCAGAAGGAACAGCTCTACCACGTTGATCAAAAATCGAGTAACAAAACCATGCCGTTTGTTCCTTGGATGTCCTGTGTTGATGGTATTGCCCCCAACACACGTGCTGCCTTTCATGGAGCGGCTCAAGCTCCACCGTGTGTCCGCACAGCTCCTGTGATAAGGACTAAGGGGTTTCCCTGCTTCTGTCTTCTGACCTCAAGAGACCTTTTTTCTTCCAGAGTTAACCACCCCCTCAAAAGGGCTGAAAGTCACTACCCCTGACGAAGCTCAGTAAGAAGTCCAGCTTCCTGACCCAAATTCTTTTTGTTGTAACACTCATCATTAACAGTATCATAATATAACTGTATTTCTCTTGTAAACCTTATTTCAAGAATTTTATATACATCTCCGTTTACCATAATTCTTTCTCTAAAGTAACGTAATTTCCATTTCTTTCCTGTACCATCCAGCTTGACATTCAAACTTTCTCAGATATTGCAGATAAAGTTCCAGCACTGTGGGTTAGAACTATGTAATTCTGAGCCTAATTTAGTGAATTGTATATTAAAGCCCATTGATCTTACGCCCGTATAACACAGATTGGTTATAGCTAGCATATATTAGAAGGTACAATTACAGAGCAAGCTAAGATGCATCACCACATATCAAAAGGCAAATGTTCCTAGTCTGCTCTCAAATGTGGGCGTATATTTCCCCAATAACTGCAAGAAAAAAAGCATTCCTACGTGCAAGTGGGGACTGCAAGTGTCACTTTCCCTCTACCTTCTATCCAGTGAGATGTAGAGATTCATAATGGTCATTGGCTTAGAGAAATGTTTTTCACATATTTTTGCCATTTTACAGACAACATCTTACAGTTTGAAATCAGTTCATTCGAAGAAAATAAAGGGGGAACTTCTTTTACAATTTTAAATTATAGTCTGACACTGCTCCTCCCCTGAGCGCAGGTGCTAATTTCAACGATCCTGCTTTTGTGGAGTTCCTCTGCCATCAGTCACCTGTGTTTGATTATTCCTGCTTTCAGGTCATCCTCTTTCACTCAGCTCTCTCTACAGCTCAGTAAAATCTCCCAGTATTGATCTTTCTGTTGCCATCCTTGCATTAAGGTTACAAGACTGCACTGTAAATCCACACTGAGTCTGCAATTAGTGGTGAATACAACTTACATGTTAAGCAGCTTCATCCTAGATCACACTCAATTCTTAAATTGCCACTGATTTTTTTTTGTTGTTATTGAGTATTCAGTGTAGATTTAGGATGCTGTTAGGAGCTACACAAGTGTATAAGGTTTGAGTTGCCTCTTTCCGCCTTTCCCAGCATGTTGCTGCTGGAGCTAACATCTGCAGAGTTGTCTGGAATGTCTTGGTAGGAAAAGGGAAGTCTTGCCATTGAGTCATTCTTTAGTAAAATTCTTATCCATAATACCATGCCATAAAATAAATTAAGAAAGTGAGTTTTGGGGACTACGTGTGAGAAATTTCAAGCACGAGCATCGCTGGCTAAAATACTCTACAATGATAGCTTCTGCTGCCCTGTCCTCGCACTCCTCTGGGATGGTTGGATAAACTCCAGCACCCTAGCTTCAAATTCTGCTATGTTGCATTACTTTTGCCCTGCCAAGAATTGACAAAATAACAAACATAAATAACATAAAACAAAGCCGGCTTCCGGAATGCAGCAGCGTCTCCCAGCCAACCAGAACTGATAGGAAGCATTACGTTGGAATGCTGCTCTGCCTCATTTAAACCTTGAACTAAATTAACGAGCTGCTTTTTGTGCTCTCCAAACAGGGTGTTAGACCATTTCCGCAATTTTTCTTTCCTCTGTCTTCCACTATAATCACTGTCTTGCCAGGGTAGTGCTTTAGTCTGCCGTTCTTCATCAAGAACAGCTTTCCAAGCACTTTTAACCATTCTTGCCCTAGTGGCAGTCTTATGTGAGATAACGACAAATCGGAGCTAGATGTTTTATCATTATAATGTGGGCACTTGACTGCACGTAGCTCGAATAGTTCTCCTACTGCCTGCATGTAGACCTTCAACGCGACAGCCTAAAATCACAGATCTGACTTCAGAGGCCTACAGTGGTAGATACGCAATTTCTCGCACCCGCGCTCTCCTCTAGGGCAGCAAGGCTCACGCTGCTCTCTAACATCTCCCAGGGTCTTGGAGATATCTTTCAGATAAGACGTAAGCACAACTTGAACAAAACTGTAAAACGTAAATCATCTGTGATCATCTAAAATTGTCATATTATAGTGTATTGTATGCCCTTATGGGATTTTTTCGTACGATAAAAAAAAAAAAAAAAACAAAACAAAACAAAACAAATCCAAAACGGATATTTTGTGGCAATTAGCCAAAAGTAAATAGCACATCCTTGATGTGTGTATTCATTTTTGCCGGAAAGGAGAGACAGAGGAAGAGGAATGGCACCATCCTTTCGGATTGAATGAACAACTGTTTGAAGAGGGAATGAAGCCAGTCGATTTGATTGCCCGTTTCGGAAACTGAAGCAGCTGTTTGAGAAATCCTTTCCATCCTGTTCAGTGAATTAGGAAGATCAGCACCAAAGATTCCGTCGGCACCAAAAACTGGCAGAACAGTTTAACTGTGTCATTCACTGGCTGACTTTCTGAATATTGAGGGAAACATTTTTAAGATCTCAAGAAAAAGTCATAGCCGAGGAACTTGGAAGAATTCTTCATGTTTCACTATGTCTGTATCAGCCTTCTTTTTCCATCAGCTTGAATCCAAACATTACCTTTCTTTGTTCCAGAAGGCACAGCCAGCTGGCTTCTTGCATCTAAAAACCCAGGGTACAGAAAACGGAATAACTACATATAAATCATTTCTGGATTTGCAGTGTCACAATGTCATAACACGGTTCCTTCCTCACCACGTGGTTTGGGATAGAAACCTGTTCTATATTTAGGTTGAAATGAGAGGTTGCGTTCAGCTCTATCAATCAGAAATGGTGGTAGGTGGAAGCTTTAAAATGGAAGGTATAATTGGAGTTAAGGGGGAATAGATACAGGTTATTACTCGTTCTATATATTTATATATATTTAAATATATATATTTTTACATATATATTTTTATATATATGCACAATAAACCCAGGGACACTTCTTCTGTTTGATTCTATCTTTGTACAATCAGGAGCAAGAAGGACTAATTTTAAATCCTCTCAAAATCAACAGGAATCGTCTATTACTACTCTCAGGTAGTCTATATTAGATAGTTGCAGCAATAAAAAAAAAAAAAAGGGTGAAAAACTAAGTCTGAGCAAGAACATTTAAAATCATTTGAAGATATGATTCACATATCTTGCATGAGATAGAGCATAATTACGGTATGTGGTTACACAGTACTTCAAACACCTACTTGCATTTAAATTCTCTAGAGTTTTACTGGAAAGATCTATATTTACAAATTACAAAAGCAAAGATAGTAAACATGTGTTTAACACCCAACACGCAGAACACTTGTCAGTTTAAGGTTTGAAGCCAATTTGAAGCATGTAATGAATTTATACCTGGGGTATGAAATAGATATCTAAAGTGACATCCTGAGGCACGGTTAATAAGATTGTCTTATGTAGGGCTATCTGGTAATATGATCATCTCTAATGAGATTACGCTGAAGTAATCCTTTTACAAATTAAATTAATGAATGACATACATTCACAATGCAAGAATGCAGAACTAAAATTGCCTCAAAACATTTTAAGGTTAATTTCAAAGGATTTCTCTATCCCTCTTAAGGCCAAGTTATTATGTATATAATAATGTATTGTGTTAAATCAGAGGAGGAAAAAACAAGGAGACCCACAAGAAATAGAATATTGCCAAGAATAATATACTGTGTTTGTGAGCATCACATGTCTTTTGAAAATGATAACCAAATATTTAAACAGAAAACAGGTCCTGTCTGGAGCCCGGTACTGGATACTGCAGGTACGAGAATCAAAGGGAATACTAAAATTTAGTATTGAATCCGCTGAGTTGGAGAGGAAGGGCAAGGGAATATGATTTCCCAGCCTGCTGAAAGACAGATGCACGAGAAGAGAGGTTGAAATGAGAGGTTGCGTTCAGCTCTGTCAATCAGAAATGGTGGTAGGTGGGAGCTTTAAAATGGAAGGTATAATTGGAGCTAAGGGGGAATAGATACAGGTCATTACTGGTTTAAACCTTTTATCTGTATGTTTGCTACTAGAAAAATTAGAAATTAGTAATTTCTTCCAGCCACTCGATTGTCACGCTATTAGGCACTCTAGAGGATATCAGGCACGTTATGGCAGGGATTTTGTGAAGATCTTGTGTTTATCTCATTGATAAGCCCAAACAATCATCAGGAGAAATGGCACAAAGCATCTCTCTTGTAAATTTTCTGCAATAGCATTCAATGATGCATTTAATTGCCATAAAGGCAGGAGCCAGCATACTGTGACTATCCGGACTCACCTCCAGTTTTGCCTTACTGGGAAACCTTTGGTAGCATTGTTGTTATTCGTGAAATAACTGAACCAGAGAATTTCTGCCTTGTTGGGTGGTGCTTATTCTCTGCCTGTTTCTGCCAGACTGATCCAAAAGTGTTTGGTACTAGACACTTTTTCCCCCTGATTGTAGAAGCATCTACCCAGCAAATGAGTTAATTTCCACCCCACCTGAAGCATTTGAAATACCATTTAATCTGGCTCTGAAGAACTTGAACCTAAGCATTGAAGTGATATGTACCATATAGCCAAAGCCAGACATCTAAGGGAATATTTTGGTTCCTAGGGTGCAGGATCTCCTTTCTTCTCCTCATCTTCCTTCCAGCTGCCACAGAACCCATGCTCTTCCCTACGCGGGCAGGAGAGCCGGTGGCAAGAGGGAGCCCTGCTCTTTGGCATCCCGTTCAAGAGCCTCTCTGTGTATGTGACATAGACCTGCCTTTGCGATACCTTTATCTTAGGTCCTCTGGTGACTGCTTGATGAGAGAACATTGTTTGGTACTACATAAAAGTGGAAGATTTTAAAAAGACCCAAGTGAAGGAAAAAGTATTTAATAAAAGCAGCCTGGGGTGACAGTAGAAAAGAATATATAGGAGATAGTACCTTTTTTATGTGCCAGCTCCCATAGAATTAGACGTGTTCAGTCGCTGTAAAGGGCAGGCAGAAAAGGCTAACTGCAGGCCTGCAATTTGGGAAGCTGAGGAGACCTTTCTCCCCAAGAAGGGAAAGATTATGCGGAAGGAAAGTTGTGAAATCGGGTGGTGACTCAGAGGTTTGACTTTTACAGTTGGGCAAGGGACTTTAAAGCTTTCTTCGTTGTGGACTGCCATCTGAAACGAGGCAGTAGGCAAAGAACTGCTTTCACACATTGGTATTTGGTAAAGGATTGCCAAAAGGATACTAAAGCAACAGATTTTACCATGTAACCATGACTCCAGAGAGGGAATATTAAGGTCAGTAAAAGCATTATAGTGAAAATGGAATCAAATTAAATCACTTCAGACTAATGCCAGCCTGGTCCTGTGGACGGACTGCCTGTCAATGCACATGAAGTGTGCTCCTGGAGCGTGTCTTCCAGTTGAGTTTCTTCCCAGTAGAACCTGGTGCACGTGCTCTGCAGCTGCTGGGTGACATGAGACGTCCCACGGTAAGTGGGATGGTGGGGACATTTGCTTCGTAACTGCACTCCTGGTCTCAGTGTAGACACACCCCCAGGACGGCTGAGGAACGTCGGTTAGGTTGGATCCTTTTATGATTTTAATGCATTAGTAGAACAGAAAAAAATCTCAGCATTACTTCTAGTAGAGGGAAGCGACTGACTCTATCCTCCCCCGCAATTACAGGACTATTCTGAAGTCAGTTGTGCCTAAATGCTACATTAAGCAATTTTCAGATCTCTAAAGCTGACTCGTAAGCCAATTTTGCATATGACTTTTTAAAGAGAATCAGTCAACAGTATTAATTTCAATTAAAGCAGAAAGATTATAGGAACCAAGGCAGATTTTTTCATGCCTATAAAAGGATGTTTAATACTACAGGGTGGAATCTTCTCCCTGAAGAGCAAAGGAAAGGACGAGACACACAATCTGTATTTCTAGAGCCTATGGCACTAATAGTATTTATCAGTCATAGAATCATAGAATTGCTGAGGTTGGAAGGGACCTTTAAGATCATCAAGTCCAACCATTAACCTACCCTGACAAAAACCACTTCTAAACCATGTCCCTAAGTACCACATCTACCCTTTTTCTAAACACCTCCAGGGATGGTGAAGCCACCACCTCCCTGGGCAGCCTATTCCAATGTTTAATAACCCTTGCAGTGAAAAAATGTTTCCTAATATCCAATCTAAACCTCCCCTGACATAACTTGAACCCGTTTCCTCTTGTCCTATCACTTGTCCCCAGGGAGAAGAGGTCAGCCCCCATCTCTCTACACCCTCCTTTCAGGTAGTTGTAGAGGGTGATAAGGTCTCCCCTCAGCCTCCTCTTCTCCAGGCTAAACAATCCCAGTTCCCTCACTGGGGAAGGCACTTGGCCTTGTTGAACCTCATACCATTGGCCTCAGTCCATCGGTCCAGTCATGATTCTGCAGATGGTATTCATATCAAGTGAATTCAGTAATCTGTAAATCATGTTCTTGTTCAGTCCTAGGCCATAGGCTACTTCTTTAGGATTTAGGAACAAGGGTTCTTTTAGGACCCCTCTGCTCAGCTTCCTTATTTACTGCCCATTCTGTAACAGTGAAATCATGGCAGGCATGGTAAGTAACAAGACTTCTCCTTAACTGAGAGCTTTCTCTATCCAAACTAATTCATCTTGCCACAAAGCAAAGCAGTTGCCTAGACCACTTACATTTTGGCTTAATTTCTGTCCCCTTGTAACTACTCAAAAAATCTAAGAAAAAATCACTGTAAAACACAAAAAGGCAAAATAATAAATAAATGGCTCTAAATAATAATCAAGAATCATTTTCTACTTGTCTGAGAAAATCCATGGCCAACCTGCATTATTGGGAAACCCCAAAAATGTGGTCCATCCTGGTATCGTACTGGGTCAAATAATTACAGATACCTTTGGTTATGTTTATGGCTACTGATCATTGCCTTAAGAGTTCCTGCACTTACAGGGTGGCCAGAAACTTCTCATGGACTGTTACAATAAAGCAGGCATGATTATAGAGCAAAGATTATGTCCCACAGCAACTGGATGGCCATTCCAACAAAATGGATCTCTTGTGAACAGACAGAAAGCAACTCACATGGCTGGGTTTCTTTAGAATGAACTCATGCTGATATTATAGAGGTTAAATCTCGCTTGCAGATGTTTCTTCTTGGGAGAAACTGAAATCAGGAAATAAGGGTTTTGTTACAGTGTGCAACTTGACAACTAGCATCCCCGAATTCCTTGAATGTCAGAATGGTACAGCAGTCACCTAAATAGACACTATACTGCCCCTTTATCTGCTAGATTTTTGTATATCTGATAAAATTTTCTATTGTGCATACCATAATATTCACACTCAAGCTTCTGCCCAAAATATCATTTACTGATAATATGGAAATCATGTGCCCTGAATGTGACAAAAAAATTACACTGCAAAATGAATCAATATTATTTTCTGCTATAGCTACAGGTGCCTTTAATACACGTTTAGCTAGATGTTCACCACTGCAGGACGAAGTCTGTCACATTCTTGTGCCCACCTCTTTGGACAAGAACTTGCAAGCTGGTTTTTATTCGCTGTCCCCAGAAAGTGTCCGTGAATGTCATCATACAGAGCTAAACCAGCAAGGTCACCACCGCACTCAACGGAGTGGAGGGTGCCAAGCCTTTCTTTAGGATGTTGGTCATGCAGAGTGCTACCTAAAGAGGTCGCCCCACTACAGTCCTTGCTCTCTGAATTTGAAAAAAGACTTCCACACTGGATTGTTCTCTTCAGCACTCTTGGGGAAAACTCTGCCTCCCGCTGTAACAAGATTAAGCTCATTCCATAACTGTCTGGACACTATCTTGGGATCTCAGCTGGCTTCCTGCCATCCCGAAATCAAGATGAAGCATCTGCTGTGCCATTATCCAGCCTTGGCATATGCATCCCTTAAGAAAGGATATTGTGACACAACCAGTGGAGCACAAAAGCCCTTACTGACTTCAGGACCCACAGGGCTATTGCCATCTGTTTATTAATTAGGTGCACTAGGTCCTGATTGTTACATATGGAATGAACCGAGCTGTCGGTGGCTCAGTCCACCAGAATGCTATGGTTATAAGGAAAGGATTTTCAAGAAATAGGAAATAAGTGTCCTTATTTGAATTGCCCAGTACAATGTCTAATGTTTTAAATCCAAATTAGTATTCCAATCCTCTACTAAATGTGTCAGATGAGCCCTGTGTTCCTGTCTTTCTGTAAAATTTATATTTCATAAGGGAACACCACTAAAGGGTAGATTGATAACTTCAACTTTCTTCCTCATATTTTCATGTTTTTATTCACCATGTCGGTGTGTTTTCCTGTTTTAGTCAGGCAAGACCATCATTACCCCCCACGCAGAATCTCCTACTGAAACCAATCATTCAGCAAATAAAAACCAAAATCTCCCCAAGGGCATCTTTGGATATTTCAATATATATCATTATATATTCTTTGTTTATTTGAAAGACATGTCCAGCAAAGCCACAAACAATCTGTGTGTCTCTCCCAGAAAATATAAAACTGGCAGCCTGATTTTGTTAGACTGTTTGTTATTAAATTTAAAGTCCTTATAGAAGCATATAATTCCCACAGTTCACGATATAACCACTTTGTATCTTACACCTCCTATCTCTTGGAAGAGAGGATCCTCTACTGAAGAGGATGTGTCTTGACTTTTTAGGAGCAGCCTTTAGTGCAACAAGAAGGCGGTGGGAATTTTCAGTTGGTCCTTTCTCTCTGTGTCCCTCCAGGTAGGACAAAACTTCCGTGTGGCCAGAAGGTAGAGCACAGAATCCCAGAATCATGGAACGGTTTGTGTTCTAAAGGATTTTTAAAGATAATCTAGTCCGACCTCCCCGCCACGGGCTGTGACATCTTTAACTAGTTATTGAGCACACCTCTGTTGCACAGTAAGAGCCTAAGAGTTGCCAATATTTTTTTTTTAATACTTTAAATAGTAGAGTACTTCCTTACAACACCTCACTAGATAAATCAATATCATCCTGCATTGCAGTTGTGTAACTCCCATGCATCAGCCCTTCCAATAAAAATATTTCTACATCTGATAAAATATCAGTAACACGGAAAACACTGCAGAAAACCTACATGTTACTGTAGAAACCCTTAGACCATTCCTTCAGAACGAAGGCAATTTTAATTATTTCAATTTAAATGCAATTTGACTCCTAGAAATAGGGTGGTTTAAGATTCTTGAAGGTGTTCCTTAACTACCACACTATATTATTTCAGGTAGGACAGATTATTGAACAAACTGATCCATACTGCTGCCTACAGAGTATTTTTATTTTCCAGATCTAAAACAGCTCCATGGACCCTGGAGCAAAACAGAAGGAATCTTGCAATGCAGCAAGTTTGAACTTTAAACCTCTATGGAAATGAATTATACATATGGATTGTATGTAAAGTTTTGAGCTTTAGAAATAATCTTGTGTACTGCTATTTGTGATAGAGATGTTGCTCCAGATCGTTAATGTGAGTTAACGTGAGTCTGTGGGAGTTAACATCGCTAAGGAAAGGGATGAGACAAATAAAGGAAAACTGTTAATAGGTAGGTAAAGGTTTTTTTTCCCTTGTAGTTGGAATAGGAGATAGATGGAACGAGGAAAAAAAAAGATACCAAGCTGATTTATCATATGTCCAACATGAGCATGAAGAAGTTTGAGCAATCCAGTAAAAAAAAATATTCAGCACACACTCTAATTTTGAAGAAGTAAATTACCAATAAAGAAATGAAATGCAGTTTGTTTGTTTGTTTGTTTGTTTGTTTTTCTAGAGATCTTTGCTGTCAGGGAAATAAAAGTATCCCCAACACATTTGAATAATGTCTTTTGTTGTAAAATGGATGGAACTGAAATACTTACTTCCTAGTGCAATACGAAAGCTTGTGCATTGTTGTCAATAAATGGAAATTTGAATAACAAATGCTTTCAGAATTAACCCTCAGCCTATTGCTCTATTTAGCAGGTGAAAAGGAGAAAGGTTACTCTACAAGCTGCTTGTTCAACACCTTTTTTGTTCCGCGATACATTTAGTAAAAAACATAAATGTTTGTGGTTTGGTTTTTTTTTTTTTTTTTAATTTGAATCAATCACTTTTTAATCGATGTGAGACGTCTTATTTTGTAAAACAACTTCTGTTCAGGCACCGTAAGTGATGGTGTACCAGGAATAATGGCCCAAGTGCCCACAGAGTGCAAAAGCAATTCTCTCAGGACTGTGCATTTCGTGGCACTGATTTCTTTTCTTATAATGGCGTTATCTACCTGTAGATGATGTTTTCGCTTGTCGTATTTGATCATAGACTTCTTCTCTGTAACCCAACTACAAAAATCCATTAATGCTCAAGATTTACCCCCTGCCTTAGACCTTTCCGCAGACAACTGAAGGTTGTTCTGTGTCCAAAGGGCAAACTTTCCAGTCTTTAAAGTACTGAGAGAAACATTCTTAACATCCAGCAATGATTACTAGTTAAGCAAAAAGGCTTTATATGGCGATACCATGATACATTTGAGAATAGCGTTGTAAATGTACAGGCATATTCTACATCACAGCATGCTTTGGGCAAACTTAAATTATTCATTTTACTTGTAACTATTTATGCATTTATACATATATATAACCCTTTATAGTTTTAAAATAGATTATTTATAAAACATCGTCACCTTATAGAAAACTAATGATTCCAGAAAAGCACATTTGCAAACCTTCTGAATAAGGAAAGCAATTTTTAAAAGTGTATTGATTTGTCTAAAGTGTTAAATGACATAATAGCCATACACTAAAGCATTGAATAATTTAAGTAAATCAATGTTTTCTGAATTTCATACAAGTACAAACTGTCTTGGGCAATAAAATAAATCAATATAATAAAAAAATTGAGTAGTATATAATGATGAATGTATGGGCTGATAATAACCAGAGGTAAAAACTCATTTTATCATCGTAACAAACAACTTCCAGTCATCTTTTCTCTTTTATTCCCATCAGAAAACACGATACTCTATAAACAATTGATTTTATCCCTTAAATAACTTTTCATCTGAAAGACACCTCACTGAAGTATAAGTACAACCTTTTTCAAATTACCATCCTGGATATGGAATACTAATGTAGATTTACTGCTATTAAAGTTATTTCGTACAGTTTACGGTTCCTAAACAATGACACATTCTGTAGACCTAAAGGAAGCATCCTTCCATTCTTGAATGACTGCCATAAAGTTTTCTTTAATTAATGTCTCCAAGGCAGAAGGACACCATTTCAGATGTTATAATGTTTAAAACTACATTTTTATTTTTACTAACAATCATCTACTTCTGCCTACCTTCCAGAAAGTTAAGAGTTAAAAACAAAGAAGAAATGCCTATATTTCAAAGCTGTTCATAACACTTAACATAAAAAAATGCATCAATTAATTTCAAAAGTTAACAGAGAGAATATATCTGTAGAAGACAGTTAATGATGTTTGTTATAAGCTTATTTGTGCAATTTATTAAATTCTTGCTCAGTGGTAAAAACACTTAAAGGAAATTTCTGATTTTAAATTGCATGATGCCGTATTCATTCAGAGATTTGTAGATTCAAAAGTCCTTTAGAAATATTATGCTTAACTTATATACCTCTGAGTAGAGATGGCCACACTACCAGAATAACCAGAGTATCTTGCCTCTAAGACCCACATCTGAGAGAAGGAGAAAAACTGAATAGCTTATTCCGGGGAACCATATGAAGGAGAAGAACATTTGTTTGTTTGGTTGGTTGGTTTTTTTTTTTAAAAGGACTAAATGAAGAAGCCTTCAGTATTAATACTAGAAGTAAATATGATACCTGCATCAGCCATATTTTATATATTTGCATCCCAAGTCGAATAGATGTTAGAGGATTTCAAACTGGGCTCTTTTTTTTTTTTCCCAGCAAATTTTATTTTTACAAAAATCTAATTCAAAATTTGTTTTACAAAAATCTAATTCATTCATAATAACGGAATGGTACTTCTAAACATAAGTAATGCTTTCTGCATCATCTCTCTGTTGATGTTATAGGTTTCAGCCGTTGCTAGTCACATCGGTGTGAGGAAAGAGAGCTCTGTTTCAGCTTTGTGTGAAAGGAGGGAAAAGAAGTACTATATAAACATGAAATTTCTCTGCCTTTTATTCTAATTCATTGTTCCTGCATACAAGCAGTTCAGAGTAAATTTACATCAGCAAAGATGTTATATAAGAGACAAGATTATGTTTCAGCTTGAAGGGGTTTGGAGTTTATATTATATGAAATGCACTATTTATAAAAACACAATGTATGTTTATAAAATATACTTGAAAAGAAAATACCAAGAAAGATGATGCTAAGCCTGCATGACAAAATGCTTTACTCCGTAATTTACTTTCTATGAAGTACTACTGAAAAATTTTATTAGCTTCTGAATAAGGAATTAACTTTATTTTTGAAGTTACAATCTTTCTACTGAGAAAGATGAACAAAGTAGTATTAGTTACTTCTTAGATGAAAATCTTCCTTTAACTAAATACATTATGCTATGTATGATTTTGAAAGGTAGGTGTAGTTCTTTTTCTATAGATATGTAATTGCAAATTTATTGCTGAAAGATCCTATTATCTATTTTCCCTGAATGTCATGATATTTACTTGCTTCTCTATGGGTTCTGAAGTTCTGAAAAGCATTTATTGTTAGTTTTGGATTCTTGCCAGCAAATAATTGTCATTTTTCCATTTTCTCAGCCACTTCTGTACCCAGAGTTCATGTAATTATATGGTGAATTTCATGCAGTTATCTCACAAGGATTTAACATATGTATGCAAATACAGAATTCCATTTAAGAAGAGGTGGAAAGTCTGTTCATTGGACCCAACTGGCAGCAGGGACAATATTACACTTGTCAAAAAAATTATGAAACTTTTCTTAAAAGGCAGCAGAAAATTAAGATATTTTAGAAGTGACAGATTAGAGATCCTGCTTGCATTACCTCGACATGTACCTTCATCACTCTGTATTTCACAATCAGTTTTTAATATGGATCCAACTGAACTTCATTGTTTAAAATAAAATTTTTAAAAGCTGTAAAAATCAAAACATCAGCATTTCCAAATTAACTTAGACAAATGGCTTCCTTGGAGATCCACTATTGCAGTCTTCAAAATATGCTTGTCCTCAACAACAGTGAGGCCAAACATTAAGATTTATGATGGGACAGACAACTGTGAATGGTGAAGAGCATTTCAAAGGAAAAATGGGCTGTATTCCTTAGTTATTAGTTTCCATTAATTCCAATCCACATAGATTTATTTTATTTTTACTTTATTTGTGTTGTATTACTGTCTTAAAATGGAATTTGAGTTTACCTTTGCTAGAGAAATATCTGGATCAACCAGCCACAGATAGTGAGAAAGTTCATCAAAAACATCAGTTTGGAATACTTAAGAAGGACTCCATACAACAGCAGAAATTTCCTTATTTGCTGAGAAATTCCCTATTCAAGTGAAAGTACTCAGTAGTAGTAAAAGAATTCAGAAGGAAATTCAATGTTACTGTTACAATGTTACAATGAGAATATATAAAATCATTATATCTATTTTCATTTGCCCTACACCTATTTTTATACACCCAACCAACCAACCAACCAACCAACCAACCAGAGTCAACTATTTAAATAATTTTGATGAATATGACACAAATGGAACTAGGTAATTTTACATTTATGATGTATTCTAAATGAGAGTCACTACACAGGAGCTCTTGTCTTCATAGTCCCACTTGTACTACAGCTACTGATGAAGACTGTAGACCTGGGACAGAACAAGAGATGTACATTCTGGCAAAGATCATGTTTGGAATATCCTGGCTTCCTTCTTTAATTAAACCAGCATAAAATGACCAAAATATCTTTTTCTTTCTTTCTTTCTTTCTTTTTTTTTTTTCTTTTTTTTTCCCCTCATGTGACTGCTATTTTTCTAAGACTACTCTATAAGGTTTTCTTCACGCTGAACAAAAGAAATTCCAACTGGAGATATCCAAATGGTGTTGATTACAGAAAGTCCTCTGTACATTCTGCTCAAAACTTTCAACGCACGTTACAAAGGCAGAAGTGTGTAAACAGGAGTGAACCTTGCTGTCCGTTCACTTCCACTTAATGAAGTATGTGAATGCACAGCATAGTAGCCTTAAATTGTTACATTAATGCAATTGCTTGATTTTATGAATACACCTTTTTGCTCAACAAGTAAACCTGTAGAGGTCAGTTAGTATTTCCTATAATTAATTTTCTGTGCAGAGGCTGGAAATTAGCACACCATGTACATGTCTCTGCTCTGTGTTAGGGAAAAGTGCCCCTTCGCATTTTCCTAGCCCAAATGGTTTTGCTCCATATTTGTCTTCAGCTTCAGCAACATGGAATCGTAGAATCATTTTGGTTGGAAGAGACCTTTAAGATCATTGAGTCCAACCATTAACCTAACACTGCCAAATCCACCACTAAACCATGTCCCTCAGCACCAGGTCTACCTATTTTTTAGACAACAACAGGGATGGCGACTCCACCACTGCCCTGGGCAGCCTGTTCCAATGCTTGACAACCCTTTTGGTAAAGGAATTGTTCCTAATATCCATCCTAAACCTCCCCTGGCGCAACTTGAGGCCTTTTCCTCTTGTCCCGTGGCCTGTTCCTTGGGAGAAGAGCCCGCCCCCCCCGGCTACCCCCTCCTTTCAGGGAGCTGTAGAGAACGAGAAGGTCTCCCCTCAGCCTCCTTTTCTCCAGGCTGAACACCCCCAGCTCCCTCAGCCGCTCCTCACAAGACTTGTGCTCCAGACCCCTCACCAGCTCCATTCCCTTCTCTGGACACGCTCCAGCACCTCAATGTCTTTTTTGTGGTGAGGGGCACAAAACCAGCCACAGCCCTCGAGGTGGGGCTTCACCAGTGCTGAGTACAGGGGGACGATCACTGCCCCAGTCCTGCTGGCCACACTGTTCCTGATACAGGTCAGGATGTCCTGTTTCACGATGTTCATGGAAACATGTCCTGGTTCCCTCCATTTCTGTCCTAAACTGATCAGTGCAGAAACAATTACCTTAGTAAGGGGATACTGCTCGAATTCTCTCTCATTTCAGCCTCTTTCCTTGGTTCATGCTGGTACGTACTGGAATGTAGTCTGTCTAAAGGACACTCAAATACATCCAGAGGAAAAGGAACGAGCAATACATGGCTAGCTCACAAATACTCTGGAACTATGAGTTTAACTACAAAAATGTGGGTAAAATTCCCAGTTCATATAAAGCTATCTGGGTCCAGTGCCTTCCCACCGGGAATACAAGCTCCAAGAGGATATTCTGAAGAATGAGATGTGGGCATATTTTAAAATGTAACCCTTAATAAATATTCACTGATTTAGGCTTCAGTGAAAACACTGCCATATATAAAGATCTATGATTGTCATATTTTCACCACTTTGCCATTCAGTTGTAATACCACTGAATTTTAGCATCTTCCTCTGATTGACATGTTGACCTCCACTAGGAACATCCAAATTATGTTCGTACCTTTTCGTATTTAACCCGTAATTTTGCTATATACTGTCTGATACTAAAGTACTGTACACTAATACTCCAGTCTTCATCTATATCTTGTTTATCTATTAATGTTAGCTATTTTTGAAGCACTACTTTGAATTTAAATCTTTAAGTGGGGAACGCATAAGCCTCCACTGCTCCAGGAAACTCAGACTGTATTAAAAGTTTTGGATTCTTCAGTTTACCAAGTCATTAATAAAAAAGTGTACTAATTTGTGATTATACCTTAAAATATCCACAGTGTTAAAACCTTGAATTATTTAAAAATATTTCATTTGGTTTTCCTCAGCTTTTTCCACCAAGGTTAAACCAGTTTTCAGATCCTGTATTTGGGTCTCATAATGGTCACAATCGTGACTCTTTTGTGGACCAAATTTATTGATTATTACATTCATTTACTGCATGTTCAGGTGTGTCTAACTGAGGTGGTCTATGAAAGTGTTCACACAGTTGGGAACTGATCTAGGGAATAATTAGGTCAACTTCTCAGGGTCACCGGTGATATTGGGGACTGACAATAAGAGTAGTGTTCAGTACAACCTTTGGATCTTTTAGTAGTTATAAAAGAGATGAGCTATCAAAACCTGCACCAACAGAGGAAACATTCTAAGCCAAATAAAACCAGGAAAGGGCACAGGTACTATTTTTTAAAACATACCAGTCCATATATGAAAGAGGGATTTGTTGATTGCAAAATATAGATTTGCATTTTTTTAGCCTTTTCCCAGTCCCTGATTGTCCATGTAAGTTGAGTCGGTAGGATACTAAAGTTACTGGAAGTTAAGGAGGGTGAGAATTGTTAAAAAGGAGTGTCATTAAATTGAACCTTTGTAAATAAACCCAAGCTACAAGCAACTGACAAAGACAATGGGACAAATAGACCTTGTTAGTCATAAATTTTCAAGAGGAAGTGTAAAGGAAATTCATATTCAAAACTGTAAATAGACAATAAATCACAGGTATGAATTAGCATTTGCCCATCCAGATATCTTCCTCTGCCACAGACTGTAACTAACCATACTGTTTACCGTAAGTTTCTGTTCTCAGGAGTGGTGATGGCATGAACAGTTGTCACACATAGAATTTCAGAAATCCAAATTAGGAATATTAATAATATATTATTAATAATCTAGATTTCTTCCTCATTTTTCCCATATTATTTTTTTTCATGTGGCAATTTCATTATGTATTTCTAAAGAATTCTGTAGGTAGCAGTGACTTTGTTATATCAGCTCTACACTTATTTGATTCTTCAGATGTCAAATTACACTGTTCCTTTGTCTATAGTAAATAAACTTAATAGCGATTCTGCCAGGAAATACCCACATTCAAACCCAAGCATCTGTTCCTGTAGAAAGTCATTCCTATGACTTCGAAACTTTGTTTCAGGCAGCACCTGTGGATCTTGAGCTGGCTGCACCGAAAGGTAGGACGCGATCATTTTATGGTAATGAAAACCAATTGCAAAAAATGATCACTGAGAAATGTGAACAACAAT
Source organism: Alca torda (assembly GCA_008658365.1). Taxonomy (NCBI): domain Eukaryota; kingdom Metazoa; phylum Chordata; class Aves; order Charadriiformes; family Alcidae; genus Alca; species Alca torda. The sequence goes on along the minus strand of CM018079.1, from coordinate 78,883,743 downwards.
GTAACATTTCGTACACAAATAAGGGAAAATATTTATGAACCTTTTCGCACCTATGATGAATCCAGTATCTATTGCCTTTTAGAGAGTTTGTCATGTATTTTTCACAATCTCTTTCCTTTTACTTTTTAATACAGAATCATTCATCAACTGATTTGACTTCTGTGTTATTATCTTGGCTTTAGAATTCAGTTGCACATTCAAATATGTTATCCTAGTTTGTTTTTTAAACAGTCATTGTAACACAAATACAACCAAAAGCTTTTGGCTTTGTTTTACAAACATAATCCCCTTAAATGCTTATCATGTCTTCTTGTGCATATCTAAATTTTTTTCTGCAGATGATGATGGAAACAAAAAAGGCTCCATGTTACCAGCATAAAAGCCTTCTGGCTCGCTTTACGTTTGTTCCCTTACACCTTCCTTACTTATTCCTTGCCTCTTTCCTGAAGTATTTTATGACTTGACATTATGAATATTTATTATGAGCTGGAAAAAGGATTGTAAATTATGTTAATTTACTTAATATTCTTTCACTTCTCAGTTTTTTACATCAGAAGTTGAATGTGTCCCTTATGGCCTTCTTTTCAAAGATATTATTATCGAGAGGATAAATATGCAAGAGCATACCTAGGCACGTTTTAGTTGCCTTTATGTTTATAGATTCCTATCTGTTAGTAGTCAAATGACAAAGACAAGCTAGGTGATTAATTTTTCCACTGTGGTAATCACATTGATTTAGTTCATATTCATGACATTTCATATTGTTAACAGTCAATGACCCCAAATTAATATAGGAACGGTTTTGGCAAACCAAAGCACAACCTGACAATGCATTTACAACTGCGATTGTGCTCTTACTGTGCTGGGACTGAAATGTCAGTTATATTGGGAATGAGGGAATAGTGCATGTATAGGAGAAAAAAATTAATATATATAATTATACTTGATAGTTAAACTATCATTACTGAAAATCAGCACTCTAATCATAGTGCTGAGAACAAATAAATACTAAACGCAGATATTTTAGAGATATGAGGGCACAACACAAGTGCAGAACACCTATCAAAGGCCATAAAGCAAACCTTGAAGAATTAATGAAGCAGTGTGCTATCACTTACCCGGTGATTTGCAACCATAAATCACACCAATGATGGTGATAGTTCTGTTGCTCAGAAACGAACTTTCCAATTGATCTTTTGGAAGCTGAAAACCGAAATATTCACTTTAGAAATCTGGTTTTAGAGGAATGAGTCAATCCCTTTGCAGCCAACAACTGTAGAGTAGCTACACCTGATTTTTGTACATTCCACATGGCTGCTGATTGAGAGCTGAGATCTTGCACTTAGTTTTTGTGTGCGTTACACACCCTTCTGTTCCTCCGTCTGGCAAAGAAAAGGAAAAAAAAAAGGAAAAAGAAAAAAAAAGAACCAAAAAGCACAGAGTGCTTTATAAACTTTTCACCAGAACACCAGTTGTTAGCTTCCTGCTGGTAGCCCTGGTATAGGCTTCATTGGGTAATTATTTCAAGCAGGAAACAACCAACCAACGTGTTCAAAAGTAATTACTAGTTCAATTAACTATCCAGAAGCAGGTGATTTTTTTTCTTAGGATGCAGAAACAGTGTATCTTTAATGTAAGCATTTAAATAGCATCCATGCAGTTTTATACCTGAACAAATTTTAATACTTATTGAAATGCTTTAAAAAGATGATAAATCATGAATGGTCACATGAACTTTCCTAGGTACTTTCTGTGTCAGGTGTAGTATTGGGTCCGTTGTTATTTAGCATTTTCATGAATGATTTGAAGATCAGCAGACAACAGAACTAAATTCAGATACAGTATTACATTGGGAAGTACTATATACTCGCCTGAGGACAACAGCTGGGAGATGAGAAGTATAAGAGACACAGGCAGGAAATAACAAAATAGACGTAGAAAAGCACAGGCTAGAACATCTGGGGAAAAATAAAGCAAACCCAGGACAGTGTGACTGGGAGGAGCTGTGAAAGCTGGCGCATTGAAAGAGATTTAGGGTTAGCAGCAGACAGCAAACACGAGAACAAATCTGAGTGGGAGACAGAAATAATAAAGATGCACCTTATCAAGGGCTGCAGTAATCTACTTCCCTTCCTCGAACAGTTAATTCCCAACAAATACCATGTTTCTCTCCACCGACTTATTTCTATTTTTTTGCATATTACTCCGAAGGATAAAGTAACATTATTATCAGAATATATGCCCCCATAAGGCCTTGTCTTGACTGATTCATAAAGTTTTAAATGGTGCAAGCATCATTTTGTGGGGTCTGCCCCAAATACCAGGAGAATGAGCTAGATAATGACTATGAGGAACAATGTGGTATCAATAGAGACATGCCCTTATTAGCCTGCCTCTGAAACCTACGCTTCTTCATTCAGCACTTCCCCACTTCAGAAACTTGAAAATACTCTTAAATTACAATTATTTCGCTCAGCTTTAAAAACACTTTCAGATTCTTAACCTCAGAAAAACTTTTCTACTTTGTAATATTTTATTAGGGTTGCATAAATATAGAAAGACACAGTGATGTGATGCTATACAAGGCACGGAGTGAAAAAAGTTTTGATCCCTGAAAGAATTTCCCTTTTCAAAGCCATTTCTTTCGAATTACTGTAAAATTATTTAAGCCTGCCTGTTTTGTTCTTTAGCCATCAAGCAGTCAGCATTTCACAACACATTGAACATTTAATTTGAGTGGGATTATATGTAATATATTAATTGGCCTTGTCTTCTGCATGGGGTAGGAAACAGGTGCTCCAACTATATAATGCTTTTGTGGTGCAACAATATTGAATTTATTCTCTTCCATGTTTCTAACAGGTAAATAGATTTAAAAGCTGATACACACCAAACCAAACACTATCCGATAATGCATCATAGTGTAGGAAAGTCCAAGTGGCTTCTAGCGTAGCAATTGAACTAACTAATTTGGCTACTAGATGAAGTTTAGCTATAGGGCTGCACAGATTCACGTGAGATCCTCTAGTGAGAAAGAACAGAATTTCAGCTCTAGTGTCAATAACCTTTAACCACAAGTAAAAAGGTGAAGGTGAAAATTTCTTCTCCATTAATGAAAAATGAAGGTGAGAAGAAGAGATTTTCATTATTATTTAAATGGGACTTTTAAATATGATTTTTTAACTCAAATATAAAATCTGAGATTGAACTTGTGGACTAATATGGATCCTGAACCAAAAAAAAAATCCCTGTGATTTACTGATGCACCTTTTTTGCATTGTAAACCTTTCGGGCATGTGTATGCAAGTGCACACATATGTATTTAGAAAGACATGGTTTTACTTATACCATATATTCATCTCTCTATTTTTCCCTGTATTTCTTACTCTGAAAAAAAAGGACTAGGAAGAAGAAAGGCGAAAAGTAAAAACATTTTTCAGATAATCAGAGTTTCAAAAGGATTTTGAGAAGGTAGGCTTGGAGAGAGGGAACATTTGGAAAAGAAAACTTAACCACTTGCAACGGCTTTAACAAAGATCTAAGTTGAGGTTCCAGTCTGTTGCTTTCCTTTCCCCACGTATAGTTGAAAGAGGAGAAGGAAGAAAATTGTTTGGCACATCAATCTCTATTTCTGGCTGAGGTGTGCCACTACATCCTAATCATTCAGCTGAGAGGTGTGCTGTGCCAAGAACCTCTTGGGATTTTTGCAGATTCATTTGTTTTTCCAGAAATACTTCCCATCCCATCATAAAATCTTCCTTTAGAAATGGAATCCTCTGATCTCAGGACTGAAGTTTTTTGGTCTTTTTTTCTATTCTGCTCATCACCGAAACTAGGTTGTTAATAAAACGTCTTTCGTTACTATTTAAATGTCCATTTCTTTGGAAGACTTTATTATGGACTGGTCTTTCCTAATAAGAAAAAATATTTTGCAAAAAAATCTCACCTCACAAGCCGCAATCCAGCATGTTTTTTTTAGCTGACAGAGCCAAGTTTAGATCTAAGTTACCATCTGATGTCTTTCAAGGTTTAAATAATCTGTATCTATAGATTTGCTTTTTGCCCTGCTGTTCCAGTGCATCTGGAGACATAATTACTGATATTTCCAAAGTCGCATAGAATATGTGTGTGTGTGTGTGCATGAGAGTGAGAGAAAGGGTGTGCACGTATCTTTTCCATTTCACACGTTCATTTTTTGTTTCACTTCAAACAGACACTTTGCAGGAGAAGGTAACGCTAGAGAAACAATTTATTATAATTCCTCCAAGAACAGGCAATAAGGGTAGCAATTATGTCCTGCTAATCTGTTCAATTAGTCTATGCTGAGATTTAGTTATTGGGTGAATCAAATGGCAGCCACAGTGAGACGTCATCCTTTTTTACCAGGCTGCCTAGGGTACGCTCCATATTTTGGGACCTGAATGAACAGAATGCTTTTGCTCTGCTTTTGCTCTCCTTCTTCTGAATTGCTCTGTGGATTTCTCTGGCCAGTTTTCCCTGAGTCACCGTTTATCTTGAGTGAACATTCATTTTTCAGCATTGCTGGAAGAGATGCTGTCTCCTGTCAAAGATCAGTAAGCTCTTGCCTGAGCATCAGCTCTTCTGTCCCATCCATCCCTTCCCATCACACCCAACTGGCTGCTCAGTTGGAGACTGATGGGTCAGATATGACGCCAACTGGTGGCCAATTTCCCATCGTCATGTACAGTACTCACAGCATAAACTCTTTAGCTTTGTAGAGGAACTTGAATGAGAACCTTGTGAACCATAGAATCATAGAATCATAGAACCATAGGGTTGGAAGGGACCTCAGGAGATCATCTCGTCCAACCCCCCTGCCACAGCAGGGTCACCCAGAGCAGGTTACAACAACCTCCAAGGAAAGGACCAAGACCGCTTGGACTCAGAAGTTACTTTTTCCTCTGCAGAGAAATATGCCTCAGTTCAGGTCTTTGGCAAGGAAGGGAGAAGTTCTCTTTGTTAGTGCCTACTGGACTTTATCTCTTAGAGTGTCAATCTTCTGACTTCAAGAAATGGATTTTAAGCCCATAGTGCTTTTTCAGAGTCAAGATTCTACGTGTGGATTGAAACAGGAAAAGGTTTTAATTATAAAATGCTAATTGTATGAAAGATAACAGATGCTGAACTTTTGAAAAGCGGCAATTACCTTCAGCTTCCCTTTATTTCAGAGGGAATCCTGGGTCCCTCAGATATTTTGAGGTTGTGTGGTTTTGGTGCTGGAGATAACCAGTCAAAATAGGCAATAATTTTAAATTTAAAGAAAAAAGAAAACAAATGCTTCCTATTAGTTGGTGTCACTACACTATCCGTTCAGTACTTCAGGCACCATGCTCTTCCCTTTGCCAAATGGCACACGTTGTATAGTCCACTCTGGTGAGGTTGAAATTCAACATCAGAAAAAAATTAAAGGTCAGAACACAGGAATGCACCGGAAAAAAAAAACATAAAATCATATAATTTTGTATTTACTTAAGAATTTAATTATGAATTAGAGAAATCAAACCTTTTTTCGTGACAAATTTCAAAGCAAAAGTAGGGAAATACAATTATATTTCATTGGCTTCTCATAAGGAAATTTATTAATGGTTGTTATTATACATGCTTTGTTGTGATGCCTGAAGCGTTAAATATTGCAGCTGCCAAGAGGAGAATGTTTAAGGCGACACTTAGAGAAGACTAACCGTATTTAAAATACCATTTTAGCTTGACGCTACTAGTGAGGTGGCTTGACTGAAATGATATTTTTCCTCCACTTTACAAAGCATTTACAGTTTCTATTTAATTGTACTGCTTTGTGCCTCTCTTGCACAGAAAGATTACATTCTTTCTCACAGGCTTACAATTATTCGTGCTATGTGAGTGAATTGCCAACCTGGTGCATATTGTAAAGGACACAGTTCCTGTTCCAAAGGACAAAAAGCCTCAACGTTGTATTGTGCTGTTTAAATAAGCTCTCCATGGAAAATTGTCTGAGTGCACACAGAAGCGAAGCAAACGACCAATGAGATGACAATGAGGTTCTGTGGAAGCAGCTCAGCTGGACCAAGGTCCCTCGGCTGGAAAGATTGTGCTTCAGATTTCTTCAGATCGTGCGGAACGCTTCAAAATGAACAGCTGGGGAGAATACTTGTTACGGTTTGAGGAACCCACAGCAATTTATTGTCGTTTAGACAATTATTCTCTCACCCGCTGACCCCTCCCCACCTGGGAAGGGGAATCGGGAAAAAAACAAGGAAACCCAAGGGTTGAAATATAAAGAGATTTAATAAAATAAGCCTAGATAATTATCATTAATAACACTGAAGAACCAATATTGATCCTGATACCAACATAAAATACACAAGGATTATCCTCAGCCCGTTCCACCAGCAGAAGCTGTGCACTCCCAGCAGGGACAGCCAATGTGGGAGCACTGCGGCTGCAGGAGGATGGGAAGGGCTCAGGGCTCCGGCACCGGGGCGAGGAGCTCTCAGGATGGCAGCCATCAAGGGAGAGAGAGAGAGAAATCCCCAGCAAACTTTCTAATTTATATTGAATGTGACTTTCACGGTATGAAATAATGCTGTTGGCAGCTTGGGTCAAGTGCCCGGGTCTCGCTCCTCCTCATCCCCGCACCTGGCGAGCTCGAAAACACCGAGGCCTTGAAACACGCACACCCTAGCTGGCTATAAAGTAAATATTTTCACCAATTCAGAAGACTAGAGTCTTCTATAAGTGCAGTTTTCCCAAGCATTAGAAGAGAAATTATTCCTGTGTCGCTCAAACCAGGACAATACTGCGGGCAGTTCTTCCACTGGGAAGGTTAAACACCTTCCATGGCACAGTGCACCGTAAAACAATACACGTTGGTGCCCGCAGTTTAGGACTCAGTCCTGCTGTTGTCTTGATCTTTGCTCACCATTAGGAATGTGCTTTTCACTTCAAGGGTACTGCAGCAATGGCCGAGCTGCCCAGAGCGTCTGCAGAACCCTTGGAGTTTGCCAACACCCACCTACACAAAGCTCCAGGTGTTGACCCGCCTGGTGTTGGCAGTGCTCCCACTTCAGGAGGTAATCTGGAACAGGAGACCCTCAGGTGTCCCTTCCAAACATTTCTGGGATTCCATAATCCTAAATTACCTGCCTGCAGGGAGTCACCATTGTAGACGTGCTGTTCCAACAAGACTGAAATACGCGAACCATTCTTTTTTCTTGTTCTTTTAAATTAAAAAAAAAAAAAAAAGCAGAACTAGGTATTTTTCAGAAAATAATAAATGCATATTGTTTTTACTTCAAAAGTAAAGCTTTTACAGGGCTTCAGGAAAGTCCAAAACAATATCCACGGCAGAATTCTGACAAAAAAACATTGAATCAAAACAACATTTGTTTTGTAACCACAGCACAGATAACTCTATCATTAGTGATAGTCGTGCTTTATGGTTTAACGCAGTGAAATGGGTATCCATTGTAATAATATTTTCTCTTTCTAACAACAGTATTGCAGGTTAAAAAAGAATCATACTCCTTCTGCCTACAAGGATGTGTTTCTGAACACCTATTAATGCAATGCCTCCCTGGACAGACGAACGTGCTGAAACTATAGTTCAAACGCCTTTTTGAGCTACCTGAAAGGCTCCATTACTCTAAACTCTTGGACACTGTCATCTTCAACTCACATTGGCCAAAGTACATTTAATTGAGGAGGAAACAGGTGCAGATTTCACGAATCTGCCACTGTTCTAACTGTGCGATCCATCCACTCTTTACTTTATGGAAAGGAAAAATATACTTTGACAACAAAGATTATAGCTACAACTGTAATTTTACTCTAGATCAAAAGAGTAGCCTTAAGGCCAGATACTTCTTCCCACTCTCATACTCAAATAAATAGATGTATACCCAATTGCATGCAGAATGGTCTACATCTAGATGACACTCTTTACATCATTATGTCACTGAAAGCCTTAAGCAAGGTTTTCAATAGCAACTGTCAGATAGGTGATGTAAAAACAAAGTATTTCTTTTTCTTCTTGCTTTTTTGCCATTGCAAATTGATAGATCCATCTGGGTACATTAGGATTTCACTGGAAAAATAAAAGAAACTGCTTTAGATGAAGCTGAGAGTTTTGCATCATCTTATGAATTTCATTGATAATGTGCAAGTTAGGGAAATAACTCTACCTCTAGCCTACTCTGAAAAATAACAATTTTATCCTTTTATAGTGTATTAACTTTATTTTCTCTAACCAGATTTAATATGAAATTTAAACTAGGACAGTAGCACTCACGCACATGATCTACTGAATCCATTAAGGTTAACTATTTCTAATTAAAAATACTGTCAAAAATCATACTAGCAACATGTCGCTTTGCTTTTTCTTATTCAACAACAATAGACTGAAGAAACACCTTTTCATTTATAATTCTGATGAGGGAGCATTTAGAATTAGTGTATTATTTTAAAGTGTAAATTACAAATTGACAACATCTGGTAAAGTAATATAGGTCGATATAACACTGATAATAAGGTTAAGGTTATAGATTTTGACATAAGTCCTTTACAGAGAATAAAAATAATATTGTTTAATCTATGACTAAATTTTACTGCATCTTAATACCTTCTGAATTTTGCAAGGTCTACCATAGTACAGCAGTGACTTTGAAAAGAATTATGCCAAAACAGTCATACGATTACAGACTTAATAAATGATCATGTACTATGATAACTTGTCTTTATATGCAGACACAGTGTATGTAAACCTTAAAAAAAGAAATAATTGGTTGTCTCCATTTTTATCCAGAATTATTAAAATTCATAAAATGACTAGCTAATAAATTTACTTTATTATGTTCTAATTATACTAATATTTGGCATACACTAGTAAGCTTTATAAATAATATTTGGGGACTTAGCAGGAAAAGATTAGTAATTAATTCTCAGACCTCAATATATGCTTTTATGCTAAAGAGGAGCTTGTATTTGATTGATTATGATGAGATTAAAACCCACAGTTTTATGACAGCACAAGTGACCATTTTGTGACCATACTTCACTGGTGAAGCTTTAGCATCAAATGAGAGGCAGAAAAAAACAAATATTTCATTTCCATCTGCCGGCATTAATGTTTACCTAACAAAAAAACCCAACCATAGCTAAAAATAAAAATCTACCTTTTCAAAGCTATGTTATTTTTAAAGGTTAATTTTCAAGAAAAAAATTCAAAAAGTAGAAATAAATTCAGCTGTGCTCGTTAGGTTTATACTGTCACTTCTTGAGCAAACTGCTCAATAGGAAGTCCCTTCTTCCCGAGATCATTATCAGCATGAACTACATGTTGTTAGTGTTGTTTGTGTAAGGTTAAAATAATCCTTAACCTTTTTGGTTATTTAAGTAAATGTAAATATTGAATACAAAGCCAAGGTTTCCACCGAAAAAAGTAAATGAACATACTTGTACCAAAACCTAAAAAGTGTGCCATTCTCTTAAAATTCTATCCATCTGTTTACAAGATACCTAGGATTTTCAATATTTTCAATATACTCTTATGAGTAATGGTGGAGCATATGATTTTTAAATGATTTAGTAGGAATCCAGAGAGACAGGAAAAACAAAGGATGCAATTAGAAGTGGCAACTATCGATTAAAAATCCTTATCCAGTTCACTTAAAGAATGGAAAATGATAAATGACACGACTTTATCATTGGACAGAATGTCAAAAAAACATTGTTGTTTCTCATATATCTCTAGTGTGAACTTCTCTGGAGAAGCTCAATAGGCTTTTTGATGTTTAAGAAAGAGGAAAAATAATGTTATTAGTTTCACAACAGAGGTGTGGGACCATAACATCAGCTATGAAAAGGGGAAACTAAAGGCACAGGTGAAAAATCCACCTGATTCTATGACCTTCCCTATAACGGCTCCTTAAATAACATTTTAAAGAAATAGAGTGGTGACAGGATGGATTTTGCAGTTATTGGTAGATATTCATTGTGTTATTCTATTTTACAGTTTTCCTAAGAAAGCTATACAGTTCCAAGAACACAAATCTTAATAATTTATTTTCATTGCCAAAATAAAAACTCAGGAGGCCAAATTAATCTCTGGCACAGCACTAATGAATGCAGTGAAACCACATGAGGGGTGATTTTAACTCATAATGCTTGACGGATTTCAAATTTTGGCAAAATAATTTCTCCCAAACCTCATTATTTAAAATGCAGACTGGAAAAAAAAAAAAAAGAAAAAAAAACCCCAACAAAATAACAATTAAAAGAAATCAAAAAATACCACAAAACCAAGGGAATTAGGAAATGAACCAAAGTTTGGGGTTTGGACTATATTAAAGCAAAATAACCAGAACAAAACACGAAGCAGGCAAACCCCCTGGTTTCTAAACAACAACAAAAATGGGAAATTAGAAGAAAACAAGGGAAAAAATTTCAGGTTAGTTAAATAAAAGCTTGGATATAGGGCTCCTCTAGTCTAGACTACTGTTAATCACGAGCAACTGCTCTGTAGCCAAGCAATAAAGGCAGTGTAGTGGGCCAATAATCCATAAAAAGGTGAACTGTAAAGTTCTCATGCATAAGTGAATCAGCTCCAGATTAAATGCCTGTCAAACTATTTCTCCATATCCAGTTTATTAACAGTGACTCGACCTTTTTTTCTGATTTTTTTTTTTTTTTTGACATAATATAATAACCTCTTCTGCATGACAAGAAACAATGCCAGAGCTGAGCATAATCTGCTTCATTTTCACTTTATCTAGCGGCAGTCCCTGGAACGTACAAGGACGACCCGTTCTTCCTTGAAACCTCACAGTTTAAAAAAACAAAACACAAAATAATATAAAAATCTCTTCGGCAAGATTTATGTGGAATTAAATGAGTGTTTTGAGCGGATCAGCAGTGGGCAGGGAACTTCCGATTTGTATTTGCGGCTCAGCAGAGGAAGCGGTTCCTCCATACTGTGCATCAAGTGTGCCATTCTTTGCACGGTTTACACCTGTTTTTTTATTTTTTTTTATTTTTTTTTTTTTGGATCGTGATCTTGATTCTGGAGACAATGTAATCTGACACCACAATCAATGCAACCCGGCATACTGATTTGAAAACTAGTTGCTAGTGGCACGAAAGAAGCTAATGGAGGACTCAAAAGATCTAATTTTGCTTCTATATTTTGGCAGGTTTTTATGCATAATTTCAGTGAAGTGTCAGTATTGTTGTTACACAATTGTAAAATGGAGGTAATAATACTTCTCTGCCTCTTCAGAGCATTACGCAAAATTCTGAAGTGCTACCACGCGAAGGAAAAATGCTTTAGACAGATTTGGAGTCTCGTTTTTAACAGGCACTGCTGTTAAGCAAATAGTATGGGAGGGTGAATATTACCCTGCTGCGGCCAAACTTTTACCCTCCTTCTACCAGCATTCACAAAAAGGCAGAAACTTTGATTTTCACCTGCTTTATTACGACTCTTAAGAGATGCACCACTTTTTATACCCACACCAGCTAAAATAGTCTCCTGGAGTCTCTGTCTGTCTAAAATCAAGGCTTCAGTGCCCATGAAGTACAGTGACCGCCAGAAGAAATGAGTTAAATTTATAAATTCTTTCATGTAAACCATGTCCAAATGCATTAATTCCTTTTATCTCATGCTTGAACTACCCCTGTCCCTACTGGCAGGGAGCAGAAAATCACCACAGCCCCTATATTCAGGAAGAGACTTGCCTGGAACTGCAGCAGACCCTAGAAAAAGAGCACATTTATTGTACTTTGAGGAAAAATTTTCAGTATGATCTAGTCAGTGTTTTTAAGTGTATGTAAGTGGGTTTAAGTGCATAAAAGGGAAATGCTTATGGTACGGTGAAAGGTTCTCTTTTTGATCTCGCATTTACCAAATTTAAAAATTTCACAGTACTTTTCGGGGAAAGGCTCCAGCAAAGAGAGGAAAGAAATATTTCAAAAAGGTTTCAGTCGAAACCTTGAAAAACATTTCCTCCTTGTCATTATCTTTAGTACTTCACTAGGATCAGGAAGAGTTTTCACTGACTTAAAACAGACTAAAATTAAACTAATTTCATTATGGTTAGAAAAAGATATTAAGAGCCAATGTTTTCCACCTCTAAAAATTAGTTTTTTAGAAGTACTAGGTTATATTTTGAAGTAATTTACGAAAATGCGCCATGTGTGACGTAGTCATACAGTTATTATATCAGTTATGCTGCTCAGTGTGATTTACAAGATCAGACCCTTGAGCAGTTGTTAAGCTCAAAACGTTGTTTCTGGGCAAAGAAGCAGCACACCCTGTGTGTAAGGAAAGCCAAAAATGTATTGTTAGAATAACTGAAACCTTAACAGTCTAATCATTAGTCCAGATATAATTGTAATAGAAAAAGAAAGAATAGCAATGAAATCATAGAATCTTCTAGGTTGCAAGGGACCGTTAGGATAATCGAGTCCAACCATCATAATAATGCAGTTAAAATTGTTATGCACACTTTTTGGAGTTTCTGCTCTTTATCCCGGTGTTACGGCCCCCATGCCTGAACTCGTCCAGGCCACACTCTGGCTCTCCTCAAGGTCCCCAATCTCGTACCAGGCCTGTATGTGTCAACACTACGTCATTGTGTTTGCGGTAAATACCTTACTTTATCTACAACAATCGCTTCTTACTGCTACCAGCATAAAACTAACTGTCTACACCACTAACAGCATAAACCTGGGTATGGCTGTAACATACACAGCTAAAAAATAAGAGAAATTAGCCGTAGACACCTGGTCTACTAGAGAAATTGCCGTTCCAGCTAAATCAAGTAAACCGAAGCTGCAGGCAGGTCAAGAGAAGTTCACACGGAGCAAGACTCACAAACCAAGCGCTGAGGCCTTGCAAACTCTGTACGGACCTTATGCCCTTCAACAAGCCATGGCAGCGCTGTATCACAGGGTTCCACGGTTAGACATTGCGTATTTTTTCAGGGGCTATGTGTTTCTCTGTTCTTTGTACTAGTTTATTAGGGAATCATAGAACGGTTTGGGTTGGAAGGGACCTTAAAGATCATCCAGTCCCACCCCTTGCCCTGGGCAGGGACACCTCCCACCAGAACAGGTGGCTCCAAGCCCCGTCCAACCTGGCCTTGAACCCCTCCAGGGATGGGGCAGCCACAGCTTCTCTGGGCAACCTGGGCCAGGGGATCACCACCCTCACAGCAAAGAATTTCTTCACAAGATCTCATCTAAATCTCCCCTCTGTCAGTGTAAAACCCTTCCCCCTCGTCTTATGGCTCCCCTCCCTGATCCAGAGTCCCTCCCCATCTTTCCTGGAGCCCCTTTAGGGACTGGAAGGGGCTCTAAGGTCTCCCCGGAGCCTTCTCTTCTCCAGGCTGAACCCCCCCAGCTCTCTCAGCCTGTCCCCACAGCAGAGGGGCTCCAGCCCTCCCAGCACCTTCATGGCCCTCCATCTGGAAGAACTCACATCACATCTCAGATGGTAAATTTTTGTGTGTGTGTGTGTGTGTGTGTGTGTGTGTGTGTGTGTCCCCAAATACCGCAATGTCGGGTTTGGTTTTTTGTTGTGTTTTTTTAAACCACCAAAAGGAATGTATACACTTCTCTGTACACTTGCTTTTCTCGTCTGTACAAGAAAGCTTTATCCTCAGCCTGTTCTGATTTTAAGGCCCAGGCCAACAAGTTTAAAAGAGTCAAATCATCTTGAGGGTACCAGAAGCATCTTTGCTGAATCCAAAAAATAGTGTGGCCAGCACTGGAACATAAATGCTACTTAATGAAACTTTGAAAGGAAATTTTGCTGCCAGTCAGACCATTAACCGTTAATAAGAAAATTGAGGAGGAAGGTGGCCATGAGATAATTTACAGACACCTGGAAAATAATGCCCACTTCTTGAAAATTCAGGTCTTGTTAGCGTCAATGAAATCTGCTTCATTAGCACCCATTTTTGCTTGCAGTGGTTAGGCCAGAGAGTTGCGGTCTCTGTGTTTCCAAAAGAGACAAACCAGTCGCAGCTCACAGAACTCTGGAAAATTCGGTGAGTGCTTAAGTTCTAAAACCAGGAATTCCACCACACAGAATCAGCAAGAATTCTGCTAAGTTTTCAATGCAAAATACAAAATTAGCTTTTCCCTCTTTCTTGCCATCCTTATTCTTTTTTCTATTAATTCGTTATAACTAATCATTTTGTAATGACTATTTTATACGTGGGATCTTTATGCCCCGCTCTGTCACACAAATGTTTCTCTAACTGTAGTTGAATGTGCCATCCTCCCCCCCCAATCAAAACTCTTTTCTGTGCTCATTTTTCCTGCCTAAAAAACTTCTCTCTTAATCTCCCATAGCACCTAATAAATTCTATTTTGGGCACCTTCCTCTTTCCCACTCTGTCATCTGATTATCACCTCTAACTGCTGCTGGCACTTTGTTTCAGAAATACAAGCTAAGCAAAAGGAAATGTCTGCTACTAAACTGAATGTACTTTCTAATTTCAAAACATATACGCGAGGTAATCTCAATATATGCTTTTCTTTGTTCAAGGATAAGAAGCCAAAACCATCTTGGGACGAGGAAATTAGCCTGGGAATATGTGTTAATATTGAGTCTTATTATATGTTTTTATTATTTCTAGTCTCCCAGGGGCACGCTGCCTCTTTCAGAAGGAAAAAAAAAAGTGACAGACCTCTGTCATTCGGATCTTACACTCTAAATTAAACATGGCAAAGTTTATACCGCATGCTTGTGTTGAGAGAATCTATGGGGAAAAGGAACATGAAGGTTAAAGCAGTGAGAAATTATGAGCTAAGAACTTAAAATCATTCTCGTGAGTATATTGAAAGAAGTTGGGAAAAAAGAGATCCTTCTTTCTTATACCACAATATAGTAAAATGTCCTAGGTATTTAAAAAGAGCAGAGGTTTCAAAAGACAGCATGGAAATATGGCATTGATAGCTTTTTAGTACTACTAGAATTAACTTCTTATTTTGGGTACTTGAAGATTCTCTTACAATGCAGTAAGGAAAAGGGTGGCGAAAGTGGGTGGGCTTAAATACGGTGGGCTGAAACGGGGGTATGCAGTGTCGTGACATCTCCTGTGTGCTTGATAGAGAATCACCCTCAAGTCAAAAAGATTTTCTATCATGAGTGCTCCTTTCAGCCTGTACAAAGCGTCTAAAGAACAGAAATCCAGAACGGCATGCACAGGATCTGTAACGCTGCTGTGCTGATGAAACTGAGCAGCCAATTTATAGAAGATATCATGGCAGGATAATGGGATCTCCTATAACAGGGCATCATTAAAGATTATAAACTGGTATCTGCAACATTTGACTGCCTTTTTAGAAGTCTACAAGTAATTAATAAGATGTAGTTTAATTAATGTTGTTCAGTGTTAGCAATTTACGTATTTGCATTAAGGAATCATCTAAGATAATATATTAATGGCCCAAATTATCTTCTCAGGAGTGTGTGCAGTTATGTTGGCATAAACCTGGAAGACCTTGATTGACCTGTCAATTTAATAACTAATACTTGCTGAAGTAGATTATGTGCAGTTATAATTTTTGTTAATGTTTTCCTATGTCTACTTGGAGAATTCTCATGCGTTCAGACTTAGCTCTCTTTCACATGATATCAAACGTTGTCCACAGTGTGACCAAAGGACTGGGGGCAAAAGCACCAAGTGAATATGAATTGAGGAGAACACAGCTACTCCACTGAAAACAAGGCATTTGTTTCTTCCATGAATAAAGCCTTGTGAAACCTAATAATTCTTCTTTCCTATAACCTTCTCTTTTCTGTGCCTTTTGCAAACTGTGCAAATATTTCTTCCATTGTGATGGCTTTGAGAAATAGTAAGAGAGTTCTTCACAAGAATGCTTTAGGCCTCATTTTTATTTTCAAGATTTATCATTGTCTAAAATTGGGTCTAACGTTACAATGAAGGAGAAATGATATATTTATCTCTACAGATAGAAGTTACTTTGGCCCATGTTTTTTTCTGGAAAGTAGAAGTACCAAATATCCATTCCTGTGTCTCACTCAGCATGTTTTTTTAATAACATTTAGCAAGCATCATACAAACAGTCCTTCATCTGTATTGATTGCAAACTGAACAAGTTTATTAACTAAATATAACACAACAGAATTTTAAAAAGGCATTAGTGCCTCAGCATTATCTGGAGCCCATTTGACAAGTAGCTTCATAAACAAAACCCTCAGCTGTATTGATCTGAAACTCAGATGAGAGGAAAAGAGAGGTGAACTCATCTGAGATTTCCAGTAAAAAGATGAAAGTCTGGCTGAGTATTGGAGAAGAATTAGTTGGATACATCCAGCCTGAGCCTTTCCACAGGCAGAGCTGTAACCTTTCCCAACCTTGACTCTAAGGGGAACAGAGCACTAGATCATCCTGCAAAACAACTTGCCATCTCCAGGAACGGGATCACCCATTCTTTCGGTTTTAATAATACCTCCGGTACAAACTCTTCCACTTTCCAAATGAGGCTCTTAAAGCTTGACTTCTTACTATTAAATTTCTGCCTAGCTTGAATTTAACAACTTGCAAACTAAATGCCAACTTTAATAAATTCAAACTACGAAAAATGTTTTGGCCAAATCTCTTTTTCAGAAGACAGAAAAATATTTCAGTCCTGTCGAAACATCTTTATTTTGTTCTGATTTTCAGTTATCTTTGATATGGGAGTGATTAGGGAAGAGGAAACGAAAAAGAGAAGAAGAAATAGCCTTAGAACAGTTTAAGTATTTTTTTTTTAATTTTTTAAAAATCTTTAAATGGAAAAATAATGCATTTTGATATTATTATCAAAATAACAATAAAATGGAAATATAAAGTGAAATAATAAAATACAATAAGAACAATAAAACACAAAACTAAAACAATGACATTAAGATATAAAAGTCAAAATTACCTAATGATCTGTTGTGGTTTAACACCAGCTCCCTCGCTCCTGGCCCCTGGTGGGATGGAGGAGAGAACCAGAAGGTTATAAGTGAGAAAACTTGAGGATTGAGATGAGATAAGGAAAGTTTAATAAATGAAATAGAAGAAGAGGAAGAGGAGGAGGAGGAAGAAGGAGGAGGAGGAGAAGGAGGAGGAGGAGGAGAAGGAGAAGGAGAAGGAGAAGGAGAAGGAGAAGGAGAAGGAGAAGGAGAAGGAGAAGGAGAAGGAGAAGGAGAAGGAGAAGGAGAAGGGGAAGGGGAAGGGGAAGGGGAAGGGGAAGGGGAAGGGGAAGGGGAAGGGGAAGGAGAAGGAGAAGGAGAAGGAGAAGGAGAAGGAGAAGGAGAAGGAGAAGGAGAAGGAGAAGGAGAAGGAGAAGGAGAAGGAGAAGGAGAAGGAGAAGGAGAAGGAGAAGGAGAAGGAGAAGGAGAAGGAGAAGGAGAAGGAGAAGGAGAAGAGAAAGAAGTCATGACATCGTATGGTATGGAACAACCCTTTGACCTGTTTGGGTCGGCTGTCCTGGCTGCGTCCCCTCACAACTTCTTGTACAGCCCCAGCCTCCTCACTGAGAAGCTGAAAAGTCCTTGACTTAGTATAAGCACTGCTTAGCAACAACTAAAACATCAGTGTGTTACCAACATTGTTCTTATCTGAAATCCAAAACACAGCACTGTACCAGCTACTAGGAAAAAAACTAACTCTAGCCCAACCAAAACCAGGATGTGATCCTAAATATGAAAAACTAAGTGGTCTCTATAAAATATTTCCTTCTACTGCAAACAGATCATTTTACTCAGGTGAAAAAAAAAAAAAAAAAAAAAAAAAAGAAAAGAAAATACTCTGGGTTAGCTGAAATCATAGAATCATAGAATTGCCTAGGTTGGAAGGGACCTTTCAGATCATCTAGAAATTAATATTTAAAAACATGTGGAGCTACAGTGAACTGAGTCCCACAAAACACAGTAATAAAAATCTATGAGAGGTACTGTTCTCATCTGAAACATGGGAGCTAGAGAAGGTACGGCTTCTCCATGTACTCTAACAGAGAATCAGCTATACTGTCCATTAAATTCTAGCTTTTTATTCAAATTTGTGTGCCTTCATCTGCCTGCCAGCTGTCTTTGTTATGCCCTTTCCTGCTAAATGAATGAATCTTTTATTTTCACCCTGTGAAAATATTTATGGACTGTAATCAAATCACCTCTTCATTTTGACAAGATAAATACATGAGGTGCTTTCAGTCTCTCCAAATCTATCAAACTAATGTCCGCATGCCTCCTTATTTACTTTATTCATTCTTTTAATGGTAATCGTCATAAACAGATTCAATATTGGCCTGATCTATACTATATATGTATAGTAAGCCAATATATAGTAAATATTTATGTATAAATATTTAGGGTTGAGATGAGATAAGAAAAGTTTAATAAATGAAATAGAAGAAGAGGAAGAGGAAGAGGAAGAAGAAGAAGAAGAAGAAGAAGAAGAAGAAGAAGAAGAAGAAGAAGAAGAAGAAGAAGAAGGAGAAGGAGAAGGAGAAGAAGGAGAAGGAGAAGGAGAAGTACACAATATTTATGTATAAATATTTAGAGATAAAACCAGGTAATTGCTGCCTTAGTGCTATCCGCTGCTTATGTGGTCAGGGATTGCGTTAGGCCGTGCCTATGCGATGTGACACACACAGTGTGACACACAAAGCGCATGATGCCCTTCCTGACCCCTAATTTCAGTTTATGTATATTGCCTTCCTCTCCGAAAGCAGGACTATCATTTCTGTGCATGGGACACAGCTTTGCATTCGGCTACTTTAGGAGCACCATTGGTTTTGGTCTTTTAATCAAAAAACTATCTCACGAGGTGGCCACTGACATTGCTGCGAATATCAAGTCCCAAATAACCTCTTGGTCAATAGGCAATCACAGCCCAAAAAATGTCAAACAAAAAATTCATAAACTGTTTGCTGACCAATTCTCCTCAGATTCTGAGAAGAGAGAGTGTTAATCCATGAAATGCCGTGACTGATAATCCAAAGGAGTTACAGACAAATACTTACACGCCACTCAATTCATAGGACACTCACAGTTATTAATGCAAACTCCCTTCTGAAGGTTGCTTACTGACATAATTTGCTGACATTTAAAATTACAAGCATAATGCAGAACTGTCATTTTTTTCCGCAAAAAGATTTCAATTAGAAAATACAGTAGGAGGGAGAGTGGAATCTCAGTAGGAAGAGATAATATGCGCTGCAATGTCTCGGAACAATAGAATTAAATCTCAATAGGAAGTCTTTATTTAGAACATCCTCCCTTTTCTGTGAATGTCTTAAGAATGTTATTTAAATGTTTCTCTACAAAGGAAAAACAAAACTGTGCTAGATTGGGCCAAAACCTATATAATCTATTCACACAAGGAGACTTGTTCCTCTGGAAGCCAATAAAACTTCTCAGATATGAATGTCAAATGCAATGTAGCTCATAATTAATTGATTTATTTTTCTGTGGTCACCTTAGTTTGCAAAGAAGTATGGTTTTGATTAAAAAAATAATTAAAATTCATTGTTGTTGCATATTTTGCTGTAAATGCAGAAACTCCCCAGAAGTCAAGGATTTTCTCTGGATTTTAATAAGGCTAGTTCTGGACTGGTGTTACTGGCCTCTGATTTCCAAGAATATTTGGTGCAAAATGGAAAGTATCAATGTTAGAAATGGCAGAAGAAACAAACAAGGCAACTGAGTAGAATCATAGACTCATTGAATAGTTTGGGTTTGAAGAGACCTTGAAAGGTCATCTATTCCGCCCACCCTGCCATGGGCAGGGACACCAACTAGATCAGGTTGCTCAGAGCCCCATCCAACCTGGCCTGGAATGTTTCCAGGGATGGGGCATCTACCACCTCTCTGAGCAAACCGGGCCAGGGGCTCACCACCCTCACAGCAAAGAATTTCTGCCTCAGATCTCATCTCAGTCTCCCCTCTTTCAGTTTAAAGACATTAACCCTTGTCCTATTGCAACAGGCCCTGCTAAAAAGTCCATCCCCATCCTTCTTATAACCCCTTTTAGGCACTGAAAAGCCACAATAAGGTCGTCCTGGAGCCTTCTCTTCTCCAGGCTGAACCCCCCCAGCTCTCTCAGCCTGTCCTCACAGCAGAGGGGCTCCAGCCCTCCCAGCATCTCCGGGGCCTCCTCTGGCCCCGCTCCAACAGCTCCGTGTCCTTCTGCTGTTGGTGCCCCAGAGCTGGAGGCAGCACTGCAGGTGGGTCTCCCCAGAGCGGAGCAGAGGGGCAGAATCCCCTCCTCGCCCTGCTGCCCACGCTGCTGGGGATGCAGCCCAGGCTGCGGGGGGTTTCTGGGCTGCTTGTCCAGAATTTCTTGTCCACCAGCACCCACAAGTCCTCCTCAACAGGGCTGCTCTCCATCCCTCCATCCCCAGCCTGTGCTGATACCCAGCGTTACCCTGACCCAGGGGTAGGACCCTGCACTTGGCCTTGTTGAACCTCATGAGGTTCACACGGACCCACTTCTCAAGCTTGTAAGCTTAAAGCAGTAAATTGACATCACATGAAAATATATCTCTTTCATTACCAGAACACATAAAAGCTTGAAATTTCTTGTATAGGGAAACACTAATACCTATATTATGAAGCAGCAGTTAAGTGACATGCACCTAGGTAGCCAGGCAACACAGCATTTACTGGAAGTTATTGGCAGAACAAAACTTTCAGCCTATTTCATGAAAGAAATAGGTTTCTCCAAAACCACTGGATCATCACTGCCATACTGATTTTTAGCTCTGTCTGAATGGAGAGGCAGAAATATATGTAGTTGGGAACCGTGGCCTTTGTTTTTACTGAAGTCTTTACTTCAAAATATTTCAAACTGTTCTAACATGTGGTAATTCACCTGTTTTAATATGTAACCTCAGTAGATCCTTCCACATTCTACGTTCAGATTCTTCCTCATTTTTCTCTTTCCACTGAGAAATAAAACCACGTGCAAGGAAATTTTCTGATGCTCTTTGGTATGTTTCTGTTTTTCTCGCCAGTATTTTGTTCCTTTCTTCAGGAAGGATGTGTTCTCTCATGCGAACATTAGCTTGTTTCTTCAGCAGAAGAAACATAAAAAAGTCACGATGAAGGTGAGGCATGAGAGCGAAAGCAGCATGGGGCCAAATCTCACACCTGTTTGGCTGGAGAAATGCTCTGAACTCATGTAAATGGAATATAGTTGGGAAGGCAATGCAACACTTCAAGACGTTTACATAATTTTGGCTGACCATCTAAAAAAAATTAGCACTGATGTTTTTTAAAATTTTAGGGGGAGAGGTGTGGTTAAGGGCTTTTTGGTCTATAGAGTCCATTGAAGCTGTTTTAGCTGAGTTTTACAAACAGGTAAGATCCTGCAGGAACTCAGTTAAAAGTTCATTGACCGACTTTTCTTTTTGAAGACTTTGGCAGGTTTTTCATCACGTGCTGATATCTACTGTTCTGCAAACAAAATTACCTCCCTGTTGAGTGGATCCTTTAAATATAAAAAGACAGGAATGCCCACATCGGACTAGAAGTTTACAGGGCCCATAATACTACGTTAGCCAATGGGTAATGCGTAGGAAAAAGTGTAAGAGGACAAGCATGTGATGATATTTCCCCAGAATATTCTCTCAGCCTCCAGAAATCCGCAGTTCAGTTATTCTGAGCAACATGTCATCCTTTTTTTTTTTTTTTTTTATCTTGATAGGTTTTTGTTCCAAAATTTTAAGCTTTGTAGGCTGCTGGCATCCACATGAAGCAGCTTTACAGTTCAATCCCACGTTGTGTGAAGAGCTCCCTCCTGTTGTTTATTTTGAACTTCTCCCTTGCTAATTGCATGAAGTGCCACCTCGTTCCTGGATTGAAGGGTCAACGAACAGCACATTCCTGTTCTCTTTCTCCACAGCTTTCATGAATTCCTAGCTCTCGGTCGTGCCCTCCCATGAATCATCCCTTTCTCCATATTGAAGAGTCTAAACCTATTTATTCACTCCTCACGAGAAGCTCTCTACGTTTGATCGTTTTTATTTTTTTCCATACTTTTTTTTTTAATTATTATTTTTCTGCTTCACCTTTCAATACAGCACACATTAATCAAGCTGCAAGTGTACTATAAATTTATTCAGTAACGTAATCATGTTTCCTGTTCTGCTCTCCATTTCCTTCAGTCCATAGTATTACATCAGCTTTTTGGCTACCATTAAAAACCAAGCCTCGGTTTTCAAGTTCCAGTTCTTGACCGGCAAATTATTCTGTGAGGTATGATTGAAAAAGTTAAAGTATATGTTCTTAATAAACTACTATGTATTTTAAATATACTAAAGAACTAATAAAAGCTTTGAATTGTATATCATTCTTCTGTCATGAAGCACGTATGTAATATTTTCTCACTTTTCTAATATTTGCTCCTTTTTCTCCATAGTATATTTTAATTAATCTCAAAAAAGCACAGGTCAAAATTTAGCTAAATGAAATCACAAGACTATATTCTCTCTTGTTAACACTGAACATCCCTCACTTAAAAAAAAAAATAATCAAAGATTGAAGATATAGTACTTAGCTTGACTGTGCTACTTTAAAATTATGCATTTGGATTATTAAAAAGATCATGAAAATAGATTTTGTAAATACAACATTAATTTCTTCTCATTAGGGTTATTTTCAGACATATATGTTTAGAAGTTACACAAACGGTTATTACTGAAGATACTTTGTACAAACAGTCAAAAGTACTTTTAAAAAGCCCTTTAAATTTTCAAAATTATTTAATCATTGCAAAAAGAAATGGCAGACTTTTTTTATTTGATGTGACAGTTATGGCACCTTAACTTAAAATTGTTGGTTTATTCCCAAGTGTGATCATTGTAAAGAAAGCCAGAAGAAAATCCCACACAGAGAATAAACCACAGGCAAAATGTTTAATCCGATACCGCTGGCTTCATCGTTAATTACCTCTCAAGGGGCTCGGATGTCAATAGATAGTGATCTGGTATCTTGGAGTCTTTGCTGTTAAATGCATGATCAATACTAAATAGAATTTTAACTGCCCATGATTTAATTAGGAGTGGTTCCTTTTATCCTGCATACAATAGCAGAATCTCACTCAATAAAGTAGGCAGGAAGACTGCCATGTTGGTTGTGTATTCACCACGTTCTGGGACTTTGCAAGGAAATTGGGAACGGAGACTGTGTCGTTACGAATTTGCAATTGGCCTACAACACAGAAGAGTCAATCTCCTTCCTTTCACTCTGAATTAATCTAGACTTTTGCAAGTACAGAAGACTGAGAACTACAGTTTCAAACCCTTAATACTTTGCAGCTCCAAGAAAGAAAATTCAAATGGTATTTTACATGGAGGCTAGATGTATTTTCAACTGGAAATAACAGATCCCTTGAATATTCACCCTGTTCCTGTGTCCAAGCAGGCACTGGAAAATCAAATCATATTACTAGCATATTAGACAATCAGGTCTTTTACCACGTGTAATAAAAATACATCTAAACAAGACATCTTGCTCATCTTGCCATTATCTAAATACCTAGCCTGTTTCTATAGAAGGTAAATGCTACTACTAATTAAGAAATACGCAGGAGTTACAAAAGGGAATATGGTTATCACTTTGGAAAATTGATTAAGGGAGCTCATACTACCAAAGAGAAATCCTTGGACCGTCGACTAAGGAAAACAGAGAGAAGTGTGTGAAGAACATGACAGTAAAAACATACAAAGACTAATTACTAGAAGGCAATGGTAATGCAGTTAATGATGGAAGAAAATAGAAGAGTTCAATAAATATTTCTATTCTTTACTCAGAAGGAAACAGCATGATAAATCCTCCTATCACACAAGGAAGGTAAAGTACTTTCCAGTCCATTAGTAAGCAAAGAGGTATAAAACAATATCTACATGTTGTAAACATTTAATGATGATATAAATTTTTAATAAATCTTGGAATACCACGGAATTTACAGCAGACTGAAGGCTGGTGGTATTATACAGCAACTTAAAAAAGCAGGAAAGTGACCCAATAACTGTAGGCTATTACTCTTCCATAAGGTCTGAGGTAAAACAATGAAAAAATTGATCTGAGATTCAATTAATCAAGATTTAAGAATAGCAACATACTTAATCTTATTCCACAAAGATTTTTTTGGGAAAATAATAGCTGATGTGAAACAAAGCTAAATACGTAATATACTGGGAATTCCACGTTGCACTTGATAGTGTTCTGGTTTAAAAATAAGCACTGTATAGCATTTCCAGAACATTAAAACATGAAATTTGTTAAGAGCTGCTAACTGACAAAAGCTATTGAGAGTTATCTCAATGAATTGATATGCTAAAGCTTTTAAAGTAAAATATAAATGACCTGAATTAACTAAAAAATGCAAGTTTTCTTTCATAAAAGTACCCACAATGTATTTTATTTTGAACTGAACAAAGAAAAATATTTTAAAGAATTTATTTTTAGGTTTGGGGTTGTTCTTAAGCTTTTAAGATTTTAAAACTTGCATATCAGAACTATATTTTCCTTTATATTTTTTATTTTTATAATTCTGTTTGTGAAAGTAACTGACACAGTACTGATTGAAACATTCTGTTTTAGAGATCTAAGTGTCTCTGCTTGTCCTGCAAGAAGCAAAGATGTTTTGATAAACATTATGACAGAATGTCAAGTTATTTCATTCCATGACAAACATGCTTTGATCCAGAAAAAGATGTCTGTCATGTCCAAGTAGCAACTCTCCCTTAGTACTAAAAAAATAGAACTTTCAGCCTTTACGCCTTATCAGCAATTTTCCAGCTTTAACGAGAAATTTCAGATTCACAAATTTCTCAAATTAAGATTCCCTACAATAAAAAAAAAAACTTTTTTTCCACTTAATGTCATGTAAATAAATGTGACTTAGGGATTTTTGCCTAGAAGGAAATCTATATTACTGTTTTTCAACTGCTTCCAGTTTTACCAGTAGTCCTTCCAGTTTTAACACAACCATTTCAAATTTTAAAATCTAAAGTCAAGGAAGGAGCATCACACTAACAGTTTAGTATTATGTTACTCAAGTCTGTATTTCTGAAATGTATTGGTGTGGATTTGGCATGAATATTTGGGGTTTGTATTCTCTTAATCTTATAACGAGGTCTAAAAAGAACAATTGACCATGACAGGAGTTCACAGAAATGGAAGCTGGAAGCACAACCAAATATTTTTAACACTATTCTTAATTAAGAAATATAACAATCTGACAGACTAAATGGGGAATTTCTTCCTCTTTTGTCACTAAAACAGAGTTCCTCTCTGAAAGTTTGGTTTTAGACAAATACATGCTGTGTTTTTTCAGACGCACATATTTAGTACAAGGGGAACTATGACATTTAGGCCCCTGTAAGTGCAAGAGATGTGACAAAATTATCTAGAAACCTGGCCTTACAGTCTGCTTGTTAATGGATAAACACATCTGATTAATTGATATGCCGGAGTAGGAATTGCAGAACTTTGTAGTAGAAAGGTATGTTAGAATTTTCAACTTCCAGAGGAAGGAAAGAAAGGAAGGAAGGAAGGAAGGAAGGAAGGAAGGAAGGAAGGAAGGAAGGAGGAAAGAAAGGAAGAAGGAAAGGAAGAAGGAAAGGAAGAAGGAAAGAAGGAAAGAAGGAAAGAAGGAAAGAAGGAAAGAAGGAAAGAAGGAAAGAAGGAAAGAAGGAAAGAAGGAAAGAAGGAAAGAAGGAAAGAAAGAAAGAAAGAAAGAAAGAAAGAAAGAAAGAAAGAAGAAAGAAAGAAAGAAAGAAAGAAAGAAAGAAAGAAAGAAAGAAAGAAAGAAAGAAAGAAAGAAAGAAAGAAAGAAAGAAAGAAAGAAAGAAAGAAAGAAAGAAAGAAAGAAAGAAAGAAAGAAAGGAAGAAAGGAAGAAAGGAAGGAAGGAAGAAAGGAAGAAAGGAAGAAAGGAAGGAAGCAATGAACTTGGAGCTAGAATGTGATTGATTAACGTTTTCTAAACCATTTCTGAAGTATTGCAAAGCTTTTATTTTTGTATGATCTCTCAAAGGATTGACAGGAATTGCAACCTCTGGTTGCACTACATATGGAGTGTATTGTAGGGCTGCTATGAAGTTACCCTCACCAGGATTAAGTTATACATAAAGGAGATTACTTTTCTGGACAGCATTTTGATGCATGCAGGAAAATATGCAGACCTTTTAAAGGAGTACTGAATTTCTTGACGCCTTGCATAAATGAGACAAAAATCACGGAGTACTGTTTTTCTGCTCCTCATCCTTTTACAGTTAGGAGAGGAGGTAATTACTTGTGCAGTACAAGCGACTTTAAAAACCCATTTCAGAATCAGATAAGTCACTTAAGATGTCTGTTTTGTTCAATTAACTATAATGGAAGCCTGAGATAATTCCCTATCTGCAGAGGTCAAGAGAGAGTTAAGAGGAACCCTACCCACTGTGTCTTCCTGAGGTAGCTGGGAGCGCTCCCTTAGAGCGGCACAGGGATGCGCTGCCTGCTGGAGATACACTCTGCTCTTTAATTCCACATACCGTCTCTCCATGTAAAAATTCTGAAGTTATTTTTATTGGATGCTATTGAATATTTATAGAAAACAGCTGGTCTAATTCTATGGAAATTTTTCATAAGATTGTGTTCCTCACTTCATCTGTCACGTTCCCCGTGGAGCTGAAAGACTAGCGGCAAGCACTGAGCTCCATCTTGGTGGTTCTGGAGCAGTAGGCACTATATTATTATTATGGTTTTTAATAACATGTAGCACCTGGGAGTCCTAGTTATCACCACCCACTTCAAAACAGGAGGAGGAACTCCATACTTCCAGCATAGCACTGCAGAGTTCCTTCTTAGCTTTTGCCTAATTTGTCAGGGATTTGGGTGACCACTGCCTACAAATTCTGCATTATAAAAACAAAAAAAAAAAAACCAAACAAACAAAAAGAAACCAAAACAAAATATGCTCTTTAGAATATTTTGAATTAAGATAAATGAATGATATTTTTAAAGAAATCACTAGCATCGTCGGCTTTTCAGGCAAGACAAATTCTACTATGTATCACAAAGAACTAGAATCTTTTAAATTTGTTGATTGCAATATTAGGGATTGAATGAGCAAAAGGTGTAGATTGCAGTAATCTCTTCCTGTGTAAACACACGTTATTTCTGTTTAGGTCCTTGTATTTATCAGTTTTTAGCAAAAATTATTTGTTATTAATAAAGGAATAATTTCTTGCTAATAAAATCTTTGAGAGGAGCCTGGCCCTGGAAACCACCATTTTTGTTGCAAAATTATCTTATCTACTTCCAGAAGATCACACCTGACCATTTTCCTTACAAAAACATGAGCTGCCTGCTAGAGATATTATTCCTGTCAAGAAAGCAACATTGCATCCAGGGTAACAGCTTGCCCTCCAGGCCACCAATACCGGATCAAACACCTGGGCAATTTTAAACAAAGTCAAGAATTTACTGTTATTCTAAGTCTAAACAGTCTAATCACAGAGTTATTAGCAGTCTTGTTACAATTATATTCACACTTACCATTCAGATTGACCAATTATTCAGCTCATTCCCAATAGCACAATGAAAAACGATACACATAAACTTTCTAATATTGCCCCTTTCTCCAGTGTTGTCACCCTTCCTGGATCCCAGGAGTGCCAGCAGGAACTGCAACAAATCGAAGTCCCGTGTTCTTCTCTGGGAGGACTTGGCTGTTACCTATGGCTCAGGTGGCCCCTTCCTTCTCTTTGCCAGAAGGAATATGGTGTTTATGTCAGTGGTTCCTTCCTTCTCACTCTAGAAGCCACTGTCACTCAGAGTCATCTTTTTACAGTCGCTAACACAGACAGCTTTTACTTCATTACTTGGTAATTCCATGTTGTATCTGAATGTTCTATATGTGGCACAGTCTACCTTTCCTTCCTCTCCTCACTATAAAAAAACCCTCCACCGCTACTCAAAAAAACCAGCCAGGTCCCAACGTTGCATTTCTTTAATGACACGGTACTGACCGTTTCTGAGTTATTTATATTCCTGGGGCCTCTGACACCACCTTGCACTTTCATTTTGTGCTATTTTCATGTTTGCGCTTTTGGAGATCCTCTGTTTTTCTTCAACAGCTTTCAAGCTGTAGCTTCCCAACAGCATAAATATATATTTTTTTTTTTTTTACTAGCACAACCTCGTCATACATGCATCCTTTCTCTGAAGTCATTAACCGTTCCCTCTACCAGAAATGCTGCACTAGAAGATACACATACATAAACCAAGCACATACAGACAAACTCACAGTGCTATGATAAGCACTTGCTACCAAAATCTATTGGTTTCACTAATCTCTGTTATGTTACAAGAACTGCTCAACACCAGGATTTATGCCTATATACCAAATACCTATGACTCTACTATCTTATGCGTAGATCATAGAATCATAGAATCATTTAGGAGGAAGGGACCTTTAAGATCAAGTCCAACCATTAACCTAACACTGCCAAAACCACCATTAAACCATGTCCCTCAACACCACATCTGCCTGGCTTTTAAATACCTCCAGGGATGGAGGATGGCTTCCCTGGGCAGCCTCTTCCAATGCTTGATAACCCTTTCTGTGAAGAAATTTTTCCTAGTATCCAAACTAAACCTCCCCTGACACAACCTGAGGCCATTTCCTCTTGTCCTATCGCCTGTTCCTTGGGAGAAGAGCCCGACCCTCCCTGGCTACCCCCTCCTTTCAGGGAGCTGTAGAGAGCGAGAAGGTCTCCCCTCAGCCTCCTCTTCTCCGGGCTGAACACCCCCAGCTCCCTCAGCCGCTCCTCACAAGACCTGTGCTCCAGACCCCTCACCAGCTCCGTACCCTTCTCTGGACACACTCCAGCACCTCAATGTCTTTTTTTGTGGTGAGGAGCCCAAAACTGGGCACAGGCCTCGAGGTGGGGCCTCACCAGTGCCCAGTGCAGGGGGAGGATCACTGCCCCGGTCCTGCTGGCCACACTATTGGTGATACAGGTCAGGATGCTGTTGGCCTTCTTGGCCACCTGGGCACACTGCTGGCTCATATTCAGCCGGCAGCTGACCAACACCCCCCAGGTCCTTTTCCACCAGGCAGCTCTCCAGCCACTCTGCCCCAAGCTTTTAGCACTGCATGGGTTTGTTGTGACCCAAGTGCAGGACCTGGCACTTGGCCTTGTTGAACCTCATGCCCTTGGCCTTGACCATCAATCCAACCTGTCCAGATCCCTCTGTAGACCCATCCTACCCTCAGGCAGGTCAACACCCCCACCCAACTTGGTGTCTTCTGCAAACTCACTGATTGTAATATTCAAGTTGTTTTAAATGCTTCTTGGATTTCACAGCTTTAAAGACGATGCATACAGGAGGGTGCTGACTACAGCAATATAAAAGACTGTACAAGATTCATAGCTACATATGTTTCACCAGCAACCACCTGGAATCAACACACTGAAATAAATCACATTTTCCATTGGTGGAGTAATTATAAGTAGATTGCAAAGACTGTTTGAGAAAACTTTATCAAATGAAATAGTTTTAATGAAATGAATAAAATGTTAGTTGCCTGTGGGAGATAAAATTCATTGCAACATTTTTCTTGCTGACTGCTGGAAATAAATTTTATATACTATAAGGACTGGCCTTTCTTAGAGGAGGGCCTGCTCAAAATGAACTCCCTCCATGGCAAACATAGTACCAAACCCATTATAAAGTTTATTATTTTATTATGGTCAGACTTTTGAGGAAAATAAGTTTTTTAAAAATAAAAATAATTTTAATTGACAACAGACTCATATGAACCAAAAAGCATCACGTAGCCAGTAATTTAAAAGCATACTATATATCATTTTTTTCAAAAGAAGTAGGATTATGCTTGAGGAAGTGAGAAAGTTTGGTGGAGAAGTCCAGAACAGAACAAAGTCCAGGAAGGAAATGCATGAAAACGCATGTTGAAGGGAAGAAAAAAAAAAGGACCAGTGAAAGCTAGAATTTTGTGATTTGTCACATTTTGTTATTGAAAGTTTAGAAATTAGCTTCTGAATACCAGATCAGCAAATTCTGTATGTAGCCTTGTGAAAAGACAGAGGAGAAACTTGAAACTATGTTTGGATTCCCATTTCTTCTAGGAGGGAAAAAGGAAAAGGAAAATGAAAAGGAAAAGGAAAAGGAAAAGAAAAAAAGAAAAAGAAAAAAAAAAGAAAAAGAAAAAGAAAAAGAAAAAGAAAAAAGAAAAAGAAAAAGAAAAAAAAGAAAAAGGAAAAGAAAAAGGAAAAGAAAAAGGAAAAGAAAAAGGAAAAGAAAAAGGAAAAGAAAAAGAAAAAGGAAAAGAAAAAGGAACAAAACATTTTTATTGAGGCATGGCTTGAAGGGTGAATGATTTTATCAGAGGAAACTTATGTTAAGACCCAACTAAAAAAGAGGTGGAGTATGTACTGGAATAAAGAAATGCAAATGAAAGAAGCAAGAAAGAATTGCCTGTTTTTCTACTAAGAAAAAAAAAGTGCTCTGTAAGAAGTGCCAATACAGCATTAAAAAATACATTCTGAATGATGCTAAAAATCTGAATGATTTTTCCATTACATTCAAAAGACCTCGGTGATTTTAATGCCATTCATGATATTTGACAGAAATGACTCATCCTGCACACAGCATTTCGCAATATGGTTAAACAGTAACCTCATTACAACTTTGCAGGAGAAAAAGCCTATTAGTTAATTAGGTAAGAGAGGCTGGAAATCTAGAGTGGAAGCTATGGAGAACTTCATGAGCTTAAGCTATTTGGGAATTCCATTGCAACAGAAGCAGAAATTTGTTGAATATCTCCCACCTAAACAAACCTGATGAGGAAGCAGAAGTCAATATATAGTGTGGCAACTTCCCTTTGAGGAAGTAATGCTTATCATGGCAGCTTAGCACAGTTTTTCTTTACCTATTCTCCAAATTTCTTTGAAAGATCTGTTATTAATTCTTCATTTGCAATAGATAGAACACATAAAACTACATATGCCTGCTTCCCAAGATTCTGACAGACTGCTGATATTCCAAAATTTTCCCTTGGCTCTATTTCTTAAG
Organism: Alca torda; assembly: GCA_008658365.1. NCBI lineage: Eukaryota > Metazoa > Chordata > Aves > Charadriiformes > Alcidae > Alca > Alca torda. The sequence goes on along the minus strand of CM018079.1, from coordinate 78,852,655 downwards.
AACTAATTACGACTTTTATCTATTTAATTAGTTTCCATTTTTATTACAAAATGAAATATCCACTTAAATTAATTTCTTCCACTCTCAATGTATCATCCAATTCATGATATTGCAACTTAACTTTGCAATTTTTTTACCAATCAAAAATCTAACAAGCCAAAATTCCAATCTCAGAAAAATATCCCGTGTTTCATTTCCAGTCAGCAGAAAAGGTAATAACTTTTCTGGATAATAGACTTATGTTTTAGTCTACCAACAACTCAATTTGCTTAACTCAAGAAAACTTCTTAGAAATACAAACAACGTATTGTGAGTGTTCAAAGTTAGTAGAACTCAGTAGTCTAAACATGTTAACAATATTTACGCCAGTAAATATGCATTCTTCCATTTTTTGGTACAGCCTGTCCTGTTGGCAAAACTTTCACAGTTATTTCAAACACTGCTGATATTTAGAAAATGCTTCTTCCGCTTGAAAGTACATGCAAAGGCAGCTTTCAGTATCCTTCATAAGTTATAGTTGGAAATAACACTTTTCTTAACTGCAGCTGGTTTTGAAAAATACTGATAATAAAAGCTTACTTTACTTTTAATGGACTGTGCATCTGGTTTAACAGTTTGCCAGTCCCTTAATTCTTCAAGACAGAAGTAATTTCAGTTTTTCCTCTAATTAAAATCCTTGCATTTTGCTTGTTTTTCCTGTGATGGCAATGAAAGAAATGCAAAGAATTCTTTGAAATAGGATGTAGCCTGGCATAGTATGTATCATTCCAAGAGCGTATTTCATCCAATATTGAATCATAATAAATTACCAGAAGTTTAATGATGATACTCAGGAAAAAAAAAAACTAAGTCTAGTTAGAGTATGAACATTTTTGTCAAGGGTAACAGCCATACCTATAGTCAAAACATACCTATATGCTATAAAATAATACACCTGTTAATGAATGTAGTACAAGCAACTAATTGTTCTCATATTGCACAAGCTAAGCCTGAAAACCCATTTTATTGTACAGTTTACAAAGTAAATAGAAATAAGCAAACAAGATGCAAGTGGGAGGGGACATCATTAAACAGTATATTTCAGAAGGATTTGACACTGTCTCACTTGATTTCTCATCTATTCTTTAATGCAAGCCAGTATTTGCATAATTACACAAGTTAAAGAATTCATGGAAAAAAGTGAGCTTACAGTGAGTTTCAGGGATGGTCTTCAAGAGGTAAAGGACAATTTAATTACAGGGTTCACTGTTAGAAGTCTCTGTAGAAGATGACAGGAAGGTGAGAACAGGTAAAGAGGTTCAAAGATTACACAGACAAATAAGATCCATACTGCAGAGCAGAACACAACTCGTCAAGAAATTTTGAGAAATAAAATGCTGCATCGGGAATAGGGTGGAATTCTGAGGTAAAACGTTTTTGTTTCCAATGCCTACGTCTATCATCACCAAAGCAGAAGCCTGTGACTGCTCTTTTGGCAGACACAGAGAAGAGAACGTGTCGCACACAGAGGGTGACTGGACTACATCAGAGGGGTGCGTAACACAACTGGGAGAAGAACGCCTAGAAAAAACTGGAAAGCACATGATTTCGGGCCATCAAAAATACCGACTTTAGGTAAGTTTTGTTTGCCCATTTTACATCTTTCCTCACCATTCGTTTTGTGTCAGAGCGGACATTTTGCAACACAAGTGCTTCCTACGCCACTGAGCCCAGCGATGTGATGGGAATGGGAAAGGCTGCTGTGCAATGACAGAACACTTTCTAAAACATGGGGTTTTTTCTCAAAAAAAGGGTTTAAATTCCCCCAGTATGCACCACATATATAGAGATATATAGTATCATGATATACAGTAAGATATTTTATAAATAGAGACAGAAAGACTTAAAATACCTTAATAGTTTTACTCCTCGCATGTTTGAATGCCTTCTATACAAAAGAAATAATTTACACAGCCATTTCGACGGAAAACCATACCAAAATAAACCAAAGTCTAAACACAAAGCTACAGAAAGCATTTTTTCTGCAGTCAATGATTTGTAGAGGTGGCAGTAAGTCCAGGCAAGCCTTTGCAAGTATTAAGTCAAAGAGGAAAAAAGTTGGTGAAAGTTAGGAAAGAAATTCCCTAAAAATCTGATGGTGTTCAAGATAGAATGACAGCTATTTAAGCTTGAGAAACTAGTCTGAATGGGAAAGTAAATGAGACTATTTTAGCAGAAGCTCAAACAGAAGTTGAATATATACAGAAAAATCAGATCTCTAAACTCAGCCAAGAGCAGCATCAACAGAATGCTAAATAGAAACCTTCAGACTTCAAGAAAACTTAGTCCGGAAATATTGGGAAACAGAAACATTTAATGGAATGAGGTAATTCACTTCATAGTGATTTAAATCTAGGAGATATTTCAGAATACATAAAAAGATATTAAATCCTTGCGTGGATTTAATATCTTTGGAACAGACGTTGGAACAGGCTGCCCATGGAAGCTGTTGAGTCGCCGTCCCTGCAGGTATTTGTTTTCTTTTTAATCTCCTCATGACATTTAAACTGGTCTTTACACAGCTCTTAACACTGCATCACTTTGATGACCAGTAATGTCCATTGATGAGGCCCTGGGGCCTCCAGTATTAACTGGTGTTTGTAGAATCACAGAATCATGGAATCGCCTGGGTGGGAAGGGACCTTTCAGATCATCGAGTCCAACCAGAAGCATAACCCTGACAAAACCCATCACTAAACCATGTCCCTCAGCACCACGTCTGCCCGGCTTTTAAATACCTCCGGGGATGGTGATTCTACCACTGCCCTGGGCAGCCTGTTGCAATGCTTGACAACCCTTTGGGTGTAGAAATTTGGTGTACTTTTAAAGCTCCTGCAATCACCCCATGCCTGTACCCCTCATTGCTGTATTGTACTCTAGGATCACAGAGAGCTCGTTTACCCAGTGTAAATACTTGCTATTGCTGCCTGTTGATTACTGTCATGGAGGGAAATATTTGACACGGTTATGATTTAGTAGCAATTTAAAATTTATTAATGATTTTAGGTGAATCAAGAGTTTTAGCAGCACATAATCAGTAACCTATTTAAGGATTTACATGGTGATGTAACAAAATAATTGAACAACAACTTAATTACAGATCTGAAGATAGCAAGATTCACACTAACTTACCATAAGGTATCCTAAATCAATAAGTATACATATAAACGCAAACGTACAAACACACAACACTTAAGGGATCACACACAATCTTACTCCCGAGCTTTTAACAATTAGGACTAAAGGTCCCTTCACAACGGGAGACTCCAACGAGTTGACAGGTCCCCCTTTTGCACGTGCATGGAAAAATATTTGGATCCAGTAAAATATAAGAACGTCCACACTTGGAAGAGCTAACGTGTATTAGAGGTTAGCTTATAGCTAAAATTTCCCTCTTCTAGTTTAGAACAAATACTCACCATTCATAGGTATTCCTCAATGGGCAATAACTGGGACCTGATGGGGCGCTGACTCGCCCTGGGCCTTTCAGTCCTCCAGGTGTCAGCCGGAGCAGCATCCTGACCCTGGGGAGATGCTGGTCACAGGCCACTGCGATCCAGGAGAGCTCGAAGGGTCACAGAATCACAGAATCTTCATGGTTGGAAGGGACCTTTGAGATCATCGAGTCCAACCATACACACACACCCCCCACCAAAAACAAATAAACAAACAAACAAAAAAGAACAAAAAACCCCCCACACCCTAGAATCTCTGCCCCTAGAGCACACCCCGAAGTGCCAAATCCAGACGCCTCTTAAATACCTCTAGGGATGGTGACTCAACAACCTCCCTGGGCAGGCAGTTCCACGGCCTGACCACTCTTGCAGTAAAATAATTCTTCCTAATATCCAATCTAAACCTCCCCTGCCGCAGCTTCAGGCCATTTCCTCTGGTCCTGTCATTATTCCCCTGGGAGAAGAGGCCAACACCCTCCTCTCTACACCCTCCTTTCAGGGAGTTGTAGAGGGCCATGAGGTCTCCCCTCAGCCTCCTCTTCTCCAAACTAAACGTACCCTAGAATTCTCGCTAGAATTGCTACTTATGGGATCTGAGATAATTGACTTTCATCAGGTAATTTTCCACTCCAGCCCAACTCGGATGATGGAATATTCTGGTACTTTCCACCAGTTGTGCAAGTCCAGAACTTGCAGATTTAGCAAGTATCACCTCCCTTTGGGCCATGACGCAGGTACAGATGTTGTTGTCAAGGAGTGACAGTCCCAAGCAATGGGGGAGGCAGGAGCCAGGCGCGTTAAGGGAGTGCCTTAATGCTCTGGTCCTTTATCTTTCACAATTCATGCCTGCCATCCCCTGGGTTGGTATGTGGCCCAGCGATGGGGAATCACACCAAGCACCGAGCGGCCAAAGAGCTGTGTGTTGCACCATCACAGTTACAAAATATATGTAAGAAGGCGTTACACCACAAAGTTATACCAAAGTAAGCAGCAAAAGTTAAATGAAGTCTGTAATAATCACTCGGTCATTAGATCCTTGCTATTACAAGCTAAAACACAGCTCCAGGCTGCTCAAGGCAAGTCCTGATGCGGGCGAAGCCTGTGTTGTTAGCTTAACACAAATCTGGTAATCCTGTTACAACTGTACCTCAGTATTCCCTGGGTTACAAGGAAATGCTCGTGCACTTGTCAAAACAGCAAAGGTCACTAATGGTGAAGGAGATACCAGGAACAAGAAGAGAAACACCAGCAGCATGCTCTCCTCAGGAACTGGCTCTCAGCACTGGAAATCTCACCTAATGCTATATTTCGTTACCTTCAGAAATGTTACAGCAACTGAATGGGAATATATTTAGTTCAGAAAAATAAAAAAAAAAAAAAGGGGAAAAATTCTGAAAAAGTTCTTTATGAGGCCAGCGCAACCTATAAACCGACCGAAAATAATTTTAAACTAAATGCACTGTCGCAGAGACACCATTATAAGATGAATGGTTGATAATAATGTTGCTACTTCATATATATGCCTGAAATTAATATGATGGTCTTTAAGATACCAACACAATAAGCTCACCAAAATGACTTTTCAGTTCAAGTAATTTAAGACTTACTCAAATGAAAAGTGGATCAAAACTTTGCAGCGAAGGCGAATAAAGCATTACAAAGGTGCATCGCAAGGATTTAGCCAAAAACAGTTTAATTCTTAGAAACTGGTTGAGTTTTGTGAACTCTGAGTTGATTTGTCTAATGACAAAGACTGTATCATAATCCTAATTTTACAAAAGCTAATTTGTCTTTGAGAGTGCTATTACATCATCTAAAGAATATTACTCTCTTCATATACTTAGTCCTCGATACGTTTGGGTTTTTCAATTGGGACATTTTCAAAAACTGAGCCTTCTGTTCATAGAAAAAAAGAATTTCCCACATATACGCTTAGTACTTGTTCCTTTCTGAACACACTTTCCTTTAGTCAGCTCACCAACTAACTCTTTTCAGGGTTAGATTTCTTTTCATAAGGATGAACGCCATTCGCTAGCTAAACACAGGTCCTTTCGGTGCTGTCTAGAAGCTTAGACATCTTTGCGAAGAACTGCTAACTTTGCCGTGTGAGTTTCCTTTCACTCCAGCCAGTTTTCAGACGATTCAGAGTACTCATTTCAAAAATACTCTAAAGTAAAAGCACCCTCTCCAAACCTTGTCGGTCATACCTTGCGGAGAAGTGACTGTAACCTCCCCTGCGTACGGCATCGTCCGATTTCTCATGTCAGAGTTGCAGACAACGCTTGGGTGCTCTAAATACCCGTAAGCGCTGTTCAGTATTCGTAAGCGTGAGACAAGGCCACACTGGGAAATGACACATTAGGGCTTACTCCATCTTTCACCTGTGCAGTCCATTGCTTTTCTGTCTTTTGTTGCTGTCTGGTTTTATTTTCTGCTTCATCTTAAACCTCCCGATTCCTCACTGTTGTTCAACTTACATTTTAAATTGCTTCATTTGTTAAGAGAGTGGTAACTTATATCCCATTTATTCAAATAACTATATGATATTATCATATTCTCTTACTCCAGAAGATACAATGCTGTCATCACCCTCAACTGTGTAATACTGATCTTCCGAAGTTATTTCAAACGTACGTGCAATAATTTTCCTCCTACCTTAGGAACTTGATTATTCACACAATACCACACCTTCAAAGCCATACGCAGTGATTGAATTTGTCGTGAATCATTTATAAATCCAAAGTAAAGCCAGAGTTGCAATGCAATACATATGAATGTTATCTCTGTGTACACAGGGCTCAAGCAATACATAAAAGCAAGAAACACCAAAACAACACAGGCCTATAGTGCTAAATAACATGGAGTTTTTGCTATGGCAACGTTAACGATGTTGCCTTGTCAGAGCGGCCAACAGCTTAATCATAACACAGTGACATTTCTGATGGCAACCCGTTTCCCTCAAAACTCAAAGTTTTGTTGACTGCAGGACTGGAGTTCTGTTTAAAATGAGAGTTCAGGACAGCAACAGCAATAATAATTAAAAAATACAAACCTAATCCAGGGTAATTTTCAAAATAACAGTTAAAGGTTAAAAACCCCCGCAATATAAAGGTTGAATGAAATGCAGCTCTAGCTCTGATAAAAAATTCATTCACATGAGTATAAATGAAGCTTTATCTGACTCTAGCTAAACAAGATGCCTTAATTTATTAGTGTTCTTTACTAAATCAGTGCTCACTATTATATGATCTCAATAAATTATTTTCTAATGCAGAATTATATCAGCAGGAACTCAGAGGCATTCTTATCTCTAAAATCTGCTATCTCGCAACCGCAGACGATGAAGTATATGCGAAATTATAGAATAATTCTATAATGCTAGAAATTAAATGCATAACCAGTATACAATTTAAATTTAATAATAGCTGATGGGTTTAGATTGCCTCTTTGGATTTTATAAGATAGACTAACAAATTGAAAGACCTGTGGTGTGTCTACACTCAGTAAGGAGACGAGCAGGAATTGCATTGCCTGGAGGGTAACATCAAGAGTTACTCTGCTGTTGCAAAGGGTAATATTTCCTAGGTCCTGGAAAAGTATGATGAATAGTGAGTTATCTGCTCTTTTTTAAAGGGTATAGTCAGGTCTTTTTATTTCAAAATCAGTTCTTCTACTCACTAAAGCATTGCTTTGGAAGCTATACATCTTGCAGCACGGCTACCTGGACAATTTTTCTTCAACAGTTCCATTCTCCTCCTTCTCCCTCTAACTTGAATCCAGTTGCAGCTTTTTCCTTTGTGGGTGGTTGGAACTCCAAGTACTTTAAAAATACCTAGACCTCTGCTTTGCGCATATATACACACATCGACTCATATACACATGTATACATAAGGTGGGTTATGCGAAGATGTAATAAAAAATCATCCTTACATTAACAAAATGAGGAAAAACAGAGGGTTGAACCAAACAGAATTGAAAAGAAAGGTCTTAGCTGAAAAAGTGTGTCCGTTGGAATGTATGCTGTCACCAGTTTTGTACGTGTTCCATTACTTCAGTGATAAGTAAATGACGATAATTGAATACACTGGATGAACTTCACGAAACCTGGATCAAAACTTGGACAAGGAAGATGCAGAGTGTGGCACCCATCGGACTGCAAAAAGTTAGTCCCACAAACACAGAGGACTGTTCTTTGGCAAAAGTATATTTGTCTCATACGTGTTTTCTGATGAAAAGCAACGGAATTTGTCCATAAAGGAATAAGCAGTTGTCAAGTTAGCTATGTAAAATATGACTTTCCTGTAGTCTACCAACACAAGAAAATAAACGCTGGTGGAATTTTTTGGCTTGTTTGTTTCTTTGTTTTTAAATAGTGTGGTTAAAAAAACCTTGCTAGTCAGAACTTATATTTGATTTGTAAAAGACCTCTGTTAGATAATAATATAGTGTCAACAGTACATGAGAAAACAGAATGAATGATGGATTCTGAAGTTTTGCGTGCTGAAAATGTATCCTTTTTTTTTGGTATTCAGAGACATAACTCATTTTTGTATGAAGTATTTTATTACAGCTCCTGGTTTTTGGCAGGTTTTTTTCATAATAGTTGTATGTTTTATATGTGAAATTAGTAACATGAGTTGTCATGGATAAACAGGTGCCATCACATAGGCTAAAATGGCTGGTAAATGAAAGTAAACAATGAATGAAAGGGTGAATCTTTGCAAGATTTAAAAAACAAATGGTGTGAAAGCCTTTGGAAAGCAGCACAGCTCATATTTAGCAACCTGAAAAACCATTCGATAAAAATCAGTCTGTTACCAGAAGTTCTAAACTGGTTTCGCGATCAGATAGAAAATTCAGGATTCTGCTTACCTGGTCCTGGAGTACCTTCTTTCTTCATGAAAAAATGTCAGTTCTAGTCATTTGGCGCACTGTTATCTCACGTACCCAAGTAGATGCAGAACAGAGCGCAACTCACACACACGTCCTCCACATGTGCTTCCACTGCAATTCCACTTAAAAAATAGGACTGGTTCCATGATTTAGACCACGTCTCAATAAAGGAACAAAGAGTTTGAAGCAAAGGACAATGATTCTTGAGTGCCTACATAGTACACCTTACAGAAGTTTTGAAATATTTATCCAAATAGTTATTCATATGGAAGATAATGCATTTTTGGTGCTACAGGACACTATATAACCCAGACAAATTCTGCAGGACATAAGCAGAAGCATACTAAAGAGTATTACATAGAACACGTCTGTGTACATAATCAAGACACAAAAATATTTAATTTATTTATTTCAAAGCACAAGGAGTTGTGCTTTATTTTATTTTGGGTGAAAATATAGACTATCAGGAGGAAAAATAACCCACGGAGGCATAGAGGAAAAAGTCAGAGTTGGTGGATCTCGACTCACAATGCTAGCAATGAAATTTGATTATTAAAGAAAATATATGCATGTGAGATAAAAAATTCATCTAATGTGAAAACCAACTTAAGTCTTTCAAGCTACCTACAGAAATGTTAATCATAAATGGCTCAAAATGATTTTCAAAAAGCCTATAATTTTTCATTAACTCTACAGCCATCATTTTTCCCCAAGGTCAGTCGTTCTCATGTTAATAATTTATTGACAACCTCTAACCATGGAAACCAGAATTAGTGCTACTTAGTTATTTTTTCATGAAGACAAAAATAATAATAATAATGGCCATTTGCTTTCAGTATAAACCAAGACTCAAAGATGAGTTTCTGAAAAAGGAAATGAATGTGCAATAAGCAACGTGATGCCTATAAACTATTTATGAAAAGAAATTTAACCCATGAATTAGGAGCTAATGGGTCAAATACTGCTAAGCGTAGTCAGGTGAGTAATGTCATCTATTTCAGTACAACTCAGACAAGCAGAGCTCTACAATTTGACTAAAATGAAACCTTTAGCGACGTCCCTAACAGCACTAATGTGTGATAGATGCTCACCACAGCAGCAATTAAACGCTCTGCAGATCATCTAGTACTCTGAATATCTGCTTTATGGCTAGAAAACAAATGCGTTCATTTTTGTGGTCCATCTACTTTTTTTTTCTGATTGCTGATTCAATTGTGAAGGCTTCACTGGTGTGGCTAATTTCAGTATAAGTAGTTTTCCCACTCTCTTCACCTCTATAAGTACTTGCCAGGATAGCAAGCTTTTTCTGTAGATCTAACACCAGTCCCAAATGGCCACGTGTTTGCCACCTTGTCCATGTTTGATGTGAGGTGTTAATTAGAGACAGTTACCTGGAGCACACACCTAGATAGAAATCCAACCACATTTTTGCCTCAAAAAAGCCGGGTGTTTTATCCTTTGTTACTTTTAAATTAATCTCCCAGAGATTTTGCTTTGATTTAATTATTTACTGTCATGTTAATTTCATTGTATAGTTCAATAAAAAACAGGATCAAGCCTCTGACCAATAAACCTGTAGACAAGCTTCTTGCTCTATCTGCTTCTGCTCCAAAATATAGGACAAAAATGGGTTTGGGGAGTTTTAATTTGTTTTTTTGGCCAGTGTCACTCTTCTTACCACTGAGTTAGACCCATTTTCCTGCAGAGCTACTCATCTAATAGTTATGTATTACTTAATTTCACTTTTGTTTATGTACAGTTGAGGAGAGTTTTGAGCAATGTCACACTGTTTTAATTTCAGTGAAATTAGTTGTTAAGGATTTGGAAAGACTAAATTAAATTCTGAAAAAAATGTTTTAGAAATAAATGCTTATTTCAAGTTTGTTGATTTGGGAAAGTTCAGATCCATGTACAAGATTCATCGAAAGGTTGCCATCAAACTATTCAGACGGTATTATCCAGTCACTTTTAAACCACCAGAACTGTCCTCCCCAGTGGGTCTCAGCTGCATTTTTCATTAGTGAAAGTTCTCAAAACCTAATTGGCTACAGTAATATTCTGATATGACAATTACCATCCTTGATGCGTGCCAAGCTGAAAGCAGCTCTTCCTGGAAAAGAAGCGTGAAAGTAGCCTGGAACTTCAGGCAGTGTGCACTAAATTTCATGAACAAAATGTGGGCTTGAAACAGGACAGGTTGAATTGGTTCTCTAGAGCTCAGGTTGGTTGGTTGGAGCATCTACATGGTCATTCATTCCATGGATAAACCGAATAGATCTATTACTACCAAATGTCACCTAGCTCAACTAATCTCTCTTTCTGTAAAAAGGCAAGAATCACATTCCGCACATAGAAACAACAGCCATAGAAAACCCCACCACAACAATAAGAACAACAAAAACACAAAAAACAACCACCAAAAAAACCAAAAAAAAAAAACCAACAAAAAAACCCCAGAAATAAAATACCAAGAGCTGGTACTTCCTAATATATTTGGAGAATCAGCACTCCAGGACATATTTACCTGGTAATTGACCCTAGTGTTCACAGTGTTTCTTAAATAGCTTAAATACTACAGCATCTAATGCACTTACTCATGTTAATCTTCCTCATGACTTTTATCAAAACTATACATTAGTGTAATACAAAGTAGAAAGCCATATATAATAGCAAGTCGGTCTCTCAAATTAATTCAACGTAAAGTTTTCAAGTGATGTTGCCTGTGAATTCTTCAGGACAAACACAATACCCTTGGTACTGTATGGATAGTTCTCTTTTTAAGAAAAGCTGTGACCTCTGAGAGATAAGCATTATTTCGATGAAGTGATTATTTCCTGACACCTCAGCCTCGGTGTTTTCAATTCCCTCTTAAGCCTACATAGTTGTCAGTGCCAAGGTGTCTGTTGCAAAAACAGCTAAAAGTATGACGTTTGTTTAGTTTCATGAAAATATATCATCGCCTCATAAAGATACTAACATTTCTTAAAATTGCATGTATTAAGACTATGCTGCGACTTTTTAGGTTTTTACAAATACACCACTTTGACCGATACCTAATACACACACAAACCTACACATTCTGTGAACTTTGATGTCTGTATTTCCCTAATTAATATTGAAGTCGAATAGACATGAGATATTTTACAATTCATTTTCTTTTACTGCAAGGAAAGCCTATGACTTCTTGTTGTGCATTCAAAATAATGCCGTTATTCTGCATTTGGTTTATCCGTGCATGACTGTGTTTGATAAGATGGCTGTGAGTATCAAGTTGACAGGTGCATTCATCCCAAAGTGCTGACTGAGACCTCTCAGATGCAGAGAGTATTTGCAAGGCAGCTTATCCCTGGCTCACACGCAATAAGAAATCTGGGAACACAGGACGTGGCATGGCAGGGAAAGGAGTCAGAGTGCCTTTTCCATAGAATCTTAGAATCATAGAATGGTTTGGGTTGGAAGGGACCTTGAAGATCACCCAGTCCCACCCCCCTGCCCTGGGCAGGGACACCTCCCACCAGACCAGGTTGCTCCAAGCCCCGTCCAGCCTGGCCTTGAACCCCTCCAGGGATGGGGCAGCCACAGCTTCTCTGGGCAACCCGGGCCAGGGGGTCACCACCCTCACAGCAAAGAATTGCCTCCTAATATCTCATCTAAATCTCCCCTCTTTCAGTTTAAAACCATTACTCCTTGTCCTATGCCCCCCCTCCCTGATCAGGAGTCCCTCCCCAGCTTTCCTGGAAGGGGCTCTAAGGTCTTCCTGGAGCCTTTTCTTCTCCAGGCTGAACCCCCCCAACTTTCTCAGCCTGTCCTCAATAGCAGAGGGGCTCCAGCACTCTGATCATCTTCGTGGCCTCCTCTGTACTCTCTCCAACAGGTCCGTGTCCTTCTTACGTCGAGGGCCTCAGAGCTGGAGGCCGACTTGTTCATCAGTGGCACTGCAGGCTTGCATTGAACCAAGCCTTTGAGGCCTGAAGACACAATTACCTAAGTCAGACGTCACACAAGTATGTGATGCCCAAATGTTTCCATTTAATGGGCTTTAACAAATTGTTCAGAAATAACTTCATCAAGTAAGAGGTTATGGAAACTGCTTGGAGTTGAATTTCCCATCTGCCTACCTCAGGGCTCCAGTACTTTTGTTTAATAATGCAAGAAGAGCCTTCATGATCAAAGAGTGTCTAACTGGAACGTACCAAAAGGATGTCAGTCGGATAATACTGAGTCATTTACAATTTGGTATTCTAGGGGAACAGGATCTTAATATCTGAACCAAAATTTTTGAGAAAACAGGGAATTCATGTGTCAACAGGATTCTTAACCCACTTTGGATTTTTTAAAACTAACGAATAGCTTTTAAAAATTTTCAGTGTTGACTTACACTGAGGTTAATTTATTTATTTATTTGTTTGTTTGTTTATTTTAAATCAGGCTTCAAGGTAATGTGGTATTTGAACTTTCAGAGGAACAGGCATTTAATAGGACTGTGGTAACCTCTTTAGTGGGCATAACTGGTTTCCCAAGGGCAGAACATGCAAGAGACACGGGTAGTACTGAGTGATGTCAAGAAATGGTTCTTTCAAAATAATGAATACTTATCACAAAGGATTAAAATTACCGAGGTAAAAACTTCCTGCATTAACTCGAATGATTTCCTTACATGGCAATTATTGCATTTTGTGTAATTCAACAAAAAAGCATTTCCCTAATCCGTGTCCCATAAGCAACAAAAATAAAAGAGGAATAAACAACTGGTAGTCTTGGACAGTGGGAAGCTTTGGGCAAAATACAGACAGATTCCACTGGGACTTGAACGACAGGAAAAAATTTGGAGGGAAAAAAACCCTGTAATATTCAGAATATGAAAAATCTACTGCTATCGAATTTCTGTAGCAGAGCAATAATTCTGTGTAATCCTCTATAGATCCATATGAACATTATGTATTTATCTCATACCTACATATCTGCAAGGAGCAAATATATTTTTTTTGGAGTTGCTGAGCTGCAGCTCTCCATGATCTATAATGGGATTAATAAATATATTCATTCATGAATGATTAGTCACAAGCTGAAGTCACAGAGCTGAAACCCAGCTCCACAGCCACCCATAAAAGCATTCTTATAGTACTGCTTACAGACAAAGGATTCAAAATGTGTCAGCTGGCTGTAAATTTCTATTTTACACATATACATCTTATCATGTATTAATTTTATTTTTCCTCTTGCAAAAGATCCTATCACCTGAAGAAAAAATAGATTCATATAAATATGATTCATGGGATAACACTCTGCTTTTCACCCTAAATTTTAACCGCTGGAGTTCCTTTTTAATGGAAAAAAGCTGGCCCTTACTTACTCTTCTCCTTCATTTACTCTGCATTTTTGTGTAAAATTTCGAAAGTTTTATTTTAATTTATTTATTTGTTTTGGTCACAACAAATTTATTACCTGAGCTGGGCAGAATCTGAGAAGAGTAAACATAGAAAGGTTATTGTCAGTCTTTTTGGAGACATTCATCAATCTAATGCTGGCCTCTTAAATGAGTAATGAAAATTGCTCTTGAATGCAAAGATTATAAATTGAGGTTTTTCTTTTCATTAAGAAAATGGTTTAAAAATACTCTGGTGAAATGTGCTGCTTTTCTTCTATACGGTTTCATTATAGAAACAATATCAGCATAGGATTTTTATTTTATTAGTTTTACAAGGACTTTTACTCAAAATGATTTATTAAAATCTACAGTACCCCCCCCCCCCCCAAAAAAAAAAAAAAAAGATGAGTGGAATCTGTGACTCGAAGAGGTAGAGGGGAAGGTGTCCTAATCTTTTCATTAGATGCTCTGAAAGGAGTTATTGAATGACTACAGCAGTCAGGAAGAGCAGCGTGAGTATTGTTAACCAGATTAATCTTTACAGTATTTATGAACAAGTGAACTCAGGTGTCTGACAAATGAACAGACAGCCCTAAATTAGAGTTGGAATAGATTATGGGGAGGCCTATAGGAGAGATGGGGAAGGACTCTGTATCAGGGAGTGGAGTGACAGGACAAGGGGGAACAGTATTAAACTGAAAGAGGGGAGATTTAGATGAGACATTAAGAAGAAATTCTTTGCTGTGAGGGTGGTGAGCCCCTGGCCCAGGGTGCCCAGAGAAGCTGTGGCTGCCCCATCCCTGGAGGGGTTCAAGGCCAGGTTGGACGGGGCTTGGAGCAACCTGGTCTGGTGGGAGGTGTCCCTGCCCAGGGCAGGGGGTGGCACTGGATGGTCCTTAAGGTCCCTTCCAACCCAAACCATTCTATGATTCCATGATCTGATGAGAACATATCCGAATTAACAGCATCACAAAATCCGATGTATGTTTATGGTCATACCAGTATTGAGCTCATGGTTTGCTCTTCTGGGCTTAAGCGAGAACTCGTGACCCTGCCCCAACCAGGCACTACGTTATTGATCAGCATTGCTTCTTGCACCACCGCCAGCGTGGTTCCGCTCATCGTCTGTGACAAAAGGAAGTTCAGTCAGTCTGCTTGAAGACAAACACAATGATCTCAAAGGTCCCTTCCAACCTAGGCGATTCTATGATTCTATGATTTCATTCCTGCTGCTTTCTTAATCTAGATAACAATTTCAGCTACCTGAAGGGCTACCTGGCCCTTCGGCGGCTTGGACTGAATTGAAATAAAGTTTTTTGACTGAGACAGGGTTGATCGGGATGCGATGGAAGTGTGGGAGTAAGTATATACATCTAGTTGTGCAGACCAGTGACAGTGGCTCTGCTGAGACAAACACTGTCCACATTTCAGGATGTTGTTTGGTGGTGGCTGGGCTTCGTTTGTTTTAAACTGGCTGCAGTCATTGACTGCCTGCCCATTTGCAACCAGTGTGCAATACATCTCTGGAGCACGATCCTGTTAAATTTCATCCAAGACAAATCCAGTTTGTGCTTCCAGGCATCAAGAATCAAAGCACGGAAACTGAGAAAAATCAGGGTATCTACTTAAAAAGTGCTCTCTGAATATTAAAGGAGACGCATCCTTCCCACTTAATGCAGACATCCTTCCTCCTACTTAACGAAGACACTTCCTTGTTGTATGCTAGTTTTACACTATATAACTAGAATAAGTTAGTAAGTACCCACAGTTCTCACTGCCAACTGCCTAAACCCAATGCTAAGCTCATCACAGAAACAAAGGGAAAAGGCAATTCAAAAAGGAAAGAAACAAACCTGGCATTCTCATTTTTCATAATAATTCGTAGAGTTTTCCAACTTTCTCTGCCCATGAAACATCCCTAAATGCCTGACGCGCATTCAGATCAGTGAGAACTGGGCACGCAGATTCTTTTGCCAGGGGCTGAAATGGAAATCTGTGCAGACTGTTATGACAGAATGGATACAAGTGCCAGAGTCGCGCCAATGTCACTGAGACTCCAGTTTATTTTCAGATTAAAACAAAAACTTTGGCTGGAAGTTTGGTGCTCACTGAAAACAAACAAGCATATGCAATCCCTGCTTGACGCATGCTGAATCCCGCTGAATAACTATGTCATAGAACCGTCTTTTAACCTCAGAGAAAACATGGCTCAAGACAATGGTTTTGGTCCAATGTTTTGAAGTGATATAAATACAGATTTTCTGGGTCAGGAAAGTGGCATGTTCTCGTTGCATAAACTATTACTGTTCTAGTGTTGCCTTTCCCGCTCTGGCTGAAGCTGATCTCCCTCTCCATTTTCCTTTTGATCTCTCTCTCCATTTTACTTTTCACCCTCCAGCACACGCTACTGCCCTTGCCAAATCTGTCTGTTCCCATGTACTCCAAAACCTAGCTGTCTACTCTTCTGTTTTCTCCCTTAGGCACCTGATTTTTACACATATTCACTGACCTGAAGGGTATAAAACACTTGGTTTTATACCTCTCCAGTCTTTATTAGGATTTTTTCCCCTCCTCTTATGAGAGAGAGAGATTTGTCTTCAGCTCTAGTAATCAACATTAGGAAATCAAGTATTGTTAAGAACAGCAACACACTCATTTTACCTTCCCACCCCCCTCAGCAAAACTCAGAATGCTCAGGAAATACAGCAATGGTGCTGTACTCTGACACCCACTCCCCAAATCCTCAAACGTGCTCACATTTAAGCTGTGTTACTAGAACGTCGTTTTCTGTTGCTGTGGGTGCCAGGAGAAAACACCAGGAAGTATCTGAATCCTTCTTCCAAAATCTGAAACTGCATGCTTTCAAAGAAAGATTTGTAGAAATAAATAAATATATATGCATACATATTCCAGACATCATAAGCGTTTCCCTCTATCTCTTTTTTGGAGACAGAATAATCACGCAGCACTATATGCTGGCAACAAAATTCTTTACCCTATCTCATAAAGACTACAGAATGAAATATTTATGGAAGCTTTCATTTATGACTGCTAATTTATAAGCTACGTCGAATGTTGTTGTAACGCAAGCAGTTAGCTAAGCTGCGCTATAGACAGAGTGTTACCCAGAGCCCCCGAGCTGAGCTCTCCGACCCCAGGGCTGGCTTGGTGCCCCACAGCCACGTGACCTTGGCTCTGTCTTGCTGGGAAGGTTGTTGTTAAGCTTTGGGAGTACTTGAACCGGAGCCACGTGAAATAAGTAATAACACAGGCAGAAGAGAAATTGCTGCAATGACCATAGTTGGCAGCTCAGGGAATCAAGAGGAAAAAGCACAGGCAGGGAAGATATAACACCTTAAGGAAAAAGCTGGCAACTCGAACACGACAACGTGGCAAGACCAAAGGTCAGATGTTTCCAAAATTATGGGAGGTGATGTTCCACACCTGACTGACCTCCTACTGGCCAGCAGAGATTATTCAGGAGCTAAGCACATTAATGCTTAAGCTGGTAGAATCATAGAATCATGCAATCATTTTTGTTGGAAGAGACCTTTAAGATCACCAAGTTCAACCATTAACCCAGCACTGCCAAAACCACCACTAAACCATGTCCCTCACATCTACCCATCTTTTAAATACCTCCAGGGATGGCAACTCCACCACTTCCCTGGGCAGCCTCTTCCAATGCTTGACAACCCTTTCAGGGAAGAAATGTTTCCTAATATCCAATCTAAACCTCCCCTGGTCCAACTTGAGGCTGTTTCCTCTTGTCCTAGCTCTTGTTCCTTGGGAGAAGAGGCTGACACCCCCTGGCTACCCCCTCCTTTCAGGGAGCTGTAGAGAGCGAGAAGGTCTCCCCTCAGCCTCCTTTTCTCCAGGCTGAACACCCCCAGCTCCCTCAGCCGCTCCTCACAAGACTTGTGCTCCAGACCCCTCACCAGCTCCGTTGCCCTTCTCTGGAAGCTGGTTCCATCCCTACCCACTGTATGTATTAGCCACACACACAACTGCTGTGGGGTTTTAAGCTGTGGACACCCTCCTTGCACGGGTCCTCTTTGTGTGCAGTAGGCGAAAGCACATGCCTAGAGACAGCGTCCCAGTAGGATGGGCAACAGAACTGGTAGAGAAGGATTTCAGGCCAGGTTCTTCAGGCTGAAAGCTAGACACTTCAGAAGTAGAATAATGTAACTTTAAGGAAGTTCATGTTTCGGCAGCCTTCCTGCTCTTATGCAGTATTATACAGTGATTTTCTTCAGTGAAATTACCAATCCCTATTGTCTTAAATCAAGACTTATTGGAGAAAGGATATAAAGGAAAAAAAAAAATCAATGTAAATACAAGCTAAACAGATTAAAACATGTCTGCTAGCTGCTATGAGGAGTTTTGCTAGAAACAAAAAATAGCATAATCATCCAGTGTTGAATTAAGCATCATTTAAATTCCTGAATTCCAAACATCCTTCATTGCGCGCACGCAAGTGAGTCCCTTTAGATGCTGACAAGTCATTAGGCTGCCAGGTTTTCCTCTCTTGGCTTAAATATGGAAAATCGCTGAACGCTAATCCTCCTCTAACTTAGGTATCCCTCATTCAAATTATGCTTAAAATTTACTGCATTTGATTTATCACTGTTCTCTTCACTCTTAATAAACATTATCTCGCAATATTGTATTCTGTTCTCGGTACCACACTCTTTGCTGAGACGTAGCCTTGTTTTGATGGTTTCAACTCATTCAGCAAGAGAGCTTCTACCATTTTTTAAATGTCTAATCACTTCTGAAACATTAGTACGCACAGTTAATTTAAAGAAACAAATAAAAACAAGCCTTTTTCTTCTCGTCTCCCAAAAGAATTGTGTCCCCCGGATTGCTGAAATAAAATATGCCTAAACCCAAAGATTCACCAAACTGAGTATGTCTTAACATTCAGATAATGTTGATTAAATGTTCTCCCTGGTTATCTCCACATAAGAAAGAAAGATCTCCATCCACCTAACAATTCCAGTTCTAACTTCTAAATTCTAAGAGTACAAGTTCTCTTTATGCAGGAATCCTGGATAGAGAGCTAGGAAAGAAATCATCCCAGGTGTATCTTTTCAGTGCATTTACAAGCTGTTTGAATGCAGATTTTGCAATATCTGACAACAAGGTAGAAGTACTGTTCTTCGTAATAAAAATTAGTTGAATATATTTTGTATTCTCTAAACTTTTTGAGTGGGGAGTGAAATTTGGGAAACAAAAAAAAATGCAAGAGGCTTATTCATTTTTTTGAGCCTCAAACTGGAAAAGAAGCACATTCGGTTATTATGGAAACATAATTCTGTCAGGCAGAATACACAGAGCCTCAATATTTCACAGTTTCTACCTAATATTTTACTAACTAGGGAAATAAAAATATACACAAAAGTTCATTGTTTCTATACTAAACAAAACAAGCTTTCACAAAATTGCTTTCTGCCTTTTCTAAACAAGAATTCATTTACTTCAGAGTTGCATAGGAAGAGGAAGACTTATTGACTCCAGACAATTTCTGGACACTCCTACATATTTTTCCTGTTTTCATTAGGACATTTGTTAATGTAAAAGACCTATTCAGTCCAGAAGCATGTTAGTGCTTCTTACTAAAGAAACCTGCAATACTATTAACAGTTGCATAATAAAAGCTCCCAATAATTAGTGCAAAACAATTAGGAGGCACTTAAGTTGAACACTTACCTGGTCTGTATCTCCTCTTTTGGAATTTGGCTTCCTACCAGAACTAATGTGTTTGATAAACATAGACTAATTATTTAAATGGGGAAGTCCCCTACATAATGTGCCCTTTGGAAGCCAATTTAATTAATGCCAATTAAAACTCCTGACTGAAAGCTGTAATAGTCTGCTTATTTTATTCCACCTTTAGCTCTAAAGCTTGTGGCCGCAAATAAGTGAACATTAAGCAGCTGCCTAATGCTTCTTTGCAAGCGCAGAACTCCTGAAAGGTCACAAGAGCATTTCAGTACATGTGTATCTGTATGTTTGCATGTGCGCGCACAGGTGTACGCACACGTGTGCATAACTGCGTACGTATGTATGTATACATACACAAATATAAAGCATTTTGTGAGACGGAGAGTTCCTGTAAACTAGAAGGCTTGAGAGCGCAGAGTTCTTAAAGAGGGCTTCGTCAAATATACCTTACTTCTTTTCTTCCCTCATTTTATTAATAATGTATTTTGTCTATAAAGCAGGAATACTTGTCAGGAAGAATCACTCTATATCTCCTCTTAATGGTTGTCCTCTTCAAGTGTTAAAAGCTTTAAATAGCAGAATCAAACTGTGGCAACATCGTTAGTTATAAACTTATTTCCTCTGACCCAACTGATATTTATACAAGGTGGAGTGAGTCAAACGAGAGTTTACACACGAAAATAAAGATTTGAATCTGTGCTTCTTCATATCCCAAATGAGACCTAACTCCGAAACTATTGGCTGTTGTGAACACGGGAGTTTCGGTAAATTAAACAGAGGCATGGATTACAAAGTTGCTTAAAGACAGGCAAGTTTCCATTCTAATGTAGAGCTAAAACTAACATTTTAATGTTTCGCAGGAAAAAAAAAAATAATCTGGATAACCTTATTCTTGAATGATGTGCAATAACCGTCCATAGACTCTGTATTGAAACCTCACTGCTCTCAGCTACATATCAAATACTTTCTTTTAACTCATCATCCTTACTCATATTTATACAAACGTCACTCCAATTATTTTGGCTATTTAAAGCATACATGAAAATACTTATAAATTAAGTTTGATCCATATTTAAAATATCTTTGCCTTATCAGAGCTGTATAATTGTCCTTACTGGTGGTGAGAATTCGTTCTCACAGAATGAAATCTTGTTCAGCACAGGCCCATAGACTGCTGACTTATCACTAATTACACACATACTAAATTTCTAATTTCCATAGCTCTTAATATTAAGACACTTTGACTTTTTTAACTAGGCTACCTGGAGGTGGGGAGAGTGGGAGCCTGCATTTATAAGAAAAAAAATGTATGTATATTGCCCCTCCAAACAGTATTTTAGAGACACTTCAAATTAGTATCAAGCCTCAGCCAGGAAAAGTATTAGAAAATTTATCCATGAGCTTAAATAATATTTGTCCACAGATTTAACAATTGCATTTCTGGTCGATGTGGTAGCTACGCAGGGAAAGAGGAGATGCCTTTAGTTCAGGTTGATCTTTTTCCTTGTCTTGAAAGTAAAGGAGTGACTCAGTCACCCTGCCTACGCAATTATCCAAGGCACCTAAATTAGGAAGAAAAGACACTATCAGCTCCCTCTCCCTCTGTCTTGGAAATAGATAAATACCTCTAACGGTTAATAGAGATCTTAAATGAGCCTCATTGTTTATATATATTCCAGCCTCTTTCCATTTATTATACACGAAGTAGGCTCTTAATTTACGTTAGCTACATCAAAGCCCTAAAATGGAATGTAATGAATCAGGACCTAAGAGTCCCTTCACTACAGTGGAAAGAATGATAAGCAGTTTCTTAAAAAAAAAAACAATCCGTGCTGTAAAACACTAGTAAACAAATGTGATCTTTCTCAGCCTTGGTTTGCTCAGTGACTTTCATATGTGGACATAACAATGCCTACCTGTATAAATAACAATGTCTATATTTTCTACCATTGTATTAAACCCAAAGGGAAAATATATAGGCAAAAATATACTTATTTACTGTCCTAACTGGGGCATGTACTGTCTTTCAAGACTCCCCATCCCTCATGCTCCAGCTACTTCTCTGCTCCTTGGAACCCTGTTCTTCACCCAGTGTAGAGGTGTAGGGCTTAACCAGAGCCCAGAGCAGCGCTGAAAGGCAGGACTCAAAATACTAATGGTGGTCAAGAGGTCACTGACTTCTGCTTTGTCTGCAAATTTTAAGACTTGCTTAAACTTTATTTAACATTTATCTAAACAAGTAATTAAAATTAAATCACCATTTACTACCTTTAAAATGTTCCCGGAATGGAACATTTCAAAATGCAATAATTTCAAAGTAGAATCATAAATATATGTTAGAATCATAAATACATGATGATACAAAGAAATATTTTAGCAATAATTTTAAATACAAATATCAACTGATATTTTCCATCCTATGCTTTCTAGCCAACACAGGAAACACAAAAGGTTTGTCCTAATGCAACAGATGCTTTTTTTTTGTTGTTTTTACTTTTTAACCCAAAAATTATGCTTTCGAAGATATCGTAGGATATTTAATGAATAGCAAGATTTCAAAATACAGCTAAGTCATTAAAATACAAATTAAGTTATTTAAGTAAAATAGTTAAACAATTAAGAAAAGCATGACGTAAAACTATGTAGTTTAATTAAGCTCATCTTTTTCTAGATTGTCTGACATGAAAGGAAAATACAAACCGCAAGAAATAATACAACCTAAGTGATGGATTTCTTTTTATATGCACACTTCTGCAACACAACTATTACTGTTCTTGACTCTTCATGCCCTATATTCTCTTATAACAGCATTAGTCACAGACTTAGCTGCTCTCCTATTTTTTCCTTGACCTTCAAGCCATACAAGTGCTGTTGTCATTTCTTCATTATCTGCTCCTATCTTTATCCCCTTGGCCAAGCTCTGGCCAGTTTGCTCATTTTTATCATTGCTTTGTTTTCTTTCCTGGCTTTGGATACACCATTATAGAGGAGATAATTCTATTTGCACTCAATATGTAAGGAATTAAAAAATGGTGACAAAACCCTGTGGGTTCAACTATAGGTAGTTCATTTCTTCATTTCCCTTCCCTCAAAACATATGGATAAGAAGCTGAATATCAGCCTGTAACAAGGATTGAATTTCAGTCTTATAGAAAAAACCAAGGCTGTGTTAAGAGAATAAAACTGGGAGTCGAGCAAACAGAATTCCATTCTGAAGCTTCCTTGAGCAGTCGTGAACAAACAGCTACCTGCATTCATGTTCCTGTGTTAGATGGATACAGCTTTTGTGTCTGGATCTCGGGACTCATTTCTGCAAATTAGTTTCTCAGGTAGAAAGTGATGGTACCATATATAGTATGACCAAGGTTTAATGAATGCCTGAACCTGTGGATAAAGTTAAGAGTGGGCAATGGAGCACGACAGGCAAACTTGGCTGGCAAGGAGACTAGAAAGTGAACACTGTGTTTCATTTAAAGGCAATAGAAGCAACATAAGGTAGGATGGATTTTCTGGCCTGTTTTCCAAGCATGAGGGTGGGAAAGGACAGTGTAGACCCAGGTGAAGGAAGGGAAGGACGTCCTGAAGACTAAGATTACTTGGTATATTTCACAGGGCAGTATCTTGATTATTTTGAGAATAGTGATTTTTTTTTTCCAAAATCCATCCTTTCTTTTTGACCTACATGTGGCCAACGAAGGTGATCTATTAATGACAGCAGACGCTAAATAATTTTGAATTTTTTTTTTTAGAAAAACAGTAGAAGAAAATCTTGACCCTAGATTTTAGCAATCAAGTATGCAAAGCCTGGAATAATGAAGCAGCAGTCCTCTATTTACATCTCAACTTTTACCATCATGCAGATATGAATAATAACAACAAGCTATTTGACTTATTTCCAATGCAGGAAACCATTTTTATATTATAGGTGGTGACCTCTGCAATGGACATTGCATTCTAGGAAATTTCAGACGTTACAGTCTATGAAAGTTCTTTCTTTGTATTTTTAAAAGAGTACGGTAAACAAAGCCCAGAGAGATTTAGGAATTTAACTCTCACTGAAAAGTACTGATACTTTTAATTAGTTTTTCTAATTCCTCCTCATCATATATGGTCTTATCTTTACTTGGCCTAGCAGCTTTTTTGGTGCCTCCATGTAAGAGTGTTTTCTTCATTCGATTTAGAGAAAGCAGACTTGTATCCAGACATATAATCTGTTTCCCAGGAAGTAACCTCCTAGAAAGAGTCACCTGGGTGGATCTCATCAGCATCGTGTGATCTCTTCTTCAGACAGCCCCTAAAACCACCACCGCGTTCACTAACTTTGCCGTCTTTGTGCTTGATAGAATTCTCTGCGGTGCTACTGGAACAGTTTTATTTATGTTTCATGCC
Organism: Alca torda; assembly: GCA_008658365.1. Lineage (NCBI taxonomy): Eukaryota > Metazoa > Chordata > Aves > Charadriiformes > Alcidae > Alca > Alca torda. The sequence goes on along the minus strand of CM018079.1, from coordinate 78,828,784 downwards.
TGGCACCAAGGAATGCTTTCTCACTACAGCAGTGACTAGCAGTTTATCAAATGTCAAGCTCGGTCTACGTCAATATTCCCCGACTCTGCTGTTCCTACAATTGTCAATAGGGTAAGTTTTGACAACCTCATTTTGCAAAAGTGCCATAACACAGTAGCGTTTCTGAGTGTGCTACAGCTGAGTTTTTTATGAAACAACATATAGATTTTGATTCCAACTGTTTTGCCTACAAAAAAAAAATAGAGCTTCTCAAATACTGTTGTGTTTTTGAATGTAAAATAGCTATCTGGATGAGCCATGGTAACTTTCAGGTAAGAAATTATGTTTCTGTACTCAGTGTTTTGGAAACCTCTCGGACATCTGGTTCAGCAAGCTGTAACAGCACAGAGTCCTGCTGGTTATCATTTGTCATTTCTATTGCTTCTGTTAAGTTTAAAATTGGCTTTTACTACTTTTCTACGTGTTCCTTCTGATGATGGGGCTGTTCTGAGTAAATGTAATCACCCAAAAACTTTATCACATCTCTGTTACAGTTTGCACTTTCTGTATCAATTGGCTACTTTTATACATACACCAAGGTACTTTTTTTTTTTTTTAATTTAAACTAATTAAGAGCAAAGTTTGCTGAAGTTTAATGAGGACTCCCTTTTGTGACCTATTGTTGTCTACCAGAATTTGAGTTAGAATTAGTAGGAATTCATTTTACCTTTATTTTACATGTCATTATTTAGGTTCCCACCTTCTACAGCAACACTAACCTCTGGAGCACTGTGCTTGCCTTTGTTCCCTTCCAATTATTCAGGCAACGGCTGATTAACCAAGCCTCTGAAAGTACATCTTCCTTAACGCCCTGTCTACTTTGAGCTTAAGTTACATATCTATATATAAAAACTCAACTAACTAAATACATATTACAAATATATTTCTTGTTCTTATTGGAATTTAGTTATTGCTGTAACTCCTAAGCTCTTCCTTCAAGCTGACTTAAATATGTTCCTGTCAGTTTAAATCAAATTAGAATAGTGCTACTTCAGGCCTGAACTAGAGTACCCAGCCTAACTTCTGCAACGGTTTAAATAGTCTATATTCAAGTCTTCATGGAAACGGGCGCAAATATTCCCACAGAGGGTCCTTAAGGCAACTCAACAGAGTTGTCTTAAACTCAACAGGAGTTCAGGGCTGTCTAATAGCAGTCATAAGGAAGATTAAAAATCTCTTCTTTATACACTTCATAAATATACTTCTTAATTTTATATATACTGTACCTCTTTCCCAATACTGCTTCCAATGATTTCCAGCTCAGATTCTCAGTTGGAGGCAGTTTGTCCATTAGCTCCTGATGGATCTTGCTTGAACCCAGGTAAACAGTTTGCAACCTCAGCACCCTTTGGCAAGAAGCGTATACAGCTATTGCCTATTAAGTGATAAACCACGCCAGCTCCTTTTGCTAGTTTTGTATATTAAAATTCTGGTGCCTAGTTCTTGAACTGAAAACTGTGGTGACTGGTTGCTCTGTAGCCTCGCTCTCCATGACAGTCCTGTTTTGGAGACAGCTGTGATACCCAGTAAGTCACATCTGTTCCACATCGCAGAGTCTTAGCTTACTGTAGCAGTATGAAAACGATTCCATTACTTTGGAACTTCTCTTGGATCATCTTTTCCAGCTCTGTCATATACTCCTGAAGATAAAGGGAAAGAATAGTACACGGTCCTTAAAGTGTGAGCAAGCCAAGAATCTATAAGGAGGTGACACAAACATACAGTTTGAATAGGATTCAACAGTATTAGCTATGTTGAGCCAGTATATTCTAAAAGCCTGTTCCAACGCCCATTAAAAAAATTACCACCCAAATGGTGACATTGGTCCTCTTTCTTTAGTTTACCCCTGTTAATTTATAATAAAGGTACAAGGCAAACTTCACCTTTCGATATGTTATTTGTACCTCCTTCTTCAATTTTCATCATGTGTCAGAAAACTCGAGGTGGCCTTTGTTTGTGTTGAACTTCATAATGCCATTCCCCCAGCACACCAAGGTTCTTGCTATGGATTGAGCCCAGCCAGCAGCTGAGCGCCCACAGAGCCTTTCATTCACACCCCCAGCCCCAGTATGATGGGGTAGGGAATAGGACGAGCAAAAGTGAGAAAACTCATGGGTGAAGAGAACAACAGTTTAATAAGTGAAGCAAAGAGGGAAATAAAACAAACAAGCAACAACAACAAAAAAAAAACAACAACAAAAAAAAAACAACAACAAAAAAAATGGGACAAAACAAAACAAGGAAAAACTTTCCAACAAGACAAACAACAACAAAAACAAGTGACACGAAAGCAATCATTCATCACCTCCCACAAGCAGACCAACGGCCACCCAGTCTCTGAGCAATGGCTGCCTTGGAAGAAAAAACCTCTTTCCCCCGCCTTCTTCCTCTACCCTCAAGTTTTTATTGATCCATTTAATATCCCTAATGAACATCTAACCGCCAGTTAGACATCAAATTGTTGACCAGTACCTAAGCCCAGTGATGTAGTCAGTTTTCCACACCCATATAGTCCACCTATCCAAGCCATGTCCCCAGTTTGGCTACTGGAATGCTATTAGCTATTTGGCTAAACTCAGAGTCCACTGCTTTCCCTTTGTTTACAGAGCCAGTCATCCTGGGGATCGAAATGAAGCTGATAAAGCCTGTAGTTCCCTGGATACTCCTTCTTTCCCTTCTTCAAGATGGGTGAGCATTTATGCCTTTTTTCTGTCATCGGTGACATTGCAGATCCCCATGATTTTTCCAAGTTAATAGAGAATAGCCTTGCAATGCCATCAGCCACCTCCTTCAACAGCGCACCAGCCGGTCCCATTCCATCTATTGTCTTGTGTAAATCCAGTTTGCTTAAGTGGTCCCTAAATCAATCTTTGTCTCCTTCCAACAGGCACTGAAAAAAAAATATTAGTATATTTGAAGATGTTATTTCTCTGGGTTCTTAAATGTTTCCTCCATCTCCAAATACTTTTAAGATCATTAACTGAGAAAAATATGAAAACATTTTCTACACCAGAAATGCATAAAAATCTTCCTGTAAGGAAATATTATATCAAGAAAAGTATCAGCCAAGATTTAACTTGTATGTAGGAACATCTCTGTCATTTTCTTTTAAATTATATCGAGAACAATCTGTAGATGAAAACAATTTTGTAAAACAAGACCCACTTGAATAGCAAATACACACAAAGGATAAGACACTACTAAATTCTCAGCTTCAAAATATATTTCACTAGAGTATCTGTTTTCAAATATGGTTCTGTTGATATTTAAGGAAACTTCACATTTTAATCTGCTTAAAAGCAAATAAAGATTCTAGCTGTGGACACCATTCTGTGCTCGACATGATTAGTCACTATATCGATTGTTAGAAATGGACACAGCGTGTCAGCCTTTGTTTTGTTGTGCTTTTTTTTTTCCCTAAGAGCAGTTTATTCAGACTTAGGTTGCAGTAATGCACTATTGATAATTGTTGTCCAATCCAATTTTTCTTCTTTATTTCCTTTTAGCCAATAATTTTCATGATGTTTAAGAGCACAGCATATTTATCTTCACGTGCAATCTTATCAACCGAAGTGCTAAAACTAATCATCATTTACTTCTTTGGATCTCATTATACATCTGGTTTGAACTTTTCAGCACCATTTCAGCCTGCAGCTACATCAGCGCTATTTCAGATCACAGCTGCCCCACTTCAAAGTAAACATTTGTAAGAGTAGGTAAAAATCCTCTACGAGGGCGCCAAGATTGTTCTTTGCGAGAACATCATTACTTGGCAAATTGTCAGCGGACAAATGAAAAACTCAGAAGATGGAAAGCTAGGACACTGCTGACAATAGGAAGATGAAAAGCAAGGAGGATAACACAAAATTGTCACTTGGTAAAAGATGCCAGCAAGAAGCTTCAGCATTGTTTAAATTGACTGGTTGGACTTCAGGAGGACGCCTATTGTGTCCATAAGATGCCACAGGGAAAGTACATACTCTCCGTGTCCAAAGCACTAGAGATGGATCATTTTTGCCTTCTGTAAAAAGACTGAACCAGAAAAAAACCCACACCAAAAACCCTCCAAAAACAAATCCCTGCTCCCCAGTCTGCAGCGCAGTATTTGTCCCTGACATAAAGAAACAGGGGAAAGCTCAGCTTTCTTTCAGTCTGCCATCCTATTCTGCTTATATTTACTAAAAATCTTTTATATGAAGGCTAGAAAATAGAGATAAATCCATTAATAGATAGATAAATACATAGGTAGGGAGATAGAAAGAGAATGAGTAATGAATACTGCAGTCAGGCACGCGGTGCTCTTTGCCACTGCATAAACTCCTGATATAGTTTATCAAGAGTCCCAGAACAGAACGTTTTTACAAATCACACTTTTGACGGAAACATCAGCAAAATAACTCCCCCTTTTTTTTTGGGGGGGAGGCGAGGTAGGAGGGTGATAGAACACACAGCGGTTCTGACCTGGCTTGTGTGTGATATTACAATATTGCCCTTTTTGTGCTAAATCTACAGCCAGGCAAGTTCTTGCCCTCTAGTACTATCGGTGCAGCATGACCATGATGAACTCTATGCTCACATTTCATTTTGTAAAGCAGCTTATAAAAAAGGATATGCGCTACTCGTGTAACGTGTATGTGACCGGAATGAATAACAGTGGCCAGGAAAATCTAGACCAACTAATACCAGCGTTCACTTGTATGTTTGCAGTTCTTACAACATATACTGGGGCTGTGTAAATTAGTCCAGTTGGGACTGGTGGTGATAAAAGAGTGATCTTAATTCATGTTCAGCCCAAGGCACCTGTAATGTCATTGGAAATTCTGGTTATGGAGTTCCTGATATCATGAAATCCTTCAGTAAAGCCTATGTGAAACTTGGCTGCTTTATTTCTGGATGTACGTAATCCACGTTCTAGTTCAAGTCAAGGTTTTGGGTCTGATCATGCCCATATGCCACACGGGCCATGATTTTGGAGCACAGAAACTGAGCTCCTTTTGGAATCTACACTCTTCTAGGTGAGTACACGGAAAGGTGCGCTCCGGGAGCCTTTAATATGCTTCAACTTGTGGGACTAAAATGCAATTTAGCCTGCAGAACTAAAACAGAACTAGTCTAAAGTACAGCTTCCCTTCTCCCCTCCAGAATACAGATGTTGTGAATGGGACGTCCTCACCACCAAATTTCTCTCTCCATAGATCTCATCCTATTGCGCTACTCTATGTGCTAATGTAGATACAACCGCACTTTAACCAACTCTCCAAAACCTTTCTGCCCTAATGTTTTAGGTTGTCCGTTAGCTACTTTATCTTCTCACTATCTGACTCTTTCTCTTTAGGTGTCTGTGGTTTTACAGATGTTTTTTTCCAATATTTTGGATGCTGATTGATATATGAACTAACTTCAGATATGTTGTTGGCACTCTTATAAAGAATAGACGCTATCTCCCGACTCCTGAATACGGCAGAACCAGAAAAGGCTTTTTCACATACCAGCAAATAACTTCATGGAAAAAAGACTCATGTTCATGTTTAAAATCAAATAGGTTCTTAAAGATCCAAAACATTTTAAAAAATATGAATATACTAACTTTTAGAAAAGTATGAGAGCCGTGAAAAGGTAAAACATTTTCTTGTAGTTGATCACAGCAGACTTAGTACATGATGAATTCCATTATGGCAGATGAAAGACACTCACTTTCTCTTGAAACATGTCTTATATTATGAAACAAAAGGATGAATCATATATTTAAAAATGCTAAGACAAGTAGGAACACTACAAAATTGTAAAATGGAAAGAAAAGAAAGATTTATAGACTGTCTAAAGAAGTAGGAATATCTGTAGAAACCCTAAAGTCATGAAAGAAAAAAAAGCTGCCAACAGTATTCTGTAAGAGAACAAAACTCTGGGTTTTGTGTCTTACAGCTGAATTCCAATGTTTAGAAGGTATCAGCATCGATTACATCCTTTAAGTATCTAATTCTGTAATTGTGCATAAATTATGTAATTGCACATACATTTTGTCCTTAGGAAAGGATAAGCAGGTTTAGAAGAAGGCAGGAAGAGTATAAAAGTCGCATCCATGAAGCGAGAGGAGAGGATCAGCAAAATTTGAATTTTGACACCCAGCAGGCCCTTGTTCCATCAAAACATTTGTAAATCATATCAGAGCCATACCTCTAAAAATCCATAGAAATATGCACTACCTTAAACATAAAGCTACTTAGATTTTTTTTGTACTGTGGATTATCTTAAACCTGAACTTTTCCGTGTTGTTAATACACGGAAACTTAAACCTCCCCTGAAATTGGGAGTGCAGGGGGCTCATCAGGTAGTCCTGAACATAGGTTTTACCCTGTAATAACGTCAGCAGGAGGTAATGAGTTCACAGAAGGCTCTGTGCAACCCTTGCTAGTCCAGGTGATTACCAGAAAAATCTGAACCTCCACTGTGCAAATTCCCATAGGATGTATAAAAATACAGGCGTGGGACACAGGAAACAATCCAGCTCTATGTACTCCGACTGCCTTTCCGGACTCTCTGCCTGATGATTATAAAGCTTTGCAGCTATCAGTTCTTGGAAAGGAAAGGCTTCTGGAAGCAGCACAGAAAGAATTTTCCTCAAAACTGAACACTAAATAAGCTTTTAGGAGGTTTTCTGCTCCTGCTGCATTTCTTTATTTTCTTTCCTCAATTTCTTCCCATATTGTCTAGGCAGTCCAGCATTTAAGCCTTTGTACTTTGTAATAGAATCGAGAGAAAAATGTTCCTTAACCTGATTGTTAGCCCTTCTATTTTTTCTTATTGTACTTTAATAGGGAACCATTTTACAGCCTGTAAATACTGTTCCTACCTGCCTACATTTTTGTAAATATTTACCAACTTATGCTAAGACAAATAAGAAATACTATAATTATTTACAGTGGGGAATTACATACTGGAATATAACAGTGTTGTACAGACTGGCCCCAGCGAGCTGAAAAAACACCGAGATACTAGAGACGCAAAAATTCACTTCATATGGTATCTCAGGGCATCTCAGAAATTTAAGGACTAAATTAGAGTTACAGAAAAAAACCCATAAGAAGACTCAAGTGTGTTATACCCATACGTGTTATATACATAAAGAATATATATAGGCTATCAAAAATTAAGCCTCAAACCTTGTGATAGGAAATCAAGTTCTAGCTTTAACAAAGATTTAGCTCACATTCTAAGGTGATATAGATCCACTGGTAAGTAATTTCTCTTTCCATATATTTAATGACATTTTATGCAAGTTTAAGATCTACTGATTGGCTCCATATCTAAACAAATTGAAAAAATAAATTCAACAAAATAATGCAAGTTTGAAGTCTGAAGATAAAGGTAGTATCCAATAGTATGCGGTGTCTAAAAAACCCCAAACATCTGGCACCAAAATAAATCTAGGTGCGACTGCGATGATACTCTCAGGGCCATTGAATATTAGGTATAGAAATGTAATTGAGTTTTGGAGACTTTCAAAAAAATTACAGTATTCCAATGCTAGAAGCAATCTGCTTAGTGAAACATGCTTTAAAAAGGTGTATTTGCCTTTTTCTCCTAAAATACACAGTTTTCTTGGCAAACCGTCATCTGAGGTTTTTAAACGTTAAGAAGCGGTGCAAAGGAAGTCACGTTGCAGAGGATTTCCAGTGCCAGAAACCTATACAAAAATGGTTCCAAATCATTGTTTTTCCTTCAGAGATGCAACACTACTAAAAAAAAATATAGTAAATATATATGATTTACCAAAACAAAGGGACTAGCTTTCACAGGAATAAACATCGAGATTAGTGGAACTGCTGACATAATTTTTTATGGTATTGAGTACAAACACTTTGTGTCAGTAGACATCAACGGTACATTGAGTTCGTGACAAAGGTTATTTGGTATCAATAATACACTGCTACTAGAATTGTCTACCAGATGTAAAATCATGAGTAGGAAGGAGAAAAAACAGATGTCAAACACAACATATTTTTCAACTCTGCTTTCGATTTGGCATATCCTGTCCCACACTTTGTACACTGTATGTGTACACTGTATGTATAAACGGAGGTATATAGTTACTTTTTATTAAATTTTATTAATTTTACTCCTCCTTTACTCCTTGTGGTTTTCTCCCACAATTCTTATTGCAAGGAAATTGTTCATTTATGTTTAGATACAGCTGGATGCAAAACAGACTGATGTTCTGAACATACCTCTATCATTTTTCTCCCCTCACCCTTTTTTTAAAGGATTGGACCACTGTCAGCAGCATGAGCATGATGAAGGCCCTAAGTACGGTCTTCTTGCTGTCCAGAATTTTTTTCAGAAAAAAAAAAAAGTAAAAAAGATTCTGTGACAGCGTTTATTGTTGTCATTGGTAGAAGTCTGGTGAAGATTTAAGGGAAAAAATAATACAAAGTTACTCTATTTTCCCATTGGGACGTTTCTTCTCTGTGATTCTCAGGGTTATGATTGTAGAAGATGTAGAAGATGTATGACTGAAGAAAGACGTAGTTTGCTATTTGCATACTTAAAAGCTACATCTGTGAGTTCTGAATGCTGAATAATAAAAATAAAAGCCTAGACCCTAAATCGGGGGGAGAAATCACTGTTACAGAAATACAAAAAAACCTCCTTATTGAATATTCGTGTGGTGGAAGCTGCTAAAACAGTCAGGTGTTGCTTGCTCTTCTCAGCAAGAATGCAGCAAAATCAGCAAAGGAGGTAAATTCCTATTTCTTTAAGTGCAAGCAGCTTAGCTAAGATATCTATATTTGTTTAAAATGGTGAACATTGCCTCCTATTGTGCTATGGATCTTTAAGTAAAATACAGATGTAAGCGCTGCAGCAGTAACAGCCAGCAATGAGTGGGAATACCATGGCACTCCAGGGCTCTGAAGAAAAGTAGCGACACTAAAGCAAATCCTTCCACGCAGTGTGAAGTAACTGACAATCATCTCACTTGAGTGTTTACTCAGCCACTGAATTATACTGAGATCTGCCGTGTTTGCCTTTCCCTCCCAAGAGAAGAAAAACAAAAATTCTTTTATTTAAAGCTGTTTTCTCCTCCAGTGTTTCATCCTTTAGTCTTCTTGTCCAAAAGCTCCCTCAGTGACAACATCCTTCCCACCCACAGAACTTCTCCACCACCCTTTTACAAGTCCTGGGTTTCTGTTAGCCTTTTTTACACATAACTTTCCATTCATCCAACTGCTATATCAGTAAAATTTGGTAACACTGATCATCAAGGTAGTTGTTTTCTTTGGGCTACAGCCTGAAAATTTGCTTGGAGAAATGCTGAGCTATCTGACATTTATTTGATCACGGACTCAAGGACAAAGAATTTCCAGGCTTACATCCAAACTACATCCTGTTTGCAAGCAAACCGCTTTTTGTTGTATATCCTGTCATGGTCAATCAGAATTGATAGTCCATCCCTGATGCGGATGTACTCAGCTTCTCGAACTGCCACTTGACATGTTCAGTAGGATTATGGTCTTGCACAATATGTGCAGAATTGCTTGGCTAAGACTGTCCAAATGGCACACAGATGGCATTGAAATACCTCACATTGAAATTTTGTTGTGTTTCAAAATGCTGATAAAAATACCATTTTCCTGAATGCTGCTCCAGTTCATATATTACTTTGTGTAAGCATCTTGCTTTCAAGGTCCCTCAAAATATAGTGATTTCCACTACTAGTACAATGCCATGTGTCATACAAAAGATATATTGTGATTTTGGGTTTTTTTTTTTTCCTTAATTTATTAAATTACAAAATGACACAGGCAGATTAATGAGTCCTTTCCTAAACAAAGCCCAATGAAATATCTAAATCTTTCCTCAGTGCTTAGACTGGGACTTGTGATCAATAAAAACTGTTGCCTTGGGATCAGTTTTACCATGAAGATTACTGACAAATTGATTGTTAATCTACTGATCTTATGCAAAAAAGAGACCAACGGAAAACGTCTGGAAGCTAACTGCAGGAGATTATCTATTCCACCTAATATGCAGGATCAAATCTGCCAAAGGTGTTTGCTAAATTCCTCTAAGAAGTCATTGTTGAAAGACATTCTTCCACCTCCTTTGAAAGCCATCATGAACTAATTTCTTAGCAAGCCTAACCATTTTTTAATTACAAAAAAAAACCCAAAAACCAACAACAATAAACCCAAACTGAGTAACAAACTGATTTTCTCTTATCTCATTTGTAGGAAAAAACAGTTAATCAGCCACCCCAATACACTGGAAGGGTTATCACACATCCGTCCCCAGACCTAACCTTTAAAGAGAAAAAAAAAAAAACCCTGTTCTTTCTTCACACCTCATATTTTGAAGTGTTAAAATTAGATTCACATGTCTCTGGTGGGATCCCTGCAGCTCGGCTGCCTCTCACCTCCGAACCAGGCAGTATTTCAGTAAAGGCCTAACTAACTCTTAACAGAGTGGAATGTCTCTCTCTTGCAACCACAAAATAATAATGACTCAAATTAAAAGGCTTGTTATATTATCTCGTCTGCTGCCTTTTTAGTTGTTACCCATTTTATATCTGTGATTTTAGTTATTTATTTTTTTGCTGGGTGTAGCATTTTGCATTTATCCTTCCTAAGTTTTTTTCTTCTTTGTTTTTTAGCAAATTCTCCAGATTCATTAAAATCACTTAAGTCAAATCACTTAATACTATTTTTCACGGTATTTTCTATTCCTCCTTCTTTAGTCCAAGGACAGGTTTTATAAGCACAGTGTCTATTCCATGGACAACTATGTCCACCCTATTCCAAGTTTTTCCTGTCCTATAGTTTAGGAGTTTAAATATTTAACATAAGGGCACACAAGAAGAGTATGCTGAAAGGATGTCAAAATGTCAATCCATCAGGAGCTATCAAAGATAGTCTTGAGTCACCAAATCTACTGTTTTGCATGATTTAGTTCCCTGACATGATGTTCCAAGGAAGGCCTTCAATAAACATTTATAAACCTTGAGAATATCCTGAAGTTAGAGCAGTCCTTTGTTACAAGTCACTGCCAAGTAGAAGCTCTACCTTACATCAGTCACGCAGAATGCATTATTCTTCTGCTTAAGACAATTTTAATGCATTTCCCCAATCCACAAAGATTGTCCCACCCAGCGGGTGTGCTTTTGAGAGTGCGAGGCAAGATAGTTGGGGAAATACTTGGCAACATTTAGAGGTGAGATGCAAAGTTCCTGGCCACACTCACTCATGGGCATATTGAGGGGAAGATCATCAAAGCACCAAGAAGATTTAATGTGGAACTCCAGACATCCATGAACACAAAGTGCAGCCACCAAGCAACGACATTCTAAATTTTGCCTCTTAAGAGCTCTAAGTTCTGCAATGATCTGTTGACATCCACATGTTCAGGTTCCTACTGCCTAGGGTCCGAAGGCTACTTACAGTTCTGTGTTAGATTGCCAATTAACATTATATAGGCGCCTCTGATCATTCTCCGATCGTGCCCATTAAATCAAGTCTTGCACAAAACATAACTGGAATCCAAACTTTTCAGTGCTGACTATGTGTCTTATTGAGTAGTCAATATTCTCTTAGAGGAAGTGAAACACATATTTGCAAGTTGTAGTCCTTTCTAATTAGCTTTGAGTCTAGGCCTCCAACAAATCTTTTGCCTTTTATTTGTGACTAAACTCATTCAATACATTTTACAGGTTGACAGCTTATAGTGTACATTTTTTGGCTTACTATTATTAAGAAACAGCAGGTCTATAGAATAGATGCAGGCTTGCTTTGGGATACTTAAAAAAAATAATTGAGTCATCTGCATTCAAATACAAAATAGCAGTTTCAGTGAAATTAAAGATCACTGTTAAGTGATCTTAAGTGAAGATCACTGCAAGCTTGAAATATTCCTCTTTTCAGATGACAGTGTTCTTTGATGAGTAAATCAAAATTTTCATATTTGAAATAAGAAAAATAATAATAAATCTCATCAGTAGAATACTGGGAAAACTGTCAGACACCTTTAGGCAGACAACTAGTGTACAGAGAAAAGAGAAATCTATACATCTTAGTCAGGATGGGAAACAGATCATCCTCCCAACCCTCTGTACAGATTATTTTCCTTACGTCTCCAAAATGATGGAAAAGGTGTATGACACTACAAAGCCAAGTGCATTCTATGCGATACAGTCCTTAGGCATATGTGGTCCTTCAATATAAAAAGGTACTTCCATATATTATCTAAAATGAAGAGCTTGCCATGATGCAAATATACTAAAGGGATGCTGATGCAATATGATAAGCTATTACATTTTCTTTTTCCTAGAATCTCAGCTTAAGTTTTGACTAATACACACACAAGAACTCTGCAGTTTAAAAAATCCTTATATAAACGCAAGTTCCATTGTTTGCAATGTCCAAATAAAATGGACTCAGATGTTGTCATCTAATTTTTCGGAAAGAGAATGCAGCACAGCTTATCATCAGAACAATAATTTTATATATATATATATAACACTGTAAAGTAGTGCTTGACATTCTCCAAGGAAGAGTAAAAAGAAAAGCTGTTCATCTGAAAGTCTGCTGACAGTGACACAGGGACTTCCCACTTTATAGCTGCTACTTAATGCCCACAAAGCACACCGAGTTATAACATAAAACACCAAGTTACAACATAAAACACCGAGTTACAACATAAAACACTGAGTTATAACATGAAACACCTTTGAACTTCAATGCACACATAGATACGTCCCCTCTTGCTCACCTCTAGCAATTTTTGTTTAGAGATAGGAGCTCAACCTTTATAATGTTACACTTCAAAACAGCGTGTCATTTAGCATCTCCGAACTTTCGGAAAGACAGGAACGTACTCCAGACTTCACAGATACTTGTGAAAAAGCAATCCAAAACTTCTGTGCCAAGAAATTCAACTACTGGGGTCAGTATTTAAAAAAAAAATAAATAAATCCACTCTGAAGATCCCCATAAAGCATTCACTGTATCCAAACACTACCTCTTCATTTTACTCAGTTCTGCCCCTGATTTCTTTAGCAGAAACAAAATCCCCCATTAAATCAATCAGGTTTTTTGCCTAATTTTTTATGAACACACAACACTTGCAAAAGTTTCTTTCTTCTTACTAGTGTCATAAAAATACCCAAATAGTCTCTTCAGAGAAAGTAACCAAAATTTGAACAGCGGTTCCCTCTGTGGAGAACGCTGTAGGTCTTGAAACCAACCTCTTGATGCTACATAAATCAGTCATAACTCCTCTCTTGGGAATTTGTGCTTGGTTCTGATTGACTCAGATCTTAGAAGGTGGCCAAATGGAATTTGTTAGATCATTTCCTCACAGTGAATTTTTTTTTGTACAGTGTCAGCAGCAATAGTTGGGCCATACTACTTCTAGGTGATTTGATATCTACATACAGCGGCTTACCAGTCCCTGAAGGGGGCTACAAGAAAGCTGGGGAGGGGCTGTTTGCAAGGGCGTGTAGCGATAGGACGAGGGGCAATGGTTTAAACTAGAGCAGGGCAGGTTTAGATGAGACATTAGGAAGAAGTTCTTTACACTGAGGGTGGTGAGACACTGGCCCAGGTTGCCCAGAGAGGGGTGGAGGCCCCATCCCTGGAGACATTCCAGGCCAGGCTGGGTGAGGCTCTGAGCAACCTGATCTAGTTGAAGATGTCCCTGCTGCCTGCAGGGGGGTTGGACTAGATGGCCTTTAGAGGTCCCTTCCAACCCAACACATTCTATGATTTTATATGAATTGCTGTTCCACACTGTATATGTAAATAAAAATAAAGAGTAACCTTAATAAAACTAATCTCTTCATTTTTCACCTATTCCTTTGACCCTATTTAGAAGGTATGTAGATCACATGATGAATAAGATATTATTAACCAGCCATGACTAAATGTTCATTTTTTATATGCTTTTACAACTCTCAAGGTGCTCAGGTTTTGCCAATAAATTAAAAAAAGGTTTCCTAAACTCATTTCTTTCACAATTGCTGTTAATAGCAATGGAAGAAGCAAAGTTTGTTTACGTGCCCATGAAGATGTTCACCTTCTTGTTTGGTCTTTTGCCTCCCGCTATGCCAGACACTCTGAATTAAACATTACCAACATTAAAAACCAGTTGAAATAATGTAAATTTTATAAGTGAGAGTGCAAAAAAAAAAATTAATTATATTTACTTTTTTTTATTATTATTTGTCTACTGTGATATCTTCTATTTCAACATTATGATTAACTGCATTTGATTTGGTAAATTCAGCCTTACTTACAATGTTCAGACATTTCCCATTGGCAAATGGGAAGATTATCAGTAAACAAACCCAAGCAGTTCAGGATGAATTAGAACTTAAAATTCATATACTAAAGTTTGGGAATCACTTTTTACCAAGTTTACACTACAGTTTGCATATCATGAAGAATTTCAGAAATATTTTACAAATAGTACTCATGTTCTCTTTCTTAAAAAAAACCTAACTCATTTTGTCCGAACTACAGATGTAGAGGGGGTTTTACCTTCAAAATTTTATTTTATATGCTCACAGAAACCAGTGTGAGAACTTTTTAATATTTTTCAATGTAGTAGGAGAAGTCTAATTTCCTAAGGATGCATATAATCGTAATTCCACAGATTCTCATTAGAGCAGAAAATTTGGACCCAATCTTTTCATATGTTTTCTTGTAATATGTAGAGAATACACAAATAGGAAAATAACGAATTCTGGAGAAGGGGCGACAGACCTGTAGGATGAGAAGTTATATAAAGAAATGTGAAAGAGTGGAAAGCAGAAAAATGGAAACTAGTTCTAAAAAAGTTCAAATACTTAATCCACAGGACAGTGGTTTAGCATTTGTCTCCATTAACCTTGATGAGACTAATTAATTGGCTAAGTGCTAGGGGAATAAAATTAAGGGAACAGTTCATCTCAACATTTGAAATGAGGCTAAACAGTGTAAATATTTTTTTAGGTTTTGATAGTATTCTCTAAAATTAGAAATCGCTATATTTACTCCTACAAAAAGAATAAGTATGTATTTAAGCAACAGGAGAATTAGTAAAGGAGGGAAGTGTTTTTCTTCTTTTAGTATTTTTAATTAAATTACTCCTAAAAATGGTAAAACCTCATCCAGATTTCAAAATTTTTGACATAAGCATTTTCTACTTTAATTAAGTACCTCAAGAGCTGAGTTTAAAAATTGCTACAAAATTAGTGAAATTCTAAAGAAGAATGACTGAGAATGACTCTTACTCAAATTATTGCAATTACCTGTAAATATTGAGGATTGAGCATGGATTATTTATGCACCAAAGCATTATGGACCCAAATTGTGAAAGAATTCGATGCATTATGGTTTGTTACTCACCAGGGAAGACTAAGCACCGATGCAAGCTGCAGCTTTTAGTACAGGGTTTTGGTTTTTTTAATATATGAAATAATTCACATTTTTCATACTGTATATGTTATGAAAAGAGTGTGCAATGTTCCTACAGGCTATTTCTAAAGGTCCACCATCATTGGAGCTGAGCAAGGATTGTTTTTCCTGAAATCTTCCCAATACCTAGGTAAGATAACCAAATTAAAACACAATAAATTTTGAAATTTTTGAAATGTGTTTCTTGCAGTTACATTTCCATTTTACCTTCTTTCCTGTTTATTCCTGTCACTCTAACACGAAACAAAGCTACCGCTGAAAAACACTGCAGTGGGTAACTCAGTAGGCTGCTGTAGCAAAAGCAGAACTTCGTGGTTGCTTTTGGTTTGCATCCAAGTAACCTTTATCATGGTTTACTGTTCTGTGTTTATTCCGCAAAGGTGCCATGAAGAGAAAAACTTCCAGTGCCAATGCCAAAACCTCCACTCTAGTCCAACCTTTCATGTAAAATTTTTGCTGGTGGTCACTCGTGTCCCTTAAACTCCCTTGGAGAGAATTTGGGATAATTTCATTAAGTATGTCATGGTAAAAAAATGAAAGAAAGGATAAAAACCATAATGGATGAGAGTAGAAGGAAAAGAACACAAAACAGTTTGATTAATTCACAATGTCATATGACTATGTAAACCAGAAGCTTTTATTCACTTTAGCTTTTACTGTTTCTGCCCTTTCTAATGTAATTAAGGACATTCATTCAATAAGTTATGCTTATTGAGCTATTTGTTTAAAAATCAATATGCTTTGAAAATCATGTCTCTAGCTTCTACATAAGTTTCTTTTGAATTAGAATTGTTATTTGTAATTGGAAGAATGAGAAAAAGGCTTACTTCAAATCCCGGACACTTGTGTTCTTACAGGCAGAAATGGCTCCCCCAAAGAAATGCAGTGGACAGTTTAAATGAATGATTAAATACCTGATTATTTATCTTAATCCATAATTTTGTCTGAATGTGTTGTTAACTCAAGGACATTTCTTTTAAAAATGCATTTTTCCTGCTGTCTAGTGTGTTTCAGTTTAAATTAACTGAGCTCACTCTATTTGATAAATTTATGTCTAAAAGTGAAAATAAATGTGCAGAATTTCATAAACCTTAGTGATTGATGACTTTTTTCAAGCTACTGTGTTAAAAAAGAAATATTTTGGGATGGTACAATTAATATAATCTTTCAAGAAGTGAAGCATTTATTGATATTTGTACCTGCTAACAGAACATATATATTTTCCTTATTTGTATTTACAGTTTCATACTCAAACAGGATTATTTACTCCCAAAGAATCATGAGATTATCTTTAAAACTCATGAGACAAAACCAAACGATAAAGAAGTTACTTATTCTTTGTTTTGTTTCTGGTTTGGGATTTGTACCTAGTCGTCTCTTTCTTGACATGTTCAGCTTAATTCAGATCACTTTGTAAAACTTCCTCAATCCATGTTAGAAGCGTTCACATCTTTTCTTTAGTTTTCCAAAAGAATAAAATAAAATTTATTCATTTTTCATCTAAGGTCATGATTCCTGGAGATGTGATTGAAAAATCATTTATGGAACCAGCTGTGTGTCTACTGAAGCAGTTCCCTCCCCCCCAGCAATTCCATGCCTGTTAACAGCTGAGTTTTTATCCAGTTTTGAGACTCTCTAGATTGAAAATGTTTTTTTTAATATTTTTCAGACATTTGTTTTTTCCTAATACTGACTTGTGTATATTAAGAAGTTCAGTAATAGGTTTTCTATCTCTTATAACAGTATCTCATTCCATTAAAAAATAATAATTAGACAGTTTTCAGTCACCAGTTTTTGAAATTTTTTGAACTTTGAATTTAATGATAAATAACAATACAGTATTCAGTAAATAGAGAGTGGATTCTGTCTTGTTTACTTGTTACACAACCTTCAAGATAAATTGTGGTCCGGAATAGAATTAGGTATATAGATATTGTAACGTGATATGAGTCGTTTAATTGCTTTCAATTATTCTTGAGGAAATAACATTCCTAGCTGCAGTCTTTGACTTTGAAATACTGTTTGTGTGCTATTCAATTAAACAAATCCTGTGATTGAAAGGGGTAAGTAAACTACTGTGCTATCTAGATTTTTAAGAGCAAAACCTATTTTGGGTTTACTGTAAGTCCTTATCTTACTATCACAAGAATTACCAGGATAAATAAATTAAGAATTGCTAATATTTTTAAATAGTTTTCATTTTCAATACGAAATGTGTAGGAGTTGGTTCAGAATGAAATGTATGGGGTCCAAGTCATTCATGAAGGTACTTATCCAAAACCATTGAAATACTTTGCAATTTTTTGGCTAGCCTGGGTTAGCTTTTTTAAATAGGTACTTTTTTTTTTTTTTTTTTAAGAGGAAGACTGTATTAGACTTAATCACATCAAGAATTACAATTTATAACTACTAGCGAACTATGTGTGTACCAGTTACTTGTAATTGCAAACAATTTTCAGGTACTCAAGTCATCTCGAGACGGATTTTTGGTTGTTGAGAAATATCTGAAATACAAAGACTGGGGTTGTCAAAATCTCATCTCATTCCAAATGGCATTCCATGAGGCACATCTCATTTCAAAATGGCATTCCAAACCCAAATTTGGCTATCTAGGTCCGTTTCTTGACAACTATATGTTCGAGGCAGAAATTCCAGGTTCTGTGGTGTAACTGGAAGTAGCAATGTTGGTCTATGGAAATCTATTTCTGTGATCTTAAGTCACTGAGGCTAAAATTCACAATCTGCTAATTTGAGTTACTTCTGAATAAAATGATTTGTGCTCGTGAGATATTTTTTCACTAATTTTACAGTGTTTGATTGCTTGTAAACATGCCTATTTTGAAAATGGTTTTACTGAAAATGACAATAAATCACCTGTAACAAAACTAGTTCAAAACCAACTGTTGTAAGTCTGGAAGTTGCTAATACAATATCTTTTATTGCACTGGAGGCTACTTGGACTGGTCAGACCTAAGACAGTTAAGTTGCATATCACCTATTGCTTCAGGGTTCTGCTGAGTCTGTGTTATTTCATAGATCAACACAAGCCTGTGGTTAAGTCCCACCCTTTATGAACACGACCTGTGGAAACTTTAGCTACATTTGACTTCTGATTATTGAAGCTATTTCATTTGTTGTTTAAGAAGGCCCCTTTGCTGAGATCTGGCATCATCTTTGGAGAAAAAAAGCATGTATAAGACCTCTTGAGTTCTAACACCTGTACAAACAAACAATCTAAAAGAAAGAAAGTGAAAGAAAATTGGGAAAGATGTCTGGTCTTATCTTCTGCCAGTCAAAATACGAAGTGTCACAGCTACTTTAGCGTAAAATGCCTTACTCATTCTTGATTTAGTGTAAGAGCTCCATCCTAGTAACAAAAAAAAATAGTCCTTCAATAGAAAATAATATTCTAATGAAGGAGCACATCCACTTCTTCCTTTTGGGGGGAATGGGTCCTAGTTAAACTACATGGCATCAGCAAATTGCAACAACATACTCCAGTTTGCTTACTGCTATTTTTCACAGAATCCTACTCTAGCTTTTAGCACTGTGCTTCAGGATAACATCCTGAGATACAAAGGCAACCAGCAGAACTACGGATGCAGTCACAGTCCTTTCTCTACTGTCCTCCGTCACCTACTCCAAATAGAAACCTTTTTATCACAGAAGTCAGGGAAAACCTATGAAGAACCTATTCAGTTTAAGTTACAAGTAGTATTTAGCACTGTCAATGCAAGATTCCATCCGATTCCTCTAGATCCAATCTTTGAGATACACATTGCACATTTATTTTGCTATTCTTAAGAGTTTAGTTGTTTTGTTGTTGTTGTTGTTTTTTTTAAAAAAAAAGAAAGTCTTTTCCCAATTAAGTTTCTGTCAAAAACTTCATAAACCAGTAAGGCCAAGGATAAGCTGGGTCTTTCAGAAGGACATGATGTATGGGAGCCTCATCAAAGTAAAGATCACTGCAGAAAGGAATCAGAGAAAATGAGTCCTTTTTCAACTTATCATTAAAAAATGATCAAATTTCTGCAGTTCTTGAAGAGGCTTGGCAACACCAGGAGAATATATCCTATTTAAGTCAGTGCTTCTCAAGGTAATGGGAGGAATTGGATTATCTGGAGTATCATGTGGCCCCCAAACCTATGGGGAATGTTTATTAATAAGCTTCCAGCCTTATGACTCAAAAGAGGATTTGGGAAAGATTCTATGTTCTTGTCAGCTTTGGAAATGTATTTATTGACCTGAGAATTCAGGTTCTCTCTATACATTGCAGAAGCTGGCTTTGAGTTTCTGCTAGCATTATTTTTTCTCAATATTTTTTCATGGTGGACTGAGCTCAAATGCATTTAGTACATAAAAATATGTATTTTTAATATTAAATAATAATCACAGTAGTATTATTTTTAACGACTTTGTCAACAGAGTCTAATACGTAAAAGTATACAAAGCACAAAGTGACAAGATAGTTTCTTTAAAAAAAGCCCTATATATTTTTCCATAGATTTCTCCTGGAACTTCTTTTCTTTCTGCCGTCAAACTTTGTGGAGATGGCTCTGCAGATCATACTACTGTCACATATTTTGACTCTATAGAATGAAGGACACCTCATGCTAGTTTATAGACAATCGCTTGATGACAAAAAAACTCAGTCCAGATGATGGGCAACTGTATTCCTTAAATTGCACTAGTGACTTCCTTAAATCAGTAACTTCCTTATAAACTACCTGCATCAAAATATACTTCAGAAATTGTTTTATCAATGTGTGAAATTAAATCCTTTGCACTTCTAAAATCTCAAGAGAAAACAGATTCACCGTGTGAGAAAAAAATCTTGTTTGTTTTCAGAAATGTTGACTCATTAGCTGTCTGGGTGTTCTGCTCAGGCACCCACAAAGTTTCATAAGGTCGCTCAGTATTAAGAAAAAAATGAAGAAGGTCAGGCAAATTTGGCAGTATGTAATCATCAGAAAACTAGTTTCCAAAATATGGGAAATAGTTCTTTCCTTTTCCTTTTCCTCTTCCTTTTCCTCTTCCTCTTCCTCTTCCTCTTCCTCTTCCTTTTCCTCTTTCTCTTTCTTTCTCTCTCTCTTTCTTTCTCTTTCTCTTTCTTTCTCTTTCTCTTTCTTTCTTTTTCTTTTCCTCTTTCTTTTTCTTTCTCTTTTTCTGTTTCTTTTTTCTTTATCTTTCTTTTTCTCTCTTTTTCTCTTTTTCTTTTTTTCCTTCTCCTTCTCCTTCTCCTTCTCCTCCTCCTTCTCCTTCTCCTTTTTAATGATTGACAGTTGAAGAAACATCAGCCAAAAAAAAACTTTTCCAAACTAATTTAAGTTGATTGGTTTATGATAAGACATTTGAAGTGGAAAGACATAAGCCAAAAAGACTTTTCCAAAGTAATTTAAATGGATTGGTTTATTATAAGAAATTTAAGGTGGAAATATATAATAACTGACTATGCATTTTGTATAACCTTTACGAGACATCTTAGATCATACAGATCTGGCTAACTGCCAATAAATTGCAGTAACGTTAGTATATTGTCCTGTATCTGAATGGCATGCATCATGTTTCCCTCCTTGTAATTAACACCATGGCATGTTACTGCCTTTCTTAAATTCATGCAAAAGAACCCCCAAAACTATAATGATTTTATAAAAGGTCAGGTGGTACCTGCTACAAAAGGGGAAAAAAAGGGTAAAATTCAAAGATAAAGCAAGAACATAGCTTGACAAAATGTGGTAGTTTCATTTGCAAGAGTCCCTTGTAACATCGAGCCAGATGTGCTAGTGTGCCCCAATACTTCTTGACAATTCGAGTGAAGGCTGATTTATCTGGCCAAAGTATACCAGCAAGTTACTATTATTTACTTCAGATTATAGCCTCATGACTTTGTTAGCCTTGAATTTTCTTTGAGTTCAGAAGTTGCTCACAACAGCAAAGTTCCATTACGTTTAAGTCAATGTAACTTTAACATAATTTAAATGAAAAACTATAAATCAGTATCAGTGTACTAAGAAAATGGACCCAGAGTCACTACAAAGATTTCTGAAGCATAGAAAATGTTTTGAGGATGGTCCAGAGGGCCTTTACTAATGACTCAAAGTGAACAGACTACTCTGTTAACTCCAATTTGATGTTGGGAAGGCCAAAGTGATTATATGAGTTTACCACAGAAAACATCCTAGAGCTGAAAATGCCACTTTGAAGATGTTTGAATATTTGTTTGATGGGATTCAGGAAACTGTTCAAATACTATATACAACCTTTTATCAGGAGATAACTGAGTATATTTGTTCCCCAAAGTTAAAATTGCTGTTGGAGCTAGGTTGCATTAGAGACTCACAGCTGAATTTATCTCATTTATCTGCTTCTAGAAGTCAGGCATCAAATAAAGAGTCAGAAAGTTCTGAATCAGAAGAATTTTCAAAGATCAAAAGAGAAATCAGAAGAATGAATGACTACCATGAGATACTTGTTTACTAAATAGACAGCCTACGTGATAAATATACACAGTTATAGTTGTGTGAGAGTAATTTAACTCCTAAAAATCTGCAGAATTAGTGGTGCTCTTTAAAACAGAACCAATTTCTAATTATATAGGTGCAACAAGTGACCATACGTTCCCATTTCTCTTTCCAGCATGCAAAAAAAAAACCCACTTAGGCTTTCTATGCCTCCTTTCCTAACTGGTACAATGGGTATAATGACACTTCTCTTCTTCACAGGAGTTGAAAATATGCAATATTGTGGTCATGGGACATTTATAAAATTGATTAAAGTAATATAAAACTCATTAAAAATCTGCATTACTATTTTTCCCCTTATCTTTCAAACAATTTATATGTTAAGAAAAGTACTTCAGTATTTAACTGAGAATCAGACCTGGAAAATGGCTTGCATGGGAAACACTATATAAAAGAATCTATTTTAGAATACGATTTGTCTCTGCTCATTGTTAGTTTTTTCTAATATTCTGGTTTTATAATGTTTCCATACACTTTTTAAATTTCTGATCTTTGATGATTTCCACCAGGAGAAGTGGGGATTTTGGATTAAGAATTGAAATATATTCATCAGAAAAAACCTGCAGTTCGCCTTGAAGTCTGTTCTCAGGTTTGTCTTTCGGTCTGCATTTGAAATTCAAATTACTGTCAAAATGACCTCATGTTCTTACTTAGCAAAATCGTTTGAGATAACAAAGTGCTTCCTCTGCTTTACTGTAGGTCCCTAAGGCGGCTGTTTCACAAGATACAGTATAATAATATTGTAGTAGATGGATGAGGATTAGGCTGTGACTGTTTATTTCCTTCTTTTTATTATTTTATTATTGAAAAGCCTCTCATTCCATGTAACATTCCCATATTCCTTGGCATGGAAAGGTTTGTGCTAACTAGTTTGTATAGGTAAGACTCTTGAGTCCAAAGTCTATGGCATGATTCACATGGAAGAATGAGGGGGAGCAGACACAAGTCCCTGATAACAAAGGCGAGCTTGGAATGCTGCCCGTACTAGCAGGGAGATCAACAGAGCACAGAAGAGTCCCCTGTGATGCACAGCTATTATTTTGGGGGCCAAAAAATCTCCATAGACGATCTGTATAGCTACATGATTCAGAAAGAGTTGAAGCAAGGAGCAGGACAGGTCATCTCCATCTTAACAACACAAGTGTTCAGGTAGCCTATGATATTCCTCAAAACGCTAGTAGGTGGTATATGAGACCTTTAACATCCAGCCCATCAAAAGAGCTTTTCTGGTTATCACATGTCCTAAAAATATAAATCTGTCTCCCCTGACCTCTGTGTTCTTTGCTTTCCAACTGCTTTGTGCATTCTACGGAGGCACATTGTGTTATTCTTTAAATACAGTGAACAAGAGAACCAAGCACCTGCTAATGACCCCTGGTCTGCTTTTAATGATCTCCACAGCCACAGATGTGAAATTTCTGTTATCTAGGAGAGAAGTCAGAGAATTAGTTAAAGATCAGAATATGTTTAGCAAAAAGGCCAGCTTCATGATAACTGAATTGTTACAAAAATAAAAAGCAAAGCACATTAAGATTACATATAACAACAAAGATCTTCACCTTCTTCAGTATGTCAGCTAGCCTCTACTTCTCTCTTTTAGATTTAGCCGGAATCTTTCTCTAGCAACTTAAGAAATGTCTTCCTGTTCTGATTCTATTGGCTAAAATGGTCATTGTCTTTCCTCTTCCCACCTTTTGTAAGCCCGAAAGGTCAGAGAACAAATCTCTTTTCCTGTATTGAGCAAGTATGTAGCTTCCTTTCTCGTTTGAAGGCTTTCTTCCTTGATCCCTGACTGGTTATTGTGAGCCATCTCGGACTTTCATGGAATTACAGTTCACGTTTCACATCCATTGCTGTTATTGTATAACCTAGCACACTCCTGATTTTGAACTGCTTACCCACTGCATTATCCCCACTATCCCTACAGTCAGTACAGATATATTGATAAAACATTGTATTTGACTTCCTGGATTCTTTTTCTCTGCTCATCAAATAAAGAGAAAACATGATACTGCATATACTGAAACCAGGAATAGGATAATAACTGCTACTTCCTTGTGTGACTCTTCACTTCATCAGATGCTGCGGAAAATTGAAAAGAAAAAACACCCCCAAACCTTGAAAACGGTTTGATAGAAATGTAAAATACACTAAATAAATGCATATAGGTGTTTCAACTTTTCCCCCTGCTGTTATTCCATTAACATATGACTTATTTAAAAACAAAATAAATAAAATTTTAAAAGTGCTGCTCAACTCCAAAGAATATACAAACAGTGTCGTGGCACTAATTTTCTAAAATGTTGCTAATGATCATTACTGGCTACAGCACTTTAAGTCAATGACAAGTGAAGAGGCATCTAATAATAATAATAAAAAAAAATGAAGTCCTTAAATAAATGTGAGACACACACATTTTCAACAGCTTTACGCTAGCCCCAAAAAATGGTTTTCCCAGTGTCCGCTTTCTGAACACTCTGCTTCCAACACCATTTTTTTCAAATCCAGTATCACAATCAGATGTTAAAGGAAGTATTACAGCCATAAGAAAAAGAACTAGAAGTCCAGAAAATGTCTTACAGCAGAACTCTGAACAAATATCAAACTCTATTAACAGGGGAAAAAAAAGGGAAAGTAATCATTCCTCATTTCACTTCAAAGGTAGCATTGCTCCAGCATTGTAACTGAACATTCCATACCAACAGCCAGGCTGCCACCCATACATCCTTCTCCATGATATAAATTCTCCCTGTCTCAAAACGGAAGAAAAATTAAATATTCAAGTGAATAATTCCAAAGAAATTACAGCTTTGTGATCATAATTTTTAATTAATCCATGTCATTTATTGGCATTGAAAGCTGTTGAGGCGAATAAATCTGAAAAAAAATTTAAAAAATGTTAGGATACTTATTTAGCATATCTAGAATAGTCAGAGCTATAATTTCTGTAACATTTTTGAAACAGATATTAAACTACAAATGTAATTGGAAGATTAATATATGAACATTTAATTCTGTCTGCCAATTTTACCCAAGTTATTCTCTGAAATATCAATTTCTGGTCATTTTGGAGATACGGGACTGGACAGGCTTCTAGCCTGTTCAAGCACGGCACTAATTACGTTCTTTTGTCTCATTGACTTAAAGATGGTGTAAGATTCAAAGGAACTAATTGAAAAAGCCTTTTAAACTACTGACTCAAGTTAAACTTTACAAAACTGTGTGGAGTATTACTCTTTCATATTAATCCATAATGACGTCAGTTTACTTACAACTTCAAAGCCTATGCCTCCCTTTTCTTTTTTTTGCCCTTTTCAAGGGCTTTCTTCTTTTAAGAGATATATGATATGAAGTTCTGTCAACGTATCAAGTGCAATAAGTCTATGCAGAAAAATGTGTTTGAGCGTTAGTTCTCTCTGGTCTACGTTGTTTATAAGGAAAGACAGCTCATATATTGCTTGTTATTAATATCCAAGACTGCTGAATAGCAAAGAAGGAGACTTTCCACTCACAGAAACCTTTTATCTTGACTCAGCCGAAAGTTAATATACTATAGTCTCAATTAATAGATGATCAAAGACATAACCCAGTGTGAGGATTAAAGGGAGTTCTGCTGTGACCATCTTCATATATTCTGCACAGCGAGGTATTAATGAAAGCAAAGATAAGTCCAAAAAGCCAATATTGATTTTAAAAATGAAACCATCTTTTCATCTAAAATAGGTGAATATGACAAAATGTCACCGTGCACTTGAGAAACAACAATGAAAAGATAACAGCAGGAAATTAATTAGTTTACAGAAAAAGTGAGACTTTATTATATCAGGTTCTGATTTAGGAAGCCATTCCTAGGCAGCAAAACACTTTAGTGCATGTTTAACTAGAAATATATTCATAAGTTCCATGAACTTTGATGGGCTATAACACATTCTTAAAGTTTAATATTAAAAGCAGTTATTAATGCCTAATATTGTTCTTGCTAAACTCAATGGTTTTTGCCATGAAGTTCAAAGGAAGAAGAATTACACTGCTTTTCATTTCCCTTATAGAGCTAGTGTTCATGCTTAGTCTTATTCTGTTAATATTTTTGTTATCTGAATAGGAAAATAAAGTATTATTACAATATTTTGTTGTCTTTATTTACTTCTAGATATTAAGTTTCAAAAAATAAGTCCAAGTATGTAATCTTGAATGTGGAATTTATACACTGGCTTGCTAGAAGACCAATGTTTTTAAATAAAAGCCTAGAAATTTTTCTGTTCTTAGAATTATTTCCTCGTTTAAGTGCTTTATAAAGATTTTTGACCACTTTATTAATAAAAAAGGGTTTTTTTGGAATAAATGATACTATCAAATACTTTTGATGTACATACCATGGATGCATACTTGAATATGTATATTTTAGAGGAAGTGCGCTGTGGAAATAATTATCGTAGAGAAATACTGCTGTGTGTGGAAAGCAGAGAAGTCAAATTGGAATACCAAGGGGATGGTGCTGAGGAGAAGTTACATGAGGCAGTCAGACTGTGGATGGATTTACAAATAGCACTGACTCTGTGGGTTCTTATGTCATGGCAAATGAGAGATGGAATCACTGGAAATGTGATATGTTGCCTTTCATTCCTGAAGAAGATGAGCATATGGACAGACGACTATCCTGATGTAGCCAGTGCATTGGAAATACTCACATATCTTAATTCTATTTTCAATGACTCGATCACAAAACCACCTTCTAAGTATTGTATGTCAAAGGTTTATACTCTAAAGAATTCAGGTCTTCCAGCCATATTCAACTGACTAATAAAAATGTTCTTGAACAAGTAGATCTTCTTAAATTTTTAATCTTAATTTTTATTTTTATGCACACTGCATATATGTATGTGCATATACATATTATGTAAATTTTATGGGTTATGTTGTATTATAATATTATGAAGGATGAGATTAAGCAAGTAGAAAAACAAAATAACAACTGTAGAGGCGCTTCTGTTCAGGAATATGTGGGTACTGGACATTTCAGCATCAATATACAGTAGTGATAGATGCTGTACACTGATCAAAGAGGCAAAGCTAAGACCAGTTGAGTACGCCAAAGAACGCAGCCACAAAATAGACAGCTCTATTTCAGACCACCCTTTCTAAAAGCTAGAGAGGCTTAGATTGGTAGCAATATGCTTTTCTAAAAGAATCTTTGAAACTGGTTCTTTGAAATTCTCCATGATGCGGCGAGGCTTCAGAAAAGCATGAAAGTTGCTGGACTTTTGCCAGGGAAAAGCGATTGGAACGAGTGGCATGTGTAGGTTTGAATTCCTTTCTCCACGAGACAGTAGAGTTGCCAGAGACTGCCCAGGGAAAGCAGCGTACGGAACACACTTATGTTTTGTACACCAGACCTGCTTCCAGACCTAAACCAGGCCGCCTGCCGCCAGGAAAAGCAGGGGATCTTGCAGTTCAATAGATTTCCCTACTGTTTCTGAACACAAAGGTGCCCCGTTCCATTTTTTGCAAGAATTGATTCCTAACAAATAAGACCAATCATTCATTTTATATCGTCCCAGTTGGTTACTTTATTGTAGCCTCCACTTTCTACGTCAAGCTTTGTGATTTCTATTTGTTATTTCTTTTCAGTTTCTCATTTCCCTTCTCCTTTTACCCACATTTACAGAAATCATAACATGAATCAAAGGACTTAGGTAATAGGAGCAAGAAAGTGTTTAGAAATATTTTATTGCCTTTCTTTTTCCTCTTTGGATAAAGGTTTTGAGCTGTAAAATGCTAGGCCTCATGTATTTAATCCTTTTTTCTTTTTCTGTTTTGTTTGGAGATGTGGATTAAAATAATGAAGTTTACGTGAGATATTTTGGTAAAATTTTAATACATCTGACTTCTGTTGCATATATGTTGACTGAGACTTCCTAGGCTGCTCTTCTCACAGAATTCACGTAGTTTGGAGGCTCTGGTATATGGTGTAACAAGCCTATTAAATTATAAGGCATATTAAATCTATTACATATTATTTTATCATTACAAGGAAAACTTATAGGTTTCCTCAATTACTCTGTTTTGACTTGTTTTCTAATAAAGATGCAGACACAGATATCTATTCCAGGTTTAAATTGGGCACCTTAAGAAGGAGGGAACCCAACTGTTAGTGTCGACCTGGAGAAAGCCCAAATGTAGTTAAATTTTGCACTGAAATGGATGGAGATCATTCACATAATTGGTTACTGTGGCTCAGCTGCTGAGAAAAAACCTTCATTTTAAGCCATTACAGTTATTACCAAAACGATTGTTTGCGTCATATCTTAAATTCACATGATTACACATTGGAAAATTTTTGATCCTGTGTAAAGAGTAACAAAATGGACAGGTTCTGTTCCTATACACATGCTGCCTGATTTTTCTCATGAAGCTAATGTTCATAATTCCCTACTAATTGTAGCTCTGGACAACGAGATCTTTCTGCGTCGGAAAAATGTATCCAGCATATCAGCAATGGAAGTCCTGAAACAGTGCTTCCATCTAACCTCCTAAGGCAGCATATCGATAACATTTTCAGAAAAGTTAGATACCTGCATCTGTCATATTCTGCTTGTGGAAATTGCCAAAGCACAAGGAAACTTCTTTTATAAAAGAATTTACTTCACACCGAGTTACACCAACTATGGCTCTTAATACTTTACCCCAATTCTTCAATACAGTTTTCAGGTTCTGAACAGAAGTTACAGAATAAAAGGCCTCTTCAGTTCATGAATTTTTGAGTAAATAGCTGATTAGCTACATCAACACAAACATTCTGAGGCTATTCCCTTTTGTGTGCCATGACCCACGCCAAAGCTTATGTAAAAGAGATTTTGTATAGAAGTCGCAAAACTATGAAAGGAAAGGAACTATCTGTCGTATTCCTTTGAAAACCATCCTACATGAACTACCACTTGTTGAATATAATTCTGGATGTGTGATTTCCATTCGAACAGCATTAGAACCACTATTATGAAACACCAGTTTAAACAAAATTGAATAAAAAGTTTCTACCTGTCACTTATGATATAATGAAATCACTGGGTATTTGATATTGTGTACAATTTCCATATATCTAGGTACGTGCAGTATTTACAGAGCTCTCCAGACATTTTGGACCTACTCCTCTGTTAGCTTTGGACTAATGCAAATTAGAAGCAAAACATGACCTCTCGGAATGATTGTGTTTCATAATCTACACTCCACTCTGAAAATTACTTAAAAAAATGAAAAGAACATAGCTAAAGTTCTCTGAGTTTAATGAAGACTGTGTCTGTGTTATCTTGTGCAGAATTTCTTTCTTATTCCCCTTGTTTTCTAATTCCTTTGCCCTATAATATGATTCTGACTAAGCGTAACTGTTTCCTCTTTGTGTATATGAGAACAAAGAAATATCAGCGTGTAGCTGCACAACAGAGGTACTATAAAATAAAAAAATCCCATAAATAGTGTCAGAATAAAGAACTAATTATTTGGATTCAAGCAGAATGAAAATACCATGTGGCTATTTACCAATATTGAAATTCTCAAATTATTGGAAATACGAAAAACTAGAAATCAAAAAATATAGCCAGATGGGAGCTTGAGAATTTAAACCAAACATCCACCTCCTCAAAGCAGGACTAATAATCCCTAGATGATTACCAAGAATGTTTAGCTAGTCTGTAGTTGAAGATTCTAGTGATAAGATTTCAATAATAACCATAAACTGTTTAGTTCAGTGGTTAAGTGTATCTTTGCATTTAGAAATATTTTCCCTATGTCCAGCCTGAATCTCTTCACAGGAATGTAAAATTATAATTTTATGTTCTTCCTATTCTGAATGAACAAGAGAGGCAGTTTTTAGCTTTCTCTTTGAAGACTGCTATCACATCTCTTCCCAATCTTCTCGTCTAGACAAACATACCTAAAGAAAATGATAGAGTAATTTTACACAAACTATTTCAGAGATAACTTGGGGAATTTGCCTTTTTCAACCATGATGCAAAAATCCTCCATTGTTATTGCAATATGATCTTGCTAAATAATTGGCACGGATATGTTTTTATAAATTGTTCACTGCTAACCCTCAGTCATCAGATCTCGTAATACTAGGAACCAAAAATTTAACAAATATGAAAAAAAAAGAAGAAATTCTTCTGGCACACACTAAATGTTGATAAATATCACCTCTCTGAAAAGTTGATCACAAAAATTAATATTAACTGACATAATTTTGGCTGATGCTCAAAAGCTCATATCATAAGGTGGAATTTATGTCTCTCAAAATTTAAATCCAGGAATACTAAATGTATACTGAATGGAAATTTCTGTTGTAAAGGGCGCATTGAGTTGCTAGGAGTTATATGATTTTGAATAATTTCGAAGTAATTTATCTTGCCCATTGCAAGAGATATTGACTCACTTGACAC
Organism: Alca torda; assembly: GCA_008658365.1. Taxonomy (NCBI): domain Eukaryota; kingdom Metazoa; phylum Chordata; class Aves; order Charadriiformes; family Alcidae; genus Alca; species Alca torda. The sequence goes on along the minus strand of CM018079.1, from coordinate 78,798,346 downwards.
TTGCCTAGGTTGTCGGGGTACAGCTGACTACCTCGAAATACTGTTTGAAAGTCATCTACATGACTGGAGACGCTGATCATTTAGAGAGGAGCCTGCTGTGCTTCCATAACTCTCACTGAAGGAAATTCACTGAAGTGTCTGTGGAATGATAAAAACAATTCCTGTTTTCTAGACACCCAACAAATAAAGATATTTTCCGTGTAATAGTGAAGTGATGAAAATGAAGTTAGAACTCAGACTACTGTTTTGCATTATCAACACAATTCCAAGATTACTGAGAGCATAGGGTGGAGTTACACTGACATGTGACTGATGAGGTGGAAGTAGGAGTGTGAGAGCCATTGAACACCATGAATTTTCATAATACATCATCATTATGAAAACACCTGTGCTGGAGGACATTGTGCTGATACACAGGAAATCTCTTTTCTGTGGTTGACAGAATTTTCATTTTGCCCTGCAATGGTTAGAAGGGAGGACAATAGTGTCTGCTAAATAGAGTATTTGTAGACTACGAAAAAGCCTTCTACACTGATAACACATTGCAGACTTTTCTAGCAAAAAGGAGGCTGGAGGAAATCTTCCCCTTCTTTCAAGTCATTGAACTGAAAAAGAGCTGCTTCAGCAGCTATTTTTGAATGACTTTGCAGTTCTGATCTTCTGCCTGTCTGCGAGATGAAAGGAATGAAGGTATAAAAAAAAAGTTATTAATGATCTAATTAGGACTAAGTGCATCCTCAGAAAGTCTGCAGATGATACAAAGCTGCTAAGGGTGCTTGATACACTACATAGTTGCACTGCCATTTGGAAGGACCTCAACAGGCTGGAGTGTTGGGCCACCAGGAACCTCATGAAGTTTAACAAAAGGAAATTTGAAGCCTTGCACCAGAGTAACAGTAATCCCATATGCCCATAAAAGCTGGAGGCCATGTGGCTGGAAAGCAGCTTTGTAGAAAAAAGACCTGCTGGTCCTGGTGGACACCAAGTTGAATATGAGACAAAAATGTGCTTTTGCAGCAAAGAAAGCCAACAGCATCCTGGGCTGCATTAGGTAGAGAATCATTAACAAGTTGGTCCTTCTCCTCTACTCAGCCCTGGTGAGCCCAAATCTGCTGGACTCCCCAGTACATGAGAGGCATGGACATATTGGAGCAAGTCCAGCAAAGGGCCTCAAAGATGATTAAGGGATTGGGCCGTGTCTCATACGGGGACAGGCAGAGAGGAGAGGCTGTCCAGCGTGGAGAACAGAAAAGGCTCTGGGAGGACTTCATCAACATGTATATATTCCTGATGGCAGGAGTAAAGAAGGAAGACCCAGACTCTGGCAGTGGTCCAGTGACAGGACAAGAGGCAGAAACTGAAATACAAGAAATTTAAACATAAGAAGAACCTTTTCCATGGTCAGGGTGGTCAGACACTGGCCCAGGTTGCCCAGAGAAGTTGTGGATGACCCCTCCCTTGAAGTGTTCAAGGTCAGGCTGGATGGGGCTCTAAGAAACCTGATCTAGTTGAAGATGTCCTGCTTATTGCAGGGGCATTGGACAAGATGATCTTTAAGGTCCCTTCCAACCCAAACCATCCAATGATTCTACGAAACATTGGAACAGTTTGCCTAGAGTGTGCATGGAGTCTCCACTCCAAAAGGTATTCAAAAACTAAGTCTACGTGGTCAAAAGCCAACTGTACCTGGTCCTGCACAACCATTTGTACTTGGCCCTGGTTTGAGCAGGTATGTAGGGCTAGACAATCTCCAGAGGCTCTGTCCAACCTCAATTATTTTATGATTCTATGAAAAATAACTTCACATCCCAGTGTTGCCTGGTGTCATTTTCCTGTTTGGGTTCCATACAGTATTTCTGTGGACTTCGAGAAACATTGTCTGCAACTGTATGTGTTGAGCCCTGTGTTGAAGAGAAGACTGTAAAGTACTCCTTTCTCTCCAAAGTGCATTCTACAAAAAAACCCACAAAGTAAGAAACAGGGAGGAAAACTAGAGACAGCAATATAAACAAACATGCCCATTCTTCAAAGTTATTTATAGCTGAATGTGCAAGACTATTCCTTATTTGGGTACTATAGTGATCAAGAAACTACATAGCTTCTTGGATGTTCTGATATTTGTAGCCCAGTATCTGCAGAGAGCACCGTAGTGAAGACCACTATTGTTTTGACACCGTCATTGCTGGATATGATTATGTGTTAAGTTAAAATATTGTCCTCTAGACTGACAAAGTTGTGCTGTTGCTTCATAGATGGCATCTCTCTTATCAGTCATCAGTAATAATGATGTATATCTTACTTTGGAGACGTTCAGCAAATAATTTCCAAAAAATCATTTCTTTCACAGACTGTGAAATAGATATAGAACACCCTTTCTTGGATATCAGAGTTTTATAGACCAGGAACAAAGCACTCCCACCTACAGTATAAAAAGGACACCAGTTCAATTGCGGTTCTATTTTGTGTACCTACTATATTCAAACAGTTTTGATTGGTGAACTGGTCAGGAAAACACCAAGGAGCTGCAGCTATAAGGACAACAGAACAAAAATCCCCAAACAATTTCATATTTTGTCACTGATACTGCTTAGTTCTTAAGGGTAACTATAAAATCAGACTGAGGAAAATTAAGATTTCCTTAGCCCATCTTAGCGCTGTACATATATGCTGAAAGCAGGACAGTAATTGTATATGAGCTCAAAATATTACGGATACTTATCAAAAGTGTTAAAGCATTATAAAGCTTTGCAGTCTAGAATTCAAATGCCAGCCACTAACATGGAGACAGATGGCCGTAAATATCCACCATGGTCTAGTGCTTAATTAGACAGTGACAGACTTTTTACCATTTTATCCATTGCACAGAATGACTGGCACCAATTTTATGAAGGAGGATTTCATAATTTTGCTCCTTTATGTCCAAGGTATAGCTTTACCATAATGAGAGGTAGCTTAATTACTTTTTTATTTAATTTCTTTAATTGTTTACTTTTCATATATTTTTAGGATGTCCATTGCCAAAGAATCCAATATTTCTCAAACTTCCCACCAGCTTGTGAGCTAACTATATAAAATTATCCCATCCTCAATCAAAGCACAGATGTATTGAAGTTGTCTCTGAAACAGAAGCATCCAGGGTGAGACAGCCTGGATGTCATTTCTAAACTACTTTGTTCTTCTGCCATTCACAGCACAGCTTTCGTATTTGCATCATAAGGGGAAGGAGGGGATGCTTTATGACTATTTCTGATGTGCTCGGTGTCACATAAGCACTTTCATGAGAGGCCACAATGAATTCCAGTTTCCAGCCAAGAATGAGTAGGAAGGTGGGAAGCTGCCCCGGTTCAGCTTCTTTGATGGCTTGGTAGACCGGGATATGCACCTCCTCCTGGAAAGTCAGCCAGGTGTGTTTGACTCCTTTCAAGTTAAGATGAGCTCAAGAAACAGGTCTTTCCCTTCCCAGCTTGGCACTCAAATCACTAGATATCTGCCAAAGGCTAGATTCTGGACTACGGGAGCCTGCACCCTGAGTGAACAGAGGTGCCTACTGTGTAACTCAAATGTTTATCCTTCAGGCAGTGTCAGTAGGCCTCCTGTACTTCTACATAGCTGTCGAATTACTATGGATTTCTGAGGCTCCTTCTCCTGATTTGTGAGGCTTGTTTGATTCATTATAAATTACTCTTTTGGGGCACTTTCTTCCCAATTTGACTGTTTAGGAAACTTACTCCCTTTCCTTCGTTTGTCCTGCTGGCATAAGTCATTGTGCCCCATGACTCGTAAATGCCAGCAGAGTCATTCCATAATTTTGTGTAAGTCAATCCTTATCTATACTGCTTGGAACTTCTCTGAAATCACCATCCTGCTAACGCAGAATCCATTGCTTTAGACAAACAAACAAATAAACAAATAACATCGTACTTCTTGCAATTCTGGTCAGGAGGAATTTTATTTAAAAAAAAAAAATGGTCAAGCTAACTTTATTTGGTGCTATCTCTTTTGCTGAAAGCATGCTGATTGATACTTCCCTGATTGTGATATTTACAATTTAAACACCTCATTCACTCAGAATAGGTTTATAGGCTTAAGTGAAATTACTTTTTTTCCTGTGGCAGAGTTCCAGCATATTTTACAACTGATTCACAATAAAAGCTCAGAACACAGCTCATCCACATGCCACATTTCACACAGTGTTTACCTCATTAGTGCCAGTGGAGAAAGCCCAAGAGCCAAGGCATTTTCAATATACTATTTTTCAATAACTTTACACAAACAGATTTTTGACTAGTATAACATGTAGAATTAATGCATGTTGATAGCCAAAATATATCATTAATGCTTTCCTAACTATTCCTTCCTTCTTGTCCTAATGAGCTAACTTCTGGGTTGCTGAACTTCCCTTGCCATCACACAAGCAATTCTAGCATCACAGATTTATATGACTCTCTAACATGACAAGCTGATTCTGCTGATAGGAAGGGGGAAGAAAGATTAATCATGTACCAAAAGATGTTGACAGAATCATTCCCATTTGGTATGAAGGTTATCTGAAAAATAGCATTTTTATTTCTTGGCTGAGTCAAGCCACTTCTTTTCAGTTTATATCTGTAAAAGTCAAGCCCAGCCCTGTTAAAAACATGCTCTGCTTCTGCTGACTTCAACGTTCAGCATTTTTCAGGATCAAATACCAAGGTAACAGAATTAAAGATTCAATCCAACACAAAGTTTCCTTTTTTTCCTTCCTTGTCTTTTCCTATTTTGGGCTTCAGCAAGGCTTAAAATATGCTTGAACCCTTTATTCATGTCATATTATATTTATATATGTGTGTATGTATATATATAAGTTAACCTGAGTTACATTTCCTAAACACACATAATAATGGAGATAAGTCCTTGCTGAATAATACACTGAAATTACACTAGTGGAGGAGATCGAGCAAGAATATAAGTCACTCCTTATTAACAAATAGTTAAACAGTCATTCAGACAAAAGAATTCTTTTCATTGAAAAGGATTCTAATCTTCAAAATTATATCTGTTGTGATGTTCTCAAACAACTCTCTCCTTTCAGCTTTTTCAACCTTGTCAGATGACGGAAAAAAGCATGTGTCTCCAGCTAATTGACAATAATGCCAACAAAAAACTGGATAAAGTTGTTAAAAACACAAAGAAATGTGGGGTTTTTTTCTGCTTGACATAACTTAATAGTGTAGATATACTGAATACCTGCCTTATAGGATAATACTTTTAGGGTATTACCTTTTACAGATGATCAAGTTTCCTTAGATCTGTGCTCTCTTAGCTGATGACTCTGAAAATATAAAGAATGATCACATTAATACAAAAATGTATGATTCATTTTTAACTCAAACTACAAATGTTTGTTCACTATGTATCTTTCAATTTTAAAGTTAACTAGCTTATAGTACAGGGAGCCACTACAGAAAGTAGCGTGGTATGCAATGACACCACATTTGGGTGGTCTCTGGTTTTGACGCTACTTCAGTAAAACAAAGAAAACGGAAAAAAAACCCCAAACATACAGTCCCCTCCAGAATATTTGTTGTCAGCCTTGGATAAATTAAAAAGATTGAACACTGTTCTGGGAAAAAAAATAAAAGACCAGAGCAGGGAAGAGCATTTAGGTCTGTTCTATGTGAAATCATACCTGAGTAGTCATGTCTAGTCAAGAAAAATGGCAACACAGCTCAGACCTTATAAAGTCAGCAGAACAAAATGTTTCTTTAAACAGTTTTTATGATAGAAGAGACCCAGAATTCCTGTGTCTGTTTCTAGCCTTTTCACTTCTTATCCTCTAGTTTCATTTTTTTCCAAATACCCTTACTTTCTCTTTTTTCATCCTTCCCATAAGATTTGCAAAGACATTAGAAATATTTGAATATGGCTCCAGTTTGTTGAGCAAGACTTTGAATTGCCTCTTCAAAGGATAAATTTTCAAATGAGGGATGCTGACTACAGAGAATATTTCGTTTCATCAGATCTATGTTTCATGTCAAAACTTAATGATGGAGGGCAGGGGCAAAGTTCTCCCACGAGCAAGCAAAGTGTTTTCAAAGAGTTCATTCCACCTTCTACAGAAGTATCTATTGTAGCCACCATCAAACTTCACAGATCACCAACCTGAGTCAACTTAGAAAGTCCTGAGTTACACTTACGCGGAGCAGTGTGCAAATTAAATGCAAAGGCTTTTGCTCAACCCGTCTAAATACAATATTAAAAAGGCATATAATTTGTAGCCCAGGTTACTAAGTTTCTACTATCACTAATTCAAGCCTAGATGAATTTAAACAGCACTTTGTAGTGTTCTCTGAATTATTGAAAGTCACTATTTGGCTGCAGAATGGCATGATTATTTAAATAATATTGAAATAATGAAGAAATAAATAACAGCTTATTACATTAGGACCAATTTAACAACTTAAATATTAATTCTTCTGTTACAGACTTCTGAAGAGATTTTTTTCAAGGCAGTAGTTTTCCCAGTAATATACAAAATATTGAAATGACTATGACTCCTTAGAGAAATCAGCCATCACTTTTATTTCAATTTTTATTGCAATTCATAGAATTAACAGTTCTAACACCACTTAAATATCAGTTACTTCTAAAGATGCATAAAGTACCATCATCTTTTTTCAGCATTTCTCGTATGAACATCAACCAAATAGCAGTCATTCTGAGAATTAAAAAAAGAAAATGTTTTAGAGAAAAAAAACAACATTTTTTTTACACTGAAACAGATTGATTGTGTGTGCTGTTCAGGGAAGTGCTAAACTCCATTTTCAAAATATATCCTGTCTGCAAAGCTCTTCGGATAGTGTGTCGTATGGGTCTGAGGACTTCCCCACACAACTAATTGCATGGAGCTGGGGGAGAGTTAAAAATGTAATCCGTATTCTTGTGGAGTGGTCTTTGCTGTATTGACTGTAGCATTTAATTAAACTACATTGCTTTTAAAAATCTGACTAAATATTTTCTAACAAAGGTTGCAACTTTTTAGAAAAAAATCAGTCATGAGAAATTTTATTCTCTTCTCTTTTTGTTCAGATCTTTATTTCTCCTAGTTTATGTTGCTAATGAAGCATACTCTTCTACTTCAAATGCAAGGCACTGTAGCAGTCCTTAAAAATGTAATATGCCAAAGTAAATAATGTTTGGAATTTTCACCATACCCTACTAACAGCATAGATGTTGAAAGAAAACCTAGAAAATTTTATAAAAATTGTTCTTTTTTCTTTCTTTCTTTCTTTCTGGAAGTAATAATCATGCCAGTGTTTTCCTTTTGTAGAGTCCCTTTTAAGTCTATAACTTTAACTTATTGCCTTTCTTCTCCCCGATACACTCCTATGGGTACTGAAGCTAATCCAGAAGGAAATCATCTCCGTTTCAGAATTTGGATTGCTCCTAACAGGTGCTGTGCAAGTAAATCAACCATAAAAATGAAGAAAATATTCACAATACTAGTTGCATCTTTAGCATTTTTTTTAAACAGGTGGGAGGGGACTTCTATGGATGTCCTGCAAGACATTATTTTCCAGTTTCCTAAAGCTCACAACCAAGTGCAGCCACAGAAGTAGCTCCTTGTCACTGTCATTCCATTGAAGATCCGATACTTGGAATTTCTTTATCTACCCATCTGCTTAGAATTCCTTGTGGAAAAGGATTATGAACCATGAAAAGGGTGGTGTAGAATTTGTCTGTATTTGGACTTAAATGGTAGAGCGATGCTATATCCATGAAATTCTACCTGAAATCCCTCCGGCCTCTGAATATGGATTCTCAGCCCTGTAGAAGGGAGGAAAAACCTATCTGGTTTTTATCTGAAATTATTACATTCTTCTATGGTGAGTGCAGCCTGCATATGCCAAAATGTTCTGACCTTTGTGACTGTTCCCACTATAGGAACACTTCATCAGGAATGTAGATGAACTGGGAGAAAGCACAACAAGAACGGGCTAAAGAGGAAATGGAACGGTGCAAGTACGGTCAAGTTAGATTTCAGATCAGAGTTTCTAGCCTTGCAACATCTGAACGTCTTAGACTTGTAAGAGGTTGACACTGATTGGCACCTGAGTAAATAAAATGCTAGTAATTCCACTGACGGATGCAAATGGCATTACTATCACCCTGCAAGGCTTTAAACCATGTGCAGCTTCTCATCAGCTGCAGTAGATTACTTCCCAATGTTACAAAATGCCTATTAAACTTGAAACTATTAGCAAAACCCTGCAGAAAAGGGCTATTAAAAAATTCATTTTTAATGTTCATACAAGTCAACTTTCTATTTTAGAAGATGTGAAAGTACTGGAAGGAAGGGCAAGGTGAAATAAAACGAAGAAATTTAAATGGTACAATTTTGTCTATAACTTCATCACAAAATTTGATTCTGTTATGATTGGGGTTTTGCATAGCTGGTAGTTTGAGAAGGATTTTGTTATTATCAATAAAAATTTGGAATGGATTGTATATCAAGACCTTATTTAAGTCAAGAATCCTCATGAGGGTTTTGCTGATACCATCACTCTGGAGAGTTATGAGTCGATGGCAGCACAGTCTCACTGTACCAAAACTCTGCGCCTTTTCTGTGGGACTGGTGAATGAAACATGATATTCGTGGCTGTAATAGGCTTGTTAGGTAAAGTCCAACAGCATATCAGTAAATCACACTACAGACAAATTATCCTGGAATATTTATGAGATTTCCGTTGAATAGATGTTCACGCTGGGAGCAGAATAACAGTAAGTTTCCAGTCTGAGAATGGGTCCACATTATTTTTGCTATCTTAATGGTGCTGGTTATGGCTGAAACTTAATTCTATGTGAGCATCATTTTTAGTATCTAGTATATTACTAGTAAAATAAAAAAATACTGTGAGCCTGAACAAATAAAAAGTAGAGATATCTATTAAGTAATGGGTTTATAATAGTGTATTAATCTATACAATAAAAAACAGAGTGTATTACTACTCCAAACTTATCACTTTGTATACTGAATAAAGTAAAAGAAAAAAAACCAGAACTCAATCGTAAGTGGTTTGTTCATTTTTTGGAAGGTGTGCAGGCTTGACAGATTTGTTCTACGGTCCCAGTTGCCGATTGTACGGCAAAGTTTTAGCTGTTGGCTTTGCCTCAGGAAAAATACTTCAACAGATAAGTCTGTCTGAAAATGCATATATTTCAGTTATCACTACGTATCTCTATGGTCATATAGGCAAGATCAAAACAAGGTTCAGACATTTAATGGTTAAAAGTTATTTTAAAAGTTATTTTACAGCAGTAAATGAGCAGGAAGGTTCTTAAACAGTCTTTACTCTGATAGAGCTGCTGGAAAGGTTGCAGCGGGATTCATGTTGAAGAGAAATAAACAGTGGCATCCAGCTACACAGCCTTAGTATGATTCTTAAGTATGAAACCCCACAGCGAGTTTCTGGAAAGTTCTAATTAATTGTAATGAAACAGAATCGACCTTGTAGTTTCCTTACATTTTGTATGTCTTTTTTAAATTAAAAACAAATATTACATTTTCAATGAGGACCTTATTCTTCTTGAAGTATTACATTTTGTCTGGTGCTTTTTTTGTTTGCCCAATGACTTTTTCATGTAAGTAAAACATATATTGGTCCAACCACATAGGAAAAGGTACCCCATAATTCCTGATTTATTGAAGAGGTGCAATCAGTTTTAAAATTTTTGTGAAATATCTGAACAGTCTGCTGCCCTGTACTTAACCCTGGGTCATGGGAATATGCCTATTAAATTGTTGCATGATTTTTTTCAGAAGTGGCAATTTAAGATTACAAAAGCATTCAAGATTATTCCTGAAAATAGTTAACAGAGGGAAAAAAAACCCCAAAATTAAGAGCCAAGCCATGTATCTATAGTTCCATTTGTTCACTTCATCCTTTTGGCAGATTTTGTATAAGGCCAGTTTCCTTTTCTAAAAGCCTCAAGGCCACTATCACATGCACCTTAAAAACTATTTCTGCGATGATACAACGACACGATGATAAGCACACCAAGACTAAGAAGTGATTTTTTCACTTTACATTCGTCCTCCCACAATTTCTCCCCCTTCATTTCTTACCCCTCACTATATGTTTAGATACAAGCCCCCTCACATACAGTCTTTATTTTTGAATCCCTATAAGCAGGATCACGGAGCAGCATGACTAACTTGACTAACTGAAAGCATTAGGCAACACAAACAATACATATATACAATGATCGTTCCTTGCCGGTTAGTTGATTGCTTTTTCATTTGATGAAAATTCGTCTCCAATTTGTAGGGTTTTTTTTTTGATCAAGTCCTTATTAGTTTAGACAAATCTTAATAAATTGGCTATATTTTAATTAGGGGACTTTGAAAACTATAGAAAACAAAACTTTTCGCTTGAACTGATACATTTGATTTTCTTTCTAAAGACTTATTTCCCACACTGCTTTTCACTGTGATCACTGTCAACAAACACACCACTGAGTTTGGCCCAGGAAACTCCGGTGTTTAGTCCCACTTTGTTGTCCCTGTTGGAAACAAATCTTCTCTTGCCTGCTACAGCAATGGCAAAGCAGTGATAAAAGCTTGGGAAAGACAGCGGCCGTGTCATCAACACAACAAACTCTTTCAACATCTCTCACATGATTAGAATTCAGAGATTTCTTCTGGGCCTTCCAGCAAATTTAAAGCTTATATTAGGAAATCCACGTCATCAAAACTGGTGGTGAACAGTACCGGTGCTGGTCCTGTGAGCATAGATGCACAGGCAGCACAAAGGTAATTATAACCCTCATCCTTGGAAATGTATCTCCACGCATGTACTGCTGTGGGGCTCTGTGTTCTACAAGATTTTAAAAAAAAAAAAAACACATTTTAAATGGGTTCAAGTTTTACTGCAGCTACAGAATACACTGAATTGTATTCACAGAACTTTTACTCATCTCTGGGCACCTAAAATTCTGCTGCTAGAGAAGCAGCTTGGGGTCAATGCCAATGTTTCCTAAATCTGTAATGCAAACTTTTTTCCCCATTCCTAAAAGCAAAGTGGAGGAATTCTCCTCCACCTCCTTCATATTCTTTCCACTCAGCTCTTCAAATAGGTTTTAGAATAACATTTCTTCCCTGTATCTGAGACACAGCAGATTCCTCACTTTTTTGCTCTTAGATAGGACATAGAGAGAGATGGGATTAGATATAGACAGGTACCTCTAGGCTCCTCTATAGGTGACATTTACCTTTTCCTTTCTTCATAAGATGAATAGAGAACCAGAGTTCAGAAGGATCTGAACGTCTTAGCAGAGCTGTACATTCTCTGCAAAAAGGATCCATAGTAGTAGTTTTGGTCAACTCTCTTTTGAACATGTGTCTTTTTTTTTTTTTTTTTTTTCTGGCATGCTTTATTATCAATCAATGCAAGACAATGCAACACTGGAAACCCATTGAGCTATGACTGTCACATAAGTAAAACAGTACTAAGTCTTTGACAAATGCTTATATTCACCTGCATTTTGTCACAATATGAAACCATTCAAAAAGGAAAAATGCCTAATAGGTAATTTTATATTGAAAAATAGATTTAAATCATAAAATGTAATTAAATCTTAAAATTAGAAATAGATTTAAACCATAACATTTAAATAATAATAAAAAAAAATGTGCTAGATCCTCAGGAGCTTTAATCCAGTGTAATTTAAGTTCATTTCAAGACGACTATACTTACACACATAAACAAATAACAGGTTTTATTTCTTTTGTTAAGCACTTTCCATACCAAGACAGTAATAATTATAGAATCACAGAATCATAGAATAGTTAGAGTTGGAAGGGACCTTAAAGCCCCCCCAGTGCCACCCCCTGCCCTGGGCAGGGACACCTCCCACCAGCCCAGGTTGCTCCAAGCCCCATCCAACCTGGCTTTGAACCCCTCCAGGGATGGGGCAGCCACAGCTTCTCTGGGCAACCTGGGCCAGGGGCTCACCACCCTCACAGCAAAGAATTTCTGCCTCAGATCTCATCTAAATCTCCCCTCTTTCAGTGTAGAACCCTTCCCCCTCGTCCCATGGCTCCCCTCCCCAATCAAGAGTCCCTCCCCAGCTTTCCTGGAGCCCCTTTAGGGACTGGAAGGGGCTGGAAAGTCTCCCCGGAGCATCCTCTCCAGGCTGAACAACCCCAACTCTCTCAGCCACATAGGAGAGGGGCTCCAGCCCTCGCAGCATCTACGTGGCCCTTCTCTGGACACAATCCAACAGTCCACGTCCTTCTGATGTTGGGGATCCCAGAGCTGGATACAGTAGATTTCCTTTCTATTTCATGGCAATATGGGGATCCAGGTGTCAAGTCATGGAAATATTCTTCCAGCACCAACACAACCTTCTTGTTAGGTTATTTAGAAGTTGCACCAAAGACTTAATTTTCCTATGGGTTATACAATTTGAATTTTATTCTGATGCACATTTTCTTTAGACATAGCATAATTTTGGTTCCAAGCAAATCCTCTACTTTTATCTGACCAAGAATCAATGAGGCACACAAAATTTTCTTATCTTATTTTGGCAATAGTCCAAAAATTCCTAATCTACAGCGAGGGGGTGCAGCTGGCAGTCATACAATTTGCCACAGAGCAATAATAGTTTATTTAGCTGTCCTTCCTGACAGCACTTCTAAATGTGTACCTTTCCAATTTTAGAAAAATTATCATAAAATCATAGAATGGTTTGAGTTGGACCTTTAAAGATCATTTAGTCCAACTCTCCATTTACTAGTTCTATGTTTATCAACAAGAATAACATTCTGTTTGAAATTATAGTAGCATATACTAAAACCGGAACTGCAAACTTGTCTTTCCACCTGAATAAAAGGTAGAGACATTCCTTTAGTATATCTCTAGATGAGTATATTCCAGTACAACGTAGGAGAAATCCGAACAAGAAAGGTGTTTAGGGTTTTATTTTCTTTTTAAAGTTCATGTAATACTCCTGGACAGAGATAAAAGTTCTGTTTATATCGTTATGGGACAACATCTAGTGTTTGCAACGTAGCTGACTAGGAAAGGGAGATGCCTGCTATTTATCAAAATTTTCAGGTTTTTATTCATATAGGAAAAGATGAGGAATTATTCGTAAAATAAAAAAATATTGATAAAAAATAAGGGAAGATAATTTTTATGCCTTCCGGTTATCTGCTGGATTGAAAGAGACAGAGAGAAATAACCACAGTAGATAAGAAGAGCCATGGGGGAATGAAGAAAAGAGAGAAAAGATGAAAGAAGAGGTGAAAACAGAGTTTGAGAAGTGAAGAAATGAAGCAGTTAGTGTAATCAAAAAGGAAAACCCTACCTGACTGAAAGCCAGTAGTGATGCATGAAAGAGAAAAGACATACTTTTAAATATACCCGCTTAGATATCTCAGCAGACAAAGGAGCAGGATGATTACAATGCTATGTCCCAAGCAGATGTCTTCCAAGATACAGCTCATTCTCTATCTCTTTTCTCCCTCTTATCACAAACTTATCTATCTATTCATCCCTACACAGCATTTTTCAAATTTGTGTGTTTGTTTGTCTGTTGAAGCTAGAGTAAAGTAATTAAACAATAGCGACTACAGCTTTAGATCTCCTTGGCATTCAGGAAGGGGTTAACAGGGCAGAATTTAGTGTTATTTCTGAGAAGGTAAAACAAGAGGGAAGAGACTGTGTCATCATTAGGAAACTGGGTGAGATTATTCTAAAGCATAGAATAGCTGCAGAATTACGCTGTTGGGAAAAGAAAAAAAAGGAAAATACTTTGGCAGAAAGTGACACCACTAACATCTACTTGCCAGTGTAGCCATAGTCTGCTTCCATCCCTTTAATTATTAAATTCTAAGCCTTCTAGTCAAAATTAAAAAATAACTGCTTCAGTTTTTATTTAGGCCATATTTCTTGTTAAATCCTGTGTTACTATGCTTGATTAGAGTTAGAATTAGAATTTATGAGGACTATTCTATGGATTCTAGGCAGAACAGAATTATCACAGCTGTATATTAAAAGACTTGAAAATTTTGTAACCTTTATCTTGCAGCCAGATAAAACCTACTCTACCCTAGTATGCCTAATGATATATGGTGCGTCCAACATAATCCCTTTTTGGTATAATATATACTATTTTTCTTTGCAGAGGTAATTATGTCAGCAAACCAGTATCAGAGGGAAAGATGACTTGAGGAGTGAACCAGAGGTGGACACCATCACAGCCCTGACAGAGAAAGAATAACATGAAATCTACAAACTAGGTGCATTTCCTAGTTCTCTGGTCTTGTTTTCTCATTAAAAGTCCTCACAAATTTCCTTGCAATGTTCATTGCTCTCAGGGGATTAAGAACTGTACAAAGATGCAGACTTCACCTTACTTCATTGCATGCTGCTGCTCAGACTCCATAGTGATGTGAAATAATTAACTGTTATACACATATTTTTTATGTTTTGCTTCAGAACGCCTGTTGCAGGCTCCAGTATTGTATAGAAATGAGACATTTAGAAACACAATAAAGGACAATAACAATCAAAAAAGGCTTTCTGCATAAAATTATCAGCGTGACACATGTTCTTTCCAACAGTGGATTATACAGTAACACGCAATTATTATGCTCTCTTCAGACAACCCCCTCTCGAGAAGCCCAAGGAATGGGCTTTGAAGTACTAATAAGCTTTGTGAAGTTAAGAAATCCAGGAGATGACAGACCATAAGGGATCGCATCACAGTGAAGACCCCTCCTGAGAGCACCCAGCTAGCCTTCATTTCTCATTTAAGAAGGCGAAATCAATGGCTTGAAGCCACTCCATGAAATTTAGAAAATCTAGTTCTGTTTTTTCACACTTATTTTAAATAATAATTACCACACACACACCCCCCCCCCAAGAAAAAAAAAAAAGTTTTGAAATCTCTAATATAGAAAAAAAAGGAAAAGATAATCTATGTTTCCTGAATCAATACTCGTCACTCATTGGGGGGGGAGGGGGGAGGAACAACAACAAACAGTACACAAAATTCAAACTTTCGGGAGCACAGTGTAAAAGCCATTTCCGACTCCTTGTTTCAGAGCCTCACCTGTCACAGACCAGCACTCATGGAGCTCCCAAAGATCCCAGTGAAGGCAAGGATGTCAGAGCATCTAAGACTCTTTGCTATCCTAACCGAAGTAATACAACCCACAGGCTGTCAGGGAAGCAAGAATTTTGGAAACTTGCTAATAGCATTGCTAGATACTGGTGAATCTCACCTAAGTTTTGTTGAAAGCTCCTTAAAACCTATGAATGTCTACTCAACATCTTTTTAAAAAAGCTTGACGTAGGAATGAGAACCTGCTTCACCATTAATTTCCTTGGCCGGTGTAGATGGTAGAGAAGAACTGAACAGAAAATCATTGTATTTCTAAATCATGCAAGAGAATTCACTGTATGATACGTGATCCCATGGCTGTGAGTAGCTCAGAAAGCACTGTACAAAGAAGTACCTTCAGATCTTGAAAACAGTATAATTTAATTCATTTGCATAGAATAGAACCTTGCGCATGTCAAAAGCCTGTTACAAACAACACTGAAATCTACACATCACAAAGGATGTTGTTGTTACATAGAAGTAGGAGGGAACACATTTAATCTGAAGTTCATTAGTTTTAATTTGCACTGATTTTATTTCACCTTTTTTAAAAAACATTACTAAGAATTAAATTAATTAAATTGATTTAGTTTTTAACTTAAAATGCTTGTGGTTCATCACTACATGGTACCGATTTTATAAAATGTGTCATTGCTCACGTGCCTGGAAAATTCTGTGGTTGCTTTGACTGACCCATAGACCCCTAAAATGGCTCAGTGGGGATGGGGAAGGGTGATGTGCCAATGGAATTCAGAGAATAACGTAGTGTGTGACCAATGTGCCTGCGGAATTCAGGGAATACCGTAGTGTGTGGCTGACCACTGCTGCTGTGAAGAAAGCTGACTTTATCTCAACACGGTGGGGACAGGAGGGCGGCCTTTGTTTTAGATAAACACCTATGTCAGTTGAGTGAACATACTGTATCTTCAAATAGGTAAATGCGATATGAAATATTGCAACCTCTACACATGGAATATCTAAAAGGAGCTGGTCAGAGAGTATTGGACTCTGACAGAGGCATAGATCTATAGGCTTCTCTCAGCAGAAGATGCACTTACTGGCTACATCCGACCATTTGAAAACTGTACTATGATATTCCAAGGTATATATGTCATTCCTGGAGCTGCTATATTAACCAGAGAGGGAAATGCCTATGCTTTACCACACTGTATTATAGTCATGTTATAAAATAGCACAACCACTTGTTTTACCTTCAAGAAATAGTGCTTGTAGTAGCGTGTGTGTTTAGTGCCTTTTCATTGCTTCTTCCCACAAAATATTTTTCTTCTAAGAGGATACTAGGGAGGTATATGAAGCTCTGCACATCATCTTATTTTTATATTTTGAAACAGAGAGAGTGAACTGAGGGCAACATCACAAAGCTATAAATGGAGCTTCAGAATGATAAATCTCACAAATCAAGAAAGCCTCCCAAACACCTGTTTATTGGAAAGGAATATAAAAAGCACCCTAAGTGAAAAGGGGCGCTGATATTAAGAAAGAGTTATTATGAGGCACACATGCACGTGCTATCAGGCAAAGATCATCCTGTAAATCCACTTAATGATATAATATTTTATTTTCATAATTTTTGCCTCTTTGTACTTTAATTATAGCTGAGCATCAGCAATAATATAATATTTATGCGTGGAATATTTATGCACAGTAGAGGGTGCCAGACAGTATGCAAAAACACTTCCTACGCTAATAATTTCTACAAATAATGATTTAAAGTGATGGAGAATGGAGGTTAATGTGAAAAGATTTCTCGGTTGCAGCTATGTTTTCTGAGGAAAGAAAACAGAAAATCAAGTCCTCTTTTATATGTTTAAAATTGTTACAACCAGCAAGCAATAAAACTTACAGTTTTTTAGGACATAAATACGAGACATTTTTAGGTGGCTGCATCAACATCTATTTTTCCAGCCATGTTAAAGCATGACTGCTTTCTCCATTCTATTGTAACACTACAGGAGTTCGGAGAAACATTCAATAATCTTACAACAATGGTGTGTTTCTGTGGAGAAAATACTGGATTCAGGGAGATCTGCATTGTAGTCCCAACTGACATCCTGATTATCTTCTTATTCTTCCTGGGGATTTTTAACTCACTGTGAGGTCACCGGATTTGTCAAGTCATTTTCTTGGGGATAATAGTATAGAATGCTTGGAAATACTGATGAAACCTGCTACATACAAGTTAAATATTATTATTACCCTTATACTTTTCTTGTTAGTATCTTAACTGCAAACCCACATTGTACCTATATGACTGGATTTCTCCAGTAAAAGCAAGACACAATATAATAATAATAATAATAATAATAATAATAATAATAATAATAATAATAATAACACAGAGCTCAAATAGTGCAGGGTATCACTTTTTCTTCTGGAAGTTTTAGTCATGCTGAGATCTCCAGGAACCAAGAAAGAGACACTTCTAGGTATTCTGAACTTAAAGCCTTTCAGACCCAACATTTCTCCCAGCTATCCCAGGGGTAATGGCCCAGCCCATTTGAAATACACACCCATAGCCCATTCTAAATTTTTAAGCAATTCATATTATTCAGGACAAGGAGTCCAAGTCAGTTTGTAAAATTCAGTCCAAGACTTCTTTTTGGCCGAATAAATTTGGGATTTGAGTAACCTGTGCTGCACAGACACTGCCAATGATACTCCCCCAAAATAATTTATTTGCTAACTTATGCCATATCTTTCCCTTTCCTACAATCACTCCAACACAGTTGGTACATTTATTTTTTACCAGATCTACAGACAACGTCTGTATCTGAGCTCTCTACTTAAAATTTGAGCATTAAAGGAATCTTATTTCTGATTATATATAAACCTCACTTCTGAAATGAGACATAATGGATCTCTCTGTGTTTCTGTATCACATACAGAATGGAAAAACAACCTCCAAATCTGCTTATTTTACAATTGAAGCTCTGTCAAGCTTCTCTAACTGTCCTTCACCTTTCAATATATTTACACTTTACATGGAAGGTAGAGGTGTGGAGGGTACAGAAAACTGCTGGTCACCATTCCCAGCTTTAAGTGAGTGAAAGAAGGCGGCAAGGTTAATTTTCTATTGTCATATGTCTTAGCCTTGAATAACAGCAATTATTTTCCAAAATGTGTGATGAGGGCAGGAAATCTAAAGGTCTGGAAGAGGACATAAAAGAAAACTTTGACTTGCAGAAAATGATCAGACTGGCTTAATGCACACAAATGTACTGCAGCACATTTCTGAACAATCTGCAAGCATCTAGGGGACAATGAGATGATAAGAATCAGTCAACATGAACTTTAAAATTGTGTTGACCTAATTTCTCTTTTTATGAGGTTGTTGGCTTTGGGGATCAGAGAAATAACGGATCTGATTAACAGCTTTGTTAACATCATAGAGTAATACAATCCGACATGGAATTGTCATAAGAAAGAACAAAAGTCTGATGTAGATCAAATTACTTTTAAAATGTTGTATGACTACAGAAGAGCTGAAAATGCATAATTACTAAATGTGTCTCAAACTGGATTGATAAATCAGCGGGACTATCACAAACTGTAGCCTTGGTTCTGGAGTATTCAACGTGGTTTTAATACATTGGGTAACAGTAAAGTTAAAGCCTGCATTTATAACATCCAGAGATGACGCTAAGCAGTTTGGAGAGCAGTGTTCAATTCAAATATTTCTTAATAAGTTTGTGAAGTATCCAGAAAGAAGAAAATTGTATTCAATAAAAAATGCATCCTAAACTTCTACCAGAAAGAAACAACAATTTTTTGGAGTACAAAATGGGAAGTAACAGTTCAGTAGGAAAGTATCTAAGACCACAGTTATAGTGGATCCGAAAAGTTGTATTATGCTAATAAAGAAAAAAAAAAAGTTCATGGATTCTGCATCTCTATACATAAGAAGATTAGTATCTGACTTTACTTTGTACATGACGCTTTGGCAAAAATATGTTGCAAACCTTCAGCCACAATTTAGAAATATACAGGCAGCGTAAGGAAAATCCAGAAGAGAAAAAAACCAGCCAGTAGATCTGATCAAAGCGATGCAACAAAAAATACACCTTTAAAAAGCAATTAACTTCTTTGAAGCGCTGTAAACAATTATTGATCTATGAAACTGTGTATGTAATATACCTTCATTCAGAATTATTCAGAACAAAATGTTTAGATTTTACTTTAATGAATTGGTTTCTAAACCAAAAGGAATTTTCATAAATGGGTAAAAGAAATTATCTTCCTGTTCCAATATTGATTCCTCGTCAAACATACAACTGATGGAACACTTGCAATGCAAATTCAGCTTTTTGCTCCCAGACATTTTGCAAAAATGAATAAGTTATTGGACTTTTTTTTTAGCTTTGTTCAATATTTATCATTATTTACTAATATTTTATTGAGACAAATGCCAGTCTAAAACTGACACACCTCCTGACTGATCTCAGGAACTCTTCAGTGTAAAGAGTAATTGAGTATTTATTATGCATTATTTTACCTAGCTGATTGTTACCTAGATTCAAAAGGTTTATTCTTCTGACTGGCTAGTTTTAATTTTAGCTCCAAGAACACTTTTTTCTTTGCATATTGATTCATGCGCACAAATAAGTATGTTCTTTCATGTGTGAGTGACCTCCAAATATGAATGTGAATTAAGCCGAATCTAAACTAAATATTTGCAGCTTGATTTTATTTGGAACTGGTCCTTCTTTTTTTTTTCCTTATTGCCTCAAATGTTTGTAGTTATGTATTATTCCTTCTGGTAACGCAAATTAATGTCGAGTCCCTGCTATTCAACAAAATTTCATAGATAATTGTGTATGCATATAGATATACTTAAAATGGTTAAAATAATCATAAACATGGCCAGTTATTTATTGTATTGGAAATGGTGAGAATGAACATTTTCACTCTCGCTGTTTGAATTTA
The DNA here is from genome assembly GCA_008658365.1 of Alca torda. Taxonomy (NCBI): domain Eukaryota; kingdom Metazoa; phylum Chordata; class Aves; order Charadriiformes; family Alcidae; genus Alca; species Alca torda. The sequence goes on along the minus strand of CM018079.1, from coordinate 78,778,252 downwards.
CCTCTGCCTACGATGATGGTAAAAGTACATTAAAAAAAGCCTGAGGGGTACTGAAAGTACGCATATTTTTTGCTGCATAATTGACAGGCACAATATCATGTTGCCGAGTACCGCGGGAATTCTGTACTTGCAAATCAGATAGATGCTGTTTGTCACCGCAGCCATATAACTAATGCTACCAGTTACCCAAAGATCAGGGCAAAAGTCAGGGCAAAAGTACACTGCTTCTCACATGTTCTTTTGATTGCCATGCAGGCAGGCTGTGGTTACTTGTTTGAAGCCTGTTATCCAAAGTTCATTCACACACACGCAGCCATTCTCCCAAATGTTAGGAAAACGTGCTGGTACAACAAACCTGCTCCAGCTCTTATATTGATTCACATTCTTTCTCTAAGCATTCACCTTTGTGAAAATCTTTCTTTTTTTTTTTTTTTTTCCCCTACATTTTAGACAAGTAAAGGGCTTAAAGGTAGCGAGGTAATTCTCACGGCACATACTGAAATGTGTACGTGCTTGCAGCAGAAGTGTAAGACAAAAGGATTTTCAAGGCAGACAGTTCTGCAGAAAGTTATTTCTTCCTCAGGTGGTGCATGCTCCTAGCTTCCATTATAATACTAACAAGAGCTGCATATATGCACCGATGAGTCTCAAACCAACTGAATGAGGCAAGGAAATAAAAATCACAGAATCACAGAATCACAGAATCTTCATGGTTGGAAGGGACCTTTGAGATCATCGAGTCCAACCATACACACACACACACACACAGAAAAAAAAAAAAAAAAAAAAAAAAAAAACCACGAAACAAACCACACCCCAGAATCTCTGCCCCTAGAGCATGCCCCGAAGTACCAAATCCAGACGCCTCTTAAATACCTCTAGGGACGGTGACTCAACCACCTCCCTGGGCAGGCTGTTCCACGGCCTGATCACTCTTTCAGTAAAGTAATTCTTCCTAATATCCAATCTAAACCTCCCCTGCCGCAGCTTCAGGCCATCTCCTCTGGTCCTGTCATTATTCCCCTGGGAGAAGAGGCCAACCCCCACCTCTCTACACCCTCCTTTCAGGTAGTTGTAGAGGGCCATGAGGTCTCCCCTCAGCCTCCTCTTCTTTTTTTTTTCTCCTCATAATTTTAAAAATAATTGGTAGGCGCTACATTTAGAACCACTGCCAGATTTGCTAGGGTTGTCTGAGACTGGAAAGAGAGCTTTACAAACAGGTTTGATTTTGTTCTATTTAGTCTGTTCCTTCAAGGAAAACTTCAAGCAAAGAAAATGACAAGAAACTCAATTTTGGTGGTTTATTTTTTTTTTTTTTTCCATAAAATTCAAGCAGTTAAGTCAAGCTTCAAAGTGTCAGCATTTTGACTATGCCAGCTGCATACCGGTGCAAGTGAAGCTTGAAACCAGAAGTGAGCATTCAAGGCGATAAACACAATATCCTGGTTCACTGGCGAGCACACCAAGAGTGTACCTGCCTGTGAGAGTGCTGGGCTAACACTTAAGCACAGGTCCTTTCTGACATGTAAAGACACCCTCTCGCGTTCCTGATAAATCCCATGGGAGGCTTTCTTTTCTGAATGGAGAGAAAGGCACTAAAGTATGCAAATGTATTAGAAATACGTGTGGTGAAATAATGCAAAAAAAAACCCCCAACAAACAGGTTGTAAAGTTACATGGTCTATTCTCATCAAACTTGAAGGCAACGCGGATTTTTGCAATGCCTTTAATGAAACCATATTCTTTAATCTTTGCTGCGTTCTTCAAAGAGAAAGATGTGAAAAACGATGAAGGCATTTATTGAAATTACGTGAGCTGCTGTGTGAAAATAATCTGATACAGTGCAAGAGCAGTGCAAGAGCTTGTACCATCTGAACTCGTGATTACCCTTCACGCAACAGTATGAATTGAACGCTGTGTTCAGGCAGTAACGATAGATTTGTTGCTACTTTAGTAAACATTTTACCCGAGAAAGTTCCCCTGCCCAAGCCTTACACCACGCACAAGTGCTGCCCAGCCTTTGAGTTCCTTCCAAACCGATATATTACGTTATTTAGTGAATTACTGGACTAACACACGCATCATTGCATAACAACTGAAGTAATTTCGATATACTAAATCAATGAAGTGAAGAGAAGAAAATGCCTGTTATTTGAACAATAAATTACTTGTTATGATTCTCATTTAGGTAGGCACTGCAGGAGAGGTGAGTTCAAATTCAGATATGTACCAGAATTTCTTCCAATTACTATAAAAACTTTTAATAGTGAAATAGTGCATTAGCAGATAGCGGCAAATAAATGATATAGAGCGATGTTGTTTTAAAAGTTTCCTACTACAGCAGCAACAATTCAGATTATTACAAAGATTATGCTAGTAATTAGTTATTTAGAAATGTCTGCAAAGAAACAGGAATGTTTTGCTTTTGAGAGCCAAATCTTTGAGTGATGCATTAAAATATAGCATGGAAATACTATAATCTCTTAAGGAAGCAAAAATGAAGGTATCTTGAATGACAAAAAGGGACATGTAGAGACACTGTGTAATAGCATTACCAGTTTGCAGAAAAGATGTAGACTTTGCTCAACTACTTTGTGGAATTTATATTGTTTCCTACTTTAGATAACATTGAATGACACATTTACTACTTACTGTCGGTTATTGTTTACTAGTCATATTTATAAAAAGCCTTTCATCACCCAGTCACAAACCAGAAGTAACAGCGTGTGAATCAAAATACTAGTGTCTGCTGTGTTCTTTTACTCCTCAGTCAATAACAGGACATCAAGTAATGTATCCTCAATAGATGTGGAACGTCTAAACGCTACTGAAAATTAAAGTAGTTGTCACTGACTACACACTACACATTGCTTTTATCGAGCTTTAATAAATGATTAAGCTATTTAGTATAATCACATGGCTCATTGAAATTATATGGCTACTATATATCCTAGAATGCAACTGGAAAAGCGTTTCTTCAGATTAAATTGTCACATTAGATAAATAAATATGCCAGATATAGTCATAAGCATCCAAAACATGGATATTTAAGTCAGTGAGTAGCAGCGTACTAATCTCTGGTATGAGATCTGAATTTAGAGTCTGCAAATAATAAAAGAAAATCTATTAGACCTCAATGGTTGTCAAGAAATTCTCATTGTTCAAGCCACGTTGAGAGAAACAAGAAAGTTAAAAAAATTTTAGAATTCTTTCTTTTTTAATGTTAGGTAATATTTACAACTCAGAAAAAAAGTGTTGCTATTGTTTTTCTTTTAGGAGTACGCATTTGTAGAACTATCTGTATCCCTCTCAGTAGGATAATTGTGAGCAGCAGAAATCCAGCTGACTTACACAAAACTATTCTGTATCCTATGTTAACAAATACTGAAATTGTACTACAGCTCCTGGGTGGAAGATCATTACATTTCATTGTTATCTCCCATTTTTTAATCTCCTTTAGCCAGGAGTATGTGATGAATCAACTGTTCAGATTTAGCCTCTGCTATTTAAGTATAAAGCAGAACAGGATGTGATGACCCTGATGTGTTTGCCATTTATTCGTCCATTTTTGTTGTCCAGGCCAATGGCAGATCTGTTTTCCAGGGGGGTCTGGTTTTTACACAATTGTTTTTATCCATTTCACAGCTGGGTTCGCTGAGGAACAAGGAGGTCAAACACCTTGTCAAAGCCTGCAGAGCCTATGGCTCAGTTAGGATTATAATTTGCTCTGCGCAACTGGTGCTTCTGCAGTTCGCACTAAACATTAGATAAGGGGCAACCGGATATTTTGAGATGCCTGGGTATATTTATGGATTGCAACGGGAGACTTTGGTACTAATTACTTGCTACTATTTTACAGTAAGCTACTTTGTAGCTGGTCTAACTCCGTTCCACTGACCTGTAATTTGTGCATACATGTATTGATCACTGTGACGAAGATTCATGTCAGAACTTCCCTGTCTTCCAGACCAACTCAAAATTAAAGAGTTACCCTAGAAAAACACGTCATCTAATAAAAGACATGAAAATCCTGCATAAACTACCCTTAGGTGAATAATCAGAAGAACTTATTTCTTTCAGGATGTTAACGTTGATTCCATGTTTGAGAAGCTTCTCAAATATCCAAAGTGCAAACATTCATACCGTTGCTCAATCAATATTTATAGTTTGAAAACATATTATTGTTACAAATTTTTCCGGTCTGTGAAAAACATCCACTTACAAAGGGACTGCATAACAAAGGGAAACAGAACGATACAATTTCTTTCTACCACCAACTGAATAGACCATAAGTAATGAGAAGTGTTAAGTTATTAAGTGTTAAGGTCTTATCTCTCTACATAAGAAAAAATGAGGTTTGCCTGGATGATTATCTCCTGTTGTGTATTTCATACGCTGAAGTTTTTTTTAAACTGGCATCCCTATACATTTCTATACTACAAAAGTCCTAAACCTAGAACTCTTATAACACAAATGTGAAGACAACTGCAAAGACTTTTTATTACTCAAGTGGGCCTGCATTCTGTAATTCCACTGAGCCTGCAATTCAATTATGTACTGTATGAAAAGGTGTTTGTTCTGTTCTAAGGTAATATTACTCAGTGCCCTGGTTCCATCTGTCTGAAAAATAGCAAATAATTGTTCTCTATTTGCTCTCAGCATGCATTTCATGATTTTACAGATTTCTGTCACATCTTCGCTTACAATTACTATTCTAGTTATTTCAATAACGTAAATGGCAAGACATATGAAAAAAAATTTAATTAAATTGTAAAGTTTCTTGTACTGACACATGATTTTGGGAAAAATCCTCAGGCACACCATTCATTAGTAGTAGAAATGTCCTTTATCTCCTTTGAGTGACTACCAAGTCACATGATTAATTTAACTTTTCTAGAACAGCCTTATTGTTCTTGCATGAACTTTTTACGACACACTGAGATCTATTCACCACTCAGGCCAGCATTCAGTTTTTGTAAACATTGTTAGTTTTTGAAACTTTAGCAAGTCGCACCTTTTTGATCTGCCCTGTTGGGACTAGATTTATCTTCCTTTTCTGCTCCTCTTTCTCTTGTGCATATGTACCAGAAAACACTCTTTACTCACATAATCACAATTTCTATTTTCCTAGAAAAAATGTCTCTACTTCAGTCCGTCTGTAGTGTGAAACGGGTTCCTGTGCAATCCAGCCTGGTCAGTACGTATTCCCCTATACTATCTGCAACAACACGTGTAGTGAACAGCAGAAACTCTTTCCCTGTTCTCAATATATCTTTTGAGCTTTTACTTGACTCCAAAGCAGCCAGAATATGTCAAAAACCTGTTCAGTCCTTGCTTGGAGTAATACAGAGAAGATCTATTTCTTAGTTTTACAATTTCAAATCAGTAGAGTCTGGAAACTCTACTAAGTAACATAATTTGACAAAAGGGACGAACAGCAGAATATGCACCTTGGTAAAGGCATTTACTTTTTATTCAGTCCCTGAATGCCAAGTTTCAAATCCTTAATTCATAGTATGATAGCAGAGATGTCTTTTAGCAAAATGATTTAGCATGGACAAAAAAACCCTTTTCTCTCATCAAGCTCATCCTGAAAAATGAATGTTTTGGTCAAACTTTGATAAAATAAATTTATACAAATGATTAAATAGTTGCAAATGTAAAAGCTGTTGAAAGCAGTTTTCTATAACGGGAGATATCAGACAAAATGTGTTACAAGTTTTATACAAGTTTATACCTTGAATTGACATAGCATCATGTGTCCTTGATTCACAGACACCCAATAATAAACAGACCATTAAAAATAGAATAATCAGGTGCTTATTTATGCTTTTATTGATTCCATTTGTCACTCACACTAACTGGATGAAGGCTAGGCTCTAGTCTCTTTGCTCTGTAATGTCAAAGTAGCTAATAAATCTAAACAAATTAGTGAAAGACAGCACAGATCTGTCACTATCTACAAAATACACACTTTTTTTTCCCAAAAAATTTTTCCATATTGTATATCTAAGTTGGGAAAATTGAATCCTTCCTACATATTTGTGATTAATTCAGATGCTTGTTTAAATCATGTGGGTTTTGTTTTGTTTTCTATTTATTTTACTACTCAGAATGGATAATTCTTTCTTTTCTTGGGAACTTTTTTTTGTTATGGAATAGAACTTAAAATTCATATAGTTCTTCTTATTAGTAATACCATTTGATGAAATATTACATAAGAAAAAAGGAGAACAGTTAAGGCAGAGAATGGCATGGAAATAAACACGTCAAAACCTAGCTTTATTTGAGCTCGTCTTCCAAGCTCTTTGCTCTGATGGAGTTTTACCCAGAGAAGAGGGATCTGCTGTCTCATAGATCACTGATGAAATGCCAGTAAGACCAATGACAAGCTGCATTAATATTGCAGTATTAATCAAATTGCTAGATTCAAATATTTTTGAGTGTAGTATGAATAAGTATTCTTTACCTGACACACAAATGAAGTGGATATTAAAGTTGCAAAAAAACCCAAACCTACTTCTGAAAACAATTTGGGGATTTGATTTAGGAATCCCATGAGCAAGATTTAATATAATAGCCAGAATGGCGATTACAAATAGTTTAATTCCCTACAATTCTATATCTCAACATACTATTATCTGTCAGAAATCCACTGTTCAATCATTTTAATTGAATGCATTCACATTAAGAAATAAGGATCTGACAACAGAGGTTGTGTAAGTCATCTCAACTCATCCTTTGCACAATTTAAGTGTTCTGAAAGATTAAAATTGGATTTTTACATAAAAATGAATGTCCCTCTACTTGTCCCAGGAACAGTGATACCCTTACTGATGTTCAGCTATTTCTTTCCTTATTTTCTGATGCTTCACTAAACTAGATTTAGTTAGATTGGCAAGGCAGTCAGCAACTCAAACCCCAAAAAGAGTTGAAAGAAGCATCCTTGACTAACTGTTCTTTAAATTCAGTTTGTCTTTTTATGTTCACGTTCTGAAAGCATTCAATTGTTCAGAGTTCACTGGGTATACTTTTGGCTTGATTGCTTGAGTATTTGCTGAAAGTAAATTTTAAACTGAACATCTGATTATCAAATTTGTAGTTTGCCTTCATGCTGGGTTGGTTAGTTACCATGAGTCATGTGATACCTGGGTTTTGATTGCCTGGCATACATTGCTAACACCCATTATAATCAAACACAGTTGGAAATTCAAACTGAATTGCTTAAGTTAGTCAAATACATGTGTTACTGCACAGAAGTTAGAGCACAAACTGATTGTAATATCCATAATTCACAATTAAAATGACACACTAAGAATTATTTGCTAAAGGAATTACTGAATCATCCTGAATAATGAATAAATCTGAGAAATGAATCACTCTCAAAGAGAGAAAGGTGAAATTCATCAAATTATTTATTCTGAATTACTTTTAATTTTCAATATTAAAACTTCGTGATAATCATACAGGCCAATCAAATAAAGGCTATACAGTATGAAGGTAACGCTCTGAATACGCCAAAGTGCAAGAGCAGAAGGCGGAGATTGACAGCAGAACTACAGAAAATCATAAACATTTCTTGCCCTGATCTACAATGTAGATGTTTTAGTAATTATCTACCTATAGAGTTAGTTTTTAGTGGGAGATGAAGGACATTTTTTAGTGTTGAGTACCTCCAAAAAAAATTTTATCTAATGTGTAATTGGTTAGAAATATATGCATTATGCAACTTTACTTGATGCCCTAGAATGAGTGTGTAAATATTGCTTTCCCAGAATTCTCTGGTGTAATATAGACTAAAACCATGGTAAATACAGTTATTAACTACTTGCTGCCTCGTGTAATACACTATGTAGATGCTTCAGACCATGCAAATATGTTTGAAAAGTACATAATGGAGGATAGATCAGTCGCAAATTGCAACATCCTTAATAAAACTTTTCTCAGGGTCAGGCAGACTCCCCTAAATTAGACTCGTTCTCTCCACTACTTAATAGTTACCTGCAAACCACTACTGAAGTAAAACCCAGTAAATCTGCCATTGCTGCCTTCAACAGAACTAGCTAAACCTTTATGATGGAACATCTGAACAACTGGCAACTTGGACAGAATCCATAGAGACCTGTTGTTCTGTCTTCCAAGCTTACAGATAGAGTTAGGAGTAAAAAAAAATTATTTCAGAGCCTGAACTGAACTACTTTTTAGCTGACAATTTGATCGTTAATCAAAAACATAATTCTTTAAAACAACCCATGCCCATACAACATTATACTGAGGCTACACAAATGACAACTTCCTTATCAATAAAAATTATGTACAGTATCATGTGGAGTTATTCAATCAACAATTCCCGGAGATCATCTTTGCTATAGAGTATGAAAGATCTGGGAATCCTTTTCTAGGATATTAGGTTTTATGTAGCAGCACCAGCACATTTGCAAGTACTTGATATGAAAATGGTATTCCTTCAAACACGTCGGGGAGCATTTTCAGCACAACACACTGAGATTTAGCTGCTTGATTCTCATTAATGTTAATAGGAGTTGCATGGCTACATCCCAGTGGACTTAACTAAAATGTTGCCCCTTCCAATTCGCATCTGCATATCACATAGCTGTTCAGCGCAGTCTGACTGTTGGACTAGTTCTTCACGGAACATACAATAACAGGCGCTTGCACTGTAACTGAATTCAGGTAGAGATCTCATGAAATTAAACTTTAAAAAAGTCATTGAGAAACACAAGCCAAGAATAATGCAATGTAATAGAGATGTCTCCAATAAATGTGGATAGAATAATAGAATCACAGAATCGCCTGGGTTGGAAGGGATCTTTCAGATCATCCAGTCCAACCATCAACCTAACTCTGACAAAAACCATCACTAAACCATATCTCTAAGCACTAAGTCTACATGTCTTTTAAATACCTCCAGGGCTGGCAACTCCACCACTGCCCTGGACAGCCTGGTCCAATGTTTAATAACCCTTTCAGTGTAAAAATTTTTCCTAATATCCAGTCTAAACCTCCCCTGGCGCAACTTGAGGACATTTCCTCTTGTCCTATTGTCCGTCATATGGGAGAAGAGCCCAACCCCCCCTGGCTACCCCCTCATTTCAGGGAGCTGTAGAGAGCGAGGAGGTCTCCCCTCAGCCTCCTTTTCTCCAGGCTGAACACCCCCAGCTCCCTCAGCCGCTCCTCACAAGACTTGTGCTCCAGACCCCTCACCAGCTCCATTGCCCTTCTCTGGACACGCTCCAGCCCCTCAATGTGTTTTCTGTGGTGAGGGGCCCAAAACTGGATAGTTGCACTTTAAACAAAAGTCATTATATGAGGCAGTGATTATAAATGGTATCTTGACCACAGTGTACAGCAATAGGTTAGGGCTAGGATGACCTGCTCTCTATTCCTAACTCTGTGAGATTTTGGATAAAACATTTCATTTTCTCTGACTTGGTTTCCGTAGTAGTGAAACAGGAATAGTGAAACTCGCCTCTTTGCTGTATTGCTCATGAGAGACCTCAATAAAAGAGGTATTATTTATCACTGACACAACCAAATGTTCGTATTCACTGATGTGGTAACCTAAGAGAAAATTTTAGATATATTCAGTGTTAAATACACGGAGTCATTGAAACCAAACTACTCCCAAGTCACATTCAGACACAGCTGTTAGGTTTAAAGATAGTGCTATACAGTCTACAAAATACATGCTTTTAGCATGGTATCAAACAATTTCAATTTTTAACACAGCACAAAATGAATGTGTCTCTATTCAGAGTTGCAAATATCCCTTAATCAAACTGTTTAAGAAGAAATAAAGAACTTAAAAAGCCTAACTTGTGGGGAAATAATCTGGGAAAACCAAAATATTGGAGACTTTAGAAGAAGCAGTAAGTATGTACTGTTTGTCTTGAAGATATCAATTACATATTGGGATTTTATTTAGGTTAGCAATGTTATATCAAGAATGAGTGCAAATGAACTTTAGAGGACTGTCTCTTCTTCATGATGTAACTTGAGACTGTTCTGCAAAGTTATAGCTTTCATTACATGCCACCCATTGTTTTGATTAAGAAACTATTGCCAGTTCTGTTGGGACCTCAGACTTTAAGCTGCGGAGTATTCTAACTCCTGTTGTCTGCAATACGTGCCAAGCACCATGCACAGTCTGATTCTTAAACATTAATTTTTCAGCTTCCTTTATGTCAAGGAAACTAGATATTTAGACAGCAATTCAGAATTACATTTACAGTCTCACAGCAAGTACTTTTGCAATAAGTACCGATGATTAAAACATAGGTCTACCAAACAAACAAACAAGCCATTCATAATTAATTAAATCAATAATTCTGGAAAAGACTTTGTTGTCCCTCACCCCATTTTCTTAGAATACATGGGAAATTTTGCATGTTCTTGTTTATATTAATTTTGCATTAGTCATAGTATACCACAAAAACAAGATCATTACCCAATTCTTTGGAACACGATGAAGAAAAAGATCCACATTTTAATAGTAATGTGACCAAGCTTATTAAATCTTGCAGAAAATAGTTGAACTTGAACACCTACACCATGAACAATGGGAACCAGGTACACTTCTGAATAATGAAGAGAACAGAATATTGCACCAAGAGTTCTTATGCAATGCTATAAATCTACTGTAAAAAAACTTCATGGGTTGAATAGGATTTGACCTATCAGCTTTCATTATTCCTCCCCAGTAGGGGGAGGTACTTGTTCTTAGGGGAACAGAACTACAGTTGTGTAGATTTTGGATATAGGTCATCAAAGTACACAAACGTTTTGATGCACGCCTAAAAGAGAGCTAAGCATTACAAAGTGAAATTGAGATAATGGAAATTTGACTATTTGGACACTGTTGCAGTGTTGCATGACCCTACATTAATTGCTTAGGGTCTGTATGCAATTTATGAGTCACGTTATCTCGTCAGACTGGATTTATTAACATCTTTTGGTTGAGAATGGGACTTTCTAGTCTATTTACTAGGAAAACACTTGAAAGAGATATGTTGGCCTCATTTACATAACATGCATTCTCTGACATTTTTCCCTCTGCTGACTTGCTGCCCAGAATTCATTGATGAAGCTAAGCAGCTATGAACTTTTTTTTTAGGACTAGAAGAATTTATCCCTATCCAACTGTAGAGGAAGCTTCTCTTTTTCATTTATCCCTGATTTCCCCACACATTCCACTTCTTCATCAGTTCAATGGCAAGAGTTATTGTCCAACATGTGGTAGATCTCCATTCAATTTCTTCCATTGCATGGCTTCATAGCCTGCCTAGAAAATATCATTTTCCACTAGAATGCTAGCTTTAGGCTGGTTTTGTAGGGGAAGCTGTTGTAATATTATTTCCTGATTCTTGTCTTCCACTTGCATTCTGCTTGTATTCATTGCATCTTGTGCACGCTCTCAAAAAAACCCATCACCTGAAGACCTCCACATTCACGTGAGAAAAATAACACCTACTTCTCTGAGCAAACTTTGGCCTGAATTAACATAAAAAATAAATAAAACTGCTCAGCTCAGTAATGTCATCTCAGGACTGAAATGAGAAAATTAGACTCCTGCAGAATTCTAAATTTTGGAAATAGCACTGAATTACACCGTAGAATCAGTTGCCTACATTCCAGTTTCTATTTTTATTTTCTTTTGAATCTGATATTATTTATCAGACTAAGGTCTCGTTAGGACAGTTAGAATATGCTTAACTTTTCCTATTCCTTCTTGAAACCTCTTTGCAAGGAAATGTAATTTCTTTTAATATCTTACTTGATATTTAGTTCAAATTTGGCTCATCATGTCCATCCTTAAATTGCATGTGGAATGTATATGTTTTATGAAGGAAATGACAAGCCTTGAAAAGGTGATATCTTTACAGTAATTTGCCCCCATCACAGCAACTTTAATACAGTAGCATGTGTTAAAATAAATCTTGCACTTTTTAAAATATATATGCAGACCTCCTACTGTCACACTAGCCCAAAAACTAATGAAGATTATTTGAACTCAAAAACTGAGATACAAAATCATGTGTCACTCAAACATCTACTCACATTTTTAGACCTCAACTATTACCAAAATGAAAGTTAATTTTCCAAATCGTCATTTTTGGAATAGTGTGACTGTTTCATTACATTCAGGCCAATCAAAATGCACTCTGAGTTCTCCAAAGGATAGATAAAAAGAGTATCAAAATACCTCTTCTATTTCATTAGAATGAAAACTCTGAGCACCATTTCTGTAAGAGACTACGTTGGGAAATAGCAAAGTATTTTGGCCCAGAGCCTGTACAGATCATGCTCTGATGTCTGGATAGCATTTTCCCGCCTCGATCTCCACCCAGTTTAAAGATCTGATTACATTTTGAAGCAGTGTCTTCATTTAAGGTCAAGAAAAATCTGTAACATGTTAATCAAAGTGAATACTTATTGTCATATCTCAATTCTGACATTTAAAAGAAACTTCATGCAAATGAGATATGTGACTGAATTACTAGAAAAGGCTATCAAATACCAAACACAATGAACCTCACCACATTGACTGAAGTCCTTCATGTGCCGCCTCTAAAGTGCAAATTAGACTGAGATTTGTGAACTTTGAAGTTTAGGAACCCTTGGATGTATGTTCCTTAGTGCATACTGATGTCTACACTCAATCAAAATTGAAAGTATACCATGAAACAAAATTTCCTGCTGTTGTGTTTCCTGTGCTTGTAGACTCAGAACTGAAGAGCTGGTAAGTTGAATAAAGTTGTCTGATAACCCTGAAGACTGCCTTTTTAAAAAAACACCATTATTTTGCCATGGTTTCCTTTTTAACTTTACTACTTTCCTCTGATCTGATTTTATTAAAAAGTAACATATTCTTTAATTCACAGGCCACTTCCTTCTACTATTGAAATAAATATTTTATCAAATATGGACGCTAGCTTTCTCATTTCGGGAATGAAACTGTACTGCAGATGTAAAGATATTTGTAGTAGGCAACAAAGGGCAACATTAGTGAAAAGGTGTAGTGTTACACATTGATTAAATAACTTTACATAGTTTTCTCATTTTTAACCTTCAAGAAATTTAAAACACCATTCTGAACAGATGGAACTTGATCCCGTAGAGGTTTTTCATTTGTACAGATCCAATCTGCTGGACTTTTACAAATCCAGTCAATTGGTAGACAAAGGGAGAGCAGTGGATATTGTCTACCTTGACTTCAATAAAGCTTTTGGTGCTGTGTCCCATAGATCCCCACAGAGAAGCAGAAAAAGTACGTGCTGGATGAGCAGACAATGATGTGGATTGAAAACTAACTAAATGACTGGGCCCAGAGGGCTATGATCAGTAGCATGAAGCCTAGTTGGAGGCCAGTAAGGAGAAGAGTACCCCAGGGATCAATATTGGGTCTAATCCTGTTCACCTGTTCATTAATGATGGGGTAGGGTGTATCCTCAGCAAGTTTGCAGATGACACAAAGCTGGGAGGGGTGGCTGATACACCAGAGCGTCATGTTGCCTTCCAGAGCAACCTTGAGAGACTGGAGAAATGATCTGATAGGAACCTCATTAATTTCAAGGAGAAATGCAAAGTCCTGCATCTCAGGAGGAATAACCCCATGCATCGGTGCACACTGGGGGCCAGCCACCTGGAAAGCAGCCATGCACAAAAGGATCTGGGGCTCCTGGTGGACAAGAAGTTGAACATTAGCCAGAAATGTGGCTGTGGGGCAGAGAGTGGTGCCCTGGGCTGCATTAGGAGGAATGTTGGCAGGTGATCCTTCCCCTCTGCTCAGCACTGGTGAGGCCACACCTGGACATGGAGCTACTAGACAGAGTCCAGTGAAAGGCTACTAAGATGATTAAGAGACTGGAGCATCTCTCAGGTTAGGAGAGGCTGAGAGAGCTGGGACTCTTCAGTCGAGAGAAGAGAAGGCTTGGGGGAATCTTATCAATGTGTATAAATTCCTGAATGAAGGGTGTAAAGCAGATGAAGTCAGGCCCTTTTTAGTGATGTAAACTGACAGGGGAAGAGGCTATGGACACAAATGGAGGTTCCATTTGAACATCGGGAAACATTTTGTAGTGTGAGGGTGACTTAGCACTGGAATGGGTTGCCCCAAATGCTCCGTCCTTGGAGACAGTCAAAAGCCATATAGACGTGGTCCTGGGCAGCCTGCTCTAGGTGGACCTGCTTCAAGAAGGGGTTGGACTAGATGACCTGCACAGGTCCCTTCAAACCTCATCCATTCTGTGAGTCTGTGTGATTCTGTATTTCTGATCCTGTAATTCTGTTTTACGCCACAACAAATAAAAGTAGAAGCAATTAAGAACTACCTTATAATGAACTACAAGTAAAACATACTAAGATTTGAGACTTGGGCAGTTAGTTTAATGTCAAAGCCACATGCAGATTTGGTTCCAGATCCTAGCTATAAATCTGGAATCTAATTTTGCAAGTCCCAGGTGAGTTCTTTAAATTCTGGACGTAGGGTAAAAAGGCAGCAGCGACATTGCATTTGATCTTTGATAAGACCGACCAAATTTCTGCTGTTAAAATTTTCTAAACTCTTGAATCTTCAGCAGGATTATTAATGGTAATATTCCTGTATCTCCCTTTCTGTCACCTAATCTTGCAGAGCGCGGAAGACCTGCTGCTGAATGTTCCTGCCTCTCACAGGTGCCAGTGGCGGCTGGTAGCATGCGACAGTTCACAGATACTCTAGTAGCAGAAATGCTTCACAGGTCTGGCATCCAAGACAATTTCAGATAGAACAGTAAAAAATAGAAACCAAATGGTTACATGTTCTTATTTAGGCACCTACTGTACGATTTTCATAAATTAATGATTCTTAATGCTCCTAATAGCTCAGGCCAATATGTTTAAAGGTCTAGCTTCCTTCGGTGCTGTATATGGACCAAAGAACTACACTGAAGTCTCCTACATAAAACAGTTAATTCAACTAAGAACTAAGTTCAAGTTTTCTTCAACTGTTACCTCTAATTAATTAGATAAATTTTTTACTTGTTCTGAAGGTACTATTAATGGGTAATAATGAATGTCACTCTTTTCCTTAATTAATTTACGCTTTAATATACTTCAATGTCAATTGTTGTTAACTATGGTCACATTATCAGCAGTAAATTAATTACAGCTAGGTGTTTGGTAATATTTCATCTTATTTACGAACAGCAGAAAATATCCAATAACATTAGTGTCAGTTACTTAAGAGCATTTACTATAAAAATGCTTTTCTTTTTCCTCAAGGAATCACAGCTTTTAAATAGAAGACTTTTACTCCTTCAGGAGTATAAAAAATTATTTATTAGCAGTACAGTTGTGACAGTTGGAATTAGAGCAATCACACAAAGAGAAGCCAGTAGAAGCTGTGAACCTGTAGGGCTAAGAGAGGGCTCTGCCTTAAAAGCTAACTCTTCAATATACACTCACACACATTCTGCACAATTGGAGATTTTGAATGTGTATACTTGGGTTTCAACCTAAGCAATTTATCCACATTTAATAGTTGTTTTTGAACCAAAGGAATTTCCTTCTGTTAAGATTTACAAAAAAGGACTCCGTTGTAAGCTACAGAACCTCTTTGCAGTAAACACTTGTATCTCCACACAAAATACGTTAGTACGCCTAAGATGAAAGGTAATTAACAAAGAAGATTTTTGAAAGTCATTGCACTGTAGAGGTAAGCAATAGGAAAGTCATCAGAAACAGAACTCCAGTATTATTAATGATATATCATTCCAGTGAAGCAAGCAAAAATATTTTTCCAATATATTTAAAGACTACTAAAGCGATCTTTTTTTTTTTTTACCAGTTTTACAAAGTCTAAGAGCAAAAATTGTTTTTATAGTCCTAATTCTAAAGGGAGAAAGATTTGTATAAGATGAGAAACAAAGGCCATGACAAAAAACAAAAAAAAAAGTGAGAACATTGCCAGGAGTCACTAATCTTCTGCTTTGTTTGGATGAATCTGATTTGCTCATCTGTAAATTCACAATACAAAAATAATTCCTATAAATTCATTAATACATGGCTTGCACATTCCAAGTGGATTGTCTTTTTTCACATTCTTTTCATCCAATAGTCTTTAGCAACACTTAAAGGCTTTGCCGAGGTGATGGAGGAAGTTAATTTAGAAAACAGAACCACTCTCAGAGGCACTGAGACTTTACTGCAATATTACACAGATGGGTGAGCATTGCACCAGTATAGACATGTTCTCACCAACTCTGCAAATTAATAAACAAGTTCATCATATAAAGGTGATAGAAATCAGGGCCAATATCCCTATTTCACTCACTATCTAGCACGACATAAAATCCCGGCTTTAATTAAGTATCTGAAACGTACCATCACTAGCACCCTTTTCCTTTTGACTGCCAAAAGCCCCACATAACCTCTGTCATCGTGATATACAATTATAAAGGCTTTTTTTTTTGCAGATCACCATTCTGTGATTCTGTGAAAATGCTACATGTCTACAAAATTGCACATCATGATATTTCTTAGAATAAAGACAGAAAAATGTAATGGTTTTATCTCCATGTACTGGTTTTGTCTGGGATAGAGTTAATTTTCTTCATAGTAGCTTGCATGGGGCTATGTTTTGGATTTGTGCTGCAGACAGTGTTGATAAAGCAGGGATGTTTTAGCTATTGCTGAGCAGTGTTTAGGGCCTTTTCTGCTTCTCACGCTGCCCCACCAGTGAGCAGGCTGGGGGGGCATGAGATATTGGGAGGGGACGCAGCTGGGACAGCTGACCCAAACTGATTAAAAGGTTCACACCACACCATATGATGTCATGTTCAGCAATAAAAGCTGCGGGGAAAAAGGAAGAAGGGAGGGGAGATGTCCAGAGTGATGGCATTTGTCTTCCCAAGTAGCCATTACACGTGATGGAGCCCTGCTTTCCTGAAGATGGCTAAACATCTGTCCAGAAAATAGTGAATTAAACCTTTGTTTGTTTGTTTGTTTGTTTTTTTGCTTGCATGCCTGGCTTTTGGTTTCCCTATTAAACTGTCTCTATATCATCCCACGATTTTTCACACTTTTACCCTTCTGACTCTCTCCCTCACCCCACTGGCAGCGAGTGAGCGAGTAGCAGTGTGGTGCTTAGCTGCTGGCTGGGGTTAAACCAGAACACAAGAATCATTCTTGATAGCTTTCAAAATAGAAGGAGAAAGGTCAGATTTGTTTTTACCAAACAGAAAAATTCTCATTTGATATTAAATACGTTAAAAAAATAAAAATAAGTCTGTAAGAAGGAAAGAAATAATGAGCCAGACCACAAATAATTGAACTGTATTCTCCACGCACACAGCTACCTGCAGAAATGCCATTTTGCGATATTTTATAGTTCCAGCTTTTAAAGTGAGATATAGAACCCATATAGATTTATACGTAAAGAACAGTTTCATGTAAACAATGGATGAATCAAAGACCATCTTATATACTACATCCATAAAAGAAGGGTGAAGTAAATGGCTTGCCAAAAGGACCCAGCTACAATTGCAGGTTTTTAGTGTCTAGCAGATTGTTCTAAAAAATCTGAAGTACCTTGGGATTCAACAGTTACCTGGGAAGGCAAGATTTAGTAGAAAGAGCACAAGAAGGACATGGACCTGTTGGAGTGGGTCCAGAGGAGGGCCACGAAGATGATCCAAGGGCTGGAGTGCCTCTGCTGTGAGGACAGGCTGAGAGAGCTGGGGGGGTTCAGCCTGGAGAAGAGAAGGCTCCGGCAAGATCTTAGAGCCCCTTCCAGTCCCTGAAGGGGGCCTACAAGAAAGCTGGGGAGGGGCTGTTTGCAAGGGCATGTAGCGATAGGACGAGGGGCAATAGTTTAAACTAGAGCAGGGCAGGTTTAGATGAGACACGAGGAAGAAGTTCTTTACACTGAGGGTGGTGAGACACTGGCCCAGGTTGCCCAGAGAGGGGGTGGAGGCCCCATCCCTGGAGACATTCAAGGCCAGGATTGATGAGGCTCTGAGCAACCTGATCCAGTTGAAGACGTCCCTGCTCACTGCAGGGGGGTGGGACTAGATGGCCTTTAAGGGTCCCTTCCAACCCAACCCATTCTATGATTGTATAATCTTTGAGCATGTTTTTCTTCATGTTTCTGTTCCTTTCTGCAAAATAAAATGATACTTCATCTAAGTAACACATCTGATACAACTCTATAACTACAATTTTATATCAATGATGAACAACCTTGCTGCCTCAGGAACCAAATAAGCTTTTCTTAATTGCAACAAGGGACATGTGATATTCACCTCAAACATATTCCAAGATAATTGGGGGAACTTAGAACAGATACAACTGTTTCACTGCAAACACAAAGAATAAGCATTTTAGCCTAGAAGATTTTTTTCAGTACTAGCAGCAGCTGCCCTTCATGCTTTAAAAAAAAAAAAGAAGTAAAAATGACAGACTATTAGATTTAATTAGTTTTGCACCATTGCTACTGTCATGTCATAATACAATTTTTGACAATTTATACTATGACATGACAATGGAAGCACACCATCAGCTACATCAAATGCACTGCACAGAAAAATAAAGATGAAACAGTATTATAAAATTCTTTAAATTTTTAAGACAGAGTTCTAGAAAGCAAAAAGGAATGATTTCAAAATAAATGCTTTCTGGACGTGTTTCCAAAAAATGTATAGATTTTTAAATGCTGAACATTTTAATGAATGCAGAATTTTTCATGGGGAAAATCCCTAACTTTCTGACACACAAAAAATGAAACAGATCCAGTGAGAACCACTTTGGGGTTGACTCTGCAATCAACAGAGTACATGTTGTTTTACACACAAGGTAACATGCATTAATTAGCTGATGTAATATTATGACTAACAGATGGGATGCATAAAACGGTGCCAACAACACTTCAGCAGTTCTTATTTAATACATTCACCTTTAGGAAAGTCATGAAGATTCAAGGATAATGTCATTACCTTTTGCTTTTATGTCTTCAAATGCCCTGCTTTGATACTGGTGTTTAACTGTGAGAATGATGTTATTCAGGACATTGCCTTCATTTGTTCAGTCTAGTTGGAAAATTATGCCTGCAGTATAAAAATATTGGTTATTCAGAGCAAAAATACATGTGTTACTATAATGCCCTAATTTAAATTTATATCTTTCTAAGAACATTGCTCTCCTCTTCATTTCAATCATAAATGTTGGTACAGACTTCAAATGCAGGAGTGAGCCCTAACTGTGAAACTTTAATAGGCTTACTCTACTGCCACTTAAAGAGGTTTCTGATATTTTTGAAACAAATAAATGCCATGTTTTTGCTGGCAGTTATTGTTGCACTACAGATGGTCAAGGGCATATGTGGGTAAGAGAAAGTAAAGTGAATTAACAGAAATGGACTAAAAGCTGCAAATCGGTACTTTTCTCCAAAGCTGTAGATAACAAGTAAGGTCCATGGATGATTTCAAAACATGTCTATCGCACTAAAATATTTATTAAAATGGTTCATGCAGACATTTGAATTTTAGATAAGTAGAGCTCTGAGAGAAGGCTGCAAAAGCCTTGCAAATTATGATTTTACCCAGTGACTACTAGGAAAACCAAATATATGCAATAAAACCAGGGAGTGGAGATCACACTTTTCCCTTCTATGGGAGTCTATGACTAAATGCATGTTCTTCTTGGGTGTCGTGTTCCAGCCCCAGTTTGCACACTGACAGAGGGGTGAAGAGAATGCTCCAATCTTTGTTTTTTGCTAACTGCAAAAATAGGATAGCGTCACCAACCTCTTGCACCCAAACTACAGGATGGGCTGCTTGAATCACCACTGACATGTTACATGCGATCTTGGCGATCAACAAAAGCAAAACACTGAATATGCAAAGGCAGGAGTTTATTGTTAATCTAATTAAAGTCCTTGTACTCTAATCAAAGAATTCTTATTCGTTCACTTGCAACTATGTTAACGTTGATACTTTAAATAACACAGAGTTAAAATGATACAAACACAAACTGTCTAGTGTCTACCCCTTCCTTTGGTGATATTTTCCCCCCCTCCACTGTCCCATTGGGCTTTAAGGTAAATGAGCAGTCTAGGGTAAAAGGGTGTATAGCTAGTCATCAGCATCCTGATTCCTTGAGATTATGTTACGAATGATGGAAAAATCTCTATTTCTTCCAAATAGAGTGTTTTCTTCATCTAGATGTCTTTGTTTCAGGAACCTGCTCAGGTTTAGGTTTGATCTAGACACCTATAACAGTTGTGGATATGCAAAAAAAAAAAAAAAAAAAAAAAAAAAAACCAAAACCAAAAAAACAAACCAAACCAAACCAAACCAAGAAAAAAAACCCCCAAAAAATACCAGACCAAACAAACAAAGTTCCCAGGACACAGAGGAGTTTAGTTTCAAACAAGGATGAGGCATTTTCAGCATATTCAGCAATTGTCTGGTTTTGACTGTTTATTAAATCTTGTATTACGCAACTTTGCTTTTGTTGGGTCTACTCACAAATAGGTTCCTGTTTAAGATACGGGTGTTAGATTCTGTATTAATGCATTTACCTCATCCTGCATTTGAATCACAAAATATAATCAATTGTAAAGATTTTCTCAGAATGATAAAGCTTTTTTTGATTGGTATTAATTTGCACTGCATTCATTTCCCTGGATTACTGCAATCCACAACTAACATTGTTCTACAAAACTTTGCATATTTTAATCTGATGCCACTTTAACGTGACAAAACAATGTTGATTCAAAGTTTTACGTTCTTTAGAAAATGGGTTTTCTTGAAGATATGCCACAGGACTGCACACATATAATAACCTATTTCTGTTATGCTGGTCTCGCACACTGACTTTTTTTTTAGAAAAAAAAAAAAACATAAGGAGAAGAACATTTGAGGTGATCACTAGTTTATAAATGTTCATGAAATGCTTATCTTTTCGTAAAGCAGCTCTTTGAACAATTCGGTTTGTTTTTCATGTACAGACAAATGATTACAACGTAAGAATTGTATGAATGTAAGAATCAGTATACCATTTGGCTGAACAGCCTCTTGAAATAACCATCTAAAAACTTTTAATTAGGTAGAATCTAATGAATTACATCATTTAAGTTGAGTTAAATAGCTGCTTTACATATCAATGTGTTTTTTACCCCTTTAATGCTTATCCCATTAATGACGATAAAATAGCAGAGCATTTAAAAAAAAAAAAAAAAGAGGGAGAAGACATTGTATTTGTCCCTCTTAATGGTAAAGAATGTATGTATTTTAAAGTATGAACTGCACTGTAGAGCTTTAATTTCGATTAACAATTAAGATCAACTTGAGCAAGATTAAAAGGTAAGGCAGATGATTAATATATTTATTTAAGGCATATTTTATGCCTTTTTCTTAATGAAAAAGAATATGTAATTGGCTTAGAACAGAAGGCAATACAAATCAATAGCTATCAGATCTCTAATGAAAGTCCCAGTTCAATTTTCTGTTAAAACCTAAACCCTTATTTTAAAGGCCTGATGTCATAGATCATTCCAATTAACCAGAATATGCAGGACATATCCCAGTTCTGGCTGAGATTTGCTTCTAGTTGTGCATGTTAGACTTCCAGAACTGGTTCTATATGAGGGTGGAATTTGGCAAATTTTTCACAATTTTATTGATTTCTATGTGAATAATAGGTCTGCATTTTATATATCCACTGAAGGAGAAGAGCTTCAGATGGACCAAACCAATGGATGTTATAATATAAACTTACAAACCACAAAGTTGGTTTCCCCTATGCTATTACCACCGAATATTTCATTATTTAAATTTTGATTCACATTCAAAATGATCCATTCTCAGAATTTACTTTAATACCAATTTCTTGCAAGGATTTCTGGATTCTGGATGCTGACTTCCAGTTTACTTTGTGCATTTGATTCCTTTTAATTGTTATTCTGTCTAAAAAAAAAAAAACATATCCTTCAGACACAAGAGATACAAAAGGCTTTTCATTTTATAGATGCAAGAATGATGCAGAGGGAAACTAATGATATGTCTAAAGACACAAGGAAAGCATTTGCCAGACTCATGGGAAGAATTTCCCAGATTTCCTGAGCATCCTGTCACCAAAGTAAAATAGTTACTAAAAATACAAAACAGCCCAGGAGAAATCACCTGTTGCCTCAAGACCTGAACTTCAACACATACACCTGGGTGGGGGCAACCCCTGGTATCAGTAGAGGCTGGGGGATAGAGGGATGGAGAGCAGCCCTGTTGAGAAGAACGCGGGGGTCCTGGTGAGTGAAAAGCTGGGTGAAAAGGTGGTGAAACACTGGTTGCCCAGAGAGGTGGTAGATGCCCCATCCTTGGAAACCTTCCTGGTCAGGTTGGACAGGGCTCTGAGCAACCTGATCTAGTTGAAGATGTCCCTGTTCATTGAAGGTGGGTTGGACTAGATGGCCTTTAAAGGTCCCTTCCAACCCAAACTATTCTATGATTCTATGAAAATGTAAGCTTTAGGACTATACGTTTAGACCATATCATTCACGAAGCTCAAATCCACAAGGATATAATTCTTTAAAAGTGAGTTTGAAGTTTAAAGCAAACATCACTCCCCAAACATGCCAAAAGTCTGTAAGGACCTCCATTTTTGAAATGTGGTAAATGCCTCAATGTTTGCTTCAGTAAGCACATCAATTTGCCATGTGAGACCTATCACAGGACCGAGATCCCAGAATCAGATCTTCCTCCACCTGAGCAGGAGGGAAAGCCTGATCTGAGGGAGGGTCAGTGAATGTTGGCCCTGCGCAAGCACAGAAGCTTCCAGAGCACTTCCCATCAGAAGGATGCCCTGAGGGAGTCCATTTTTTTTGTAAAACAATTCACTTCTTCCCAATAAATGATTTAAGAAGTCAATTAGGCAATGAAAACAACAGCACTTAAAAGATTTTTTACCTCAGGAGTGCCCAAGGCTTGGGACTGTCCGGGCAGAGCAGCTGGGCAGGACGCTGGGGGCTGCCCTCTGGGGCAGGCGGCCATGAGGCAGCCGGGCCGTCACCTCACCCACGGGCACTATCCCATGGCTGGAGGCAGACAGGGCACCTAGCGGGGCCGATGGGCATTGGGAAGGACATTAACAACCCCTGTCTGAGATATTCAGGAAATCAAACTGCCCATGGACAGAACGCGGGGCAGGCAGGACTGGAGCGCTGCTGTGGCAGGGAGGGATGGACCCGGCTGGGCTAAAATGGCGTCTGGGCCTGCGGGGCGTGGGGCAGGCCTGAGGGAGGCCGGCCTGGGCCAGGAGGTCCCGTTACTGCACTGAGGGCACCAAGGCAGAAAAAATTTTTACACATATGTCTCCGATGGTCCTAATAGAGAATTCGTAAGAAGATACCGGGTTGAAGCATTGTTTGGTCAGCTAGCAGGATTTCTCCTTCAGGTATACATCTTTTTGACATATATATTTTCAGTCAGACAATCCAGCCTTTTTTCTTTTTTTTCACTCAAAGATCATTTGTTGAAGTAGGGACTTGCCTTACTTGCAAACAAAAATCTTAATTATTGTGAGATAAATTTTCATTAAAAGTATATTAATATATTTCCTTCAAAACAGACTTTCAACCACGTTGAAACATTACTTATAGTTATCTAAATACAGTTTAAGAAGCCTACCTCGAAATGTTTGTTTCCCCAAAAGTGTTAAGACTAAATATTTGGTTGTGAAATGTAGCTGGATAAAAATGTTTACTGTCTTTTTTTTTTCACTGATAGACATAACAAAATCACTGGGACTGAGACATGCAGATATCGCATCTGCTTTACTTATATTTGAGTTCAGAGTTGTAATGCAAATTTGAATGTCTTCAAGAATGCATGATTTTTATCTGATAAGTATTTATTAGTGGTTTAGTCATAGATAAGATACATTTACAATAGTTATTGCTTGTATATCATAGCATCATAGAATCACCTGGGTTGGAAGGGACCTTTCAGATCATCTAGTCCAACCATCAACCTAACTCTGACAAAAGATTAAGCAAATAAAATCTAATGAATTATTAGATCAAAATAAAAGGCATGTATTTTATCAGACGTGAAGAACAGGGAGCTGGCAGTTACGTGGATCAGGGTTTTGGTGGCAGACCAGCATATCCTACAGCAGCGAGGAAAGGGGAAGGGTTAAAAAGCAGTTCTCAATTACCCCACCCTTCTATTTTGAAAATAAACATATCAGTGTTTTGGGGAAGAGGCTACATTACAGCTTGCTTCTAACAATTAGACAAGAGCTAGCATTACTGAGAAAGCTGTCAAGAGAGCTAACTGTTGACTGGAGATAAATGTTGCAGAGGTTCCTGATTCACAGCTTTCGCTGCGGCTCCATAAGAAAACAGGATTTACATCTACTAATGAACTTAAACTGCTACCCTTACATTTCCCCCCTCCTGCAAACACCAAGAAAAGAATAGGAGTTTTCAAAGCACGATTTGAGGAGGCAAGACAAGTTTCCTGTTAATTAATCAGGCAGGTCTTTAAATACCATTTTCATGAGGGAATGTTTTAAATTAACAAAACTGATTTCACTGAAACTCAGAACATCACCGTTGTCTTCACATTCCTATTTAAAATGATAAGTGGCTAATTGTATTTCTTTTTTACAAGGAAAACCTTTAAACATACGTATCAGAAAAAAGATATAATGAGTTTGAAAGATGAGATACTGTAATTGGAAACATATTATTGGTAGTTATTCAAATGCAATTTTTCTTAATTGCCATATTTGTGAGGTAATTTCAGCTATTAAATCAGTGAATCAGATTTACAAACATCCCTTTCTGTGTTTGGTGTACCCCTAATTTATATTCTCACTTGCATCTGTCCTTACGGTATGCAATGCTTCTTTCTTTCTCATAGCCTGAATCACATGAGCTGACTTGAGCGTTAATCTAAGCCACCCCACCCACCTGCAGAAGACAATTAGCTGCCAAAGCTTCTCCTTATATTGAGGTTTAAACTTTGACCCTGTCTAACAGCTCAACAACAAAACCAAGCCAAAAAGCCTTGTGTACCAGACTGGGAGGTACGATCCTGTCTATCAACAATTAATGTTTTTCCTAAATTCCTTGCCTTTGTCTTCCTAGCTTGTATGTGTACGTTGATAGGCTACCTAATGGTGTCTGATGAACGCTCTTGTCCCTGTTGTGTTACTTCTACTGCCTTACTAGTAGCTAGGAAAACTTCTGCGCTGTGACACATCCAATAGTTGTAAAAATGAAGATATTATTACGTACGAATTCTGTAATAAAATAGATTGTCATGTGCATGTATAGTATTTTTATCTTCCCACCTGAACTACTGTGTCATATCTAGAATACTGCGTCCAGTTCTGGCCTCCCCAGTACAAGAGAGAAATGGGGTTAGTGGAGAGAGTCCAGCAAAAAACTGCTAGCACAGATTAGGGACTGGAGCACCTCTCATAATCAGAGATAAATATTATATTATACTGTTCTCTCACTTTAACAAGTCTAGAGCTAAGTGTCTCTCACTGCCTTTAATTTTCAACACTGATTTGAAAAACAAATTATAATTCATGTTAGGTTAAAAATATAGCATTAAGTTATTGCTACAACAGAGAAATTATTAAAAATAACATACAACGTTTTCTATACTTTTAATTCAATAGGGAGGATAGCAAGATGGTAACAACATATTTTGACTCTGAACTGTTAACAAAATCTTGCAAGAACATGTATTTTGTGTATCATGTGTACTGTTTTTATTAGCAAAATATTCTATTATACATGTTCCTTTTGATTTTCCAAATGCTTTGGGGTCAAACAGTTGGTAGGATGCAATATGAATCATGGTAAATAATAATAATTAGAGCTGCAGAACTAATTGTTTATTTTACCTACTAAAGGTCCAGAATTTTTCTTGCATATCTGAGATTTAGAGAATTCAAAAATTCTAATTGTCTGGCAATTGTTTGTCAGGTACAGTGTATGTTTGTGTACTGATAGCTGCCCACTAAAATCTCCATTGTCATGTTAGAGTCTTTATCCCAGTGGCTTGTTCTATATGTACACTAGTGTGGAAAAGCTTATGAAAACAGACAACTATTTATCTGTATATGTATCTTCCAGCTGCTTTCAAAGAGGACAATTAATTTGCATATATTTAAGAAAAAAGTAAGTGTAACAGACAGAAATGAGGATAATTAACATTCTCCATCAAAGGAATGGAAAACCTTATGAGGCCTGAAGAGTTTGTGTTTCTTTTTTCTTTTTATTATTTTAGCAAAATTCAGACTGAGAGGGGCTACAACTGCTTTTTTAAATACATCATTGGGTAACCACTTAGGAGGAAAAAGAGCTATAGAAGACAAAGCATATTTTTGGCACGAAAACAAATGTGTAAGCACTAACTAAGAATAAATTTATGCTAGAAATAAGGGAAAAAACCCTCCAGTCATCAAGGAAGTGATTCTCTGGAACATTCCAAGAACAATACCTGGTGACCCAGCAGATCACTCCTCATCCTCAGTCTTCAGTTTTTATATGTTTAAAACATTGTGGGCTGTGGTATCCCAGCCCTCCCAAACAGCTGTGGCTTCTTGCTACATTAGCTAAATGTCACTTTAAAGTGTACAGAGGAATACAAAGGGAAAAGAATTCATGCAGTACAAAAGGAAAATATATTTTTAGAATAACGCTAAAGCTGAAAACTTCATTTTTATGGATTTCCAACTACAGTTTTTCAAGCTTTTTAAGTATTTTGCCAGTTTGTCAAAGGTAATGTTGTCCTTGAGGATTTGCCCTGCAGTTTTATAGCTACTAGCTTTCCTTATTTACAACTGCATTAAGCAGGTCGCCTGATAGTAGCATAAATGGGTATGAAGCAGTGGTGATATTTAGTCATTCCTAATAAGAATGCTGGCTAGGAGATACGTGTTCCAAGGGGCCAAGAGAATATAGATGAATTACGTTGTGGAATACGGGGCATGGAAACCCTAAGCTATCAATTAAATTCTCACCGTTTCAGTGGAAAGAATTGTGGATTATCAACAAGATTAATTATTCTGAAATGCTAATGTTGAAATCTCTGGTAGACTATTAGATGTTGTCTGTGTTACAGACAAATTTACTGGGACAAGGAATGTGGGAAAAGGACAGGTTTATCCTCCACGCTAGCACTGTTTTTTGACAGGGCTGCACAGCTGTTTATGCCTAGGTATCAGAAGCTGACATAACAGTCTCCTCTTTATAAACAAGCATTACTTTTATTGTAATCACCACTATTTATCTTTGGTTGGTTGGTTGCATATTTCTACCTAAGAGGACATCTGGGCTCCAGAAAGGTACTCAGAAGCAAAAAACCTGGATATTGCCTGGAGAAGGCAGCTGCACTGTAAGGGCACCGCAATGTCTGGGTCACTCCATCCATCTAGGAAGGGGCTCACAAATTACAGGAGTGGAGTTATGGAGCAACTCAACGCAGAGCTGCAACATCCCTCAACCCTTAACGCAATCCAGGAAGGACAAAGGCTGTGTGAAAGCACCTTTGTGTTCCATCTCCATACATTTTCTGGAAAAAAAAAATCTCAAACGGATGTTAGCATCACTTGTTTGTTCTAATGTACAGCATCTGCAAATTTCACTCCCCGGGGTCATTGTCTTAAAGCATACAGTTTCCCCACCCCCACCATCTACTTGTATTTTCAGACCTAGAAATGTGCAATAAGCACTGTAGTTGCAATTCTTAACTTAATTGGCAGTCTTTCAAGTGCTATTACATCTAAAAGGTTGGCCTTTAATCTTGCTACACTGCTACTTAAAATGCCTGATTTTTTTTTAATGCACTGACCATATTCACTCATTTTAAATATCACTCTGACAGCTCTATACAACAAAAATCACTGCGTTGGAGAAGTTCATTCAATAAATGGTTTTAACATTTAGAGTAATACAAAGTAGATATTTTTGCCTGTAAAAACTTAAAATGTTTGGTTCTTTCACCTAATTAGCATGAAGTCAAGGAAAATAAAGAACTGGAAATATACTTTCTCCTTTATCTAGCCCACTTTTCAAAATAGCTATTTTCTTTACTTTTCAACTTTCAACAGTTGCTGGGAAGGTCTCTCATGTTTTTTTCCACTTGAGGGCAAGACAGATAAAATATGGCTGCTATTCATAGTCTGGCAGTTGCTGGCAGTCTCTGTACCTTGGCCAGATTAAGCATAAATATGCTATCTCTACATTTCTTTAGTCATATTCGCATCAGACATTAGGTTTTCTTTGAAAGGAAAAAGAAGGATGCTTGAAGCCCTGAGTCTGAAGATTTATTTTTTTTTTCCACCCTATTAATCTAAACAGGTAATTTAAACCTGAAGACATTTTTAATGAGACCAAAGTATTTGGTTCCAATATTAAGAGAAATGTAACACTATAGATTGCACAAAAAAAAGGCATTTTTAGGAATCAAAAATATCCTTTAAATGTTTTTTGAGTTAAGAGAAATAGTCTTATTTGGCTTTATTCATAATCAAAGCAAATGAAAATATTTCTGAAATTTCTACAAAATTATAATTTAATTTCCTTAACAGCTCAAAATAATTTGTATGACTAACACTTAGGGGTGTCTGTAGAAAGTTGAAACCCAAAATTCTGCAAAGTGCAAACCGACATATTTATCTCATGAGTACGTTAATTCCTCAACATATTAGAATTTGTCAGCCTATTACAGCAGATTATAAGCCTCCATAAAACTCCAATAAACAACTCCATAAGGAATAAAATAATAAAACCAACATGAGCAACCTCCTTAAGCAGCATGTTGATACCTCTCTGCCTTTGCAGGGTAGAGACAAACGTGTACAGCAAGAGTCAAGAAGAAAACTGAAAGTTCTTCAGAGACAGACAGATGTACATCTGCGCAGGTGGTTTGGTAAGTTTAATTCAACATTTCCAAATCTTCAGAAACAGAAAGAGAATTTATCTACTACCCACAAAGTTGTTGCAGCTTTGTTTTACCACCTTCTGTTCATTTTCTCTTTTCAAAGAGGCTTTATTCTGGCATTTTCATCACAATATGCCCAGTGCAAGATTATAGTGATGGATGTGCTGCTTTTAAGCATAGGAGGAATGATAATTTTAATACACAGCACACATGGCATAAGGGATCAGCAACAGAGGTTGGATTTTGTGCAGGTTATTCTTTATTCTCCATGATCCAGCAAGTACTAAGAAATGGGGGGGGGAGGGGAAAGAAAAAGGAAAGAAAAAAGAAATTTTCTAATTTGAAAGAGCAGGAGTATATAAGAATGAAAAGACTCTTAATTTGATAAAGGTGATGAAGTGTTCTGAGAATGACAGCATCCTTCTAACATACCAATTTTGCCTTCCAAATAATGTGTACAATGATGAGCAAGAGATGTGGAACCACTGGGTTTACTCCCCATACTAGCAGTCTGTCTGTTCTTGAATCTAACTGTTGAGGGATGTAATGAAACCGTGGTAGTGGAGTACCACAGTTAAAAATAAAAATATCACTTTGCAGTTCCATTTCACGTACTGTATTTGCCATGGAAGTCTTAAATTCTTAAATTATTTATTTCTCTTTCTGTGTTGCTTTAAGGATCTTAACCCAAGGCAGACTCTAGTCTGCTTCAGAGTCTACTGTTTCAGAGATTTTGATGAGAAAGTGGGAAAACTTACGAAATAATAATCGTGAAGCCTATCTGTTTGTCTGTAAGAGCTGGCAATACATGTTTTTTCTGTGATCAAGTATGCTTGTTCTCAGGAATTATGTCTCTCCTGAAAAGCCTTTCTTGAAAGGCTTGAATAGTCTTTCTTGAAAGCACTGATTGCACTGGATTCTACAATTTAACCATATTTAGCCATATATCAGATGTTTAGAAATGTTTCCTCATAAGGATTCCAAATGTAATGTCATGTAATCCTATTATGATATCCTTACGATCAAAGAATGAAACAGCCAAGAGGGCGGGCTGACTGACTTGCAGATATCTTTAGCTAAGGTTAGTACAGAAGTTGTTCTTGTATATTTTCCCAGAAAGTATCAAAAAGGACTTGTTTTAGAAAGTTAACTAGTCTCATACTACTTCACTCTTTTTAATTGTCTCTATTCTTTAATGTTCTTGTTGACATGTCAGCAAGAACAGACCTCACATCCTAGGTCACCTGATGCAAGCAGTATGACATGATGCCTTCAAGGCTTTAAGTGCTCTTAGACTTCATAAAGTCAGAAACAACAGCTCAAATTTGTCCATGAACTGTTTCAGACAAAATAGAAAGTGCTTTGTTTATCTGTAGTACAAGGATTAAGATGTAAAGTGTAATATTTTTCTCTTCCTTTACAAACAATCAAAGTGAACACATCGACTGAACACATCAATTGTGATAATAAAAATTGATTAATTATTGTAAGGTGAAAAAGCAGGCTGAGAACCAAAATAACTGGGCAATATTGTCAGTCTGGGGCATTTTGTTTCAAATTTTCCAGCATTTGACATGTTTCATAGATGTTCAAGTCCTGGAATCATACTGTCATAAGAGCCTCTGTTTATAAACTTTTTTATTTATTGTAAAATAAGATCTGAAGTTCTTATGATCGTGAAAACAACCTTGAAAGAAAATTGCTTTGAAAACAGAGGGTAAATAAAAAGATGTAAACTTTTCTATTGGTTTGAGTGCCATGAGAAGTAAAATATTTTTGAGAATGTAGGGACTTGCATTACTACGTTGAGCATCAACTCAGAAATGTGAATAGGAGTAAACTTCTTGCTAAGTACCTCTTACCAGCAGGTAGGTCTGAGGTTCTCTTGAGCTTTTAGGAAAGGAGGTGACTGAAATATGTGGATCTTCAAGGCATCTCCTGCCTCATCCCAGAGCTTTCTGGTGCAGTATTTATCTTCCCTCATTTCCTCTGTTCAGGAGCTAAGTTCAACAGATCCAGGCAAAACTCAGACGATGAGGCTCTGCATAGCTGCAACAGCATCTAGTGAGCCGCTCTAGAATACTGAAGAGAAGTAAAAGTTGACCGTGCTGAAGCTAGCAGCAAAAGCCCAATAATTTACTGCAGCTGGGTCAGAAGTGATTGCTCCTTGCTTTCATAGAATCACAGAATCATAGGGTTGGAAGGGAGCTCTGGAGATCATCTAGTCCAACCCCCTGCCACAGCAGGGTCACCCAGAGCAGGTGGCACAGGAACGCGTCCAGGTGGGTTTGGAATGTCTCCAGAGACGGAGACTCCACCACCTCTCTGGGCAGCCTGTGCCAGGGCTCTGCCACCCTCAGGGTAAAGAAGTTCCTCCTCTTGTTTAGGTGGAACTTCCTATGCTTTGTGATTACTAAGTGAGAAAAAGGGTATTTCACAGATAGATATTGTGATCATTCCACATATTGTTAATATTTTCCTGGATAGTGATGTCAACGTTGATGGTAAAATGGCCTTAAAAAGAGGGTTTGTTTAGTATTAGTTAGGGAATCCATTATTGAGATAGAACTGCAATTTGTCATAGAATAGCACATTCACATCTAATTAAAAAAAATGTGGTCAGCTTGGAAACTGAGCCCTTCTAATTTAATGGTGTATTTGAGAACAAGAGAAAGCATCACTGAATATTTTCATTGTCAAATTATTCAACCCATCGTATTTAAAAACATTCAGACTCCGGAGAGCACTTTACATATGCAATAACTGCTGTTGTTGCTTGTTACTATTCAATTGTGTTTTATCAATAATCTTACATAATATTTAGCTAAAATGCCAGTCCAAAGGTTACCCATAATGAAGTACAAGAAGATTTGCATAATAATTACTCATCAATTCAACAGAAGAGAAGAAATAATGAGTCTTTCAAAAACCTGAAAATTTCAATGAGGTTATAAATCCGAATCTACTAACAATACACTTAATGTATTTTCTTCCAAGGCTGCCCAAAAATTCTTTTAGAAATCACAGCACAGTATACTCTTAAAAAATAAATCACCTGACCATAATCATTCCTTTCTTGTCTTGGGAGATTCTTTTAATTAATTAATAATGATAATAATCCACGCTTCCGTATTACTTTCCCTCTATGATTAATGAAGTGTTTCATAGGCATTATTAAATTAAATCTCCTAATACCCTGAGAGATGAGTAAATACTATTACTTCAGCTACAACATAGAGAAGAGAAGTTAGGTATGGAAAGGTTAAATAACTTGCCTAGCACAGTGTGAATAAGGATAAATATTAGGAAATTGGGAGTAATTCCCACCCCTAGAATTATGAGATGGGTTTAAAATCATGTGGGTTATATTTCTTAATGCTATTTTTTATTTGGTTTTGCTCACCTGGATTTCGGCCTTCAATTCTTTTTCTAATAGTTCTTTTTAAAGGTTCCTCTCTACAACCATGGAGTCTAGAGACTTTTTTTTTCCTTAAACTAGAGATAGAAAACAATAGATAAAATTCTCACATAAAAACTCATCCCTAGGGGCTTAGACTTCAAGCAGAGCAACAAATAATCTGAGATTGAAACAAAAAAAAAGCAAACAAAAAACCCGCCCCAAGAATCCAGTGCAGCAGAACTCAAAACAAATAATTTCTTAAATTTTTTTCTTGGTTAGGTCCTAAAGGCAAGCTTTTATATCCATACTCAGGTGCCTACAGAAGTAACTTGACTTTTGCAAGCTAATCATACACACAGTGCTTTTCCTTGAGTAAACTGAAATTTAATGAAGGCTCAGAACCATTGAGCACTCAGGACACTTTTTAGGTGTGTAATTAAAAGGTTCTGGGCTGAGCTTTTGGTTCCAGTTTTGAGAAATCTGAACCTGTATCTCCTGACTTTTACTCTTGGCTTGATGGCACATTTTTCTTCTTCACATTTTTATTTATATTGCACTTGTCACCATAGCAGATTAGGGCAAATTAAATTCCACAATAATTCACCAAAAGCTGTGAGTTCTATTTTAAGATTAAGAGCAGTTGGTTCATTATAATAAAATATTTCCATGTTAACTGCATAGTCTAGGAAATGATGAAATTATTTTTACAACAGAATTAACACTTTTGACACATGCAGCACAGGAACCATAAGTAAAGGAGAAGTTAAATAAAAAATGTTCTTCCTGAAGGTGTAGATGCTTTATGAGACCTTTGTTTAAACAGTTCTTTTTAATGGATTTTTTTTTTTTCCACAATGTTCTCTGTCGGATTAAATTCGCTTTCCTCTTCTGCAGTGTAAACAAAATGCGTGTAAATTCAGCACGTTTGGTATAACACCTTTGGCAGAAGTGCTCAGCATGGTGACGTCCTTTAGCCTTAGTATTCCCTTCAGCCCTTCTATTGTAAGTTCCTGTGAAATGAGGAGCAGATAGCTTAATATTTTTGACCTCCAGCAAAAGTTTGGATGGAAACTGCATGAGCTCAAGCACAATTAAGCACTAATATAATTGTCTTCATATAGCAGAAATAAATTGTCCTTTCGTTGTAATACTTCTGTTTTATACTTGAGAGAAAGGCCAAAAAGGGATAAGGAATGATTGCTTCAATGAGCGTATAGATCAAATATGAACTTTAGCATGTAAGTAAGCACATATCTAAAGGATTGTGCTCTTTGATTTACTCCTGGGCCTAGCACTGTCATAAATATAAGGTCAGTCTCTTTTTCAGTGTCTGAAGCAGCCATTACGTTTTACTTTATGAACTGTACACCCCATCTCTGTACTGTACAGGACTAAACCTCATTTTTCTCTGTTTCCTAAATAATTGATACACAGCCATTATCGCAACAGAACTCTTCCACTAAAGGGTTTTCCAATGCAGCCTCTCCACAACCAATTTGACCTGCACTTGCAAAATAGAGAGGTAATTTGTAATCCATTGGGGCCATTTTCCTTTTTAAACTAAAATTACTTAAGGACAATATAATCCAGAGGCAAGAAGCAACATCTGGTGGGGAAAAAAATAGTCTGTATATTGTAAAAATTATAGTATATTGAAATACATATTTTAACTTGCTTTCTCTTGGAAAAATATGCTGTACATAATGACAGTACAAACCAGAGTTCAACTCTTTTAATCAATATTTAAACAGACTTTATTGAGGGATTTCATTGTTATCTTGTAGGGTTTGGGGCGGGTGTGTGTGGGGGTGGCATTTCAGGAACGTTTTGTGAATGGGTGATATTCCCAAGTGATCTATTTGTTTCTTGGATGTATTTCTTGGTGGGTTTGGAGCTTTTATTATTATTTTTTTTAATTTTTTTGGTAGGGACTATGTGGTAGTGACTACCAAGCTGTATGGGTAAACTCAACTGAAAGCAAAGAGATTGGGAGCAGGCAACCTTTCAACTAAACAGGGAAACACCACAACTGACTGAGCGATACATGCAGCACCCTGTTCTGATCTTTGCCCCTTCCCATACAGTAACTATGGATTGTTTTTTCCTCCTTTTCTTCTTTCCCCACCTCTTTTCTTCTTCATTGCTGTTGTTCCTTTGGTCATGTGTTTCTTCTTCGGCATCATTCCATGCTCTGTTCCTACGTCTTACCTGCATTTCCAGAATTGTCTACTTCCTCCAAGTTTTGTGCTTTACCAGAAGGCATAGAGAAATATCATCATACCTCCATTTTACAAATTAATGTGATTTCACTGCATAGGGCTCAAACAGGCCTTCCTGTAATACTGTAATAGCGCTACACAACTTGCAAGATCACCTACTACACAGGCATTCATATGTAAGCACAAAACGCCTTTTCAAGGTGTGCAGAGATGCATTCTGCACAATCACCTCAGACAGCAGGATTAAGCACTATAACTTTAACCTCTGTGAGTGGTGCCATAAGGGAAATTTTTAAACTGAAATATTTAAGTGTCTTTAAAAGTCCCTAAACCATGTTCTTACTATCCATGCTGATAAGAATTCAAATGAGGATTTAGCTTTTAGCCATATATACATATATTTGGTTTTCTTGTTTATGTTAAAGGTTCTGCAATAAAAATCAATGTGTGGAATGGTAATACATGTAACAGCATCAATAACAATAATTCTTATATTCTGCTAAAGGCCAAACCACTGTCAAAGTGGGATTTCATATTATGCTTTCGTCTTCTTTTAGATAAAAAAACTATCCATTTCATTTCTGTAGCACATTTATTGTCATTTGTTACAGCTCTGCTGCATGTGCTACTGATGCTGTTTAAGCATTATCTGTTACAAGAGTAACCTCGTCAGCTAGAATGGGATGTATGTGCATATGCTGATAAACTACATTATTGTGATTTAGCTGTAATTTATTTCATCCAGCATAAAAGGAAAAGGTAGAATATAGGACAATCTTACAGATGTATTAAGAGCCTGAACTAGATTTGCTAAAAGCTTACATATTTCTGAGTGCTTTTCCTTAAAAAAAAAAAAAAGCTTTATATTTAGCCCTATTTTATTTTCCCTAAGGAGGATAATATTTATTATTAACCGTCGATGTTTTCAGCATGGAGTTACGCACAGATGATTCAATCAAATAAGCAACCTCACTGTCTTGGATGTTGTACAAATATACAGGGAAGACAAACTCCAGTCCCACATAAATTAAAACCTGAAAAAGTCTAGAAACAGACAGAGGCTGGAGAACAGACAGTTTAGTTAAGCAAAATAGTTGGGATATAATGAGTACAATTGGGATGTAATTAATAATTTTGTATTGCATTTGTTTCCTTCTTCGCATAATGTATCCATTTCTTTTGTTAATCCTTGCTCAAGACTGATTGGGTGAAAACTATTAATGGTAATAACAGATGGGCATGGCAATAGCAGACACTATGAAAAGAGGGAGGAAAGTACAAAGTCTGGCAGCCAGAACTAGTCCGTTGCTGTATTTCAGTCTAGCTGTATTTTAATGCACAGTAAATTTTTCTACTGGTGTTGCCGTTGCTCTTCAGCGTTGCTAGAAAAACTCAAATTCTTTGAGATTCTGCTTAAGTGGTGTGGATAAATAAAGACAAAATCTGCTCCCAGTCTACCAGCTTTTACCTTTCCCACAGTCTCTCTATGCGGACAAATGAAGTTACTTCCCAAAGTGTCTAGGTAGCAAGGAAATGCTTTTAATGGCTACCTACTATCATCTAGATATGTAAGACTTCATACAAACTACTGAGTGTGGTTTTGACATGGTTTTTGTGGACAATGCAATTATTTATTTTCACCTACTGTTGACATTAAGAGAAATAGCCTTTATCCTTTTCCGTGTAATCAATATAAAAATATTGCTACGTCTCTCTTTCTATGACCTACAGCAGATGCTCCTCACTCTGCAAACTTAATTAAGCTGCTCACTAGCACCAGAATGCAACAAAGGCCATTCTGTGCAGCTCTTCTTACACTATGCCAAGACACTGGCATGAAGGTATTGTTTCAGAAGCACCAAACACAGTAATACTGGGCAGTTTAAATCAAATTTTTAATCGCTATATAAAGCCAGAAAATATATGTAGGCTGATTAGTCCTCCTGGTTTACAGCAATTGTTTAAAACAAGAGGGGAAAAAAAAACTCAAACTGAGAAGCTACACACAAATGAAAGCCAAAAGGCTGTGATGTGTATATACAACATAGGTGTGTATCATTTTACTTCTTTAAAAATATTCTCAGTTTCACGGTGATAACTCTAGCAGCCAGTTTTGTGTCACAAAAAATCAAGATAGGCCAGGCAATCAAAGACCACATTTCATTACTAAAGCATGGACTATAGAAATTAAGATAGGTTAATTAGAATGTCTGCTTTTACATGTTGACTTTTATGTAGTGGACATCTTGGAAACTTGCTGGAGAGATACTGAGTGAGATAACTTGATTCAAGGGAGCAAATTAAGTAAGAATGACAGAACGTTTCACAGGAGCATTAGACTAGCACTCCCCATTAAAGATTTTCTTGAATTATTCCTATATTCTTATATATTCCTATCTAGCTTAACAGCATTTCTCAGTCATGCAGAGAAATTAGATTTCTCAGTTCAAAACTGATCCATAAGCAAGAAACTAGGGCAGTCCTGTCGTTTTCAACCACGGAATTTTCAGAATATCTATCATAACTCGTATCTCTTGACAAGAGGGAGCTTTTCCAGGACATGGTGGGTGTCTTACACAAACTCTATAACATCTCTCAACACCCTGTGTCAGTGTGGACTGTATAATTTGCATATTAATATCCCACATCATGGTAGTATCGTTACCTGTCTGAAATATCTACAAAAGTAAGACCAACCTTCAGATTGTCAATCCAAACATGTTCAAGCCAGTACTCCTCCAAAATGAACCCATAAATGTGCCATCGGTAAGCAATACTTACTCTAAACAAAGAACCACAGCTGTGAACATGAAGATGGATTCATAGTGTCACAATATTTTCATGAGTTCCTTGAATAATTCCATATACTTGAGTACAAAATTATTCTGTATGTAAGACACATAGACAACATCTTCATGATCTGAACTCCAAACTTGGAATTTCTCCATCCAGCAGCAATTCAGTAATTACAATTGCCTTGTGGAACTGTCTCTGGAAGACTCTTAAAATAATGTGACCTTTCAAAACATCCTGAGCCATATCAAAATGGGAACCTAAAAACTTAAATATATAGAAAAATAGACCAGCAGACGAAACGCAAGATGAACAATGTCAGGAAAGAGTACTGCACACAGAAAACATACAGCAGGATTGACTCTAAAGTAGCCTTTGTGACTGTGAAAACGTATTTTTTAATCACCATGGACAATTCTTTGAAAATGTCACCTAATTATTTAGCAGTAAGCAAGAAATTTAGATAGAATGTTAGGGATTATTAAGAAATTAATACAGAACAAGCCAGAAGATATTATTGTGCTATAAGGTAAATCCACAGTACGCCCACATTTTGAACACTGGTTGTGGTTATGGTAATCCTACGTTAAAGCAGTAGATTAGAATTTGAGAATGTCTAGGCAATCACAACAAAGATTATCAGAATATCTATTAAAGAACAGTTTTGACTCAACTGTAAACTCACACATCCCTCTCACTGACTCCTTGGAGTTTGTGGGATCACTTTGAGCTTAGTGTTTCATCTGCTTTTTCCATAGGCAGCCACAGTTGGCCACTGCCAGAGATGGGATACGGATTCATAGGAAGTTTTGTTCAATTCTCATATTTTCCCTTCTTTCTTCATTGCTAATCAGTGTTTCAAATTGGAGGTCAAACCCCAGTTTGAAGTGATGACAAAACAAATGTTGTTTGTTTATATAGCACATAAGACTAAAAAAATCTCATCACTTGTGGGATCTTGCAATTCTGCCCTTTACAAATAGTTAAAAAGGAGAGTTTGGGAAGTTTCATCAAATATATATGGCCAGCTATTATCATAGAATCATAGACTGGTTTGGGTTGGAAGGGACCTTAAAGATCATCTAGTTCCAGCCCCCCTGCAATGGGCAGGGACACCTCCCACCAGACCAGGTTGCTCAGAGCCCCGTCCAGCCTGGCCTTAAAAACTTCCAGGGATGGGGCTTCCACCACCTCTCTGGGCAGTCTGTTCCAGTGTCTCACCACCCTCATGGTGAAGAACTTCTTCCTATTCATGCAGAATCCTACGGCGTATTCTCACAAATCCTCAAACCTTTTTGCAAAAGAACAAAGGAAGGTTACTAAAACATGTGAACGGTAACTCATCTCTTTCTTGTGAAACTTCTTTTTTTATACAGTGATCTCTAAGAAATATGGTCATTAGTATCTAGTATTTTTGTAACTAAGCGTTCCTTGTATGGCTATAAAAAATATTAAAATATTTTTCTGGTGTTTTCGTTTCTGAACATATACAGTAGTCAGGGCAGAATAATACAACAGTCATTCACTAAGCTACAACTTCCACGATTGAGCCCACCAAGACCGATTGTTCACAGTTGCCAGAATAATACCCCAACGGCAACAACAACAACAAATCCACAGCTGAAAGCTGTGTAGTTTTGCTTAGCTGCTTTGTTAGATATTCTTGGATAGGAACTTACCCTGAATATTTTACAAAGTATTTAGGGACATGGTTCTGCAAGTTGAGCATGGCGATTTTCAGTTGGTGTACTTTCTGTCTCTCAGTAAGGTTTGTCCTGCCTTGGAAATGTATGAATGAACCAGAATTTCTTCTGTAATAATAGGTTGTCTTAATAGCTGATGCAAGGTTTTTGTTTTGCTTTGTTTAAAATTCATGTCATCTTTTGGCATGGTCCTGTGTGCAGGGGTATGTCTTATTGGCCCAGGCCAGCCTCACCTGGAGACTCACCCTCTGCCACCTGCCCATGTGCCCAGTACCCCATCGGCAGGGGAGGGCTGTCTCTGGTCCTGCCTCCGCAGTGGACCTCAGCCCTACACGGTGGGTACTTGTCGCTTGGATGTTCCTGTCATAACTACATGGTAGCCTTGTCTCCAGCCCTACCCTTGACCCCGTCCCCTTTTGGTCCTGGCTGGGGTGCCTGGATGTCCCCTGGACCTGGTCCACTACTTGCCTTATTGGGGTCTGGGTCAAGCTTGGCTCCCAGCTCCCCTTCCTTGGAGGGCAGCCAGCCCTCACTGCTCCCTGGCAGTGTCAGCCGACCATCAAAGACCCCAAATGCGTACGTTGCCAGAATTCTTTTTCTAGGTGTAGATCCCAGGTATTGAAAAAGGAATTAACCCAGTCTAAGAATCCCTGGAGGTATTTAAAAGATGGGTTGACATAGTGCTGAGGGACATGGGTTAGTGATGGTTTTTGTCAGAGTTAGGTTGATGGTTGGACTCGATGATCTGAAAGCTCCCTTCCAACCTAGGCAATTCTAGGATTCTATGATTCTAAGAAGTATTTGTGTTTGTATTTACAGTTGCGTTCTAGTTCAGCTTATAAAACTGATCCTGGATTTATTAAATTTCTTTCTTGATCTTAATTTGAAAAAATGAACCACTATAAAATAAAGGGCCACTGAATTAGCAGCAGATTTTGTTCACCTGTATTTGTTTATTTTCAGAACAGATACTCCAGAAGTCAGTATGTCGGCCTGAATGTACGCAGTAATCATATATACTTAATAGCGCACAATATACTTGCACTGGAAATACGCAAAAATGTAAACATTAAAATATCTGAAGTTCTTGAGGAAAATGTTAAGCATCTAAATGAGCATTTAGAGCGTTTCTTTGTGGACCATGATACACCTAGAAAATTATATCAGTGTGCCCATATTCTAGAAAGTTCTAACGTCAGCATTTTCTCTTTTTGCCTAGAAAATTCCTTTTAAATTCCTATTGCATTTTTTATTCTGTCCTGAAGGAATTTCTCCCAAGATCATTTTAAGCCTGCTTTTGTTTTACCAAGTTCTACAATTTCACCAGCTCACTTCATAAGCAGTTGATACTTACCCTTATAATTCCACACCTTACAGTAAGCAATATAAAATTTATTTCATACAGATAATTGAGATAAAGCTGAATGTACACAGTTAGACCTTTATACAGGTAGACAAGCTGAGAGTAGGGAGGTGGAAAAATAGCTCTTCCATCTTGGTTTTGAGGTATCTCATGCCCTTCTCCAAAACATAGCATATTTCTGTATTTTCAAAGTTAAATGTAAGCAAAGCGTCTTTTACAAGACCTTTCATGTAATTCAGTTTTTAGTCTCTGTTGCTAGGCAGGTAAGCCAGTTTCCTCAACCTCTACCTGCTCTAATCCAACTGTAACAGCAGAATATTTTACCTCCCCCTCTTCATTACACATACCCTGATTTTAGTCCATTGTTCATCTTACTGGTCTTTTCTTTCTATATAACCTACTTATCCCCATGAATATGTTCAGAAAGATTTCCTGTGGTTATAAAACATAAATTGCGCAAAGTTGTCTCCATCCTTCAGATAATGTCATGAACCCAATTAACTCTCCGCACAGAAAAGAGGGAAAAAAAAAAAATCTATCTGAACATTAAATATTATTTGAATATGTTTCTGACTGGACACACTAGTTTTCAACAGGAAGGTTTTGTTTAGTTTTAATTGTGTAGATATCCAGCAACACTAACAGCTACTGTAGGACTGCTAAAAAAATCAGTATTTTCATTTAATACTTACATAGGTATTCTGCTAATCCTCTTTATAGAATGATGCAGATTACACCTTTCCCTAAATATGAGGCTTTTTCCTTTCAACCTCCTTCCCACTCGTTTTGCTAATCATCAGTCAGATGTCATGTGATCTACTGCCAGGTTCTCAAAACAAATAAAAACAAAGTGGAACAAATTTTTGTTTGAATCATAGTTGGAAATCCTTACTGATGTTGATGAATTTAATTATCTCGTCCCAAAAAAAAAGAATAGAATAATTAAAAAAAAAAAAGAAAAAGAAAAAGAATATCATACCAATTATGATCGGAAACAAAGGAACACCAATGGGTCTGTAGGCAGCTGTTATTTAAATTATAAATGTACTTTTATAATTAAGGAATGGTCACGAGGTTACAGTTACTGGTCAGGTGGAAAACACACTCCTTTCACGCGCAGAGAAAATGGCTAGATGAATGCAGTGCCTCCACACCACCTACCATGCAACCTTCTCACTGCCTGCTGCAACCATGGGCAGCTTGGAAGGACTAATGCGGCACTAGGAAGGAGAAAAAGTCATCTTATTCTGTGCCTCCTCCTTGCCTTCTCTGACAGAATTTGTACATATTTCTGCAGACATTTTCAAGAACGCAGCAAGAATATTTGGTCTACAGGTTTAAAATCACCAAAGCTCATGTTAAAATAAAAATAAAGGGAAAAGGGAATGATGGGCACAAGAAGGAAGAATAGAAAGACTTTTCATGGAGTGGCAGAGGAATGCCTAGAGTGGAAAAGACAGGTTGGGAAACGG
This sequence comes from Alca torda, assembly GCA_008658365.1. Taxonomy (NCBI): domain Eukaryota; kingdom Metazoa; phylum Chordata; class Aves; order Charadriiformes; family Alcidae; genus Alca; species Alca torda. The sequence continues at coordinate 78,736,341 of CM018079.1, read as the reverse complement.
ACAGGGGTCTGGGATATGTTAGAGAAGACCCCTTATGACTTGCCATCAGTTTCATGGGTCCTGTTTGTCAAAACATCCCTAGCAGCTCACATATCTAGCATTCACATTTAAGTGGAATTACTTGCCTGAGTGCATAAGAACCTGGTTTTACTTGGATACATGAGGATTTAGAATTCTTTAAAAGCCCGGGCTTTTCTGTTTGTAAAATTATATTTAGTAATCGTCAATGACTCAGACCTTATGAATAATAACCACTTCAGTTCAATGAAACCATTAACTATGCTCTTAAATTTGAAACAGTTTCATGGATTTGAATACTCCTTTACCCCAAGCTTTAAACTGTTGTTAAATTAAGCTACAAGAGTACCAAATCCCTTGACTTAGTGGCAAACAAGCAAACAACTGTTTTTAAAATTATTTTTCCATTTGATGCAAATTTCTGATTTTAAGTGCAATACTTCAACTCTGAAAAAAAAGTCCCTCTCCTTAAAATAAAATTCACTTTCTAACAGCACTGAAACTGAGAATTGATGACATTTCAGAGGAAGATGTATTTGCTGCTTTTTCTCAGTTCACTTTCTTTTGACAGGTTTTCGGTGTAGTTTCTTGGCTTATTTTCAGTTACACTAGTCTGTACCAAACAATCAGGGGGTTTTGGTAGAGAGATCATCAGTAGACTCCCACTAGATTTGTGCAGGGACGTATGCCGTTCAGCATATTCATAAATTATCTAGGGAAGGCGATGAATTGCGAAGTAAGTTTGCTGATGCTAGTGAGTTACTCTCGGTATTGAAAATGAAACCTGACTGAAATACTGCAGAGACTCTCATGCTATTGAGTGACCAAGCAGGAAATCCAAAGTTGCTAAGTGATGGGCATGCGGAAGAAGCTGAGCCCCCAATTCTATATGCTCAGAATGATGGAATTGTTCAGGTCGGAAGGGACCGCGGGAGGGATGTAGTTCAACCTCTCGCTCAGAGCAAGATCTGCTGTGAGATCAGAGGTCAGCTATGAGATCAGTCACCCAGTCACTACCCAGATCATTTAATCATTTCTCACGCCCGCTAGATATTCAAGGCAGGATTCACCGTGCCGTTGTTCCTCTCGGGGTTCCAGGAGTGTGTTTCTTTTGTCAAACAATGTTGTGTTATTCAAAACTATTGTGTACCTTCTGTTGTCAAAAGGCACGAACACAACATTGTAGATTTAAAGCAGGTACGCTGAAATTTTTCCAAATCTTATATAGGACATGTAGAATTTCATGCCATGAATTTCACATTTCCATTTTGCTATGAGTTTTTTTGTCTTCCTTTTTTTAAAATTTCATCATGCATGCTATAGTATAAAGCGTGTATTTTCTACTGGTTTACTTCAATGAAACATCGACTATTAGTGCAAGCATTTCTTTTGAAAGCACATTTGAACCCAATATGCATGGTGCCTAAATTCCTGTCAGGTCTCCAATGTTAAAGTGTTTTTAGGAAATCCAGCCAGCTGAAATATCTGCAACTTAAGATTCGTAAAAATGGAAAAGCTGACAAGGAGCTTCGATACGACGCAAAGTGCAACTTTGCTCACAATGTTGCCGCTTTCACCAAATTTATTGTAGTTTCCAACATCTTCAGTGCAACCTGTGCCAATCAATGCCATTGATAATCAGTTGTATTGAAAACATGAAAATGAAGGTCACGTCAGCCTGTATATGAAAATAACTGAGTGATGTATGTCAAATGAAACAAATACTTCAAAATGTGGACGAAATGTTGCTTGGCAACAGAATGCTTGGCTAATGCTGGGGTGGCTGTGAGACTTATGCAGTTGTTAAAACAGTGCTGCTTAAAAGCAGGAGGGAAAGCATGGTAGTAACAGTAATGAACATCTCAATAGTCATTATTTAAACATCCCCTACCCGTCCGTTGCTACTGAAGAAAAACAGTACTGTGAAAACCCGGCAGCTTTAAATCACAGTCTGTTTTCATTAAGAGAGCAGCTGCATTCATGGCAGGTATTAAGGTGGACATTATAAGAATTTTATTTTCTTTTTGGTTTTAGATTCATTTGATAATTCAGTTTACAAAAATAACTTAAACATCCCACAAATATTTGCTCAATTCGGGTGCAATCAGATAACGTATTTCTTATCCAAATGATCTAAAGATAAGAAACCTGTGAATAAATACAATATTTTCTGTCCAGTATTTTACGTAAGATACATTTTTAGAGTACACACCCACAAATTACATTTAATTTCCAGGCATAGACGAAGAAATAAGGCCATTTTTAAGGCCTTGAGCTGTTGGAATATTTGCATTAATCTGAGAAGGTGCTGGAAGGTAACTGGAATGAACAATGGGCAAAGTTCTGCTACAGGTCCAAATTCAAAAGAAAGCATTTTTAATGGAAAATTTAATTAATTTTAAGTTGACTTAGCTCATAGAGCAGAAAGACTTCAGTGCGCATTTCTGTAAGACATTTTATCTACCTTGCCTTCCAGAATTTAAGATAAAATTCTAGCCCTAGGGCACTGGGGTACCTGCCTGTGTAGAACTGCTAAAATAAGAATAGTTCTCCTGAAATGTATAATCTAAGTTTATCTCCATAATAGTGAGTTTGTGTATTTCTAGCTACCTGTCTTTAAATAACTAAATATGGCCCAATTTAATAAGCTAAGAACATTCCGAACAATTTCCCTCGTTAGAGTATTTTAATTTGGGTTAAAAAAATCAAAGTTGCTTTTGAAATGAGGTTGTGTGTGACTTTAGACTAATGCTTTTCTATGGGGTTGTAAAATATATCAAAAGATAATGTGTTCCTATAAATGGTAAAAATATGCGTTGTATACCATGACTGTATACCATGACATAAATTTCGGGGGGGGTTATACCTGGACAGTGTGACTGATAACGGAGTAATGATTGGTATCAGAAGTTACCTCTGAGTTTGTTTAAGGAAATTCGTTTTGCACTTCTCAATATTCCTTCAATTTTTCTTCATACTTGTTTTGTATATGTCTTAATTAGGCAGAAAAACCCAAACATTTAAATGCATTTCTGGAGAATTTAGCAATTCAGGGCTGGAATGGAAAAGCGACTCTTCTCTACCACTACATCATAAACTCTTCTAGAGTGATACTTACCTCAGGTAAAGTATTGCAATATCTAGACACAACAAGATCACTGAAAACTGAAATTTCGATTTCAGCTGTGAACTTCCTTCCTGTTATGGGTTTATATTAGCCAGCATTCAGTATTACTTTGATGTATTGTAGGTATTTTTGATGCTTCAGTTGTTAAGTGACCATATGTAAGTGCATGTATATACAGCAGGACTATCCAGTCACAAATTACACGCATCAGTCACTCCAACAGCTTCACTTCCAACATCAGTAGGGAAATGAAATCATCGCAGGGAAAAGCAATAATCTGTGGCTAGAGCAAATGTGTTGCTCTAAATACAGAAGTTTCTTGCCATGTGCACTAACCTTTTCTTTCATAGGAGGAGGAATATTTTGCCTATGTGTGTTACCCTTCCTCCTAGGGTCATTTTTCAGGCATTTCGAGTCCTGCACAAAGACCATCTGCCAGCAAGATATATATAACTTAAAAGTATAATGCAGTTATTTATTGGCTGATGCGCACAGAGATATCTAGGATTTAACAAGCTGCTAGATTAAGTACTCGTATGCACGCCGGCATGATAAGGCGCCCAGAGTCTCCGCTGGCCAGGCAGGCACCAGCCCGGAGGGGAAGGGCCAGATTCCACTGCCCCTGACACAGATCCTTTTTCACTGACTCCGTTTTCTTCCTCCAGGATTTTGTACCATTTCATGCTGATGTTCTTCCTCTTGAAACCTCGAGCTACTAACGATCCAGTCCCGACACTCCTAGTCTGTCTGCAGTTTTACCTTTCTTATCTTGCATAGCTCGACTCCGCAGACTTCCTCTCAACTTAGCACTTTCCTCGGAGGTCTGAGCCAAGGTTATGAAGCTGAGCCACGTCCAATCTAGGTCTTCACAGGCAGCTGCACCCTGTGGAGAGTGAGGAGGCAGTTACAGAAGGGATCATAGAGAGAGATGGGTACAGGTGCAATTCAGTTCATGACCAAAGACAGCAGAAAAAGCGGGCCTGACCTCAAAAAGCTGTTAAAACTGCACGGCTTTCCAAAGCCCGCTGACTCCTCTTTTATACCCTCCAAATCCTCAAAACAATCAACGCTAACGGCACTCCCCGCCTCGGTGTCATCTGCCCCTGCACACGCACTGCATCTCTTTCAAGCGCAAGGAAAGACCTCGCCCACAGCCCCAAACCCCAGGTTTCAGCGTAGCTGCTCTCTTATTGGATTCTGTTATTTCTGTTTCAAATACTGTCATGTGCACTACAGTACCGGAGATTAAAGCCTGTATGGGAAAACATGGTTTCATTCCTTTTCCCTTCAGAGAAGAGAAAGAGAAAATATTTTTGTTCTTTACCATCCATATGGCAAAGAAAGACAGTTTGGAAATAATGAGATCTTTCATCCTTTCACCTCTTTCACCTCTAATAGGAGGCAGGGATAGGAACAAATGGAAATTCTTTTTCTTTTGGCAGAGATGTCAGTCATCTTTGAGATGGCTACATATCTGGAGTTGCTGCAAGCAGCATAAACACATCTTTTCTGATTATAAATCTTCTAGCCAGTGGAGGTCCGGCAGTTTATTATCTCCTAGTTAGTTCTACAGTGCCCACCCTTGAAAAATTACGAAGGCTTGACCACGAGGAGTTTAGCAGTAAGTGGATCACATTCCCCAAAATACAGATTTTAAAACAATCAAGTTAATTCCATCAGGTGATTTTCGTGCTGATTCACTGTAGCCAATAGAGGTAAAAAACGAACGCTGTGCCCCAGATACACATGCCTGTCTGAGTCTGAGAGTCAGAATGCGGTCCAGAGGACGAGGAACTTTGTGCAGCTATTGCATAGTTAAATTATCTCCATTAGATAGGAAGCAATTTTGCCTGTTTGCGGGAGTATCTAAGATCACAAATGAACTACAACAGACCAATTATCCTCCCATACGTTATCCCTTCCCAGTTTTAGCAAATGCCAGAGACACTTCAGACAAAGACAATTGCGCAGACAGTACTTTCCCAGAGGAAGACGGCAACTTCAATTCACGTGTTTCCCTCTTCTTATAGGCAATCAAATAATTATTGTATTACGCTTTATTTTATGTCCATCCAATTAGGCTTGGTTTGGACATGAATAAGTGTTTATTGACTAAATCAATACTTAGCCATGTTACAGTGTGCATAAAATAGTTACAGGAATAAAATCAGTTGTTACATTAACCACTTGCAAAGAATGGTCAGGCTGAGCTTTGAACTAACATTGCCTCATTAGGTTATATTCAGATTAAGAAGTAGACAGGAACAAAAGGAAACAATTTTTTTTAAAATTAGTCTTCCATTTCCTTTCCACACTTTAGATTAATTAGAATTTACCACTAAAAGAGCCAGACAGTACAATTAAGTTTTACAGCAACCATATTAAAGTTTTTAAAAATTGAGCTTCGACTTCCCCATAAATCCCAGGGGTACTTACAATTAAATTAGGCTTTGTCATCTGAAATAACAGAATGAGATACATAATATGCCACACACTCTCTGGTACGGGAACCCAGCTAATCAAGGCAGTGAGCTAGCATATTGCTACTTCAAAAATACAGCAGCAGCACAGCACGGATCGTATATCTGGGAACACCTCTCTACAAAGAGTGTATGCATGTAAAAGTTATTACGTGTTCCTTCTGCCTGGCATCAGCCCTGAGCCAGAGCAGCATGGACAATGTATGACAAATAAGATACAGAATGGATTTTGCCTCTTGTCCCTTTCCAGTTGTGGCATGTCCATGAAGTGGCCAAGTTCCTTCTGCAGGTATTAGGTGCTAAACAGAATGTGAATAATCTCCCTCCTCTGATTTTCTATTCTGAACTCATTGTGAAAAGCCTGCATTGCATTTTTAGTTGGCAGCTCTTCTCTTCATGAACACGACTGTTAGAATATCCCTGTATTTCACAGACAATATCCGAATTAATAACTTGTTAACAGAATTATTTCAGAAACTTGGTAAGTGACTTGGCTCAGCTATTTTTCTGAGACAGTCTCTTGGTTAAACGCTGGGTCTTGTCCAAGCCAATGAGACAAGTCTGTTTACTTGCCTCTGCTTTATACACAGTGGGCTCTAACCTCTCTGAAATAAATTCCTAAGGGTGTTGGAGTGTATCCTGGCCTCTACATTAGAAAATTAGTTCTAGGAAAGGATCAAGCCAAAACGATGAGCCCAAGGCAGGCAACAGCAAGCACTCTAAGTTCACGTCAAATCCTATTCCCCTCTGGGAATTCAGTGACTTCACCTAGTGGTAGAAATCTTTGTGTTTTCTTTCATTAAAAAAAAAAAAAAAAAAAAAAAAAAAGCAAGAAGTATGAGATATTTCTTTCAAAATATGACCAGAAAAAGACTGTGGGGGTAGGGCAGCCCCAAACAGCATTCGCCATTTCCAAAGGTAAAAGCTAGAGCTGCTTCTTTGTCTGATGAGGTATTTCACACCTCATGGGAGAGTAATCTACCTTTCAGGCTAAAATATTCAGAAGTAGAGAGGTTTGAGATGAATGCTCTCCTGTTATTCAATTAATTTTCTATTGATTAAGCTATTCAGTTAATATTAACTTAGGCACGGAGAGATGTGAATCGGAGTTTGGCATGATACACCTGTGCTGACCTGCTCATCGCAAGCAAGTCTGAGGTATGTCTCAGTCTGCCCAGAAATAAAACTTCCAACTTCTGGACAAATGTACAGACGTTGCACGGTGACTTCAGCAGTGAGTTCTACAAACCAAAGCAAAGCAGCAGTTCTGGGTTTGAATAAAGTAAAGAGGATTTAGGAGACATAATCTGCACCTTGAACAATCTCCGAGAAAATAGTCAGGTATTTTTAGTGCTATTTAGGTGGTATTTAAACTTTTACATTCTGATCTGGTTGGTTAGTTGATGTGTGGGGGGGGTTTTGGGGGGGAAAGTATTTGTTTGTTTGTTGGGTTTTTTTTTCTGAATCACTAATGTGTATTCTTGTGACATCAGGCATGGAACGTTTCTACCAAATCCTTTCCAAACTTTCAGCAATTGCACATTGCTGGTGTCTACAACCCCTACCCAGCTGCCTTTCCAGGCACTTTTCTTTCATCTCCTGGTTATCAGAAAATAAGCACTCAAATCCTGCATTCTTGAACATCCGTTTGCTATGCATCCTTCAGAAACAACTATTTCTTGAAGGTACTTCTGCTGCTAATGCAAAATAAATAATACCAGGGCACAGCAAAGGCAAGCTAGTCACCTAAGAGCTGTTGATGTAAATTTCCCGGAAAATCCTTCGGAAAGAACATTTGCTTGCAATGTGGATGCTATATATTTTAAAGACAGATTGTTGCAAAGAAAGTTTTCCAGATCTCACAGTAAAAGAGTGAAACAACAGCCAAACACAGCAGAGGTTCCATGAGTTTGGTTCCTCACAATGACATTATAGTCCAGAAAGATGCAGATACCTGATTGTCATATCTGGAAAATTAGAGAGGGATTTTACTGCATACGTGTTTGTTCCCTTCCATAATTTCGAGCACAATCAGCTTGACCGAGGCAGCTCTCATTCTAACAAAACCTCAGGAGAAAGCTCTGAAAATTGGTATTAAAATTTAAAGAAAAAAATGTATTGTAACTCCTGCTTTGACAAGAAAAAATACAGAATATATGCATCTTTGTTTTCGTTATTTTAGTGTGAATACTTGACACTTCATAGATTATGGATTTTTTTTTTTTTTAACAGTTAATATCTATCACCCCTGAAATTATATTTCTCTTCTGGCATCTGACACATCTCTCATGCTTTGCAGTAGCTGTGTTCATTTCTGTAGTCTCTACGATGGATGGCAATATACGATCACCAATAGAGCACCTTCAGAAGAACCATAAACAAGCACTTAGGAACTCAATGAAAGATTATACCACTTTCTAGTGGACAGAGTGCTTAACTCCATTAGCGTTAGAGGTTGATTAAATCATCCTACATCACATTTCAAATGCACTGCAACCAATTAAGGCAGCCCCTTGCAGCTCAATACATCTTTACATTTCTATGACTGTAAAGATGTTGTGAAAAATTTTCTGAAATAGCCTGTGAGTGAGATGACTTATTGGGCTATAGTTATGCCTAACGCAGTTTTGTGGAGATAAAAGTGATTAAAATATCTTCAATCAGGTGGGTTTTGTACAGAAAATAACTATGAAATGAGGCTTAATCGTACATTTCAGAGGGTTTTTCTGCACTACAGCAGGAAAGTGAAGGACTATGCGAACCAACCAACTGGAACAGAGAAAGAAATAAGCTACATTCATTTTTCAGTCAGGTCCCTATTGTGGCAACATCTCCTTGTAACTTTAATATTTCGCCCAAATGATAATATCACCGAGAAGACGCTGAAAAGGATGAATTTGATCCCTAGTGTAACATCCATCTAGATCCATCTAGCCAGCGCATTTCAAAAGCATTTGTGATTATTCGGTTGTTCAGTTTATTTCCACATTTCTTACACCGCACAGATGCTGCACTAGTATCAGAGAAATTACTGAATGCTTTCAGCAGTATCTCCAGGATTCATCACATGCTCACGCTGAATGTTATTTATCACAGGTTCCTGACTGAAATAAAAAAGCAGGTCACAAGTGTACACAGCGGCCAGCAAAGATAGATAGAAAGTTCAGCACTAGGAAATGCTAAGTTTTCTGACAAAAAACAATTGTTACATTCAATACTTGAATTTTTATGTGGGATAGAAAATTTTAGTCTCTCTACTGTCCCTCATTTCTTGCCATTTTGCAATCAGTCAGTGGAGGACCAGCTTCTAAGACATACCAGGACACTGCCTATCCTGCTCAAAACAGAAATATAATAAATCCTCTGTCATTCCCAGACTAACTTCCACCATCATGGTCTTCCACCATTATGGTCTTCCACCATTATTTCACTACTTTTTGAGATCTTCCCAGTAGGATCACTGGAATATACTCTGTGCAGGCTTTTCATTCACCAAATTCTTTAATCTTATTTTGTTGGAAACTGGATGTCGTGTTGGTTAAAATGTCATTGCTTGGGTCACATAAACAGATTTGTTATAACTTTGCTTTTTGTAATAAAAGTTTGTTACATGCCAAGTGTACCGGGCCTGGCTGGGATGGAGTTATTTGCTTCATAGGATTCCATACGGTGATTTTTAATTTCGTTTCATTTAATTATTTTTTTAATTTCAATTTGTGACAATAACAGCATTGATAATACACCGGTGTCTCAGCTATTGCTGAACAGTGCTCACACAGCATCTGTTTCTCACTCTTGTCCCCATGGCGGTGGGGAAGAGGTTGGGTGGGGGCACAGCTGGGAGAGCTGAGCTGAATTGACCAAAAAGGTCATAGAAGCATCATAGAACGGTTTGGGTTGGAAGGGACCTTCAAGATCATCTAGTTCCACCCCCCTGCCCTGGGCAGGGACACCTCCCACCAGACCAGGTTGCCCCAAGCCCTGTCCAACCTGGCCTTGAACACCTCCAGGGAAGACTATACGAGGTCTCACCCAGCAATAAAACAGGGGGGAGTGAGTGAGCAGCTCGTGGGTGTTTAGCTGCTGACTGGGGTCAAACCCACCACAAAAGGCCTTCATGTTTGCACCCTATTGCATAGGTATCCCTGCCCAGGGCAAGGGGGTGGAACTAGATGATCTTTAAGGTCCTTTCCAACCCAAACCATTCTATGATTCTGTATTTCAGCAGAGATGTTTACTAGGAAGATCTTACCCTTGGATTACATTATACCCTACCCAAAACTCTGAAATTCTGTTATGCAGTAGACATATCATTTTACGCATTAAGAGCAGAAATGAAAAGGACAAGGAAATATACAGGAAGGTGAAATACGCATGGATTGGATACCTAATGCAGTCAAAGTGAAATCCTCCCATCCTTAAAGTTAATGGCCACATTCAAACAGAGTTGAATGAAGCCAGTATTTCAGCTATGAAATTTCCCATCATTCCTATAATTCTATTCAAATATTATTAGAAGCAGACAAATAGGGAGGAAATGTCATGTGTACTGACACTAATCCCTGTGTCCTGGAAGAGTGAGAACACGTAATTGTCTCAATTTCCAAGATGCATAGTAGCCTTGGCAATGTTGGGAGTTGGTAATACGATATTGCCTGGTGTATGACAGGACACAGAAAAGTATCTGATCAAAGTATCAGTAGCCAAAGCAGAACTAACATCAAAAAAAGACATTTTCATGTTGCATTTAAGTAGTATTGTGTAAGTAATGTATAAGGAGGTCTTGATGGCAGCTGACAATGCTGGAAAGTATTTTCTTTAGTTTTGGATGTAGGGCTTCATTCAGCCTACCCCTTTTCCCCGTGATTTTTCTGGTTTTGTAACTGGAGGTGCACAAATTAATGTGCTGCAAAGGCAGTGATGGTTTCAGGGTAAGATTTCTTTAGTTTATTATTTATAGTTTGCACTGTGGGCCAGGAGAGAGAAGGAAAGAGAGAACTTGCATACCAAAATCAATACAAATAATAATAGCCTCTTACAAGAGAAGCCTCAGGGGCTGAATATCTCTGGGTTCCTTTTTTTACATAAATGATCTCGGTGGATTATTGTTTCAATGTTTTGTGCTGTCAGTCACAGTCAGCTACCAGCTCTCTTTTTGTCCCATGGAAATCTTCTCACTTCTAGGTGCCAAAATAAAACAAAATCGCATAGCAGCAGGTAGCCCATGATGGCTTTCCTGCATGTTTCCAGCAGAACAGTATTACAAGAGACGCAGTAATCCGTGCTCTTCATCCAGGCACTTTTTCACCACGCACCCTGTCAGTCAGTGCTGAAGTGGCTAAACGGGTTCCTACATTATACCTGAACTTCCTTATTCCAGAGCAACTTGGGGCTGCGGCTCGATTATTTGTCTTATTTTCACTTCTTTTCAGCAAGCAAAACACATTGAAAAACAAAAAAAAAAAACTATTCATTTGGGCCACAAGAACATTCATATTTGATAACAATACTGTCGGTTTAATAGGTATGTGCGTTAGGATTCCGCAGGGTTCTGAATACCTTGATACTAGGTAAACCAAAGACATTCAGATATCTCTGTATTTTTAATGTGTGCATATAATAACAGTACTTAGTGCCTATATTTTTCCATAGACTTTATTTTTTTTTGCTTCAGTAATGCACTCAGTTCTGTTATTCCGCTTCCTATTGTGCTATGTACAGAGGAGAAATGACAATTTTTCATAATTCTTTTGGCATCATCATAATAAGTTTTTTCCTATTAGTCATCTTTATTTATCTACATAAATATTCAGTGAAAATATGTTCATATTATTTCTAAATGTTCATAATTTTTATAATTGTATAATTATATTCAGAGGGTACAAAAACCTTGCATAAAATAAATTATATCTCTTTTTAAAAAATAGATTACCATAATCCTGTTTACTGAATTATTCAGTGCTTATAGAGAACATATTACATTCTCTGCATTTTTGCTTTTTTATATTTCCGTTTTACTAAAACAATAACATTGGTTTGCAACCAGAGGCATATTTTCACTAAATTCCTTTTGATTTTTTGGTTCCCTTTCGCACTCAGATAATTTAGGAACATAGGAGGGAAGTTCATTAAGATGTCTGCATTTTCTGGATCTCAGAAAGAAGTTGAGCAGTTGGCATTTTGACTCATTTTTGACAAGTAAAAAGTTGTTTTCTCTCCAGGGATCTTTCCACAGTAACTATTCGGCTTAGTGCAGAAGTTGTGGGTCACGTGCAACAGCGGCAGTTTTACAAACCTATGTCAAAAGAAAATGGACAGAAAAGTAGAGGTTTTACCCCAAACCAGAAAATTTGTTGAAAGACAATGAAAAAAAAAACAGCCTTACTGTATCACCCACCCGTGCGTACTCACACGATGTTGTTTCATTAAGACCGCATCAGCTGGAGAAACGGAGGAGTTCACTGCCAGAGGCTACACAGTGAAACTAAAAAGTAGGGAATAGACCAGAATATCAAAGATATTTCAGTACCTTTGCCTAGACCCTCAAAGCTGTATTAATGCCTAACTTCCGATGCAAGCAGTACCTTAAATACAAAACCAAAACTCTTAAAGCAACAGAGGGCCTGAATGTGTTTCAAGCACAAAGGGTAGGAAAACAAGAGTTCTAGACCTTCATGTTGCAGTGTCTAAAGATCGTTATTTGCCTTTCTTCCTTAGTTCTAGGAAAAGAAAAAAAAAAATCCTTATCATCTCATCACTGTTTTGTGACAGACTCTGTGCTGATTGGTATTTACGGTCAGCGTCCGCTTTGGCGGAAGTGCACATGACTATTGAAAAACATGATGCTTTTTCTGTCCACATTATTACCATAGCTAATTATGCAAAACCTATTTTTTCCTTGATATTTAACGCCTTTTCCATTTACTGAAATCTTTTTCTCATGCGGCCCATGCTATGCTACATTTAGGAGTCACGTCAGACTTTCTATATTCTTTATACTAATCACAATTACTAATGTTGTCATAAACTCTGCGGCACAGTTTGTACTTCACCACTATATACTATGTCAAATTATTGATACTTATGCATTTCTTTGCATTTAAGAGACATCCAATTTGTCATGCTCTGCACAACATTATGGAAGTCGTATGTATAAACCAGTAAAAGGTAAATGCTGTTTTTCTCTGGCTTTTAAAAGCAGGAAAAATAGCACTAATTCTCACAGAGATGTTTTCAGCCAAGCTAAAACTAATGACGGTTACTGTAACTTAATTGAAGTACGAGCTAATTGCCTTTCTTTTCACTTAAAGCCTCTAGTTACCTCTTTACCACAATAAATATAGGATTTTTTCCAGAGCTTTTATTTAATCTTTAAACAAAAAGCGATAGTAATTTACTTTATTCCAAGATCAGAATGCAGAATGACAAAACCTTTTTTATGACAGTAATATTACTATAAAAATTTCTTGTACTCTCACCAGTATGTTAGAATAACTGTGTCTTCTCCTATTGTCATCTCATTTTCTAAGTCTGTAACACTTTGGGCTTCTCAGATGGTAGAAGTTCAGGGGTGAGGTAGCCACAAGAACAGAACCACACCACTCTCTGAGAAGTCCTTTCCAAGCAGGATGGTATAGCTGAAGGGCGGTTTCTAATTAATCACGGGCACATACATACACACATATGATCCGTGCAGAAACACGCTCACACCAGTCAAAGCCTCCACTCTGTGTCCGGCACCATGGACCTGGGGGACGTCTTCAGATGCATCTTGGCATTTTCATTTCTTATTGTTTCCAACTTAGACGGTTGGCATGAGTTGCCAATGGTCGTCTTGGTCATATCACCCCATGACAGTGTCCCATGTTTAAAGCCGATTAGTTGTTGTTGTGTAGGTTAGGATCACCTTCTGGCTGTAGTTGTCAAAAGTTCATCTGTCCTCTTTTGGTTTTCCCTTGTGTATAACCAAACCAATAGAAATGAGCAGCTGCCGTTGGACAGTCCTCCCCCATAACCACTCTCTTTCATTTGTTTTCCCAGTGCATATGAAAATCCCCTAATGAGTGAAGAGGCAGGCAGATGTAGTCAAGATATTACTTATCTGGCAGAAATTTTAGCTGGAGTTTGCCCTGTGGGAAGGCTCTTACCAAATCAGGGAAAAATCTGAATAGTTTGAATTTATAAAATTATTGGCCTTGGAATTTGACAATTTTGCCAGTAATTTCTGTAGATTTTTTTTGTTTTGTTTTACTTGCATGTGTCCCAATCTGCATGTTTCAAAAATTAAATCTTTACTGAAATGTCTCAATATAGACCAGTGCGGTTTTAGTATGGCTACAAAAGAAATAGTGGTCTACCAAGTCTAAATCTCAAATATTTCGCAATATAGCTGAGTACGGCACGACCCTCCTCTCTGGTGGCCAGATGACTATGTGCCAGCTTGCAACTGATATTCTGCAGCTTCACCCAGCACCTCCTATGGGTGAAGAAACAGCTGCTCAGAAGATTATTTCGGTGGAGGTCACTTGTGCAGACTCTTCCCTGTTTTGACTGATTTTGAGGCACCTGCAAAGCAAGATTTCTAGGGGAGGTGTCACCTGCAGACACTGACCAGAGATGTCTACAAAGCACAGATTCTTCTTACGGCTCACTTTAACTGTTATAATACATTTCATATTCGACTGTGCTTAACAGACAGATGCTTTTCCCCTGCAAAAACTCATTGAGTGGGCAGACATAACTTGTTAAATGTATGAAGTAAAATGGAAATTGGTACCATGCTAATTACACTGACTGATAGCATTAGGTTTTTCTTGGTTCTTGGCTGTTTAGGGTGCAGTCCTCCATGTGTGGGTGTCATGTCCCACTGTCAGTAAAGAGCGGGGGTAAGTGACTTCAGATGCGCAAACTCCCAACAGCGCAGACTAAGGTGAGATAAATCTCGAGGTCCATATAGAAACGTTTATTAGCTTCACAAAATTATTAGTATAGGTCTTAACAAGTCCACCATAATTGGTCAGGTATATAACAAATTATGGCAAATGGTGAGGTATGCATTGTCTTACTTAACAACAGGTATAGGACAACTTATGGCAAGCAGTACTTAAGGTCGTACTTAAGGTCATTACTTAACAACTCTAACTGTTACTTAACAATTCTAAGAGAAAAGAGAAACTGAGGGATAGAGACAGGAAAAGAGAAAGAAAAAGACAGAGATAAAGAGATCACTGGTCCTGGTTCCAGTGTCTTTTTCAGGGAATCTTTCCAGGCATAGTCTTCTTCTTTCTTCGGAAGAATCTTCCCAGGCACAATCTTCTTCTTTTGTTTCTTCTTTGTTCCCCCTCCAGGGGCACTTATTCTCCCTTTTTATGTTTGCTGAATTAACAGGGTCCACCCCCCTTGCTGAGGACAGCCTCGTCTCGGGTTTATCCCTTCTCCCAGGTGACATGTAGCATGATTTGGGTGGAGAGACAAGTGCCATAGTCATACATATTTACCGTGATGTCTATAATATTCGTTAGCATATGCGGGGTGTGCGCTTTCATATACATTTCCCAGATAATGAAGCAAAGGTCAATTATCGGACACAAATGCCTCGAGAACTGAGAACTAGCGAGCTCACCACATGAGTGGCAGAACTATTTTGTCTTCACAAGACAGTTCTCCCACACTTTCAGGCACCAGAAGTGTTGGCCTTATCAGTTCTCTGAAAGCCAGGCCTGCGTTATTTATTTCCTCGCGAGTGTTTGAGGCATTCCATTGAAGGCTTGGAGGGCCTTCTGCCCCTCCTCAGGGAATTTACAGTCCGTCTCGTACAGTGGGCTTCTCCATCAGCCTGCGCACACTGCCCTGTGGGCAGCTGGGGGTTCTGGGCCTGAGGTCCATGGAGGCAACACACACAGTCGGGGCTGCTGCCTAACACTTAATGATGAAGTGTGCACACACCAATATTGGTGGGGGGAACAGACAGGAACTCTATAATTGAAATGTAATATATTTTCTGCATCAACAACCTTTACTTTTCCATTTACAGCGCTCAATGAATGTGAAATACTTGTTGCTTAGGACCTTTCATACCCTCTTGGTGACAACACAAAAGAGAATCATGTGCCAATTTACACTCTACCAGAAGAAAGAGGGGCAAATTTGCTCCTATCACTTCAGAGAGAGCATATTTTAATGTAAAGTAGGGTGCGAAACAATTTTTCTGTCTCTTGAAGACTTCGAAATTTATGTATTTCCATTTTTGTCAGAGGCAGATAAACAGAATGACTGGAGCACTTTAAATGAGGCCACTTGGTAACCTCATGCAGCTTCTTCTCTCATGAGCCTCTCAGCTTCTTCAGTACACATGAATGGAACTGCAGATGGTAGCTGTCTCCCCAGCTCCTACTTTTTCCGGATATCTAAGAGATACTGAGCTCCTTCCCACTAACAAAGTGAGCAGCATTCTTACTTAGTCAATACTATCTATTTAGAAAGGTGAACAAATATTAGCCAAACTGCCCCCATTAAGTTGTGCCTCTTAACTAGACTGCCTGCATGTTTTCCTCTCGCCTTGCTATTTCTGTCCTGCTTTTGCTCAGTGGGTTATTTCAGAGAAGATTATAAACTCTTAGAGAAAATGCCTTCATTTCCACGACACACCTAATACGATGAATCTCGAATCCTAACTACAGTTGTTTATTATTATTTATAAATAATACAATAGTTTTAAGCTGATACGTTCAGTTCAACCAAGGGCAGCTTAGCACTCTATCTGTATATAGTACCTCTTTATTTTCACTCATTATTCTAAATCCTTAAAACAGGTCTTAAAGCATGAGGGACCAAAGGTAAACGAGGAGAAAGAGTGAGTAAGGCAAGAAGCTCACCTGAGCTATCCCAAGTTGACATTTATTATGATCGTTACCCATGATTACAGACAGCTGTTCCTTCCAGTTCAGTGCTACCATAACTTCTATTATGGATGTAAAATTCTAGCCTATTAGTATTTAGATCCTGTCTCCTGAAGGAAACACTCTGTACCTCAGAGGTGGCAGTGTGGCCCTAAACACAGGTCAGATTCCCAGATTCACGCTTCCATGTTGTGATGTACAAGAATTTTATACCTTTCAACTTTTTTTTTCCCCCTTTAAAAAAAAAAAAAAAAACAAACAAAAAACAAAACTAAAACAACAAACACCATTCCCTCAAGCATTTATTCTTCAGGACTTCTTCAAGACTTCACGTAAGTTCTCTATTCTCATAATTTTCACTTTCATATTAAAATTTTCACTCCCAACTTTAAAAATGCTACTTAAAAATTGCATAAACAAGGAAAACCTTTGTCTAATCATCCTCTAATACGGATGACTGAATATAAAAAATGGGTGAGAAATAGAAAAAAAATATTTAATTTTAAACTGAGTAAGTAATAAGAAGTAATACTTTTGAGCAGAGCAGAAAGAAAAGAGAATGCTTAGAAATACGGCTGTAAGGAGGAATGAATGGATGGCTCTCCATAAGAACATTCCTGTAACCTTGCCATTTTTTGAGTTGCAGACAATTAACATAATATAAAAAGCTTAGTTTTCTTGCTGCACCACCTTATCTCCAAGTGTCAACAGTATCTGTATCGAATTTGAGCCAGTCTGTAAAGTTACACATTGAATTCTTTCTAAATTATAACATGTCACTTATCATGACATTGGGAGGCTGCGGACAAAGAAACCGTGTAGCGGTTCTTTCTGATGGAGCCCTCAGCCTTTGTGAGTTGCTGAATTCAGAAGAAGACGAATTCTAGAATCAGGCGCTGAAATTTACAGCTCTTAAAAAAAACCCCTGGGATCAGCCATTCAAAGAGTTGTTTGGATTTCTGCACCCTCTGTTTGCTCAGCCTGGCACAGTTTGAAGTTCACTCATGCTCCTGTTAGAAAGCTGCAGACATGCTATGGACAATTCATTTTTTTTAAACCCCTACCACGACTTCATCAACACACTTTTATGGTATCCCGTGTGATATCATGTTGAACTTAGAGAAGTTAAATGACAATAATGAATGACTTGATTTCCTGAATGCATTTTTCCCCTTGTTTAGCACAGTGTACTTGGTATAAGAAGTGCTACTCTTATTAGAGCACCGTCAAAATCACATGAAGCATATTTTTTCTTCAGGATAAAAATTCAAACTCAGTCATTTGTTGCAAAAATCTTATAATTTATTCATTATTATCTCATTGTGGTCATTTCTAAGCAATTGTGATCTAAGGTATTTCTTTGCATTATAATTAAAATATAATACTAACCTTGAAAACCATTCTAATACATCATATTTAGCACAGTCTTTACAGTTTATTAAGCCCCAGTCTTAAGAGTAACAATCTTTTTTGGCTAACTGTCTTTTGAGAGTTTTGTTTTTGTGACCCCTATCCCTCGAGTTCCAGCAGGCAATATTTAGGTGTGTTTTCTTGAGAATTAAAGCATTATGAAGTTCTAAAGAAAAATCCTCAAGCGTAATTAGCAGAGCTACATTTACCCATAATAAAGACAATTTTAATTAAAAGGAAAACAGCACATTTGAAAAAAAGAATAAAATCATTAGAATGCAGTGGATGTCAGACCTGAAAAGGCAAAACAATGATTCAGTGGAATTAATTTTCACTATCTGTAACCACTTACCTTGAAGACAGGATGCCTGTGTTTCAAATGAAGCTAGAATATTATGCACAGCCATCTTTTAAGTCCTTTGTTGTGTCTCCTCGAGCTCTATCATCACAAAGTCTTCTGGGGCCTCTTTCAAAACTACCGGTGCTAACGAAGTAAGGTAGAGTTTTGCTCAGGAAGCAGAGAGCTGGGCTAATGAACCGGTACTGCAGCTCGTGCCCACGAGTCCTCTGTGAGGTCAGAAGCAGCAGCGGTGCAGCTTAAACATCATCCAACCTATTCTCAGATAAAATCCCCATTTTCCTCAAGCCCATCTGCTTTCCCACCACCATCAACATTTTCTCACCAAAAGTCCAATTATATCACCAGTGATTGCAAAAATGCTTTCCTCTACTTTAAGGAGAAACTTTATAAACAATATAAGCCAATATAAACAATTATTTTAAAAGTCGCTTTAAACGGGGACGTTAGAATGGATGCTGGATGAGTATTCAGCATGAATGCTGAATATTCAAATGACAAATATCTATTGACAAGAAGGTACTAAAACCATATATTTTTTTAATCTATTGTTTCAGAAAAACTTCTTCTCTGATGAAATGAGAAATGAGTAAACAATAAAAAAATAATAAAAAAAATCCTAGCTGTAAATACTCTAACTCTGCAGTTACCTGAGTGCAATAGATCTGCTAAATCTTCGTTGTGTCCATGAAATTTGTGTCGTTGTGTCCAGTATCTGAAATAATTACAGACGTAACTGGTTTCTTTATCACTACATTGCAATGACAAGAGTCCAAAATGCAACTGATAAACCTATAACTGTGATTTGTAAGATGTGCTTTCAAATGAGCATAGTCACTCCACACTAATTATAAATTCAGTGTATCTATGTCCAAATTAAGTGTAAACAAAACATGCCATAAGTTACATTCAGTGCTAACTAGGTTGCAAACCTGAAACTAGATTTTGAGCATCACTGCAGACAAAGCTAGACAGCAAAGAAAAAAAGAGGGTTCTTGATCTATACCTGAATTTGGACCTTCTGCATTTCATACAGAAGCAAATCCAAGACGTGCAAAATTTTCACAAAAAAAAAAGAAAAAAAAAAAAGGTAAAGCAAATAGCCTGCCAATGACTTTTATTCTCATTTCAGATGTTATCATTGTTGTGTGAAAAGGGACAAAGCGGTTTTGGCAGAAGATAAACCCCCTTGCGTTCTAACACTCCTCACCGAGGTGGGAGGCTCAGTGTGGCTGGGTTTAAATTCTGAGTGATGCCCAATTCACCACTATCAATCCAATCGCGTTTAATATGTATTAAACTATTAGGATTTGGATACACTAATAGTGGACGGCACCTTCAGTCTAGTCGTGCTCATGAACCAGCATGGCCACTCTCGAGTCTTTGGTCGCATTCAGTGAGAAACCGAAACGACCAGCTACTTAAACAGTGCAGTTTATTTAAACAACAGATATATCAGTTCTTAGGATTGCCGGTGATAAATACACTGTCTGCAAAGCACGTGCAAATAAAGATATTGTTAAACATACAAAACACACGACAAAGTTATAAACAATACAGCCTGGCTATAAATGTAGGAGAGAGATTCTCTAGAGAGATTTCTAAGTTTCCTGAGAAAGCACTCGGTATAATCTAAGTCTTACCCAAAGGCGTCCCTGGCGGGGGGAGAAGAAAGGCTCAGCCCATCGGTTGGTCCCGGAGGTCAGTGATGGGGTTCTCAACTAGTTCGCGATGGTGTCTTCCCCGATATCCCCTCTTTCTCGGGCTATTTTTATACTATTTTTTATCTTCAAAGTGGAGTTTGAGTGACTTTAGTCATAAATACTTTTATTATGAGTGGTCGCACCTTGGAGGCGGGTAGCCTCCGGGATGGAGGTGTGTTTTGGTACATTATGATGAGCAAAGTTCGCACAAAGGACAGCATTTCATCAAAATTTGATGAAATGTTGGCTCAGAGTAGCGAGTAGGCAGCTTATCGGTTCCATAGTACCATCTCGTTCCCATATCTGCTATTCGTTACAAGGCGAGGCCACGGAATGATAACATTTCGTTCCATCCCTCGTGTAGCTTTGCAAGCATCCTTGTACAGGGAACCGCAGATGTTGCATCCTTCGCATGCCAGCTCCGGCTGTCTTCTATCTCAGAAGCCTCTTGATTTTACACTTTTCCTTAATGTGTGAACAATGCTGTACTTTTGTATTCTTAGCCAACTTAGTAATTATTCCACAATCATGTACCAGTATCACACGTGTTAGCTGTCTTCCCCACTTTCTCCACAGTGCTGCATTTCTTTCCTATTGCCCCAGACTTAACCTTCCTTCAGTTTTTACTCTTTATGTTTCTCAAATACTTATTTTGCATAATTCATTAAAAAATTAAATTTTATGCTCTCTGGAATAAAAATATCCACAATTTACCTCTTTATTAATATATCTTCTTTTTTGTTCACAAATTAATGATGGACCATTCATCTACTTCAACTATACGAATAACAAAACCTCATCCAGTCTGCCAGCCTTTCTTTTATTATTTTTAAACTTGTATTTATTTGTAAAGGTCCATTATTCAGGCAAAATGAAGGTAGGAGCAGGAAAGCTTGAATGCAGGCAGGGAAGAGCTTTGGAAGAGTGGTTGGTTGAAATGATCTCATAGAAGACAAGACAAGAAATTAAACCTACCTCAGATTTCTCAGAATACAAGTCTTCAACCTCTTGCACTCAGTTCTGTGAGCTAGTGAAGACAGTACTTACAGACCCATATAGACATGGCGATTGGTTAAGAAAAAAAAAGGTTTCCACACAAGGTTTGTGCAGCTCCATTACGTGGTTCATCTGCTCATTTTCAGGGAGTGTCTCAATTGAGTGCTTGCATACAACTGAACGGCAAAATGTATTGAGCAAGTAACTTTTTACTAATGAATTCTAAAGAGAGTAAGTGTTCAGATATTGGGAATTAACACACATTTTCACATGATAAATCTCAGGCTCATGAAAGTCTAGAAGATATCCTAAAAGCCAAGGATCGTAACAGGCCAATAGTTCGATTTTGATAAGTCATAATCACCTAACTTTTTACCGGATATTTACACGGAAAAGAATTTTATCCAGTTGAAACCATCAGCAAAAGATGACAAGCTCTAAAGTAAAAGACAGCAGCTGCCTGTTCAAGATTACAGTGTATGAGATTTCAGAAGGGAAATAGAAAAAAAGAAGTAGACAAATGAAAGCAAACAAACAAACTTGCTTATAAACCACACTAATCAGCATAATATAAAAATTATATTGGACAAATTAAATATAGACTAAAAATATGTTATTTTTCATATGTAAAATTAATCAGGATTTTATGGCTAGAACTTCCCATTTTTAATAAGTATTTCAAGTACTTTTACAGCAAGAGGTCATCGTGATTTCAGCTGGATAATGAAGCAGAAATCATCTTTAAGACTTCTTTTGTCCTAATGGCATGCAAGCACAGTAATATTATTTTCTCATTGAAATTTATACCATTTCTTGAAACATTGTTCTTCTTTTGCTTTTTTTCTTTTTGTTTTCTTACATTCTATAAGCATTAGTTTGTCTTTCCTACAATCAGTTTCTAGTTTGCAGAACAAACGCCGTTACCAATAGTAGACTCTTCTACCCATTGCACCGTTTCTGCTTGTTACGTAGATGAGCAAAATGAAGATAAATTATCCCCACCTCAGGATGGCTTGAGATATAAGTTATCTTCTTTTTATTTGGAACTTAGCTTCTGATCATTTATTATTAATAGAATTCTGTAAACATACTAAAAATTATACATGTGTTCAATAAACCTTTGCAGGTATTTCAGGAGATGAGGTGAACTCAACTTTATGCGTGTAAAACTTCAGGAGATTCCTTGTAGCCTATATTAGGAAAAGGTAGTGTAGGAGCCAGGGAGGACAAAGCTTGGGGCACTGATAAAGGATGATTTTCAATGGTATTTTTACTAAAAATTTAGCGTATTAGAAGTTTATGGCAAGCAAGATTGCTAAGTACATCAGGATACTGTGTATCCTTAATACATTCATGGAGGCTACTTGAAGGGCACTTTGAGTGTATGGACCTGTATACATAATACGGCTTTTTATTGTTGACAGAGTCTAGAGCCCTCTGAGTATTTTTACAGTACATTATTTTTTAGAACCAATAAATTACTCATCTGAACTATCCAAGTATAAACATGATGGCTTTTTGTCAGGCTTGACTATGATACTATTACAATGAATTATGGATTTTAGCGGTTATCTGCTTTTGATGTGGTGCAATAAATCATGATCATTTATGATTGGTTCTGAACTCCATATCGGTTTTTCATATAGTCTGTCCTGCGTTTGTAACGTTCCTCAGAGTTATACTTTTAAAGACATCAGACAATTTCAAGATAGCATTAGACCGATTCAAAATTGTTTGAAAAGCATAGACCAGATAAATAAAAAGAAATTTAAACATATTTTCAGACCCCTTTTCTATTCCATACAATTATAACCCACCCACCCACCCACCCCCCCCAAAATAAACCGTGAACTCAAAATTCCTATGTTTTTGTTTAAGGACAGGAGACAGTGAGTTTAATGTAAAAAAAAATAAAATAAAATTGGCCTACATGCTCCAGTTACATGGAGTAAATTGGAAGATATTGGCAGACAATTCATCTAACAGCAGCCTCCGAGATTTCAAAAAATCAGAAAGACAAGACATCTTTAGGCCATATGCGAGTGTAGCTATACTCCATATCACAAACATACCCCAGAGGAAAGAAAAGGAAATCTTCTCGTAATCTCACCTTCTTTACGCCCAGTCTGTCATCTTTTCCTGTATCCTCTGTATGATCCAGAAATGGCATCACTGGATTAGGAGTTGAGCCAGTCCCCAGTGGAACTAAGATTTTACTCTAATTCTCTTTTATCCTGATTAATTATTCTCCTGTTCTATTATCTACCACTGAATTTCTACTTTTTTTTCTCCTGACCTTTTATATTACTCCTGTTTGGCAAGATGTATCTCTCTTCGCTTGTATTTCTTCTTCCTCATTTGTCTGCCTTCTCCTGTATTATACTGCATTTTGTTATTTATTACTACTGGGACCACACCTTTCCTTCTCCATAACACCGAAGTTAGATTTAAGGGATTCATCTGGTCACTGCATTTAAGGAAAGAGTTTTTTAAAAAATATTATTCTAACAGTTAAGTATTCATAATAAAAAGTGTTAAGTAACTTATTTTTTTTTTTAGGAACTAAAAAAATGGGGTTTTTTTTGTTTTGTTTTTTTTTTTTTCCCCTGGATTGAGCAAATTCTTGTATGTATTTGAAGTTATGTAGGACACAGAGCACAAAGGAGTGACTTTTTTCCCTTAGGGAAGCATTTGTGCAGACACAAAAGAAAGATGTTGTCTCCTTGCCTGTCATCTCAAGATTTGCAAGAAAACTCACCGTTTTAGCAGCAGTAGCATCCATCTCAGGTGTTTTGATGCCCTTCTTTTCAGAGAGTTCTGGGTTACTCAGTCACCGTGGCAGTCTTGGTGTTCAACACCACTGAACTCACCGAATTAAAATGAATTTGATCAGAAGTTTCTCAGATGCAGTTTATCCCTGTTTTACTTCTACTATACATTAGCACAAGCTACCCATGGAACATGCTACCTACAAGTTCCGCGAAGCAGAATTCTTTAAGGAAAGGAAAAGATGGGCCTTTTCTTGATTTCCTTCATTCCTAACTCAGTGACTAAGCCTTTTTCCTATTTCCTTAATATGATTGCCCTAATAATCAGAGACGGGTTTTACACTCCAGAGAACGTGTAGGTTGTAGATATGCCTGGATCCTACATCAAAGGGAGAGGAGGCAAATAAAATGCTCCTAAACCTTTCTAATACACATACAGGGTTTTTTGGTTTGAAAATTGTACGTTGGTATCCTTTTGAATTTTTAATCACGCTGTGATTTAAAGTAGTTTCTCATGCCTTTTCTTTCACAGTAACAGAGTTACAGATCTGCAGTTTTCACCTCTTTAGTCCTCCTGTCCTTCGGTCCTTCACTAACCCTTATGAAAGAAGGGTTTAATTTATTAAAGAATCTTGGGAAAAGTCCTCTTTAAACAAAGCATTACATTGACGTTCACCCCAAGGATCCAACTAGGTCAGAAATAGACGTTAAACAGCAAAGTCCTATTCTCCTTAGTTATACATTACCCCCTATTTTTTAATATTTCATCATTACAATAGGAATGGTCCTCTGTGTTGTGTCTTAACTTCCCTTATGTAAGCTAGTGACATTCCTTGACCACTGTCCCCCGTGAAACCAAGCAAAGGACCTCTCTTAGGAGCAGGGAGAGGAACAGCACTGGTACTGCTATGGATCGTTCTCAGCTGGGAGTGAGAGACAGTGCAAGGAGAATAAGCATTTGCCGAGTTCACACACATTTCAGCCACAACATAGCAACTTAAAACACTATTTTCTACCTGGAGCCTATTTCCTGGCAGGATCAAGCCTAGGAAAAGGTGTACTAGCACAGTTAAGCACATTCTCCGTTCTAACTCATTCCACTGCTGAAAACGTAGCACAAAACCACCAAGAAAACAAAACATGCTGAAAGGAAAACACATCCAAGCAGACCCCAGTCTCAGCAGAAAGCCAGTCAATATGACCATTGCCTCCAGCCTGCAACTGCTGCCCGACTGCACTGTCTGTTGAGCTAAACCCTCTGGCTGCAGGGAATAATCTCTGCTGAGAGGTCGCTGGGGCTCTGAGCTTCTGCCTCCCGGTGAGCCTGGTGTTTGCTCCTTCCCAGCTGGAACGTGAGCCTCGACAGAGCCCCAGCTGCTGCGTGTCAGGCATAGGGTAAGAAGCCACATCGAACACTCAGTGGGAGTGGATAAGTCCACTGTATTTATTGGCAAGCCAGTCAGCCTCTCACCTGGGCAGGCTTGCAGCCCATTAGTGGTTCACCGCCCCTAGGTTCAAGCCTGAGGAACGTAACGTTTTGTTCAAAGTGGTAAGAGCCTGAATGGTTACTGAGCGGTTTGGTTGTGGTTTAGATTATTCTACAATATTTTCTCATACAGGGTCTTCAAAATCTTATTTTACTACCTTGAATCCTATAGAATGGAACCAAGCAGGATCATTCTTTAATTGATAGCTCTTCACAGCATTTCCTTAATATGACTTAGATCTGTCTCTATTTATTTTAACAGTCTCCAGGATTTAACTCTGCATTGTCAAGCAGATATATCAAGTAAATGATTAGAAATGTATGTGATGTTTATAAAGCATAATAAGCACGTTTTATTCTCTTCATGGTGCCATCAGATTGCAATTTCTTGTAATGAACTGACAGGTTTGCAAAGAATTAGCTTCACAAAAATCTGAAGCTAGAAAGGTACGTGGACTCCAAGTTTAATTTTAAAAATCCTGTAAAAGAGTTTACAGTGCCCCTGTTTCTTCATCCATATACAATAAACACTGCAACAATTTCCCCAAAGTAACACTCAAACATGTGACTTGCTTTGGCTCATGATTTTATTAGATTAAATATTTAAAGCTGACAATAAGCTACTGTCAATAATTCCTTAGGAAGCTGAGATTTTATATTATGGTTTGTATTACCAGGACCTCTGATTCCCAACCTGAGCCTTCCTGATGCGTATTGCCAAATACACAGCATCTGTACCTCTAACGGCCTCCAACAAACATTACCATCAAAAATTGCTTGCAGCTCACATCTGAGATCCAGTGTGTGTTAAGAAAAGAGCTGAAAGAGATTTTTTAGCATTCTGTTGGCACTTGCAAAATATAACAGATCTAAATCATGATATTCCCTTTGGAAGAAAACATGTAGATTATTTCACAGTTTTCAGCGGCTATTGCAGTCCCTCAAATTAGAGTTTAGAACTGGAAGAGCTCATGGCCATGGGCATCCTCACTTCACACAGCACTAAAAGATGTTTGCTACCTCCTAAATAAATACAGATAATGAGATTTGTATAATATGTAACTTTTGTACGCTGCTCTGAATTTTGTTCTTGTTTGCTAGCAGGTAGCCTAAGGAATGCGAGTGTGACAAATCTACTTAATCTCCAGCTGCTGGATGCTTTTACCAGCTTTTCTTTTTTTCCTATCTGACTGGAAATGATAAAAAAAAAAAAAAAACCAAAAACAAAACCAACAAAAAACAAACATCTTAATCCCATATGAGGGCGCAGAACACATCGTGATGATTACATAGTTATGGTACACATGGAAACAAATGAAATAACCCATGACTAAATGAATTACTGGGTCAACATATCTTAAGGCCAGTAGGGGCCCTCTATGGCACTACAGGCTCACATTAAGAGTCTGGGCCAAGATTTTAGCTCCTTTATGTGCCTGCAAAACTCATGAATGTGGGAAAGGTTTTTTTTCCTCCCCTTAAAAAAGACCCGCTCTTGTTTTTGGAAAAAATGTCAAAACCTGAAAGCACACCTAAGCAGAGAAACATAGATGAGAGCCAGAACCGCAGCAGTCTTGCCTTCTAAGGATCTATTAGATGTCAGTTTAAGTCTGTAACGTATGGCCGGTTCTTCTGCTGATTTTGGAGACGTGTATACATTCCCAGCAGCGCCTGATGTGGAAGCTTGATTTTTGCAAACAACTGCCTGAAGATAAGCTCATTTTGTGTGTGGTAAAAAGATTATATCAAACACACCCTGGAAATCACAAGGTGAAAAATATGTGATGTGATATAGGTAATAAAATCTACTATTTTGTTGCTTTTATGTATATATAAAAGGCAAGAGTGATAGTATTTATATAGATATTACATATGCATATGTATGAAAGGTTAATAACTGAACAAGCTCTAACAATATTCCAGAACTGTAGATATAATAAAAAAAATCATTAAAACTCTATAAGGAGTTCTTCTAAAAGACGTTTGAAAACTGAAAGACATTGCAGAATGCATTAATCTCAGTTGTCAAAGTAATCGTAGCCATGAGTTTCCTGGCAAAGTTTTTCCAGCTCACTGGTCAACACCTGCCACTACACGGACAAACAGCTTCTTGATGCTAAATCCAGCAGTGCTAAAGCTTAGAATAGATGGACTATGGCCTTTTCAAACCATCAGTGCTCAGAGGTTCGTGCTCAGAGCGTACTCATCACCTCTCCTAGCGGCTTCCCTGGGAATCAGTTCGAGTAGAGAGAGTAAAGACCACGCAACAATTTCAGTATGTTTAACACCTCTCAATACTGAATGGCAGATACATTATGAACAAGAAGACGTAATCCTTGTCCATGAGCCCTTCAGGACTCACGAAATGGAAAATGATCTCAAATGAGCAGAAAACAACAAGGGGTGCAAGCAGAGGGAGGAACATGAAAGAAGTACTGCGTTAGGAATTTAGGGACAGGTTGCAGCTCGCCAGCAGCACAGCAAGTGAAGTTACAGTAATTCTGCTTGTTTTCTGTTACCAATACCATGTTCTATCAGAACAGAATTCCACCTCCAAGCTATTCTTCATGAACAGAAAACTTTTCAAGACTTTTAGTGTTATAGGTAGACCAACGAGGGCCCAAATCCTAGAGAGATTAGAGACGCTGAATTCTCAGGGCTCAGGTTATGTGCCAATCTAGGAATTTAGTACCTTCAACACTTTGCGTTCAAGTTCATACAGGCAAAAAAGCAGTAATGGCCTCCACATTCATGGCCATTTTCCTTCAGGAAATACATTTAAAAAAAAATAATCATGGAATAAGTAGGTAAATAAGATACTACATTAACCATTACTCATTTACCAGATTATTTTTTTTAACTTGTCTTTTACTCCCACACCAGGAATCCACCGTGCGCTAGTAACCGTACATTTTAGCTGACAGCTGTTATATTCAGTAAAACTTGCTTGTGATTCATTATTCATGTTCTCGAGCAGCCTCAGAGATAAACTCCGATGAAGCTCAAAGGTTCATCTGAATGGCTGCTGAAATGACATATATAGGAGTGTGTTGAACACGTCTAGATAAATCTGAGACTATGTCATTAGAACGGTCTTACAAAATTTGTAAGATACTCTATTACTAGTAAGATGCGTGTTATGCAAGACTGTCATCAAACATAATTATCTTCAGAGGAAGAGGTAAAGGCCAAAGTATGACAGGGTAAACAGATTTGCTGGAAAATCTGACTAAAAACCTATTGCCCATGGAGGACTGGCAAGATGTTCTAGAGTCCAAAGCCGTAAGAAACTGCCTTATCAATCAAAATTACTAAGGGATGGGCAAGGAAGCAACTCATATGAAACAAAACAAGCTGTTTATATTCAGTGTTTACAGTGTGAAGTGGTGTGAAAAAGTTAATGTAATGTGCTTGCTTGCTTTGTCTTTTTCAAGGCTTTTCTGTCTTTCTGTGAAACGTTTGTCTCTAGCCAGGAACATCTGTGGGTAGGATCTTTAAGAACAGCATGTGTGTACAGAGTCATGTTTCTGTCAAACGAAGCCTGTAGAGAAGTATAATTCTGTTCATGTTTACCATGCTTAAAAGGTAGGAATTTAAAATCTCTTTAAAGGACTGCAGAAAATTTTTAACATTCATAGGTTTACAATACGTCCAATAGTTTCTTCAATGCTCAAAATAATCTCTGCATGTCCTCTTCCAAACATGCGTGTCCAACCTTGCTTATACATATACGGGCATTATTTTTTGTTACCATAAATATGGATAAGCATATGACTCAGTTCAGTCTTCGAACAAATGCTCTCATTATGACTTCCTGCATCTGGGGATGAATCATGGCCCTCGCTCTTCCTTTGCATGGGACAATGAAGGCTGGAATAGCTTTTAGTGTGGTTAATGGTCTAAGAATATGGAAAGAAGATAGAACTTCTGCAGAATCATGGATTTGAAATTTGCTGAATCGTCACCCTGAGCATGGCAAGGAAACATGAGCAATGAATACGATGGCAGCCCGGGGGCTGCGCATAAGAAAACACAGTATGCCCTTTATGCAGATCTTTTTCTGTACTTATGTAGGTTTAATATTATCACAAGATACTTACATATCAACAAAATAATAATGATAAATTATGTAATATTTGTCTTTTTAATGTTATTGACATGACAGAACTGTAAGACTCAAGAAGACAGATTCTTCTTTAGCTATATATTTCAGTAATGCCATATTCAATATTCCTTATATTTTGGAAATTATTTTCAAAGTACTCTAATTTGGAACTTTTTGGGGCTGATTGCGTTCAGGGTACATTTCAGTGGACTCAGTCTCCTTTTTTTTGAATTTTGACTTGCTATAACAGAGCTACTTTTAGGACTTTATAAACCCAACCTTTATCAAGCAGTTACTCAACTGGTAACTGCATGAGGCGTATTTGTGTGTACAATTGTACAAGCCTATCTACAATTGTATTTCTGTTTTGAGCACAAGCCAGCAGAACAATTTAAAAAAAAAAAATGTTTCTAAATACTTCATGGAGAATTGTGTTCTTTTCCTATTGGAAATCTATTCTGTGTTATTTCTTTAGTGCTATTCACTCCCCGCTTCCTCTTCGATATCTCCACACCTTCCGCCTGCAGCATAAGAAAGGTATTTTAGTTTATTTTAAAATGCATCTGTTGGTTGATAATCTCAATTCCCAGAAATATGGCTTAAAGAAGTGCTGTTGGGTGAATACGTGTATCAAGACCAGTTCTGCACTGCTCCAGATCCCACCTTTCAGAGCCCAAAAAGAAAAATAAAAAAATCTGTGGTTCATGTGGATTCATGAATAAACCACCTTTGAATTACTTTGGAAATCATTCTGTTTAAAATCGATCGAAAGTTTAGTGTACAGAGCAATGTTGCTAAACCCAGCTCTCTAGGATCAAGCTGTCACCATTACTCAGCACTAGATCATACACTCCAGAGGACGGATCATGCTTCGAGTGGCGCAAGGTCTGCTGAGTAACGATGAGGTTGTAGGTGGACAATAGTAACCTAGGAATCTTGGGACCATCCCTCCTGTTTATACTGATACAAGGGGAAAGGTGCAATGCAGTCATTCATCTGCACTACCTGTGGGGGCTCGCAATACCCGTTCCATTGCCAGAAAGGGTATTTTTTTTCACCAATCATCTCTAATACTACTAGCACAGTAGTACGAACATACCTTAATTCCAGTGGTCATAATAAAATCAATTGATAAGCATAGACTAGTCATAATCACTTCTAAAGAAGTTTCATTTTAATTCAAAATTCATTAAGCTGACATAGATGGGCACTTTGTGTAAAGTACTTTTGCTTAATAACAAAAACAATTTCTTTGATTTTGAGTAACAGTTCTTTTGCCAACACTTTATTTCAGAAATGACTGGTTTTCTTGCACTGAACACGTTTTTATTCAACAAGAGGTTGTTAGTGAAAGTGGTAGATACTTAGAACCTCAGATAGACATTTACAGAAAATACACTTGTGATTTTGCCAGAAAAAATAGGTATTGGAGACAGGAGAATGGAAAACAGAAAAATTCTAGATCCTCTTTGGTCACACTGTACATTTAAACAGTATCCCAACCTTAGGACAATCATTGAAGGCACATAATTAAAACATTTTTGATAGTACCTTACATTATGTTACCCTACATTACGTTACATTATGTTATGTTATATGCTTACTGTGCCCTGTAGAGTAGATTTTAATTTTTTTAGGTCTCAGCCTAAAGCATTATCTTTAAACCATCAATAGGCACATCTGGTTTTGCTGGCATAAGTATATTCCTTGACGGAAGTGAATGCTCATGTAAGGAGCTGTAGTCGTGAAAAACCTATTGCAAAGAGAGCTACTAGCCAAACAAATAATTTAGCAATCAAAATATCTAAACAAGTTGAAGTGCAACTCTGACACAACTGAACGTATTCAATAATCTCTGGAACTAGATAGGCAAATGTATAGATTACATCTGTTTAGAAATTAAATTGCCTGAAAAACTTTCGGAAGCTCTCTAATGAGTGGTAGAGTCTTGCATTCTTTTTGGTTTAATTCAAGCAAGTAGAAGCAGCTGTCTGTAGGTATTTATGGAGAATATTATTACTGTTTCCTCTGGAGACAGACTGAAAGTACAAGAATCAATTCTGTATTGATGTATTCGGATGATGTCTAGTAACTACCCTTTCTTTCAATGGCAATATAATTATCTGCTTCTGTTAAGAATAGTATTTCTTTTAATCTTATCATGAAACTCAGTCTAAGCATGAGATTACAAACCTAATTGTATTGTGTAGGTGAAGTTTAGGAAATTGTAGTGTCTTACACAAATGCACAGATGGAAAAGTTTAAGCTTACTCAGAAGCCTTCAGGGGCAGATTTTGGGCAGGGAAACACCTTTTCCTGTTCCTCAGAAGTTCTGGAGGTAAAAAAGTCTTCTAAAAGTCAGGTTGAAAAGTCAAAGAAATGTTTCATTAAGAATAGTATAATCAAAACACAGTTTCAAAAAGGGATCAAAGCTGATCCTCTCCCATAAACCACTGTTTAATTAATTTGAATCTTGATATAAGAATTCTGGACAGTTAGCACAAAATAGACAATAAATTGTAAAACTTAAAACATTAACTTGTTTCTAGGTTCTTTTCTTAGAAAATATATTGGATTTCTTTTGAAGTTATACTTAAGTCACTAATAATAGAAGTAAAAAGTTATGGTAACTGGGAAATGAGAGTGAACTGAAGATTGAAAAGTTCCAGTCAAATTATGGTGCAGTTCTATACTATAAATCTATCATTCTATGATTTTTAGCTTGTTATCATTTGTTTAAACTATTCCTTCATAGTAAGGACCTCCTTATAGATTTTCTCAGAGTTCCTGAACTTAATCATAGAATCATAGAATGGTTCAGGTTGGAAGGGACCTTTAGGATCATCCAGTTCCAGACCCTGCCCTGGGCAGGGACACCTCCCACCAGACCAGGTGGCTCCAAGCCCCGTCCAACCTGGCCTTGAACCCCTCCAGGGATGGGGCAGCCACAGCTTCTCTGGACAACCTGGGCCAGGGGCTCACCCCCCTCACAGCAAAGAATTTCTTCTTCAAATCTCATCTCAATCTCCCCTCTTCCAGTTTGAAGCCATTACCCCTCTTCCTATCACTACATGCCCTTGTATAAAGTCCCTCGACAGCTTTCCTGTAGGCCCCCTTCAGATAATGGAAAGTTGCTCTAAGGTCTCCCCGGAGCCTTCTCTTCTCCAGGCTGAAACCCCCCAGCTCTCTCAGCCTGTCCTCACAGCAGAGGGGCTCCAGCCCTCTGATGATTTTCGTGGCCTCCTCTGGACCTGCTCCAAGAGGTCCATGTCCTTCTTACATTGGTGGCCCCAGAGCTGGACACAACACTGCAGAGAGGAGAAGAGGGGCAGAATCCCCCCCTCGCCCTCCTGCCCACGCTGCTGGGGATGCAGCCCAGGGTGCGGGGGGCTTTCTGGGCTGTGAGTGCACATTGCCGGCTCACGTGGAGCTTAAAGAGTTGTCTCATCCCCAATGGGTTATAAAAGATATTCTTGTTTACGCTTACCCCTTACTTTGTGAATCTAGTTGCATTCTTTCATATAAGGTATATTTTCTATGCCTCTTATCATCCTAGCAGCAATTTGAACTCATCTTTCTTGAACATCAGTGATCACAATTTGTACTTGATATTGTAATTATCAGAAATAGGCAGGCCCAAAACTGGAATGTTTGGATAAGAAATTCTGAATTAAGCTTTTAATATAGATATTAGAATAGATTAATTATTCTGAAAAAAATCTAAGTCACCACCTTTACAGATGGTAAATTACATTATTAGTTGTTCTCTCTCCACCTATAGACAGAGTGTGGGAAAACTGTGACTAAAACCTAAGTAATTAGCGAGAGACAGGTTAGATGGCAGAAAGCGAGAGACAGGTTAGATAGCAGAATGGTATCAAAGGAAGATCATGGCTATAACAAAATCACCTTCCGTAGGTTTAATAAGGCATAAATGTATCACACGATCATAGGAATGATGAGGGCATCGGCACGGGATGGCACAAAATCTGTCAATAGCTCAAATGAGCTCAGCACAGGTGCTGTTGAGTTGCATATTGTTAAAGTAAAAAAAGGATAGTTAAAACTATTTAACTTTTTGACATTCAAGCTGCTAAAGATGATTAAATGTAATGTAGCAGTAGCTATAGGGCATGTAAAGATCATAAAAAGATGAAAGAGGCATGGCGTGATAACCCAACAGTGCATCAGCAGTAATGGCAGCACAGTAATAGTCTACATATTCTTCGTACAGCTCCCTTGCTGCTCAAAATCCTCTCTGTCATGGACTAGATTAATGAAACTGAGAAGAACTTTATAAAGGTAGCACTTTGCTGCTAAAAACTGTTAACTATCTGATCTTTCCGTGACACTAATGCTACCTTTTTGCACTGTAAATTCTTTCCTAGAAGAATTCTTCATTTTCTGCGTACCTAGAGACCTTGATTGTTGTGAATTACTTGTGCTGTATACCTGGTAATTTCGTTTAATCCTAGCTACTTATTCATCTGTCAGTCAACACGGGAAAAAACCCCACACAAACTACCACAAAACCAAATCACAAGAAAACCACGCAAAAGAAAAGACACACGGGGCTGGATGCTGACAGCTTGCTCCCTTCCAACTAGAAAGTTGCAGCCTCTTTCTGTAAACCGGTTTGAATTCTCTGAATATCTATTTCTTCCTTAGAATTTATATTTAAATGAAAACAATGTGTTCCTGCTTGAAAACAATCACCCCAACATTTTTTTCAAAAACTTTAATGTTAGAAAATAACTTTTTCCCAAATGCTTAGTGGATGGCGTACATGACTTTCATAGATTTCTCCAAAATTAACCGAATGTTCTTTAAACATTATTAATTCTAATAGACCCTTGTGGCAAACAGGAAATATTTCATAAATCTGTTAAAAGTCCTGTGATACTTCCTCAAAATCTATAGGTTCATGGACTCTGACATGAGCGGTTCTTTTGACAGCAGTGGAATTACTACTATAAAGGCACTCAAGAATCCAAGTTTTGCAGGACCGGCCATAAATTCTTGTAATACTAAATCTCACTAAATACAGAAGGCATTTAAGGGATTGACCTTACGAATAAAAATAGAGAACCAGAATTGTCTTCCACAAAGAACTGAATGTCAGCATTTTGTTTTCACTTAATTCTCTGCTAGAGTCAGCATCTCTTCTACCATTTTTTCTTTATGGAGATCATACCACTTAGAAGCTTCT
This sequence comes from Alca torda, assembly GCA_008658365.1. Classification (NCBI taxonomy): domain Eukaryota; kingdom Metazoa; phylum Chordata; class Aves; order Charadriiformes; family Alcidae; genus Alca; species Alca torda. The sequence goes on along the minus strand of CM018079.1, from coordinate 78,701,783 downwards.
TCATTTCATGTGCTCTGTCCAACCTCCTCCACCCCAGTATTGGACTTTCCTATGAAAGCCCTGTTTCTGGACATATTTTCTTAGGGAAGCAAGTCTGTTGGCTCCTTGTTAGGACTCAGCTGTATCATGAATCACTGCCAACTTCAGCAACAGGTACAGGAAGTTTGTGATTCAGAGAGGCACGCTTGAAACCGTGAAAGGACTGCGGTCTTCCACTAATTTGCCTGTGAGTCCTTGCCACGTCTTCTTTCCTCCATAGTACCATTATTTTTTCAGCAACTAACGGTACTATCTAGGAAAGTGCTTTATTTTGTCAAGAAAGTGCAAGCACTTCATGACACCAGTGTTACGGAATGAAGAGAGACTGTCCTGTAGTTTCTGAGTTATCACTCTCTCCAGTTTAGCATGATAAATATAAATTACTGAATGTTTCATTCAGATTTTAGATGCAATGAATATTTCAGATTCACAAAGACATAGTAAATACATTCCCAAAAGAAGTTCTTAGAACATCTTCTCAAAGGCAAAGGCCACTAGGACAAATTCTCCATTGCAAAGGATAACTGACTTACGAGTTTTGAAGCTGATGATAGAGACATCTACACAGAGAGGAGGAAAAGGGTGATGAAGGAATACATAGGAACAAGGAAATGAAAACAGTAGTTTGATACTTTGCACAATGATACACTGCATAGGGATCAATAGATGTGCAAAATTTAAGGGTATTCCTTTGGATAAAAATGCCAAGTTGTTTAATTAGCCAATCTTATGGAAAGAAGCCATTATAGGAAAATTACTATTTCCATCACTTTTTTTTGTTTCAGTAGTCTATCACTGAGTACCACTTCTTTACTGTAGCTAAAACACTAGGGGACAGATTTGACAAATGGAAATGTATGAAACCATTAAAGGAAGACAGCCAAAGCATCTGGTCAGATAGGCCGTCTGTCGGCCAATAGCGATATAAAGGATAAGTTGTCTGAAAATCACAGAATTTACTCTAAAGCCAGAGTGTGTAAGTAGAAAAACGCACTTTAGATTCCAGACCTAACTGTGTACATAACCGTACACCTGTAAACATAAAAATGTACTTTCAAACTTAGAGGGGTTATTGATGTTTGCTTTTCCTGAGAAATTAAATTTTCCACAAATGTTTAAATGTGTGTTGTACATGTTTGATTAGGTGAGTTTTATAGCTCCTGGGTGACATTTCTGGATAAGAAAGAATAGCACAACAGCAGCATGTTTTAGCACCTGAAATGCAAGAAAACCAAGTTTAGGTCTTTGCTCCAAACCCTGTAACTAGAGACTCTTTCATATTTGAGAAAAGAGCTCTTATCCAATAGGCTACTGCAGAATAGATTATGGTTTTGGGAGGGGTAAAGGGTAAAAATATTTTGGAGAGACCTTGGGTTTCATTTTGCATCAGAATAAAAACAAACAAAAACATCTGAGGGGAAATTTCCCACAAAAAATAGAATTTGGGAGGTTTTTTTCCCAAGAACATTTTTTTCCCCAGCCAGTATTATTTCTAATTAAAAAGAAATCAGTTTTGAAAAACAAGTGAGAGCAAGGTGCACATGCAGGATTCTAAGAGTATATTAATCATTATTCATGCAAGCGAAGTTGTCATAATTACTTTCAGACTTGATTACTGCTCCTAGAAATCCATCTTTTGATATGGGAAAGGGTGGGAGGTTCATTAGTTTTCGGTCCATTCCTAATACTACGTTGTAGGAGTGCTTCGGGGATGGCATAGACTCCTTTCAATGCACCATGATTAAAATATTACAGAAGCACGATACATCAGCGATTCTATATTTAAGGTTGAGATGTGTTTTATGCTCAAGAAGGTATACAAGCTCTGTCTGAAATAAGTTATGAATGAAGCATATCCTTCCAAACATTTTTTTCTGAGAAGTTACAAAAAAACCCAATTGATTAGTCTGAGTTAATGTAATTTAAAGATATTTAGTACTATTTTGAATCAGATGTTGGTCCCTACTGATCTTTACAGTAGAATAACCTGCTCTTTCAAAATGACTGTTCACGGAAAATCTGTGCTATGGCAACATCTCTCCCTCCTCCTCACTCCCCTCCTTTCCACCTCTCTGCATTTATATTACATACTGCTAATCCAGGCTCTATTCTGAAAGAATGAAAGTTTTTTTAAAGAATAGAGGGCAAACTGTAACAAAAAAAAAATATATATATAATTTTACATCATTTTTCCAGTTCTGATCAATAAAAACAGAAAAGTAGGTGTTCACAGAGATCTTTTCTTCCTTCCAGAGGTAACTATTTACAATCAGTTGGAAATGAAGTAACGCTTTTCAGCTGAGACTGAAACCTGAACTTCTGGATTTATCAGTATTTTATGTCAGTTTATTTTTCCCTTCTATTCTGTATTTCATGTAGTAGATTTCATTGTGAAATAAACTGTAAAATGATCCTTTAGTTTAGTAAAAATCATATCTGAGCTTGGCAATGTAAAGGCTCTCAGCTGCAGAACATGGAGGCTGGCCAGAATTAAACAAAAACTATCATTTTCATATTTTTTTATTTTTTCACAGACCACAATGTCACCCTCTTTTGCTTACAGCTCCAAAGTTACCACTTTAGTTACACTTTACTTTTTAGATTTACATTCTTATTAACTTTTAACATAAAAACCTGTAGTTTATGGTGTATTCTATTAACAACTGAAGCAGTAGGTTGACAGACTAAGGCGATAAAGGGAAGCCTATTGGGACTGTGCAATGGACTTGGCAACCCCGTGCACAAATCCAGGCTGGGGGGAGAATGGCTTGAGAGCAGCCCTGAGGAGAAGGACTTGGGGGTGCTGGTGGACGAAAAGCTCAACGTGAGCCGGCAACGTGCGCTCACAGCCCAGAAAGTCAACCCCATCCTGGACTGTATCCCCAGCAGCGTGGGCAGCAGGGCGAGGGGGGGATTCTGCCCCTCTGCTCCGCTCGGGGGAGACCCCCCTGCAGTGCTGCCTCCAGCTCTGGGGCACCAACAGCAGAAGGACACGGAGCTGTTGGAGCGGGGCCAGAGGAGGCCCCGGAGATGCTGGGAGGGCTGGAGCCCCTCTGCTGTGAGGACAGGCTGAGAGAGCTGGGGGGGTTCAGCCTGGAGAAGAGAAGGCTCCGGGGAGACCTTAGAGCCCCTTCCAGGCCCTAAAGGGGCTCCAGGAAAGCTGGGGAGGGACTCTGGATCAGGGAGGGGAGCCATAGGAAGAGGGGTAATGGTTTTACACTGGAAGAGGGGAGATTTAGATGAGATCTGAGGAAGAAATTCTTTGCTGTGAGGGGGGCGAGCCCCTGGCCCAGGTTGCCCAGAGAAGCTGTGGCTGCCCCATCCCTGGAGGGGTTCAAGGCCAGGTTGGACGGGGCTTGGAGCAACCTGGTCTGGTGGGAGGTGTCCCTGCCCAGGGCAGGGGGTGGAAATAGATGATCTTTAAGGTCCCTTCCAACATAAACCTCTCTATCATTCTCCGACTGTGAAACTGTCACTGTTGCTCTTGTGCTAAATTTGCTTTGCTGCATTTTAATGTCAGAAGGCTGTCAATGGACAGCCATGAGATACTCTCCTGTGTTTCAAATGCATATGCTGAGTGGTTTGAATCTTGAGTATGTTTAGAAAGCCGGCCTCTAAGACTAAGCTTACTTTTAGGCTTTATGTTTGAGAACAAATGTGCGTATCATATGAAAAATTCAGAACAGACTGTTCCTATTTCATCAGCTGCCACAACAGTGAGGTATTACAGATATTTTCCACAGGAGGACGCACTGCCGGTGTGTGCCAACTGCTGACTGCACTGAATTCGCCATTTGTTTTGGTTAGAGCAAAACACTGGTTTTGGTGCCAAAGTAGTTGTGTGTGCGTTCACCTGAGGTGTTTGCAAGAGGAAAACTGCATTGTTATTGCACATTTCGGGTGGGGGGGAGGAATTAAAATGCCATGAAATATAAAGAGCTTGAAGAATATGTGTTGCGGCTCCATTTGATAAGGGACATTTGTCCAGCCCAATTGTACTGATTAACCAAATGACCGCACAACATCACTTTTTACCTCTTCTTTCATAGGCGTTATTTTAAGTAGCATTTTAAACCAATACTCACTGTCAAAAAAATTGCACTGAAGCAAACGAATAAAAAAAAAATAACAAAAACCCAATATTATTCAAGATCTGTTTACGTGTATTTCTTGATGTTATTTTTCTTCAGAATTGAGAACTGTTTCAGTTTGGCCTTAAACCGCAGCAAGTGCACTCAGGCCGGCATTCTGCACAATTTGAATATGAGATACAGGATGACATAGAAAGGTGGTGTTTTCAAAATGGAAAACAGATAACGCAGAGCTTATTTGTATTAGGCAATTTCGCTTCTTATTACCACTTCCTTTTGGTGCCAGATTGGCTGTTAGTCCACAGAGAACATAGGTAAGCGCCGTATTTTCAGAATTGCCGGTTTGTTACCAGGCTTAATATGAAGATACACAGAGTCTAAGCAAGGAAGATTATAATTCAACAGCTCAATAAATTAAATATTTTATCCCCATTAGACCTCAATACATTTATGAAAAAAATAGCCCTTTATTCCGCTACTGTGGCTGCTGTCACTTACCTGGGTTTTTAAGCCTGTAGGAAAATTACAATTGCAATGAGCCAGCGGCTCCCCAGAAGCTGTCTTCTAACGCGTACGCTGATGCCTGCACTAACCAGTCATCCCACAGACCCAACCGAGTACCCTTGTGCAGAATTTCTAGTACCTATTTTTAGAGACATAGCAGTGACAGGCGACACAGGCCATTTCAGAATCCAAGCCTGAAGTCACCTTGCCGGTGCTTTAAAATTTGGTGACCTCAAAGCGGGTGGACGTTTCTGAACTGAAGTCAGCATTTCTTTTCCTTCTGGCCTTGCTTTTGTGCTGATACACGGGCACGTTTCCTGCCGGCTGGGAAAGCTGTGCTGATACAAATTTTATAAACCTCTATAGTGGGACATCACAGTTGTTACAGCGATAATTGCGCGGTCACGCCTTGGTAACCCATGAGCCCCTCCAGCAATCACAGCAGTCATCGTAACAATAAACAGAAAGGATTTACCCTTTTAAAGTCCCAAAAAGTTTTGACTTCTAACATCATTAAATGGCTTAAAAACAGGAAAAGGTCTGTTAAATAGAAGCTCCAAGAGCATTCAGCTGGTGCGCAGGCATCTAACCAGTGTTCATTTCAAATGGAGTTAGTTGTCTAAACTATTTTAAAAGCATCTGTGAAAATCTTGGTTTCTTAATGTTGAGAGGTACTTGATCTATGCGAGTCTATGAAGAATCACTCTTGAGAGGCGCATCAGGCCTGTGGATTAGGGAAATGAGAATTAGCACGGTTCTAATCAGCTCCAGTTTGTCCCATCTCAAACTTATTCAAAGTTTTAAGAATATATTCTTCTCCAGCACTCATATAATTACTTAAAAGGTTATAGCTTTAAGGGGTCTCTCAGCCTCCAGGCCCCTTTGTGTCAGAGGGAACAGAATGCCTTCTAGTAAATATTCTAATAGCACACTACGTGCAGTTTTATTTTTTGTCATGAACAAAGCACAACCTTAATTTCTCAAAAGGAATCATAATTCTCTTGTTTACATTTCTGTCACTCAAAGAAAAAAAGTTTTGTCTTCCTGTTCTATTTTGCGTTAAGAACAAATTATAATAACAAATACAATTCCCCACTGATTTTTTTCCCCCTCACTTTTTCCTCCACTCTTTCTTGCTTAAAGTGCCTGTCAGTACTTTTAACAGTTCTGTGTATCTCCAGCAAGACTGGCCTTAGGCTGTAGCTTGACAAAGACACCCAAGATACCTCCATCACTTCACAGGTGGCAGCTGTCACCTTCCCAATGCTCCTTTTGTCAGGAAACGCGTGTTGTTACTTGGTCTTCCTCTAGTTCTCCTATAACCAGGATGCTTCAACACGGCAGTATTATATCATACACCTCTTTCACAGCTTAGAAATAACATCAAGAGTTAGTCTTACACCTCTGCAAGCTTTATTACTTAGGGTTCTGGAACATTTTATAAAAATGGTGAGTTTTAACCACACAGTCATCAATACAGGACAACATGTAAAAAGGATGCAAAATACAGTGTTTAAAAGGAAATTAAAAATGCCACCGTTACAGTAGTGGGAAGAGGACTTATACCAATAGTACCTCATTTTCTACCCTTACACGTATATCTGCGTTCTTGGAATGACTCACTGTGTCATCAAACTTCAAAAAAAAAAAAAAAGATAATTTAGTCTAGCCACCTAATCCAGCATTAAGAATTGCGAAAACAGCATCCTAAATTACAGCAATTTCTCCATCGGAGGCAATGATCAATAATGTCCCATCAAAGTTTTAAGAAAGGAATCTGAAAAAAAAAAAAAAAAAAAAGAGTCAAAATTTATGGAAAATACAATCATCTTTAGTAAAACAGTTCTCTAGACCAAAATGAGGGAGGTAATTTGAAATTTTTCCGCTACTCGTGAGTCAACCAAAGCTGGCAATGGTTGGAGATAGGATGTTGCCCTTATGACTGTAGTGCATAAGAAATCTCTGTTTTCTTACTTTCCAACAGATGCACTTGATTATGGGGATATTTAACAGTATAATTCTTTGGGATACACTGCAAGCTTAAAAGCATGACAGAGGTAATGATCCTTAGACTGCATCCAGACATGTTTTGTGGAAAAAGGATTCTGTTATTTATACTTTCAATACTAGAAGTAAATTAATGACTGCTTATATTTTAATGCCAGATAAATCTTTTTTTATTCGTCAACACAACCCTAAATGCAACTTGGTTACTGACAAAGAAATGTTTTAAGATCCTTGAGATCCCTTCCATCTCCTGAGGGTCTACAGACCAACCAAATGACCGCTTTGCCCATGCTATCCTAAAATATCAAAATCCTCACTGTTTCTGTTCAAATCTGAGTTCGACATTCTAATCACTTCCTTCCCAAATCTTATTTCAATTGAGGACTAAAGCTGAAGCCCAGTCCTCTGAGTCCTCCTGAGGCTGACTACAAAGGCTCCTGCCTCCACTCCAGCTCCGCTGTGCTCAGGCTCAAGATGAAGTCACCGTTACCGCTGTTGAGTAACCCGGAGATATTACTCAAGCCTTCATGCAAGGACAGCTTTATTACTCTTCCCACAAAAACTGGTGGAAGGAGGGTGTGTTTAAGAAACCAAGAGTTTGGAGGAGGCACAGAGTAAGCTTGCACACATGGTCAGAGAGAAGAGCTTGAAAATGCAAGTTTGCGCTGGGGGTTTGGCATTCGGCGCCCTGTAAAGCACTGTACAAGCACTGCGCTATGCTTCTGTCGGTCACTGCTCTGCTACTACTTGCCTTCGGTTCAGTGCTTCAGCTCTATACATGAATTTTGTAAATTATATAAAAGCAATTAACCTCGGCACCAGAATAATATGCATCCAGCAATCAGCAATGCATACTGAATAAGAATTATATATGCATTCGGATAATACATAGCAGGTACTGGCATAACACAAGGTCAAAACCTCTAAGTCTTCAGGGTGATCTCAAAAAAACCCAATATTTGCGAGGGTGGTTTACACTTAATTTTACTGAGTGAGTTCACCATCTCAGATTCAACTTAAGGAAGAAGCATAAAAATGTCCCAGTTGCAGAACCAGAACCCTGCTGTTCCCGAGTACTTGACTACAGCCAACTCTCCTTGCAGGAAAGTCCTTTATAATGCATCTCATATCCAAATGTGATTTTAAATTTTCAGTCGTTGGTTTAGAGACATTTGTGCCTAGCTAGGCAGGTCCCTACCATATTTTGGAAAATAGTTAGAGGACAGAGGACCCACAGCAGACTCAGATGACTGATTGTCTTAAAAAAAAAAAAAAAAAAAAAAAAAAAAAAAAAAAAAAAAAAAAAAAAAAAAAAAAAGGAGTCAACAAAATCCACAACGAGAAATACGTATTGTCCATCTGTGCATTTGGTAAGTATAATGACAAACTTTTTGATTTGATATCACGGGGCATGAGTAAAATCAAAGACTTGCCAGTGCAGTCTTTGTACATAGCATATTATACTGATTATCTTGTAGGCCCAAATTTAAATTCTAAGTATTAGCTCTTGTCCATCCCAGGTGGGAAAGATAAAACCTTTCTATAAGGAAAGTTATAAGGAAACTTGTAGAGTGGAGCTGGTGGTTGGACTCGATGATCCCAAGGGTCTCTTCCAACCTAAGTGATTATATGATTCTATGATTCTATGAAAGACGCAAGAATAAGTAGGTTCTACAGAGGAGAAGCACTGGATTTTTAGCACTTCTTATGTGCTTACAGCTCTGCATCCTCAAGGGGCTGTATGTCCGCTTGTAACTGAAATAATTGCTCAATGACATCATTCTACAGGTGACGGTTTTCAATAGACACACTGTACTTCTGTGGATGTCATTCATTATGGTATGATGCCATCAATGCTCTGTATTGCATCCCCTTGGCTGTAAGAAAAGCCTTAGAGAACTACCCCAGGGCACAGTTTCAAGGTCATGTTTCCCCCCTTTCCAAACCCTAATGAGTTATATGCTACATATAGGCTAAAAAATTCAATTGCCCTTATTCCAAAAAGCATGGGACACTGTCACCTGAGGAAGCACGTATTTTCCTCAATTCCATCATGCTACCGGGACTTTAAATGCACAAACGAGCAGACACAATAGCAGGCACAGTCTCTGGACCAGATCTTTGGCCTTCAGCTATATGAGAGAGTTATTAAACTCATGCCAGTTTAGGGCAGCTCAAGCTTTGGCTCATTGCCATTTTCAGAGTCAGGAGACAAAAAGTAATGCCTCATGGCTTCTGTCTTCTTTCTCCAGATCCCGTGTTTGCCAAAGACTTGGATCATCTTAATTTACTATCTTGTTTCTGCTGGCTTCTTCCTTTAAGCCTTTAATTGGCTTTGGTCTTGAAACCTTGCGAAGCTCTTTAAAATCTGTTGTATGAGTCCTTTTTTTAGGTGTTTGGAAAAAAGAAAAAGAGCCTCTAGTTTGGTAGGCTTGTGAAGGGGCTCGAAAGACTGAATGTGGCTTTCTTTGTGGCAATACCTGTAGAATGGAAAGAAGAAAGAGGAGAACAAGGGCAGGAAAAAGGAATATTCCTCAGCTAAGCAATCAAGAGAAAAGCCAATGACAAAGACAAAGCTATAGCTGCAAGGATGAGGAATTTTATGCGGTGTAGAAAAAGGAGACTTCATGGACGTGCAATATTATGCATCTATATACTCCTAATTTACAAAACTACTCCTTTCAGCTGGCCTCGCTGACCTGCCCTATGGCTTTCATTTCTCATGCCATCTGTATACTTTAATATCTTTAATTAGACACACTGAGGCCAAGGGCTTAGTCTTTTAAAGGATTCGACATTTATATAGCTAATGATAACAACTGTAGTTGCATTAAGTAAGATTAAACACTTTTTCTGAAGAGACATAAGCTTCATATTTTATGGAACGAGAGAAGTTCAACTGACAGAAGGAAGAAAACTTCCCAAAAGGCAAATTATTTCATAATTGTTCACTAAGGGGATTCTTTTGCCTTCTTTAAAGTATGATGCTAGACTGCATCACAGATAAAATACCAGACTCCGTGGACCTGTCTAAGCATTTGATCTTATATTCCAAACACGAACGAGCACTATTTTAACTAACACTAACTTATTTCAGTACTTGATCTCTCAAAACTTTATGACTCTTCTTTTTTTCTGCACTACAACTAATTAAGGCTGTAAGATCCATTGCCTGAAGCCTATTACTATTTCACTGCCTAACAGTGTTACACTGGTAATAATAATTAAGAAGTATAATCATGATATAAAAGCCCATACGTGGTATTTCTACCCATAAACACAGGTGTGTAAATTGAGTTTTTAAATATATTTACCATTATAAAAGGTATTAGCAGTAACTGTAGTGCATTTAAAGTGGGATTAATGTACATGTTAATTATGTTAGTCATGGTGATTTTTGAAAAAATGGTAAAGGTCACCTCATTTTTCTTCTTCCACCTCCTCCTGAAAACTTCCTTCTACCAGCACGTCATCAGCTGTTGAGCAGTTGCTTACTGCACTGTTCAGACTTTAGTGTTACAAAGTGCTTACCCTTCTGGCTTTCTCACCTGATATGTTTGATCTGGATTGCTATTAGAAAGCATAGGAGAAAAAAGCACTTTATGGATCTGTAATCTGTGCTGACCATGGTCTCAGTATAGATTTATTTCCCACAAATTTCAGGTAAGTGGCGATGAAAATAATAATGAGGCTATGGGTTACTGGGACCTACCTTTGAGCTGAGAAGCCAGATCAAATACAAGAGAGAAAATTACACACTTCTTATCTTCAACAAAAGGAAAACATATACATATATATATATATATATATATATGTTGGCAAGTAAGCAAGCGTTGGTTACTTGGACTATCCAATTTCTATATATTTTGAAAGGTTTTGGACTCAGGAAAGAAAAATATCTTGAGGGAAATGGATGCTGCTTTCCAAGGAGCAAGGTGTAGGAGGCTACATCATCCTTAAAAGACCCACTTTCCAAAATTTATGTAGAAATATGCTCACTGATAATCCCTTAAATTAGGTTCACCGTACTTTCTTTTGTACCATATGGAATTCAGAAGCAGAGCTAGTGCCCGGAGAGGTCCAGGGATGCAACAAGTGCCAATAATAAGTTTTGTTCAAGGAGTGCAGCTGAGTTTCTTAAAGAATGGGAGGTTAGCCATCACTTACACAAGTCTCAGAGGAGAGCGGGAGAATAACCCAGTGGTGACAGTTGTAAGCATATCTGACCTTTCACAAGATTAAGCCTTTAAAAACAAAAGACACAAGTTAGACAGTTATTTCCAGCTTAATTGAAGTGGAATATAAATGTGTTACCTTCATTATGTATGTTAGTTATTCCAGCTCCAAGCCACACCACCCCTGTGGTAAAACCCGCCACATTCAGGTTTAAGTCTTCAAGGAGAGGGATCCCAGACCAAATACTGCATGCACTTTATTTGGTCTGAAGAAATACACCTTCTATACAAAGCCAAGAGTTCACTGTTAGTCTTATTAAAATCTTAACAGTCTAACATTCATAATCCAAATTATCCAATTATTACAGCTCATTACCAATAGTACTACAGCTAAAATAGATCTATACCAGCTTTCTAGTATTCTTCCCCTTTCTTCTTTCTTCTTTCTAATGCTCACCCTGCTTATGCTGCCTGCCGACTGAACTGGAAGGGAGCAGAGGGCACGGCAAGTCAGAGAATCACAGAATGGTTAAAGTTGGGAGGGACCTTAAAGATCACTCAGTGCCACCCTCTGCCCTGGGCAGGGACACCTCCCACCAGACCAGGTTGCTCCAAGCCCCGTCCAACCTGGCCTTGAACCCCTCCAGGGATGGGGCAGCCACAGCTTCTCTGGGCAACCTGGGCCAGGGGCTCACCACCCTCACAGCAAAGAATTTCTGCCTCAGATGTCATCTCAATCTCCCCTCTTTCAGTTTAAAACCCTTCCCCCTTGTCCTATGGCTCCCCTCCCTGATCCAGAGTCCCTCCCCAGCTTTCCTGGAGCCCCTTTAGGGCCTGGAAGGGGCTCTAAGGTCTCCCCGGAGCCTTCTCTTCTCCAGGCTGAACCCCCCCAGCTCTCTCAGCCTGTCCCCACAGCAGAGGGGCTCCAGCCCTCCCAGCATCTCCGGGGCCTCCTCTGGCCCCGCTCCAACAGCTCCGTGTCCTTCTGCTGTTGGTGCCCCAGAGCTGGAGGCAGCACTGCAGGGGGGTCTCCCCCGAGCGGAGCAGAGGGGCAGAATCCCCTCCCTTGACCTGCTGCCCACGCTGCTTTACCATCAATACATTCCAAAAACCTCCTGGATGGTTTATGCCCTGCTGTGTGCTAGGTGCAAAATATCCCTGCACAGACTGCACTGCCTGGGTGTTTGGGGAACCTGCTTAATGGGGAAGTTGTAGATTCCTCTCCCAGCCCAAGCTAACGCTTAACCTAAAATCTGCAGCCTTAAAAGCAGAAAGGATAAAACTTAAGTTCGCTTGCCATGGAACTGCACTTACCACAGGCTTGCAAGCAAGTTCACCCTTTCCCCCTATATCTTCCACCCCATATCCCCCCATATCCCAGTAAATCTTTAATTACACTCTGTAAAGTAAAATGGCTTCAGTGAGCAAGGTAGGAGAGTCCTATAGCCCTGTTATTATAGGCGTTAGAATTGGCATACAAGATAGGATGGGCAAATTCAAATCACTTCAGGCAGGTATAAGAAACTACAAGTGAATTATCTAACTACCTTTAGCTAAAGTGGGAAAGCATTTATTCTGTATCTTGGGATTAGTCTATTAATGTTCTTTAAAAATATCTACTGGATTTGAGTTTGCAGGCAAGGAGCCCAAAGCTCTACTTCTACCTTCTTTCATTCCTAGTAAGATGTATTTTAATAAAGCCTGACAGTGTTTCAGGCTTACATAGTCATAGGCACGCGCAGGACAGAATTTCACTGGTTAGGCAATTTCGTCAGTAAAAGAATACACAATAACGGGCTTATGGTATCTCTAGGGTTAGGTGGTAACTGAAGAGGGCTTGTGGATATTTCACATGTGGATTTACAGATTTCTAGAAGACAGAAATTAATTAATACACTTCTATTTCTGATGCACTTCACAAAATTGCACATGATGCCTGCTGAGATGTAAAACAGATCTGCAGAAAGTATCTTTTTACCTCTAGGACTATTTCAGGGTCTTATGAATTTTCTTGCCAATACCAACCATTAAAAAATACCAAGTCATGTCCCCTAAATCACAAGTTTAAATTAAAATCATCCAATATATACTATAACATTAATTATTATAATGAGAATTCCTTTATTTCTTTTCTACCGTCTTCAAACTTTTCTGTGCATTTCATAGAATCATAGAATCATTTAGGTTGGAAAAGACCCTTGGGATCATCGAGTCCAAACATCAACCCCACTCTACAAAGTTCTCCCTTACACCATATCCCCCAACACCACATCTAAACGACTCTGAAACACATTCAGGGATGGTGACTCCACCACCTCCCTGGGCAGCCTATTCCAGTGTCTGACCACGTTTGTGTTATTCCATAGAGATATGAAGACAAAAACGTACTTTGGAAAATGAAAACTGAGTTTTTCACATAACCAGTTGGCAAAATTAACAGTGCAAGACTTCTGATTAAAATAACCCAAGAGTTGGCAGTAAAAAACCGTATTCATCAAAATTAACTGCACATTTCTAAAATGCAGGATGTATAAGTATTGGGGGTTTTATTTGCGACTAAGATGAAAGGTAATACTATAGACAAAAATGCAAGGTGGTATTTTAGATAGTTAGAATTTTATTATTCAAGCTGAGGTTTTTGTCTATTAAGCATACTTAGCGCTAGTACAACAGTTAGTTGCATTAAGCAGCAAAGCTTCTTATCCAATTATGTTGCACTGTACAACCCCGCTTGCTCCTGCCAGAAGATTTCTGGTCCTGCAGGGCGTACGCTTCAAACAGCACAAACTGCTTCTCTTCACAGTGGGAAAAAGAGGTTTTAAGCAACTAAGGTTTTCTTTACAAGAGAAAAATAGGTTTTCTCTCTCTATCTGCCTTTTCCAGCTCATGGGAACTCTACAATCCTTGTATAGGTCCAGATGAGTTTTGTCTTTGCATAGTAGTATATTATTCATGCTCTTTTTCCTTTCCTTGTAGCCTATGATCCTGCATACCCAGGCCAGCAACATGCACGTTTTTTTCCGTAACTGCTAATGCTGGGTTTCTCGTAGGAAGAGGAATGGCGCTGAGAAGGAAGGTGCTTAGGTGCGCTGAGTTTTGCTGAATGAACATTGGCTCGCTTCGACGCGAAAGGCTAGGCCTGAGGTACGAAGAGATTACACACAATCAATCTCAAATTAAGGCCATAAAGGTGCCAGGCAGTGAGCTGGAAGGAAGATTGGCAGCCTGAATGAAAGAGGGAATTAAATCAGCTTCTCAGTAAAAGTGAATGGCTACTTTGTGTTGAATAGTTAAGTAATAGAGAAGTGTGAAAGAAGACGAGAAAAAGGTGAGCCCGGAGTTCAAGGATCATCCAGAGCTAGGGTCCCTCTTTCTCTCAGCTGACAGAAATATGTTGCCTCTGATAAGTAGAGAATTCAGGCTCCTACTGGTCATGAATACAGTCAAAATTGGGAAACAAAAGTTGGCTTTTCTCACAGGGGAAAGATCAAAGTTGTGTCACAGACAGGTTCCAAAAAACTGACTTCCCCAGAAGATTAAATAAAGGGAGAGTAGAAATTGAAAAGAACACATCAGATTCCCAGGCAAATGCTTTTCATCCCTTCCTGCTCCATACCATGCAATATCCTAGGGTTTCTCTGGGAAAAAAAGAGCTGCTCATCCTTTAGGCTTCGCCCAGCAAAATCTTTTTATGCTCAGTAGAATATTTTTCTGATTATACTTCTGCCTTTCATAGTGATCAGCACACAGTAAATAGAGAAGAATAGGTTTCTATTAGCAACTTCACACACACGGGCACATCTTTTGTGGCAGGATCCAGCCTGTTCTTCTTCAATTAGATCGCCAAAGCCAAACCAACTCAAATTTCAGGGGAGTCTGATGTCTGTAAGTGTCAGGAATTCTGTTTTGGATTTCATACGGATCCAAAGCTTTTAGCAAGTCTTTGCACGTTAGTCTATCAAGGGACCTGGTTTACAGCGCTTTCAAGAATGATTTGCATCTATCAAGTCAGTACTATTTTCTTCAGCTGCAGGAATTGCCTTGGAGATCCCCTATCCAACTAGCAATCGGATCTGCATATTCAGTGTGTCTGAAATGGCAAAATAACCTGTATCAGCCAACAGTTCTACTCTCTTAACGAACAGCTAACCAATTTTAGCTAACCAACCTTTTGCCGTCCCATCTTCCTGAAGCTAGGTACGGCCGCGACCAGCAATGCTCTATTGATTGGCTACAAGCCATGCTCCGCTTTATTTGTGGAAGCTCACTGAAGAAAAGTGAGTTGCACAGAAGCGAATAGGAAGGGTTTGCAGACAGACATGGATTCTTGAACGACTTTATAGTTGAAATAGTGACATAACTGAGGAGGGACAAAAGCAGCACAGTTCACAACTTTCCAAGCGAAATTTGATGGAGTTTTTAATAAATAGTATATACACATATTAAAAAACCAAGGCCACTGTACGATTCTTTTGAAATCTAGTTTTATAAAAGAAACTATTTTTAAGATCTCTACCAACCAACATTCTCCACATGCTCTTTCCGAAGAACTAACATGAGTGAGTTTAATGCACTGGGCTACACTGGTGCTAAACTCAGAGTGCTATAATTAGCTGTTAAAAAAATTCCACTATATGCGAGTGTTTGGTTGTGATGTATTTCTTTGTAAATATACGTATACACACATATAAAAATAATAATTATAAATAAAAATGAGATGGAGTCCTTTTTTTAATCACATGCTGGAAAAAAGTAGACTGTGTGACTAACTAAGAAAAAAAAATAGGAGCTAACTCTACTTTAGTAATTATTAAAACAATTGTCACTTTTAATTTCCCTCTTCCACTCTACAAAATCAACATCCTTCTGTCTAGGAAAAAGAGAACAAACTGATTTGTGCTTGTTACCTGAGCTAGCCAAAATACATAGCAAACTGAGATCACTGCTGTTCAAAGGAGATTAGGATAATGAATTTCCAACTTAAAATCAGGAGTTTTGCTGATAAAATTCTGGATTTTTTTTTTTCTTGGAGCCATCTGTCTGTCTCTGAATCGGTGTGCACTGGCAAGTCCTTAGGGTGGTGCTGTGAGTCATCCTACTCTTTATGGAAATCTTTCTGGGGTGAACACAGAGGATCCAATTATCTTTCACCGAACATATATGTCTTCACACCCATAAAAGAACAACGATGATAAAAAAATAGAAACTCTGCAGAGTCAAGTCACAATAGTTACGCAGTGCCAAGAACACAGCTTTTGGTTGAAGCCCGTGTTTGTTCCCATTCCACACAGCACCATGACATAGTCTATGTGTAACCACATTTGTGGGCTTTTTCCCCCCCCCAGGATAGCTGTTTCAGTGATTGCAAAGGGCAGACATTTTTTCCTACCCCACCGTTTGCCTTGCTGATAATTTCCTATTTCTTTTCACGCCTAGGTCGCTTATAACCTCCCCTTACTGTTCTGTTCCAAGTGTTGCCTTCACCCCCTCTTCCTGTCCTGCCCATCTACTATTTCCTCCATTATTTTTCTCTTTTATCCACCTATACCCTTAGCTTTCACTCCTCACTGCCCTCCTTTCACCTAGCAGGAAAAGCCTTATAAACGCAACTGGAATTGCCCACCTCATTTTGTCCCCAACGTTGGTGCCAAAATGGTCTCCCAGTAGCAAGAAGAGAGAGTGTTGTTTCCCTCTTTCCCTTTTTGTTGCAAACTCTTCGCATATGTTTGGTACAGAGAGAATCCTAATTGAATTTAGCATGTCAGAGTCCTGTGACTCTCCTTTGATGCATTGAGTTTCAGGCGAGGCCATGTTTTCACGAGTGTGGTGAGAGACACCATATGTGATTCAAAACTTGTAGATAACCATAGAATCATAGAATTGTTAGGGTTGGAAGGGACCTTAAGGATCATCTAGTTCCAACCCCCCTGCCATGGGCAGGGACACCTCCCACTAGATCAGGTTGCTCAAAGCCCCGTCCAGCCTGGCCTTAAAAACTTCCAGGGATGGGGCTTCCGCCACCTCTCTGGGCAACTCGTTCGAGCGTCTCACCACCCTCATGGTGAAGAACTTCTTCCTAACATCCAGTCTGAATTGTCCCATCTCGAGTTTTAATCCATTCCCTCTAGTCCTACCATTACCTGACATCCTAAAAAGTCCCTCACCAGCTTTCTTGTAGGCCCCCTTAAGATACTGGTAGGCCACTATAAGGTCTCCTCGGAGCCTTCTTTTCTCCAGATTGACCAACTCCAACTCTCTCAGTCTGTCCTCATAGGAGAGGGGCTCCAGCCCTTGGATCATCCTCGTGGCCCTTCTCTGGACGTGTTCCAGCACGTCCATACCTTTCTTGTAGTAGGGGCTCCAGAACTGGACGCAGAACTGCAGGTGGGGTCTCACAAGAGTGGAGTAGAGGGGGAGAATCACCTCCCTCGACCTGCTGGCCACGCTTCTCCTGATGCAGCCCAGGATACGATTGGCGTTCTGGGCTGCTAGTGCACACTGATGGCTCATGTTGAGCCTCTCGTTTACCAGCACCCCCAAGTCCTTTTCTTCAGGGCTGCTCTCAAGCCAGTCACTGCCCAGCCTATGTGGGTGCTTGGGATTGCCCTGACCCAGATGGAGGACCTTGCACTTGGTCTTGTTGAACTTCATGAGGTTGGCATGGGCCCACCTCTCCAGCCTGTCAAGGTCTGTCTGGATGGCATCCCTTCCCTCCAGCATGTCAGCCGCCCCACACAGCTTGGTGTCATCAGCAAACTTGCTGAGGGTGCACTCTATGCCACTGTCCATGTCGCTGACGAAGATGTTAAACAAGACTGGTCCCAGTACTGGTCCTTGAGGGACTGCCCTGGTCACCGGCCTCCACTTGGACATGGACCTATTGACAGCCACTCTTTGGGTGCGGCCGTCAAGCCAGTTCTTTATCCACTGAATTGTCAGTCCATCAAACACATATTTTATCAGCTTGGAGACCAGGATGTCACGTGGGACAGTGTCAAAGGCTTTGCTCAGGTCCATAATGGATATGGTAAAGTTTGATGGCAAAACAGTTCTCAGATTTCATTCCACTCTGATATCCAGCCAAACCAATATTTCTCTATGGTCCCTGGAAGCAAAAATGAGACATTTTGGCAAATAAGGATGGTCTGTATGGATGATTTTCCACTTAATTTCACCTTCATAGACTTTCACCTTCACCTTCTCAATGGTTCAGACCAAATGCGTGAGGTATTGCAGAAAAACAACCAACTGAAAATATATTTTTATAAGGGTATGTTAACAAGCAACCTTGAAAGTAATCAATAAATGCTTCCTCAGTCACCTTTGGTATCCCATATGTGCGGAGAATTTCCATGCAGAAGACAGCTTGGACCATCTGTCCTGATCTCCTTCTCTAATCTGTCATCGCTTTGCCACTTATGTAGAGTTTACAATATTAATTTCATATGAATAAAATCTGTAGACCGCATCATAAAGCTTTATTCTCTATATATTGATAGAGAGACTGGTAGCGATCGGCAGGCTTAAGCATTTTCACTATAATAATCCTTATTTCAGTCATAAACTTTTAACACATTTTTTCATCCACCTGTCCCTGTGTAAACTAATAACCCTGAACAATTCTCTCTACATTATACTATTCGTGAGCACAAAAGAATCTGAAGCAGTGGGTCCCTTCACCTCCAGTGAAAATGAATTGCCATCAACATGCAGAAGCGCAGCAAACAAGACACCGTCTTGGAAGAAAACTATTGTTCTGCTTAGTTATAAACAACTACCTGTGCTAACAGAACTACTGAAACAGAACTAATGCTTAATTTTCACCGGACAACTATTGACCTTACACAATATTTGATCTTCAGAATAAAGAAACTTCATTTCTGATTACATATGCCTTCAACAGTAGGAAAATTCGCTAATAAAAAAGCATATGTTGAAAACTGCTTGCGTGAACAATATTCTCAAATTCCTACTGAGGAAGTTAACTTAATTATTATATTACTCACTTTTTATCACTTGCTTCCACTTTTTGTTGTAGGAATTTTTACTTTCACAGACACTAGAACAATGCAAGAAGAAAGCAAAGCAAAATGAAATTATATTTTTTTTTATTGATTAGAAGTCTTTTTCTACCCTTTTAACTCTCTCAGTATTTGTCCAATAATGAACCAATGAAATATTATGTAGTAGGGATTGTGATATTTATCGGTACATTGCAGATAAATCATTGAACTGAGGTTCGACTGGATGTATTGGAAACGGTCCTCAGAAGTCCACGGCACAGCTTCTGTTGATTTTGGTGGGAGCAGAACTGATCCCACGCTCAGCGACTGGCATCAGAAAATTATCAAGATTGTACCACAACACTGCTACCTTGTGGCATGACATAGAGCAAAACCATCATTGCTTCCGTGACATGCCTCTCACTGCAGTAAGGGGGATGCCATATGTCACAAAATGCTAATGCCTCCTCTTACACTTGAGTGTACGATTCCCTTTCCGTCGTAAGTCTTTACGTGATAATTAGCGGAAAGCTATGCCCATTTTACTCATGTTAAGACTACAGAGTTTTAAAAGAGGATGCCAAATTACTTTTCAATTAGAGTTCCAATTCATAATGTATTCATTCTTAAAGATGCTAATTATCTTGCAAAATTTTGTAATGCTGATGTTAGGAAAATGGATATAGTTTTCCATTAATGACCTGAACAATTTTGGAACTAGTTTGTGTATCACAGATAAAAATACCCTTCTCTACTCCACTATATTTATGTCTCATTAGTTTATGGACCTAAAGCCCTCCAGGGATTGTCACTCACAAATCCACCTAATGTTTATGAGCTCTAGATTTTGCATTTGGATCTCTAATTTAGCCAAAAGATACGGAAAATCATATAGATAGAAAACTCCCTAGTGACTACAAAGCTCTAGGTTTTAATAGAGAGGGCAGAAATAGTATAAGCATAATGTTTAATATAAGCATAATGCTTAGCACATTAGTGGTAAGCTAAGTGTATCACCTCGGAGGAAAGACATCCACTGTATTTCAGATACGTCTAATACTATTCCTTCCAGGAATTTTGGCTTTTAATGATACAGAGTTTAATACGGTCGTGTGTTAATGCAGCCAGTTCCTGTTAAAGAAGGTTTCTTAACGGAACATTTTCAACACAAGCAAGTGAGGATCAGCTATTTTCTAAACTGGTAGCTCTAAATTTTGGGCACCAATGGGGCCACGGTCATTTCTGCAGATTCTCCCAGGCCACCACACATCCTTTATCAATACTCTTTTTACTTGCAAACCCGATACAAACAGCGCTACCGTTAAGTGTACAATAATGGCAGGAGTGAAGCACATCACTCCAAAATTCAAAGCTGCATGGGACAGTGAAAATGGTGTACAGCTATAACATTCTGTTCTCCGAAACTTCTATTAAACATACATAAATTTAACCGTTCTTTCAGTTTTCCACAGCATAACACATGGTGCGCTTGAGGGATCCTAACACACATAGAGAACTATCCTCTTTCCTCCTGGTAATATTGGGCATATAGCCTCAAAACAACTATTGAGGTATCTATGAAGTAAAATATAAAATTGTTTTTTTCATCTAAAAAGAGAGCTGTGCCATAAAAGAATGCACGTGGCTACAACGTAAAGTTTGGGAAACTGAAGTGGAACTGTGGGATTTTCCTAAGAGAAAAGATTCAGGGATGGATAAGAAGATATGGGACAGGTATCTAGAAGATTTTTTAAAAAGGTGGATTATCAGCAGCAGTGTCTTAATGGTGAACGCTAAATGAAAATTCCCAATAGGCACTACGATTCTGAACTTTGGCTAAAGTAATAATGCAGTTTTATACGTAAATGAATCTGTCCTGGCAAGAGGGATTTAGTGAGATAGTACTGTCTCTACCTCATGATTATTTTGGCATTAACTGTCTATCAGATGTTTTTTTCATATAAAATAAAAAATTCAAACTAAATGGGATGACCTCATAGACACTATTTATTTTAACTGAGTGTTTTTCACTACAAAGGTGAAAGTGTTACGTATGTATTCAGGAGTATTTAAAGATATTTTCCCAACTAAGGTCTCTTATTATTTATATTTAAGATCATAATGCTTTATTACACTCCCTTTACCCCCAAAGATATAACTGAGTAGGTATTTCCTGGATGATTAAAGTTCATTTTTTTTACAGGGATTGAATTTTTACAGGGATTATTTTATTCACCTGGAAATTCTGAGGTGAAAATGATACGCCTGGTAAACTGCAATGTATCACTTGTACTCTCAGTTCTGCCCTGGGAACCAGAAGACAGATACTTACATTATTGTTCTGCCTGCTCTGTGTTAAGATGAATTCAAATATTGTATTACTGCCCTGATAAACATATTCCGAGTTGCATAACGTGCATAATATACACATCTATACCATAATTCTTTGAACTAATACCGAAGCTAGTGGATTAGGTGTTTTATAAAAGTAATATTTGTAATAAAACTTGCTGGCACTAGCAACCTAACAGCAGATGGGTGTTATAGAGAGCACGTAATGATGATTCACTGCAGTAAGTACACATGGATCCCCCAGATCTTCTTTCGGTTTAGCTCTTCCTTTGGTTTATACAGTGATTACCTGGCTACATAATTATTTAAAAAAGCAAGCAAAAGTGATGTCAGCCATCTGCTAAATTATTAGTAGATATAAGCAAGCTTTATCTTTCGGAAGCAGATTCTTTCCTGAGATGCCACTTGCTGATGTGAAATTAAATACCCGTAGTTAAAACGTTTCACCTGATCTGCTCGCTATTGTGAAGTCGGCAAGTGATCCTTGACTGATAAAATATGTTTCAGAAATGTATCGGGGGGAAGAGAGGAAGACAATTTAATGATTACAATACTGAATTGAGTTTGAACATCTGGGACTGGTGTCCACAGACTTCCCTACACATCCCTGAGCACGCATCCCTCTCTGTCTCCGTTGCCCTGACATGGAGATAAGGCCCAAACCGCCCGATGTCACAGAAGGACCGGAAGAAAAAAAACCACAAAAAATAATTGATGGATACTTTAACCTTCAACAAATTATACTTTGCTGTGTTGAGCCCACTCTATCTCTTGATACAAGTAAATTGGTTCCCTCTAATTAACAGCAATTACTTATTGAGAGGGGAAGAGCAGGAGGAGCATTTGGAAGCGTTGCAGCACGTAAGAGTTCACACGCGCCCCGCGTCCGGACCACCCCTTCTTCAGACTTGCCTTTAACCTCTGAAGCCATGGAACGTTTCTTGTTGAGCCTCAGCTCCATCAGTTCTGCTGGGGACGCTCTTCCAGCCTGCTCCTCATCCCCGGCTGGCCTGCAGGGAGAGAAATAGGGAAAAAAAAAAGGCAAAGAGAAAGAAGGAGAGTGACTACCTGAGTGTTGATCCATTTCCAGCTCAATCGTGCTGGCAGTTTCCCAAAGCAGCTTTAACATCCCCAAAATATCTGAAGAAGTCACCTATATAAGACAAGCTATAACTGGAAGGAACATCTGAAGCGTACATTGCTTTTCTGAAAGTGGAAGACTCAAAATGTGGGGGTTTTGCAGACGCTTGTTTCACTTCAACAGATCTGTGCAGTACCTTTTGCAGAGCAGCGTTCATGGCGTCTGTTTCTAGAGTGACAGTGTTCGTAAACATATTTTTTTTTCCAGATTAAACACCACTAAATTCTTTCCCCACTTCATTTTTACAAGCAGTTTTAACAAGTTTGAATTTGTTAAACAGATCTTCAAGACTGAGCTTGTTTTATGTGTGAAAATAAACAATGACAAGTATGAAAACCACTTACCATTTTTCAGATTTTATATACAAGGCATTAATGAAATTAAATGAAAAGGATTAAACTCATTGCTAGCTTAATAACACCGATGTCGCTGGATTTAGAGGAAAAAGGGGTTTGCTCCCAAATTACTACACTGGTAGTGGCTACTTTTCTGTTTCTGGTTGGTTCCCTGTATCTCACTCTGTTTATCTCGATGTAGGATCATATCACTGAATTAAAATGTAAGTTGATCACAGATGAGAGATTTGAGCTGAAGACACGAGAAACGTTCATGACTTAACTGTCAGAGCAGTGTGGAAGAAGGAATACATCTATCTGGAGCCAAAAGCAAGAGGTCTAAGTAAATTTGCTCAAAATCATGACAGATGTCACCCATACAAGATTATTATTGTTACAAGTTACAAATTTATATCTGACTAGGAAAAGATTTTTAAGAAATATATTTTATCAGTTGTTTAAGAAGTATTATATGTTTAAGAAATATTTTTTTATTAATAACCAGCATCCTGTTCAGGTCAACAGGACCATCCATCCTTCTGAGGCACATGAAGCAACAGGCAGGAGAACTGGAGCCAAAGTTAGATCAGGTTTGAGGATTTAACGCACTAGTTTTATCATTTAATTGTTTTAAATCTCCAGAAACTCAGACATAAAAATAATTAAATTAAATATCTTCTACTGCTATCATATCTGAAAAAGCTTTTGAAATTCATCTGAAACCCCCAGAAGGAAGATTTTCACCAAGCAGCAAGTTTGAGAAAAGAAGCATATTAAAATTCTATCTATATCAACAGTTACTTTCCAAATATTCTAGCTGCAGCTGGTAGCATTTCTTATTTTGAAGCACATTTTTTCCTCCTGGCTGATAAACAAACATATTGTGGTCACATGCTTGTGCTATCAATGATTTTGCCACAAAAATTATCCTGATATCCCTGCTTCTTTTAATCCTTGACCTCATAATATATGCCCTTTTATTATAGCGTAATGAGCCCACTTAAGCTGGAAGCATTGCCAGCTTTCCAAGGTGAGATAATAAAAGACCCTCACACAACATCTACACCCCTAAATTACTTGCAATTTGATAGACGGGATGCCCATAAAATGGTGCAGTACAAATACCGACCAAAAGACTGTTCCCGTTGCACAAGAAAACCTCGCAATCAAAACCACGTACGCAGAGCTAACGCGAAAACAGCGCTCGCAAAGGGACTCCAGCGTGACGGATAAAGCATCATGTTAATACCATATTAAAATATTTATCTGTTTGGTTTCGCATGAGTCCGTTTCAGGAGGAAAAGGAAAAGGAGAAGTTGAGCCGAGGAGGGAGGACAATAAACGATGAAGGCGGAGGATAAAACTGAAGTAAATTGTCCGTGTGGAGGGGAACTGAAGGCAATGGATCTGAGACAGCAGCATCAGCTGGCACAGGGCACAGAAAATCTAGTTAAAGCTGCTGGGAACTCTGGAGTGAATCCTTCACTGGGTCCTCGGGGCTGCTGCCTCCAGCTGACAGTCCGGTTTCTGCTCACAAGACTAAGTATCGACCGGCTCTAAAGCTCTTAAAACCTCTCCTATATATCTCTGGATCTGTAAACAGCGTGGCCAAGTGGAGAAAACGCAGCCCTGGAATACAAAGATCAGCGCTACGTTATTGGTCACTGACTGCATAAAGACCTGGGCCCAGTTCTTCACAATCATCTCTCACTTACCCACCTGTAAGGAGAAAACCTGGTGCTATGACTTGACTCACACAGGAAAAAGGAAATAGAGTTAAATGATATTACTATATATAAATAGGCAAAAGAAAAGGCAAAACAGCGCCAAAATTAAAAGGGCGCGACTAATGCAAAAAAGCTTTTCAGTGTTCCACGTTAGAAAAAAAAAAAAATGTTGACCGAGGCTGATTAATTTGCACAGCGATGTCCCAGGCTCAACTTCAGAACTCCTCTGCCTCATGGACTGAATGTTAGGCCACACGAGACTGACAAATACACAGCTGTGCTGACGGAACACCAAGCACTCAACTCATGGAAGTTCTGAGACTGACATAAAAAACTATTGGAATTTAAAAAAAAAATCAGGTAAACTAGGCATTTATGTGGAATGGGGTTTATCCTAATTGTTTCTTAAGCAAATATCTCATGTCCCTACAGAAATCCACACTAATTTCATTTGTCGATTGAGTACTTAAGTACCCGGCAGCCACAAGGTCACAGAGGACTCAGTGCAAGGATGGGATTTCTGGTCTTCTGGAATACAAACCGTCTCCAAAATAGGGCTGTGAGTAGTTGCCTATAAAAACAGTGTTCCCCTTTTGTCATTAAAACGTACATAAATTAATTCTTCTTCCACGGTAAAGAAATTTTTGGAATAGCGGTTCCGTGGAGACAATCTACATCCTGGAACTTTTTTGCATTAGTTCCCTATACACGAAAGATCCTGCATTTGTGTTTGCAGAACTACTTGCAAAGGAGCATTAGCAGAATGCGACTGCGACTTGTTTCTGTCCTCGTAAGAGAAGCCAAGGTCGGAATGACGAGACGAGAAGGGCAGAGCACTACACAACAGTCCACGCACTCCAGCGCACAAATCCCAGCTGGCCACACGCACCCACACACTCCAAACTGAGGGAACGGGTGATGTTTCTTACAGACCAAAACCAAAGAGCTCGATGTTTTCAAATTCCCCAGGGGGATTCGGAACAACGCACATTTATGCTCTCTGAAATTTCTACGACTCCTATAACATTGCTTACAGATTATGTCTATTACCCTGCTTTAATCTCCACTGTCTTTGAACTAGAAGTTTCGCCTAAAACCAGCTCTCAATCTAACACGAATTTATGCAGTCAAAAAATGTATCTACAGCCAGAAGAAAAGGGATTTCCCCATAAATGCATGGCATCATCTTTGTAACTGCTGTGCTACTCCATACGCATTTGTTTCAGCAGCTCCGTAAATTCCAGCAAAATAACGTTTAATGATTCAAAGTCTGCAGCACACAAAGTCATTGTATATTTTAAGTTATATCTTGTAAAGTTCTACTTTGTGGGGGTTTTTTTTTGGTGTGGACTTTACACTGCGCTTTCCTGTAAGGCATTTCTAAGAGGTCGGTGTGTGATAGTCCACCTGTACACTACTATTTGTAGGAACATTCCATTCAACCTTTTACCTTAGGAAAAGATAAGCACAGAGTATATCAAATTTGATAATTAAATAGTAAAAATAAAAATTTCTTAAATATTAAAAAGGTGCATAATTGCTTTTTATCAGTTGCTCTTTTGTTTCCAGTCGGAGAGTATAAAATGTAGTGTACGCAGAATTCATTTTTTATTCATATATTAAAATCTACAAAAGCTACTTAATGATTCTGCTTGCAGAGAAATGTCTCTTTTGTAGGAACAAACTTTAAAACCTCTTTGTTTAGGCTGCTTTGAGTATTTTTAGTAGTAGGCCTTTGTATTTACTAATAAGAAAATTTCCATACAAAAGTACCAGTAGAGCTGATCACAGCCAAACACAGATTAAAAGCTTTACATTTAAGCATTTCAGGGTGTAATAACACTTTCTTTGAAACTGCCTCTATTTGGAAGTGATAAAAACGCTCCCATTTCCTGTTCTCCCGCGCTTCGTGGTAAGAAGCTGATGATGGATCCTTACGTGCTGCTTTGGAGGATTCACGTGTGCTGAGCACAATCCATCCTTGCAGAGGAATCCGGGAGGTTTTACAGCCCTTTCAAACACCGAGTTTTGCGTTCTTCGGAGTAGCAATTGCAGCACTCTCGCTCTATTCGCCTAATAGAGATGTGCTCTTTGCCGTACCTCACAGCTGAGTTCAGAAACCGAAATATGAAATTTCAGTTTATGAGGAGATATGTTACAATTTCTGGCAGAAAAGCCAGTGGTAGCGAAAAGATACCACCCTCTTTCAAAAAATTACGTGTGTGGTACATAAAAGTCCATTAGGATGTTTGATTCTTCCTTTTTTCCTTTTGACGGATGCGATTCTCATCGAGAAAATGATCCCCTGAAGTAAAGAGATGGAGATGAATCCAGTGATTCAAGAATGTTTAGGAAATGTCTTGTGCGATGGGAGTAATTCATATAGATAGGTCCTTAGGGAGAAATCCTTAAAAACATCCATATGTTTAGAAAGACATTATAAAAACCTGTTATAAGCAAAGTTGGAAACTTAGGAATTTTTTTAAAGTTATAGCTTATATTCTTGTAAAGAGAATTCCAGACCGTTCCGGGTGACTCCTGTCCTCTGTTGTTTAGTGTCCCCTCTCAGCCAGGCTATACGAGGAGGAAAATTAATTAAAAGAGGAAGCCTGATCTCCACAGGAGGGACCATCAGTGCCCTTGAGTTTGGTGCTTTCCTCCCTCCGTCTTCATTTGTAACCTCAGTCCTCGCTCAGATCAGCTGCAGGACACTCAAGATCAATCCCCTTGCGAATATAGATGCAGCATCTCACGTGTTTCAAAGCATTCCGTAGCTGAGCTATAGAAGTGAGAAATACGGTATATGCTTGCACGGAACCCATCATTCAGGAGTCGTCTAACTCCCACAGGGACCAATAAAAGTGAAGAATTTTAGAACCTTCTTCGCCTCAGGTCCCACGCCTTAAATCACGACTTCAGCGAAATCTTAAGGAATTTTGCCAAAAATCTACTCCAAGTAAAAGATAACCACTAAATTATCCACAAAAAGATAACCTCCTCTGTCTCAACTGCAGCAGCTTTTCTTCCTGAAATCACAGTATATCAGGATTTATCTTTTTTTTAAAGCGGAACATGAAATCAGAAATAAGTTATACAGCTGAAAAACGAGGGGAGGTGCAGGCGTTTCTTCGGCACCCTATGATTTTAGCTTTTATTCTAATTTTATTCTTACTCTTTCAAGGAGGTCCTAGAGTACCCTGCCTAAAAAGCAGAAAAAAATTCAACCCTGTAGGTTTTTTTTAAGAAAACAGGTTAGACAGACATCTGTCAGGAACAGATCGGGTATAACCGGCCATGATTTGGAGATGGATGAGAGATGCATGGACTGAATAGCCACTTGATGCCTCTACTCATTGTATTTTTCTGGGATTGCTATTAAAAAAAAAAAAAGTGAAGCAAACTTTAAGCAACTGCTCGAGTCATAATAAGCCTTCTCTACATCTTCCAAAAAGCAGCTGTTCTAGTATTTGAATTACCATCATAAGGCACATGTTTTCAAGAAAATGTAATAAAAAAGTCATCAAAAGTCACCCATAACACAAAGGTTTTCTCTGGGAAAACCTGTTCCCATTACTTAAGATATATTACTCTTCAGTGTGTGTAGATTAAGGTGTTTATATTCACTGAATGTGAAATCTTTTCTAATTCTGTGCCCAAAATGCATTAAGAGAACGCTAAGCTTGCAAATACAACGTTAACTCTGCTTTCTTGAATATTTGCACACAAATATAGGACAAACTTTGAATTTCTTATAAAGGGACATTCTTCTAATTTCCACAGAGGGAGAATAAACCACTCCAAGCAGAGACTGTGGGCAACAGCTTTTGCATCCCTTATTATGTGTCACGTTGGGAAGAATAAAGCAATAGATAAATATCTATTATCTCTTGAAATATTCTTAATGATTATTCACTTATAACAGCACACTCGATCGAATGTTCTATTTAAATAAGATGTTAATAATGTGATTGATCCCGTTATACAATGGGGTTTCTTAACCAAGCCCACAAGTGAACAGTCCATGGGGGTCGTGTTGCACTGAAAGGTCTTGTTTGAAAAGTACTGCCAAAGTTTGAGTGTCTGATTCAGAAATTCTTATCCAGTAGTGAGGGATATTCAGGAATATCAACTTTTCCATGCATTCCATTGCTAAAAGTTGACTAAAAATTCCAAAATTCTAAAAATTCCAGTAAATGGTCAGGAGCTTTAAATCCGTGTCCCCATGGAAGTGGGAAGGAAACAGCCTGTGCTCATAGTACCAATTTCTATCTCCAGGTGGTTCTCGGGAAACACAGGAGAAAGATCTCACCAGCTCTGCCCCATGGGCCAGCAGCTTTCAACGCCACTTAAACTGTAAGCAAATCAGTTCTCTGGCTGATTTCAAGGTTTTCATTTCTTCCAGAATTCGCAGTAGCCTGAGGGGATCTCACAAAAAGAAAATTAGAAGGCAGGGTCTTGTCAAGCGTAGAGGATGGGAAGGGGGAAGAGGGAAGGGGGAAGAGGGAAGGAGGAAGGAGGGAAAGAGAAAGGGGAAGGGTGAAAGAAAACTGTTACCAGCTGGCTCTGTGAATTGTACATCACGCGATCAAGGTGAAGGATACGAATGCTTTGGGGAAATACTTTATCCACATATTTTTAAGGCATATTAGCTTTATTTTTTTCATACACGTAATTTCACGGACTATAGTCCATGTCATATAGCTTATCAGAAAATACCTAATATAAGCTGAGATAAAATACTTGATCATAAAGTTGAATATTATCTGATAGTTTAAGTGGAGAACAAAGTAATAGCCACCTTAACTTACCATTTCCACACTTTACACTCATCTTTCTATCAATATAGTTCTTAAATAGAAAGTCATATTTTGCTTTAACTATTAGTCTAAACCAAGTAGTATGTCAGAGTAAAAAAAATCTCAATTTTTCTTTTATTACTAAAACACACAAACATAATTATGTATGGACTATGAAAGAAATGCTTACCAAAATACCTAAAAGGCGTAATTTCAAGGGGCAAGCTACAAGGAAAAAAGCTAAGGAAGACTAAAAATGTCTTCAACATTTTTTGTGTTCCAGCATTTTCCAAAGCATATTAGAAATGGATGCAGCAGCTCTTTTATAGTTTTTATAACTGTTCTGTATTTTAATAGACAGACTCCAACATGTGGAGAGTTAATACAAAATGAGAAAAGAACACATATTAGTTCATTATTTGAAACATTGCATCTATGCTGTGTATAGCACGAAACACCTTTATTTGGATCTTTTTAGTCATGTCCCTTAGATTTCACTGTCTTCCTGCTGCCTGACATGCACTTATCCTGCTAATATTCATTTTGCCGTGCAGAAAACTTTCTGCCATCCAACAGACTAAGAAAAATTTAAAATGCCATCATTGATAAATAGGTCTAAATAAAATGTTTTGGTTTTCCAGTAGACAGCGTAAGAAGCTCTGCTCTTTCAGATGTGGTGGGCAGTTTATGTTACAAAGATCATAAAAGCAACAAGAGGTTCCCCTGGTTTGAACTTACTCCACAAAGATTTGATCTTTCATAATGCACTATAGTGAATGGCTATCCTCGTAAGAAAAGTAATAAAAAAAAAAAGGAAAGAAAATAATGAATATAGAATTCATTTATCACATGAATTAAAAACGTATCAATGAACAAGGATATAGATTGTATCATCAGCAAGTTTGCAGATGACATGAAGCTAAGCGGGAGTGTTGATCTGCATGAGGACAGGGAGGCCCTACAGAGAGACTTGGATAGATTGGACCGATGGGCCAACGCTAATGGAATGAGCTTCAACAAGGCCAAGTGCCAGGTCCTGACCTTGGGCCACAACAACCCCATCCATCGCCACAGGCTTGGGGAAGTGTGGCTGGAGAGCTGCCTGGTGGAAAAGGACCTGGGGGTTCTAATTGACAAGCGGCTGAACATGAGCCAGCAGTGTGCCCAGGTGGCCAAGAAAGCCAATGGCATCCGGGCTTGTATTAGAAATAGTGTGACCAGCAGAAGGAGGGAGGTGATTGTCCCCCTGTACTCAGCACTGGGGAGGCCACACCTTGAGTATTGTGTCCAGTTCTGGGCACCTCAATACCAGAGAGATATGGAGGTGCTGGAGCGAGGGCAGAGGAGGGCAACGAAGCTGGTGAAGGGCCTGGAGAATAAACCTTATGAGGAGCGATTGAAGGAGCTGGGACTGTTTAGTGTGAGGAAGAGGAGGCTGAGGGGAGACCTCATCACTCTCCACAACTACTTGAAAGGACATTGTAGAGAGGTTGGTGCTGGTCTCTTCTCACAGGTAATTAGCGATAGAACAAGAGGGAATGGGTTCAAGCTGCAGCAGGGTAGGTTTAGGCTGGACATTAGGGAAAAATTCTTCCCAGAAAGAGTGGTCAGACACTGGAATAGGCTGCCCAGGGAGGTGGTGGAGTCACCATCCCTGAATGTGTTTCAGACTCGTTTAGATGTGGTGTTGGGGGATATGGTGTAGGGGAGAACTTTGTAGAGTGGGGTTGATGGTTGGACTCGATGATCCCAAGGGTCTCTTCCAACCTAAATGATTCTATGATTCTATGATTCTAACAATAAAAAGAATTGCCCTGGATTTTTCCCACAGGATTTTCCTGCATTATCCTGCAAACTTTTGGGAAACTTGGTAAGATATAAAACAATAGGGTTCCTCATGATTCCTCTTCTATGGCACTCGAAACTTCAAACCTTCTTCTCATTCCAGTGACTCTGAAACACTCGACACACGTCTAAGCAGGCACGAATGCAAACTTTGTAGATCACTAGAGAAGATTTTGTTACGGTTACCCTTTAAGATCATATGAAAATAGCAAGGCAGAGGTCTCTTGGCAGACATTTACATCACTCCATGAACACCATTAGGAATTTCCATTATAGCTTAAGTTAAACATGCATCTGCAAAATAATTGCCTAGTTTTAGCACACAGAGTATAACTTTTGGTACCTTACCAAAACACAGGACTGCTCAGTGAGCTTTACTGTCTGACAAATACCAGCTTTCTACTCCGAGTTCTTTTAGTCGGGAACTATAAAAAAAAGAAAAAAGGCTGCAAAAACTGCGCTACACCATGAAAAGTCTTTTTCTTGGCTTAAATTGAACTGGAAATCATCTGAACTGTTGTTATGTGAGATGGCACCAGGGACGGCAAACATCTTAATTTCTGAGTAAATGAGAGACACACCAAAAATATTCCCAAAGGTTAAATAATGCGACTAAAAACGTGAACTAGAAAGTACGTTCTTTGGCAATGATGTGTTTTCAGATCTAATTTACAATATATATCTTGATTATATTACAATTCTTACCCAATGAAATTAGACATTGCAGAGTACCGCATTATAGCAAAAGTGATATACTTTATTTTATATATGTTAAATGAATGGAGCTCTGGTTTTGTGAGGAAGAATGAGCTCCGTTCAGTTATGCAGTATTTCAGGCTAATCTTCAGAAGCACTGATTAAGTAATTGCTCTGTAAAAGAACCCATGTTCTGCTTCTGACTCCAAATGAAATTTTCTTCCTAGACTGCGAGAGATTTTTTCCAAGAGCCTAAAACCTCTCCTAATGATTTTTTCCATAGAGGTCCCTTGAAAAGTTTTTGTCCTTGAAAAGGTAACCAAGCCAATATTTCTCTTATTTAAAAAAAAAAAAAAATTGATTGTGCTTTCCAGCAGTTTAGCTATCAGTGTTTTTTGTGTCATATTAAAAGGCTCTCACGGAAATTCTAATCCATCCAGTACAATATCACATACAAATCACGTATAATCTATTATTTTCTGCCAAGGGGCATTTTGATTCTACTGAATGATGACGGTACTCTTTTAAACATTTAGCATCTTTCTGGATATATATTGCCACAAAACGGAGACGGCGATTATAGATAAGCTTAAAAACAGCACATAAAGGAAATGGCCAAAAAAAAAAAAAAAAAGGGAAAAAGGACCCATTAAATTCTGTTGTGTGATTTTGAGGATAATGGGGAAAGCTAAAAGCCACAGCGACGTTTATGGTTTTCGTACAGCAACAGGAAATGGCAGAAAGTCACCAGGCCTCACTGGAGATTCAGAAAAAAGTGTCAAAATGGGGATAAAGGAGCAGGGGAAAGAATTTTGAAAGGCACAACACTAGGTAACAATCACAGCAAAGTCGGACAGCTGTGAACCCCAGTTTCAGGTGTTAAAATAGCTGAAAGCAACTACTGCGGTGCCCGTAATAAAGGCACTTCCATATATAGACTCTCGATGCTTAATGGCGATTATTAGGATGGTAAGTAGAGGAAGAGAAAGAGCAAAAAGTTATCAGTCCTTCAGCTACCTGCCTGGTTCTTCAGCACGTCGATAATCAGAATGGCATTACAGGGACATATTCCAACACAACAGGGTAGTCTCCACCGAAAGAAAATGTATCACAAACTGCTTTGACTCAATAGACCAAATCCTTTCCTGATGTCGCTTCAAACCACCGGTCTTTTCACAACGACCTGGATACACTCGAAATGGGTCTTCCCTCTGTCGAGCGAACATGGTCTACCTGCAGAAAGAATGTTCAAAGGCTTATCTCAAAAATAGTGAAGAACAAACCTTCTACCAAAAGAGTAGAGGGTTGGTTGTGGTTTGGTTTTTTTTTTTTTTACCAGAACAGAATTTTAGATTACTACTTCTTCCTGGATGAAAAGAAATAAACCAATTTCAGTCTTGTCTAAGATGAGGGATAGGGAGAGAGGCAAAACAGCTGATTGTTTTACAAATGGTGTAACGGAGGTAACGTGCCTTCTCTAAACTCAGACCACAATCCCATTTAGTCACACAAGGCACTAACTAGGAATTAACTACTTGTGAATGCTATCTTGTATTTTTACGTGCCAGATTGGTTGTAAAGGTCTAACCCTCACATAAGTGAAAATAATGGGAAAAGTGGAAATAACTGAGCAAGAGTAACTTTTCAGATACCGAATGTAATTTACAGTGCTTTGGCTTGGGATGGAGAGAACGCGTGCTTACATGTGAGCATATACCTCAGTGTCAGCTCAAAGAGAGACGTTATGAAGTGCCATATTTTTACTGGAAGTTCACCCCAGTGCTATAATTCTGTATGAGAAACAATCAATCCAAGTACTACCGGATATTGCTAATGTTTTGCAATATATCAAAACTCTTCAGCTTTATTTGCGAAACCTAAATGATGAGAACAAAAGCCAGTGCGATCACAAAGCAGCACACTTATTAGAGGATATTAAATATATAGAACAAAGCATAAAGGCAGTTCTAGATATTTGCAATGACAAGGAAGGAAAGGGTTCTTTTAGATACACAGATAAAATACTCCATTATCTTTAATATTATCCCCTATTTTTTTAATATTGAAAAAATATAGATGTCCTTTATTCATTTGCTTATATATTTAAAGTATATCTCTACTATGTCTCTACAAGCTTACACATATATGTAAATATATGTAGCTTTCTATGTACAAATACATAAATGCATATGTATATATGCATATCAATTTTATTATATATTCATGTACATCTTCATTTTGATTCCTCCATTTTTTTAACAGGTTTTTGAGTATTATTTCTTCTTATCTTTAAGTTGCTGGCGTTCTTCCCTAATTTTAAAACTTGTTTAATCACTTGTGAATGGCAGCGGTTGGAGAATTTGAGAACGGAATAATTTTTCCCTAATGAGTGATCTGCTGACAATGAATACAGAAAGCAGTCAAAAGCTTTGCATTAGATAAAATATATATGCAAAAAGTGTATGTTTTTTAATGATGGATCAAAGCTTATTTGAAATCGTTGACCTGTATCAGGATATTGTTCTGAATAGAAATGATTTAATACAACATTCAGCCGAAGACTGAAAAATACCAGTGGGTTCATAATCACCATCATATAGGAAATCACTCATAAAACAAACTGTGACCATAAATAATATGAACATATAAAATAATCTTGCCATTCTCTCTATTTGTACCCATGAAAGATTCTAATAGATCTGTTATAAAAATTATTCTGCATACAGTGTACACCTCGTGTGGGGAAATATATTCAAGCCATTTACAGAAATCAGAGATTGATTTAGGCCATTGTGATTTTCTAAGGAAAATGTCTTCATTTAAAAAAAAAAATGTATATATATGAATGGTAGATTGCAAAACTGAATAATTCAGTCAAGTATTAATATCCAAAGACAAATTCAAAGCTCTCTAAATGCTCTATATTATCAGCTGGCTGATGACTATTAATGCACTCCATCCACAAGGCAGCTTTGTTTTTAAACTGAAATAATTTGTTAAACTTAATGGGTATTAAACTTTTTTTTTTTTTATAAGACTCTTTACAATACGATCTATCATGAAAAGACCCTTTATAATACAATACACTTTAAAGAAAAAAATCAATTTTCAATAATTTTCCAGACAGTTCTACGGAGATTTACAAATATAACAAATAGACGTGTGAAATATTTTGCTTCTGTCTTGCTCTTGTAAAGTTCTAAACACACAAGATTTGAATGACAGTAAGCAAATTCTCACCTATGACATTTTTTCAAAAATCTGAAAACAATATAGAGGGATAAACTTCTCGAAAAGTGTGCCATACTCAGTGTTTTAATTTACATCTTCAATTTTTGCATATTATATTCTTACCAAAAAAAGAATGGTGGCTATGCAAGTGCGATAAAGAAGGAAACATCTTACTCCCTTCTTGACTGAAAAACAAGGGAATGGTAAGAGCAAAATAATGTCCCTTCTCGGCCCTTTGCCGCACGTAGGTACGCTCAGGGATTTCAGCTGGAGTTGACAAGTCACCATTCACTTTCTCTATCTCGTTTCAAGACCTCTGTTGGGGCAGACAAGCCTTGAAACCTCTTTATTTTCTCAAGCTGTGGTAGCCCGGGCTTGAATCAGCTGCCCTTCTCAAACGATAAGCGTGCCACCCCTTGTCCGGTAGCTATAACATTATGACGAGATCCTAAAATAAACCTCTCATCTTTCTGTATTTATTTAAAAGTAATGCCAATTTTAATTTTAATTCGATTTTTAGAAGCTAGCTTACTAGTAAGAGCAAATTTATTTCATGTTTCTCCCTAAAGTTATTCTCCATGATTTGTTTTGGATCCCTATCCATTAAGAACTGCCAAGTGGAAGTTATATTTGGCAGACTGGTTCCTGCCTTTGATAGCCATCGCTGATCAATTCCCTCCGTTATGCATTATTTTCCACCTCTTACTACAAACATCTTCTGTGTGTTTTCACCACTCAGAACCATTTGCAATCCAAGACTTAACCGTGATCTTCTTAGTGGAACTATTCCTCATTCACCGTTTGTGATTGGTCACTTAAATTGCAGGGATTTCATCTCCTTTCAGAATGAGTGAAGCCTTTTAAAAAGGAGACTAAGGAAAAAGGAATAATAAAAAAATCAAATGTTCATGTTTAGATGGGAATATTCTGTTTAAAGATCACTTAGTTATATGGGCAAGAGAGAGGCGCCAAAGGTCACAGAAAGCTCAGTTAATGTGCTGGACAAGTATCAATATATTTTTTATATATGCTCTCATACGTTCCCCTAGACGCCTAGAAAGAGGAAACCAGACTAAGGGGGTTGGTGCTTTCACATTACAGATATTTTTGTTACGTCTGTACCACCACCCATTCCCAAATCTTCGTGTGAACAAATGCCTGTGAGATAAAATCTCTAAATATTCCTGGATGGCAAGTAATAAGTCAACACAGTAGAACTGAGCAATAGATAAAAAATGAGTAATTAACAGCATTCGGCAAAATTTCTCTTTGATTTTAAACAGTTTTATATCTTCCTTTGAATTCAAATTATTGTGGTACAAATTAAATAATGCCATAATGTTCACAAGCTGATGGGAGAGGAGCACTAGCCATGGAAGAAGTGGAAATTATACTGATTTCAAATCGCTAAAGATGTTCATTTAATAAGCTGGAAAACAGAATTTTCATATTGCAAGGAGTTTTATCTTTTTGTTAGATAAAATGTTTGTTATTGTGCTCTGGGTGGTATTTCTGTAGCTTTTGTTTTGATATTAAAGTTATTAAACTTGCCTTTTCTATTCTCATTACCAGAATATTTTATGGATAAATCCACTTAAGGAACCTATTGTGCTCTCTGATCAAAGTGGAAAATGAAGCCAGGTTATAATAAGCAATTTAATTTTTAATGAGCTGATTGAGGCCCAAGGTCATAACAAAGGGCACAAAAACAAAAAAACACAAACAACAACAAAATTTCGAGCACAGAACACTAATGATAGCACCCTACACACGACCTGGGCAAAATAATATTTGGCAGAGCACTTCTAAAAGCTATCCCAGTTGTATTTTTTATTTTCTTTCAGAATTCTGACTAAGTCTAAGTAAGGAGTAGCATATTAAATAATACAGAAGCACATAAAAATGCATGAGACTTGTTTTCTGAAAAGAACTTAGCTGGGATGTTTATTGAATTTAAATTTCCCAAGCCCAAGTTTAAATGCTACAGCTACAAGCTGAGCGTTTAACCCTCTAATATCTCTTATAAGAGCTTAGAAGGTAGTTAACTACTATCCCGGAGTGTAATTCTGCCGGAATCCTGCACGTAACTTCCACTGAAGTCCTTGGGATTTGGCCTTTCAGTCTTCAGAAATAACAAATCATAGGTAAGTAGAATCTTTACATACACATGGTGTCCTTGCTTTCTTTGCAGTTTGTAAATTAAGTCATCAAACTTTATTATCTTTTAATACAGCCTTGTTTAAGATCTTATTTAGCATATTCTTCGATTTTTACCAGTGGACTTTCTTAACAGCTTTCTCTAGCAGTAGAAATGTTTATGCCACTAAGCCCTCTAGGAAGCACTTTATGTCCAAGACACACATCATTTTACCCTGACAAAAACTGCTACATGTATTGCAAGTAATGTCCTTATGAAACACACTCTGTCTCATTAAAGGAATATAAAATATAAAATTAAATTAGATATACCTTCCCGTCTAGCAGAATATAAGCAATAGAGGAGATGCTAATGAGTTCTGCAGGTTCTACAGGTAGTCCATGGATCAAGTCCAGCCCACAGGATGCTTTCATCCGCTTCAGCAGCTTTTCTCTAGGGAACAGAAGCAACTGTTTGAGCAGCTAATTGCTGCTGGCGGAGCCAAACACTTCATCATGGCACTGTCACCGCCTCTACTCTCCCAATGAGAGGGGAGAGGAAAGAAGCAAAGAGGACGGACACGTCTTTTGTGTTCTGCCAGCCACACAAAGCTGCCCCCATTCAAAGAGGAGGAGAAATGGTACCCCTGCAGAGGTCCGAAGTAGCTGTTCTTCCTAAGTGACAGCAGCCTGAGACACAGGAGGAGGCACGTGCCCGTACTGGTATCACCCAGCAGAGCCAGGAGCTACAATTTTTACGACAGTCAAAGAGTCTGAAGGCAAAAACTGAAGCCCAGCTCCCGTGATTGCTGCGGTGACAGTGACCCTGCTTAGAAAGTTTACACGCTTCCTCAAAACAGTTTTTCTTAATGAAATGTAGTCTAATCCCTCCCTTTCTTCCCATTCCTAACAACATATGCCATCTCAGCTCAGCCGAGAGTTGGAAAATACAACAAATATAAGAGCGAGCTATCTGGTAAAGGATTATTAGAGAAGTATCTAATGTGTTTCAGCTGTCTTCAGGTTAGGGTTGGAGGAGGGCAGGAGGACAACACGTGATAAAGCGGCTTTCTATGGATCACAGAACACGATTTGAGAACCACTGACTTGTGTGATCACATAACAGTCATTTAAACACCTACTAATATGAAAAACATCAAATGTCAAGTTTGTGTATTGTGTCACCTGTTTCAGGTGTGTTGCAGAAATGTAATCCCACTTAGCTGCACGGGAGCAAGACATGGCCCTTATCTCTCCTGATAACACAACAGCTTGTCATAACAAGTATATACTCTGAATTTTATCAAAGGATATTGTTTGCTATTTCTTTGGATTGGGTTTTTTCCCGTTTCCTTTAAAAAAAACTTATGGGTCAGTGCCCCTGAGATTTTGTCAACAGAATTTCTCATTTCCACTAAAAGTGAAGAAGGAGGAGAAGGAGAAGGAGGAGGAGGAGGAGAAGGAGAAGGAGAAGGAGAAGGAGAAGGAGAAGGAGAAGGAGAAGGAGAAGGAGAAGGAGAAGGAGAAGGAGAAGGAGAAAGAAAGGAAGGGAAAAGGAGAGAGGGAAGAAGGGAAGAAGACATTCTCAGGGAGGATGTTTGGTTTGTGGTAAGAATCTAAAAGACTGGGGACAAAGGAGTGGAAATGACAGAAAATATAATGAGTAGGTAGCAGAGGACTGAGGACTCAGTGTCTGGAGATAATACCAACTTATGCCTTCAATTTATTATTTCAATAGAAAGGGTATTGTACAAAGAGGTGTTAGGATATGATTTAAATATGATGCACATATGCAGATTATCCATTACTTCCACAGTATAAGCTTAACTGTATTTTATCTATATATTATTGTCATAATGCATTACTCTACTACATCTGGAAGGGGCATCATCAGTAACTCAGCAGCAAGCCAGTAAGTGGATTGGAAGATTTCTTCAATTTCCTTCTTCTGAAGGGGCAGAGATGGACACGTTGCTTCACACCTTTTTGAGGAAAATAATGCAGATCAAACAACTCTGATACAATCCATAAATGCATTTCTTTCTGTTGTTAGACTGCTGTTAGAAAAGCTTTACAACAGCTTTACACTTGCTGATGTAAAAGCTTTAAAAAACTTTAAGAAAATCAGAATTAACCACTTAGTTTTGAATTGATTAATACTTCCTTCAGCCTATATGGATGATATGTATTTTTATTTACTCTTAAGTTGTGCTAGATATACTGCGATTTTTGTAATTGCGGTAAAAAACCCAGACTGTTTCCTCAGTCTAAAAATCTAAAAAGCAGGACACCGCTGTCGTGGTTCAGCCTCAGCCGGCAACTAGAACCACGCGGCCACTCGCTCACCCCCACACACACCTTCTTCTCCTCCAGAAGGGTGGGGAGAAGAGGGGAAAAAAAGGAGGGGAAAGGGAGGAAAAAACCCCTCATGGGATGAGATAAATACACTTTAATAGAAACAATAAGAGAAAAGGAAAAAAAATAATAATATGGGTCACTTTCATGCCATTGTCCCGAGCAGTGATTGCGGATTCCCGCCCCACCGGCCATCCCCCATTGATATACTGAGCATGACAACTATGGTACGGAATATTCCATTGGCCATCCCACCCTTCTGTCTGTGCTGAAAAAAGTCCTTGAATAGTGTAAACATCACTTAGCAACAACTAAAAGCAATAGGTATTATTGACATCCCTTTCACAGCAATCACTAGAAAGAAAATTAACTCTTTCCCAGCTGAAACCAGAACAACTGCTTGCTGCTATTTTCGCCTCCAATTCCTCTAACTTACCCTGAACTGTTGTCAATTTTCAGGAACTGTATCTCTGTCTTCACGCATTGTCATGAATTTTGGATTGCCAGCTGAAAACACAAAGAGAAAACCAGCAGTTGCAGGTAATAATATTTGATAGTAGCACAAATTACGTAGAGTACAGATGCCCGAGACAGTATTGGACATGACGGAAGCAGCTGTCCATTAACCTCGAATGTAGTCACAAAATGGTATAAACACACTTTAAATCAACATAAAAACATCACTCCTGAAAGAACTCTGGAATGGCATTGAATCCAGAGAAATCAATACCATTTACTAGAGAAAAGATGCTCAAAACTCAACCTGTATTTCTCATTATCAGCAATGCAGTCTCTGTACCAGTATTATATACCTTTTGCACGGGCACAAGTGCGACAGCGCACATACCTCTCAACTCATTATAACATGTAAACTCAACAAACTCAATACAACACTTTGGCAATAGACCTGTAGAGAAAAACATCCCGGGAGTGACAGAAATTTGTCATAGCCTGCAACGTGTAGTCTCCTGCATTGAAAATGCAAAGATGAGTTGTTTAATTTTTCAGTCCAGAATGTTTATTCTTCTACAAAGCCCTGACATTGAACCACTACGCTCAGGGATGTAACGCCTTTGTACAATACAGGTATGGGATGAAAAGTACATTTTAAAAAGCAACACGAACACCACATGGTCTTTTCACATTATCTGAAAGCAAGAGCCAATTTCACAGCGATTCAGAGATGCCAACAATATCTATTACAAATAATCGTGATGCAAACTGTGATAATTATTGTGGCATTTCTCTTCTCTGATGCTAGGCAAATCCTCGCATACCAAAACTGAGCAACTCAGTTTCCGTTTTGTCTAATCTGTCTTCTCCAAAACTTCAACATGGAGTTATTAAGAAAGTAACACTACACACATAACCCTTTACAAACAGTATCACATCAAATTACAGTCTTTGCTTGCTGAATGTTGACCTAGGCTTTGACAATGCAAATTATAAGGGACTCTTGAAGCTTTTGCAGACCTGTGAATGCCCTGCAAGTTTTACTTCTGACATATGTAAGTCTCCTGTAATAAGATGATGGCTAGAGAGGTGGAAAACGGCAAGATCTCTTTAATATCATAAATGGTTTCCATACTCCTTTCCATCTTGCCTCTGTTGTGCAGAGGGAAGCACTTTGTGCCATTGGCAGAGCTATATTTATTCAGTTCCTTACTGATGCGAGTTGTTCAGTCGGCAGACACGTGTGGCTGATTTCTTCATTAGTGAGCTGCTTTTTGCTGATGACTGTGAGTTGGTAGTTCACTCAGTCAATAACATTCAATTTACTATTGATGACTTTCCTTGTGCATACTATCCCTTTACTTTTTCTGTGAACTTAAAGGACAACGGAAGCACCAAACCCAACCAACGCAGTGGCGCGAGCACATGCACTCACATTTTTGCACTTAGCAAAATTTTCTCGAGCCTACAGAATGTTCTTCTAGTTAGACATCATCTAGATACACACTGAAAACTGCTTCCACGCTGCCAATTTTGACTCCTAATTTGGAATATTAGCATACTGACCGTGTAGGCATGAGAAGGTCAGTCCCCAGACATGCACCGGGCACTTGTTCTCAGAACACTCCAACATGTTCATGAGACAGAGACAATTCATTCTCTCTACATGGGTGCCTTTAGTACATCTGGAAAATTGAACGACTACACGCTTCTAACAGCAGAACCCTTAAATAATGACAAATATTGAAATTGATGTCCCTATCCCAAAAACTTGGCTATGATAATGATTAGACAATATGGACCGACTCTCAGATAGTTATGATTATCCATTGATGCCTTCTTCCAAGATAGCCGATGCAAGCTGCAATATCCTTTGAAACATAACGAGAACCTTTGAAACATAACGAGAATACACTACGCAAACCTGAGCATAAGAAGGCAGTTTACAGAGCGGCAGATTCAGTATATTCTGGCTAATTCTAATTAGCCTACGATGCCTTTCTAAAGTTTCGTAATGATATTTTTCTATCATAATGCCCTTTTCCTTTTCCTCAAATGGAATTGCATGAATTGTTCTGCGCTTACTGGGGTGATGGGAGCAAGAGGAGATATTGAGATATTCCAACCCCTATGATCCTGTGATTGCTGGCCTTTCAACTAGCCTGGAGAAAAGTCCAGTAGTTCTTCCAGAGGAAAAGAGCCGCACAGAAGCCTGGACTGTGTCCTACTCCTGCGAGTTCTCTCTTCTGTTCCGGTTATCACTCCTGTGACATCAATGTGACTTATTGAGCGGGTGGTGGGGTTTTTTTTGGAACTACTGGGATAGCCCAAGGGCTCCGAGTGACCATCAGCCAGATGCCCAATCATATGTGAAAGGAGCTCCAAGCCATACAGAAATGCAACACAACATTCAGTAATTTTCCTGCAGCTTTTCTCTCTCCACATATCAACCCCTAAGTAATAAACCTTTCTGCTAAGGACAACAGAGCTAATGAGCTTTGCTACACCATATGTCCATCAGCTAGGCCATAACGACCTCCCCTGTCTCCTGGTATTAGTGGCTACAAAGCAAGAAGGAACATTATAATCTTTTAAATGATCGAAGATTTCATGTCCCCTGGATTAACTCAGCTAAAATCCACATTCTTCTGAGGAGAAAACTTCCATAGTCTAAATGAATAAAGTAATTGTTTTCTAAGATTAGACTGCTGACACCTTATAAGAAAGAATTTTTATCCAAGTTTATTTCCTAACTCTTTTCTGAGCCATGCAATAATATCCATGCCTAATGGCTCTCCTTTTTTTAATTTTAAATAAGTTCCCTTTTATTGTATGAGTTGTCACACCAACTTAGCGAGTGACTGACTGAAAACCTACATTTTTCTTGCAAAGAATCAAAGTTTGTGTGGCAGTACTTTCACCTATAATTTTACCCCTTATTTTCAGGGGAGTTAAGCCACTTAGGAAAGCAATATTCCTTTATACGAGAAATTTCAGGTGCCTGAAAATTCCTGAACACAAAGACATAGATATGTTGAAGTTCTCAACATTAATATTGCTACGTTTAATATTGTATATCTCATCAATGCCTATTTGTTCAGACTTCCAGATCCAGTACTCGCTGGATACTTCTTAAGAGTCATCGTGAAGACTTTGAGTAGTGTTTTACAGCACTTGACAGTTTGCAAAACACTACATAAAGTGAAATACAATAGGTGACAGAATTTATATCTTTTACAGCTTTCAAAAGTTAGGGAGACTACGGCTTTCATTTCACAGTCAATAGAACCAGGTGAGGAGCACGTAAGGAGCAGGGCTGCGCTCACTGCATTATTCATGCAAAAACATGCAGGAAATCAATAGAAAATCCAAAACCAGGACTCTCAGTTCCTAGTTTCATGCCAGCGTTAAACATATTTTGGCAATACTTTGAATAAAAAGTAATTGTTGTGTTCTTTATCTTGCATTGACTCGTGCTGACTGCCTAAATGAGTGGATTACAAAAACATGTCAACTGACGAAATACAATTTATAAAAAAATTTCCTCCTACAAAGCAATTTACTTCTTAAATTATACAATGAAGAGAAATAAATTATTTAAATTGCAATTTATGATACTTTCTTTTTAGGAAAGGCATTTTGCACTTTATTAGCTCTATTCTCTTGAAGACTGGTGAACAATTCTTGTCTGATCAGGTTTATATCAGGTTTGTGCTGAAAAGTACAAATTTGAGTGTGTATGAGTTGTGGTGTTATTTATAAAAATATGATGTTATTTGAAATTGTTTACAATAATACATATTTATATATTTCCTGTTTTGAAAAGAAGATACTATTCTGACTTCAAATGTACGGAGAAAACGCTTTCTGAATCTCAAGCTACACTTTGGGAAAAATTACTTTCATGAGTTGAAAGTGGTGTTTGTTAAGTATAAATCATCTTCAGAGGAAGTATAATCTTCATTTTTTTCCGTACTACAGAGCATCATACAGACAGTAAAAGATTGTAAAATATTTACCAAAAAGAAAAAGAAGATATCTAAGGAGGTGGTTCAGACAAACCTCTGGAAACAGCTTTCATTTTCCAAGTCTACTGTAATCAAATTATTCCACCATCTTTTCAGAAGCAAACTCTTATGTCTTCTCTACTCTTGCTGAATATATTCCCACTTGGAAACAGAAGAGAAAAGGCAAGGGAGAGGAAATTCCTCACTATTATACCATTTCATAAACAGAAACTAAAATCAACATGAGAAACTTCATAATTCTTCCCTTTGAACTCAGACACACAGTTGGTGAAACCACTAGATTCAAACAGATTTTCTTTTCTATATCTTTTACACCTTTTCTTTAGAATTTTGTTCTTTGGCAATATATCTTAGGTTGGAGGGGAATGTTTTCTTTTGCTAAAATACTCACTTTTTTCTTGCAGTCAAGAGGCAATGCTTCACTGAAGGAAGATCCAGAAGAAAAAAGAAAATGAAAAGAACCCTTTCCATCCTAAAGGTAAGTTTTCTTGTCCTTTTTAACATTATTGAAGGCAGTTTCATTACGTTGGAA
Source organism: Alca torda (assembly GCA_008658365.1). Taxonomy (NCBI): domain Eukaryota; kingdom Metazoa; phylum Chordata; class Aves; order Charadriiformes; family Alcidae; genus Alca; species Alca torda. The sequence continues at coordinate 78,657,337 of CM018079.1, read as the reverse complement.
CATGCAATACACATTTCTTTCTGGAGGGCTCCCGGCCACAGCCAGATTCTCTGAAGATTTTTGAAATTTCGTTTAAATTAACAGCTGTCTATAAATTTCTGTGAAGCTCTCTTTGCATAAGGAAAGGAGGGAGGCGTGCGTAAAGAAAACTCCGGTTCAGTAGGCAGTGGCTGGGAATGTTTTACCGCTGCCTAGGGAATCCTTCTGATTCCGATTCTGATGTTTTCCAGTAAGAAGAATTGCCAGTGCAGGGACAAAAGAAAAACCCAAACCAAAAAAAAACCAAACCCAACCAACGAAAAAACCCAAACCCCCCACATTACAAAATAAAGTATTAAAAAAACAAGCATTAAAAAACCAATTCTATTAAAACAGAAAAATAGAATCTAACAAAGTCTTTCTTATAATTTGCAAAAGGATGACATCAGAAAGCAGACAAGCAATTCAAGCAACATGATCCTTCCATTGTGATGTAGAGATCTAAACTGAAGAGAGGGTCTACAGAAGTTACCTGCTTCTAAGATAGATATGTACATAGTAACTGCTGCATCTTGGTAATCTTTCAAATGTAAGCACGGTTCTGTATTTTTTTCTATTTTAAAAGTTACTGTATGGCCTCTTCAGTAGTCGTCTTCACTTTCGGTAGGTGCTCCAAAAATTTGAACCATGAAAATGTCTTCCTTTCATTGTTTCTCTTTTAATCAAGCTATTCAAAAGAATGTTCTATTCTAGTCACTAAGGAAAAAAAAAAAAACAAAACCAACAATGGCTCACTGAAAACAGCATTGAGAAAGTGAAATATAAATTGTTCATAAAGAATTATAAACCTCTTCCTAACGATGTCACATGCAGATCTGTAGCTCCACCTAGAGGAGGAGCTCCACCTAGGAGGAGGAGTAAAAATCGGAGGAGGAAGATGAAGGTGTCTTACTACCTGTGAGTACTGATTCTAACTCAACATTTTTTTCTTCTTAATATGTGAAACATTGTGTACTGTTCCACGTTGTGTGAAAGAAGAAAGAAATACTCTGGCAAACATCAATTCCACTGGGGGAAAAAAAAATAAATCTTTCCCAGAAATCTTAAGTATGGTTTCCAAATTCTTAAAGTTTCTTAATGATACGTTCTTAATGATACCTTTTGAAAAATAAGTGCTGCAAAATTGGGTCTAAAATCTTATTTAAAGGTAAATTAAAAAGGTTTTAGTCAATAGCACTTTATCTATTGATTTTGATTTTTATATGACTTTGCCCTTTAGCGACTTTTAAAATGGAAAACGTAATATGTAAAATATACACGCTTGTTTTGACATAAAGATAAATTATCTAATTTCTGTAATCTATCTCAGCCTCGGACAGACACAGGGAAATTCCTGGGAGGCAGACACTGGGTCTTTGAGGCAACATGCGACTCTCTGAAAGTCAGAACACAAATAACTTGGCATGAGGAGCAATAATGGTCTCTGCCAATTTATTAAATTGCATCTCTTTTCTCCCCACATAACTTCACTGGCCTGGGTTAAGCTTGAAGTGGCCCTTCCCTCAAGTTCTCATTTCTTTAGCACACTCGGTCAGCTAGGGACAGCTTTGTCTCTTCTTTACAAGAAACACAGAGCTGGGTATCAATATATAGATTTAATATGAACCTCTTTTTTTTCTTTTTTTTGGTATCTTGGAGATGTCAAAAATGTATTTTGAATTGGAAAATAGACAGCTTCAATCAACGTGTGACAGGTTTTGAAAGGGCTCACACTTCCTTATTACCATCTTCAAAAAACAAAATGAAGAGTAAAGGGGAAAAAAAAAGCATATGAAATATGCTGAAAAGCAGTTAGTTGAAGGATCGGTGTGTAGGACGACGACCAACAACTCGTGAATGTGATAGCTTGCAAATGCATATACACGTAACGATTCGAAAAATAAAATCGGGTAAGGAAGATTGTTTCATTATACTCTACGTGATCATCTGCAATAGTGCATTTTTTAAAATATTTGTTTTTTAATGCACTTAAGAATTGGCCTAACAATGCGCCATACTGTACTCAGCACTGCAATGCTCCCAGTGTCTCAGAGTAAATCTCAGCTTTTCAATTTTCATTTTTTGTTCCTTTTGCTCGTCACAGATTTCTTTTTTCGGAGACTTCAACACGGTGGAAAGGTGGCAAAGGCAGAAGGGGATAAAGGCAATTAACTTACTGAAATAAAATAATCAACATAATACCAAACAGCAAGGGACTTCTCATGTAGCTACAGCACCACCAGGACCCGAGTGAGGAACTTCTAAGCTCTCTGTTGCCACACCGCCGAAGTACTGATGGTATTAAAGATGTATCCCAGGTGCTTCATGCTCCACTGGCGCAAAGCAGTCGTATGGAACGGTGTAGAGCAACAGGGACAGACACGTGAAACGAGATCTCTGGGAGTTTATATATAAATTCCTCATCCGATAATAGTATTAGGTGTAGAACAATCACAGCCATTGTAATTACTCCTAAATCTGAACCAGCTCTTTTATTTCCATTACTGCCGTGATTTCTTTACAATCTTTCTCGTGGCACTGTATATCAGCACAGAGCCTGCTTCTTGGCACTTCGGGGCATGCTCTAGGGGCAGAGAATCCAGGGTGTGTTTTGTTTAGGTTTTTTTTTTTGGTTGGTTTTTTGTTTGTTTTTTTTTGTGTGTGTGTATGGTTGGCCTCAATGACCTCAAAGGTCCCTTCCAACCATGAAGATTCTGTGATTCTGTGATTCTGCAGGACAACGCAAATCACCAGGAGTACCAGTACACCCAAGCTTTTGACTGGTTGATCTCAACAGCTTGTATGAACATCAGTAGGGGAAAAGCTTAACAATGTTATCGATGACATAGACACTCCTGCAATTTAAATACGACATATTTAAATCCACCAGATATGGTGGATTTTCTAGTGATGCCGGGAAACCTAAATTGGATGTGGAGACCTGAAGTATTTAATTGCATAATACACTTATCCTATATTATTGTTTTCAATAACGATATTATGCATTGGATCCAGCCAAAAGCTTGGGTACATTTTCAATGAATTTTCTGCTTTGATTTCAGTTGAAGTTCTTCGCAAGAAGATAAACTAAAATAATAATCAGAAACACAAATAGACATATATATTTATATATATAAATATATAAACATACATTTTAGAAGACCTTCAATCATTGTAACTCATAGAAAGATCATACCACGCGAGTACAATCATTCCTGCAGAAAAATTACAGTATATACCTAGAAAATGTAGTTTGTATAAACAATTGCAAAATGCAGTATGATTAATTTATGCACAAATAATATCCATAAATACTGTAATCTCCTTGCACTTTTCTGTGACTACAGAATGCTTGCTTTGGTCTGAAAAAAAAATACATATTTTAAGCAATTCATTAATTCAATTTAATATATTCTATTCTATGTATTATGTTCCTTGATTCTGAAGAATACATTGGGTCCTATATATTTCTTAAGGACTACAAGGCATAATCCTTCAGTATGGACAATATGACTGATATTTTCTAGAACTGACACGATCATTAGCTGAATTTCCACTTTCCCCTGAACTTTACCAAAATGTTCTTTAATCCCTATTTTCCTGTACATCGAGCACTGTCCTACAGACGGAGAACAGCTCAATGGAAAAGATGTATGTGGACAGGAATGTAAAGAGACTGAGGGAGGGGAGACGAAACAGAAATTAGGTCTATCCCACAAATGAGGAAAAGTCGTGATATTACTGACTTACAGGCGATTTTCCTCACAAATAGGAGACTTACCTTAAATTCAATTTGCTATTGAAACAGCAAATACTCACAAGATTTTTAATGCAACTGGCAGACATTTTTCATTTTTGTTTTTTTTTTTTAAGTCGTCCAAAAAAGCTTTAAAATGTAACAAAATGTGATTTGAAATATGATATTATCTTTAATATGATCTATGGATAATTGTGGCAGGATTAAATATGCACCCAAGCTCCTAATGTACCTTACAAGTTTTAGTATAATGATACTATATGGATAATATTACCTTATTAGTGCAAGTAAAGATGAATTTACCACACTTTTACTCTTCCCCTGTAGAAAAATCCCAAAGTGAAGCTGACTTAAGAAAGTAGGTGGAATTTGAAACAAAAATTCCTCTGATGTCTCCTGGAAAAGTCATATTAAGAAGGATGCTCCCCAGCCAGATTCTCCCTCCCCACACTTAATCTAAGGTAAGTTTAGAAAATTATTGAATTTTTGGTAAGAATACTTTAGTACTATAAATCAGTGAATAAATATACTGATCCATATGCTATAAGGCATAAATATACTATTTTCCTCTGTCGGTGACAGATACAATCTTTCTTTTGTATTATTCAATCCTTCTTCCCTAGAAAGGAGCATTATTTCTGGCAGGTTAAAAATGTAAGATGTAAATTAGCAGGACTCCAAAGCAGACCATAAAAAGTAAGCAACCAAAGACATAAACAATTCTTGAAAGTGTGAATAAAGGATGAAGGAAAGTTGAGAACGAACTGGTGGGATGGCTGGGTTCTAAAAGACGACGGCATTACGAAAAGCAGGTAAACGCTTTATTTTGTCACTTTTCTCCAGAAGATGGAACAAGTCACGTATAGAGTTTCTGAACATTAGTGGTAAGAAAATACTGGAACAAACAGATAAATTGAAAAGCTGTACTTCATTAGGCCTAGATACAGTTATTCACCGGTTCTGCTGGAGCCTCCGAGTCATCTGGCTGAACTGTGAGCTCTAATGCAGTAGTTAACGGAAAATGAAAAAGGCTGCAGGGTAGCAAATCTACTTATCCTATGCGAGCTATGACTCCAAAATCATGGATACCAGCGGTCAAAAATGATTGCTTCAAAAGGGTGTGATAGAGGAAAATATTAAAAACGGTTATGAATTTCTGCCTAATTTGTACAGTGCAAGTGCAACAGAAATATCTTCTACTAAGGAGAGATAAAGTACATAAAGTTCATATTACAGAATATAAAATAGAAAATTATTTAAAAATATAATTACAAATTTTAATTTTCACAAGTTCTTGATGGTAAAACCTGAGCCTGCTCATGGGAGAAGAGGAAACGTTTTATCATGGATTAATCCTTGGTTAACTGGAAAGAGACAGAAAATACAAAAGGGAAATTAAATCATTGGTTTGCGTTATCTCCAGTGGTTAGCATGTTAATTAACACGTTATTCACCATATATTTGTTTATTATAAAGGGTCGAGCAGATACTGAAATTTGCAGAGGACACAGAATTGTGTGACCTGTAATGTCAAGATGTAGGTGAGTGGAGAAAACAAATGAAATCCAATGTTTAAGGATGTGCTAATATACATTAGGAGCGATATTTTAAGCAACTCACAAACAATGGATGGTTATAATGGTTATAATTATCCATAGTGACTCAGCTGAAAAAAAACGGTGTTACATTTCTGGCTAGTAGCATGGAAAGCTTTCTAAAATCCTGTAGCATTCAAAAAACCCCAAACAACAAAAGAACAAATACGTCTAGAGAAGTAATGTAATATATATATATATACACACCCGCATGTATATGAGTGTTTATATATATGTTTATATATATATTAAAAAAACCAACGACTTACAATGCTCTTTGATGTTATTCTTCCCCCAGCTCGTGAACTTCATTACTGATTATCCCATCTTGAAAAAGATCGAGCACAAACAGAAGGGCATTAGGACTGAAGGTTGCATATCGAAACGTTTTCCTTTAAGGAGACACGGTAAAGATCCTTAGTGGAGGGCGTACAATGAAACCACAGAGAACGACAGGCATCACGCAGGCAGAGCAGCATTGCCAAATATACTTACGTGACTCCAACCTTTTAAGTTTCATTTTCAAGTGTCTAAGGATTTTAACTGCAAGATTTAAGACTGCTAATTTTCTTTAGGTCCTCTGGCAAATTATACCCCACAAGTCAGGTGTTCTTTTCTAGAAAGAACAGAGCAAGGTTCGTGGACATTGAAAAGCAACAAAATGAAAACACGGCGAGACGTTTAGATAAATATATCCGCATTTACATACGCGTGTGTCTAAACAAAATGCATAATTGACTTATGTAATTCAGCGCATTAAAATTTCATCGTTGAAGAGTAGGAATATACATAAAAGAGCGGGATAAAACCGGTAAGATGTAACTATGGATAATGATATTTGTCACAGTTACCATAAGAAAGGGAAAACGTTGCGCGTCAACCTTGTAATCTATTTAGCGGCGAGCTTGCGCAAGCAAGCCGAATCCTCCGGCAAGTAATACGGGCAGAAACTCAGCAGATGACAAAATCTTGTACATTCAGGGAAGCAGAAAAGGCACCTTCCTTCCTCCCGAGCAAAACAGCTTGTTCTCCCTGGGGGTCACTAGCAGCAATCCCTTCTCCCAGCAGATGCACTGTTTCACACGGAACACAGCGGTCAAGAAAGGGGTCACCAGGAGTCCATCGCTACATAACATTAAACGCGGAGAGGATTTCTTTTTGGTAGCAAGACCTCAGATTGACACAATTCATGGAAAATACAACCGGAAAATTAATGTTTAAGGCTTGGAAAAATGGACTGATTATGTTGGATTAGAAAATGAAATATAAAAATCCACAGCATTGCAGGTTATCCATGCGAGCTGGACGTCAGAGCTTATTTAGTTCAGTCAAGAAGATCGCTTAGGTAGAAACCCATTTTTTGCTGGTTGTCTCAGACTGATTGGGACAGGTACTGCTCAGCTGGGTGGTGTGAAGAATAGAAATTTAGAAAATTTAGGGCAAAGATATCTCGATGGGAATAAGAAAGAAATACAAATGAGGCAAAGCAAACCATGGTTTTACACGTGGCTATTGGGCATCTTTAGCTGGTCATTAGTGAGGGTGAGGCATCAGCAGAATAAATAACGCCCTTTATGGAGAACTCACTATGCACCTCTCTGGTGTGATATTTCTTGCTGATGGAAAACGAGAGTGAAAAAGATCTTATGACGATGATCTGATCTAATAGTGTAATTTTTACTTTCACACTATTAAAAGGGAAATTATAATCCTCTAATACAAGTCCTTGCTCTAAAATTCCAAAATGTAATAAAGTACCTCTCAATTTAAAACTTTAACACATCTATAAAATAATTTAGTATCTATTCTAATGTCGTATTAGAATATTTAGTACCTATTTTAATTTAATATTAGAATATATGGACATAACTTTGACCAGTTTTATACATACGAGAGGTTTAGAATCTTCTAAAATCTTTAACAATTAGTTAAGGGGATATTAGAAGGTGAAAGGGGAGCACGAGGTGAAAATACTAGTGTTACGCACACCCGCACAGGAGAAGTGCGTTACATGCAAATTTGGTGCTAAATTACATGAGTTAACATGTTGTTCCACGAACCTGACTCACACAGACTTATTTTACAACAATTAAAATTGTATATTTAAAAATCACATTGATCAGCATATTCAAGGCCAGAAAGAACCAGAAATACCGTCGGCCCTTATATTTGCCTCAGACTGAAATCTGAATCTTTTATTTGGCTAAAGCACAATCTGCGCCTGATTAAAAGACGAATCCCGTTTTTATTTGAGTCCCTGAAGGAATGCAGAATTTTTCATTGTTTTGGGGAGTTTGTTATAGTTGATCTCATCATGAAAAATACCTACCGTGTTTACATTTTAAAGGGCTCTGGTGGCAATCTCCAGAAAGAAAGACTGCAAAGTCTTTCTCCATTAGACTGAAAAAATCACTGGTATCTGATATTTCACTCTCTTCCCAGCTAACTAATCTCTTTAAATACTCGGTGTTAGACATTTTCTCCAGTTTCCCAGCACTTAGGGCTCTTTTCTGTAAGTTTTCTACTTTTCACCTTCGTTTTATGGTGTGGGCATAAGAGGCTGATGCAACATCCTTTTCTCAGCTTTAGCTCTACTATAACATGCGAGCGATCTAATCTCTGCTCTCCTAACCACTCCTCATTTCTACGTGTAACAAATAAAGAGGAAAACCCTTTTAAACGCAACATGGTAGTGTGCATGCGTGGATGATAGTGACTTCATTATCTACGTGATGACCTTTTAATTATTTTCAGAGTAATTATTTTCAAGGGTACAATCCCAATTTCGGAAGTGTCACTTATGTATCTAATTTCTAAGCATACAACTTATCCAGGCAGCTGTACAAAAGCACTTACTTTTATCAGGCAAACTTTTAACATTCTCAAAGAAAGAATTCACATTTGTTTGACGAGACTTTATCTTCCAGAACCCTTCTGCCTTCAATTCTAGCAGTAATGCTCTGTATTCAAAGCTTTTGAACGGTTACGTATAGAAACCCACCTCACCATTCCATTAGCTTCTCTTTTACAACATGGGTCGTGTTGCGTGGGTCTCTTTTTTTTTTAAGCTTTAATATTACGTTCACTGCTTCCAGGAGTTTCTAGAGTATTCCAAGATTCCTCTGAAATGAATACAGTATATACCTGCTTCTGAATTCAGTTCATCTGAATCAGCTGCTTTCAAATATTCATCATAAAAGTACTGCTTAATGCTTTCCTTAGAAACTAATTGCTTGGAAAATACTTCACCATCGTTATGGAATACGAGTGCACTCTCCTACTTCTTTCCAGAAACAGAAAAGAAATAGATATTGAACACTTTCTTTCTTTCTGTCATTACTAGCAATTTGATTTTCTTAAACTTTTAATGGTGCCATTTATATATATAAGGAGATATTCCTTTTTTCCCTAATATAATGTAATATCTGTTCTGTTGTCCTTAGCTAAGCCCAGGACTGAGCCTTGGTCTCACTTCCACTATACTTCAGAGCTTCTAGCTCATTACATTTGCCTTCCCACTTTTCACACTGTGATATTATATACACCTTGTTTTTCTAACTGGTGTCCTCATATTGTCGCCAAACAAAGTTGGGTTTTTAGAAGTCGCTTTTCTCAGTCACGGTATCGTGGCTACTTGGGTAGCTACTAAGTTTCCTCTTCTTTAATTTCTCTTTCAGTCCCAATGTCATATCCACTTACACTTTTGTCTCCAAAGAATGTCGTTCAGAACATATTTAACTTTGAGAAATTATACTCTTTTGAGGTATCAGTTCTCCACATTATTGCTGAGGTCCTTCCTCTGTTTACCAACGATAAGTGCGATCAGCTGAAAACCACTGGTCCCTCGGCAACTGTAAACTTCCATTACAATGATTAATTCATCTTTATCTAGCCCAATAAAGTCCAAAGTGGAATGAGTGCACGGAAAGTATCTAGCTATACACCTCCTAAATTGAACTCCCAAATAGCAATTCCATTTTCCTTTGGAAGGAAAGAAGGGAATTAAAAAACAAAAAATTAAAAAGTTATATATTTTAAGTTTAGAAGAGTAAATATTCTAACCATCATTTCCCCCAAAGATACAAATGAGTTGTCTAAATATCAAATTTCAGATTAAAAAATAGAGCAATTCCATAAATGTTTGCAGACTAGGAAGTCCATGAGCAGACAAGGGATTACTAGGAACTGGAAAACAAAGGGGCTTTAAATATCGACATTAGGAACATTTCAGAATGTAGTTCCTTTCTATGGCAATCTAGGTTTTTTAAAACTTCCCTATATACATGGTTTACGTGTGTGTGTGTGTATATATACATATATATATATATAATTCTGCAAACAGTTCATTTTAGGAGCTATTTGGCTGCGTGCACTGGAGCAACACAGACCACAAGTCTGCAAAGCGTATTAGTGTCAGATCAAGAGGGTTGAACATAAAAAAGTGAAACAAGTGGTTTACTTCCTTGATACGAAGCCAATAGGTACAATCATGTCAGAAGGCAAAACAAAATAACCTAAAATGAAAATTATAACATCCGTCTGAAAAGCGGTAGGAAAGCAAACATCTTCTTTTCCACCTATAAATGTCAAATACCTATCATGATAGCAAAATTCCAATTGTGAAACGTATTACTTCAGACAAGTAATTTTAACAGTTAAGCTCTTTCAGTTAATTTGTTCAGATATCTATTCCAGACATCTCTATTATATATGCGCTTTCATCTTTAAATTTTGCTTGTTAACATCAGTTCTTGCTGTTCCAGTGACAGATAGTTTCCACTGCAACTTCTTGATTTCAGAAGTTCATAATCCTGCGGAGCCTTGAAGCTTTTTCTAAACGCGGGTTTTTTTTTCCTGAAGTGTTTACATTATCATAGAACACCCAACAGGACCGTTACAATGAAACAGCATCATTTATTCCAGTAAGAACTGCAGAAGAGGTTCCAAAACCATGTAAAAGCAGTCAGAATGGACAAAATCAAAGACGCCTCTCACCAAGTCCCCTTCTTTTTGCTGCGTAAGGTGATGTTTAAGCATAGACCAGCAGATAGTGAGGATTTCCTTGAAAACTCTCCCAACATCTGGCACTACATGGCTCAAAACAGAGCTCGAGTCAAATACCTATGTTTTTTTTCACTGGCTTCTTCTTCCTAAGAACATTTAAGCGCTGTTAAACTTCCAGCATTCATAGAATCATAAAATCATAGAATGGTTTGGGTTGGAAGGGACCTTGAAGATCATCTAGTTCCAACCACCTGCCATGGGCAGGGACACCTCCCACCAGACCAGGTTGCTCAAAGCCTCATCCAGCCTGGCCTTCAACACCGACTAACCTGGAAATTATAGGAAATGTCTTTCCCTTTTGGTTATTTCCCTATTCCGGAGAATAAGAAAGGCTATCTTCATCTTCTCTTAGACCTTTCTATCAAGTAATCTTTCCAGGTGCAAGACATTTTTTGTGTCTTGTACAATAGGGTGTATATCTTTATGTCCATATTTACATGGCCAGCAGGAAGTGCTGAACAAAAAGTACCACCAGGAGAAGATACGGTTATTCTGATCGTTAGTGGTACCGAATATTTTTAAAAGACAATACGTGGTAGAAAAGGCTCAGCCGGCAAGACACAGTATAAATATCTGCCCATTATGCCCAATGAGAGGCAAGTCGTGACAGGAACTGCTTAATACACTTGATTCCCACTAAAATGTGTCTCAAAAAAGGAAAAAAAAAAAACAAAACCACCACAAAACAAGGTAAAAAAAAAGAGAGAAACCCAAGATTTTCAATTACAGAGAGGATTATAAGCATTGATTCACTCCAGATCAGAAAAAGCACACTGCTCCGGATCAGCAGAACATTTCCCGTCCCACCCACATCAGTTCCAACTTCAGCACTTCAGACATGTCTCGCAGCAGAGGCCACCCATCAACACGCCCATAAACACGTCGCTTGGGAAGATTTTTGTCTCAGCTCTCCAGCTCTGATGCGGGCGGGGCTATTCCCTGGACAAATGCTGCAGAATCATGACAATTACAACATATCGCTGCAGCGAAAGGTATTCAAACATCCTCAGAACATACAAAAAACTACTCTTTTCAGCTCCCTTTATGATGTACACAAAAATTTACTAACGCACCTGACAGAGCTGAAGAGGCTCTTCCTGGCTGCTGAGGGACACAGGTGACATGGGGCCGTATGTGAATGCTTTAGAGTTACAGTAATGGTAACAGCCTATGTGACATCCCTGTCTTCCATAGGACAGAATCATGGAATCACGGAACATCTCAAGTTGGAAGGGACCCATAAGGACCATCAAGTCAACTCCCTGCTCCCCACACAACTGCCTAAAACTAAACCACATGACTAAGAGCGTTGACCAGATGCTCCTTGACCTCTGAGAGGTTTGGTGCCATGACCGCTTCCCTGGGGAGCCTGTTCCAAGGACCACCCACCCTCTTGGTGAAGAACCTTTTCCTCATGTCCAACCTGAACTTCCCCTGACGCAGCTTCATTCCATTTCCTCGTGTCCTGTGGCTGGTCACCAGAGATGGGAGACCAGCATCTCGCCCTCCGTTGCGTCCCTTGAGGAAGGACTGCGATGAGGTCAGAAGATGCGGATCTTCTTAGCTACCAGAATAGAAATGGACTGTGAACAACTCCCACCACCAAAGGAAGCTGCTTTTTCTCCTTTATCTGGAAGCCACCAGCCTCGCCTGTGGTTACGTTTCCTTAGAAGAAACCACCTTCCCCTGACCAAACAGGAAAAGAAAGTGGTGGTCAGACCCAGAACTTACTATTCAAATGTATTTATAAAGCCTTAATTTACAGGGAAGGAAATCATCTTCCTCCGACACAGTAGCCTGAGAGCATCAACATTTTCTTAAAAGGCTACAGACTTTCTTTCTCTTTTCCAGTCTTCATGATGGCTTTTCCCTCTTCCAGATCTGTTTATTGACATGCAATTCTTTTGATACGCAACATTAATATGCAACATTATATGCACAAATATACAATATTAGCAGACTTTTCCTAACCAGTTATGTATGTTCTCCTTTGTTTACAGAAGCCGGAGAACGGGCCAAAGACTGAATTCTCTACTAGCCCTTGGACAGGCAAAAGTAAATGCAACGCTCTCCTTATTGGGTCTGAAAAAGGGAGAATTCCTACCTTTTCTTGCCTTTGGAATGCTCACAGGAGTAAAATATTCCAAATCCTGGCTAGCTGAAAAACCTATCCATCAAACCCTTGTAAGACTGCAATAATCGGGTAAGATTTCATAATGTATTAAATGTTACTCACTCATAAATTTAGCATGCACTCGTGGGGAATCCTTGCTTCTTTATAACACATGCCAGCGTATGATTTTTGACGCAATTTTAAAGCTCAAACTGTCCGATATATTCTCGCCAGTTTACTCACAGCTTTGCCTGACATATTTATAAATTGCGATCAAAAAGCATTTCAGTTACCTGCAAAGAAATTGAAAAAGGAGTAGAAACTTGCCTGTTGCGCAGGTAAAATGGAAACCGGTGTTTGCTTGGGAGAAACTTCTCACTGATGAGCCGCCTCCGCTGATGTTCACACAGAACTTGCTCAGATTTGACTGATTTGAATATCTGAAACTATTAACATCTACGTTTGGTGCTGACGCTGAGATCATTAGACGCGTTTCTGAAGGACCGCGCGCTGCACGGGACGGGTATCAGCAGCGACATGTAATAGCAGCAGCTCTTTAAGCCCTTAGAAGTAATTTTTTAACGATTTTAAGAGTCCGTACAGAAAACAGGCCATTATATTAGAATAAAGAAAGCAAGTTTTAAGGTTGTAGCCGTGTTGGCGGGTGGCAGCGGGGGCTGCATTATTATTTTTTTTTTTTATTTAGCAATCTCAATTTTGAAACACTTTAAAAACCCAAAATGCCAAGTGTGAGATCACAGGGATTTAAATGATGAAAGAAGCCAAACGAAGGCAAGTAAACAGCACAAGATGAAATGTGAGAAAACACAGCTTTGCTTTCTCTTCCTTTTCCCTTCCTGTTTTTATGCCTTTTTTTTTCCCCCCCTCCCTGTTTCCTTAATTTTAGCTATTTATTCCTAGCCTTCTTTTATATTTCTCAGCTATGACTCCAGAACATGGAATAATATTCTGCTTGCATAACTCAGGTGAACAGTCGATATATTAAGTAGCCGCTAAATTCATTATCAGCCTGAGTTAGTCCAGTCAAAGACTGGTTGAGGCGGATCCACCCGCCTATGGAATTCATTTTGATGGAAGCAGATACAAAATGCCAGTATATGATCAGCCTTGGTAGGGGCTTTGCTGGTTTTAGATAGCTCTTCCTTTTCTTCGAATCCACACAAAAATGGGAGAATCTCGGTTCACTCGTAGATAAATTGCTTTTTAAGGTCTGTGAAACAGTTGAAATTTCAAACAGTGTATCGCAGTGGAAGTGTCAAACTGAATTCCGCTGAAATCACCAAGGGTCTTTTCACTGACTTTGACAAGGGTTGTTATAGGCCCATTGTTAGTAAAGTAATATCTTCACTAGGGTTATTTTGAAAATACAGTAGTTTTTTCCAGTGGAAGGCACTCTGCACTCTTCTGAACAAATACTTGCTGAACACTGAGAGTTTACAGATTAAAATAACAGCCGGACAGTCAACTTTTTAAGTCATAGAGTCACAGAATCACAGAATGGTTTGGGTTGGAAGGGACCTTAAAGTTCCACCCCCCTGCCCTGGGCAGGGACACCTCCCACCAGCCCAGGTTGCTCCAAGCCCCGTCCAACCTGGCCTTGAACCCCTCCAGGGATGGGGCAGCCACAGCTTCTCTGGGCAACCTGGGCCAGGGGCTCACCACCCTCACAGCAAAGAATTTCCTCCTCAGATCTCATCTAAATCTCCCCTATTGCTCCCTAAACGTTACCTACAGTTGGTGGCCCTCTTTCAGGTGTGGAAGGCAACCGCCATTTGCGTTTCATTGACCTTGAAGCTTCCTGGTTAGAGATGGAGCTTCATCTAGTCAAAGCAAGCTGTGTAAAACATTCAAAGAGATATTTTCTTTATTTTTTTGAAATGCGTTTCACTTTTGATGTCCTACTTCTTCCACTGAGGAAGCACTGCCTGAGCCCAAAGGGATTTCCACATCTGGCTTTCATGCTTTTTGTTGCTACATGGCAGTGACCGCTAGATTGGCAAACAGAATAATTGCCTTTGAGAGATTTCTTAAGGCTGTTAAGAGCATGAACTTCATTCTTTTTAAGTAGCTTCTTAAATACATGCTTCAAAACAAAGTCAACTATTGATCCAACTCTTTGAATAAAAAGTTCTCCCCATTTGACAATAGGATTTACTACTGAAGACAAAATGTACATTAATCTTTCTAGTTTATTGTCTTCAGTTGACAAAGGTAGAACTACAGAGCTGCTGCACAAAGAAAGATTTGTACCCTCTGTTTGAAATGACAAATCTACATAAATTCATTGACCGACTTAGGATAAAAGATAAAAAGGATAAAATCTTTACATCTCTATGTCTTGTCACCTGAAGGGGAACGGGGATATAATTTATGCTTTATTGCCTAGTAATATTCTTGAATAGCTGTTTATTCTATAAGCACATTTGTGATTCCCTTGTGTGTTTATCGTAGTGCTGTATTTTTTTTTTTTTTCCTTGGAAGCGAAACAGAACATCCAGAATGCCTATTTACTGCCAGGGGAGACGGGTGGAAATTTCATCCGGGAAAACCAACCAACCAAATAACACCCCACCCCCCCCCCCCCCCCCCCCCCCCCCCGCCTAGAATATCTAGAAGAGTTTGTACCAACTTCCCAGATTTTACACTTCTGTCTTCGACCACTGGGACATCTAATTTGAGCCCTAATCTCTAAAGGGGGAGGGATGGGAGAGAAGACGGGAATGTCAATATTCCGCCTGTCACGTGTGGGTACGGCGGGATAAAACCAGGCACTGTGGCACAGAGACGGGTTGATTTGGTGTGTCGGTTTGGTTCCCCCCCCCTCCCCCCCCCCTCACTGGCAGCTGCACCGAGGCTGAGCGAGGACGGATGCTGCAGGAGCAGCGAAGGGAATCCTTCCTGCAGCCTCACCTCCGCAGCTTTTAACTTGTGTTCCCTTCCCTTGCCACCATCCTGCTGGTGGCCCTAAGGAACGGACAGGTGAGACCTACCGCCTTCCTCGCCTTGCATGCGGATTTGGGGGAGCGGGAGGGGAAGGAGAAGGGCAATAAAAGCAGCAAAGAAAGGCTGGGCAGGCGGTGAGCCGGGGGCTGAGCACAGCTCGCTCCGCGCTGGTCGCGCAGGAGCTACAGCAAAGCGGTAAAAGCCACGCACACAAAGTACACTGCGGCTGGGCTCTCCTTGAAAACAAGCTCCCTGCGACGTTACCGCCGACACACGGAGGTAAAGACACACAGAGAGAGAGACAGAGGCACCGACACGCCGCGGGGCGAGCGGCGGAGCCGGCGGCCGAGCCCGCTCCCTCCCCGAGCATCCTCCTGCCCCGACCCCGCCGCGGCCGGGCGGCGGATCGCCCTCCCCGCTGGAAGGGGGAGCATCTCCCGCCCGCTCCCCTCCGCTCTCCCCTCTCCCTCTCTCTCTCCTCTCTCCCCGGCCCTCCGCCCGCCTCCGCGCCCGCCTCCCCGCGGCGCGCCCGCCCCTCGCCCGGCATCCCGGCGCTGCCGCCGGCCGCAGCAGCATCCGCGGCCGGGGCTGCGCGGCGCGGAGGGAGCGGGGCTGGCCGGGAGTGCGGGGAGGGGGGGAGGGACGGGGAAGGGAAGGGAAAGGGACAGGGAATAGCGGGGGGGGGGAGTGTATGTGTGTGTGTATATGGAAGGGGAGGCGGGGGTTGGCGGGGGGGGGGAGGGTGGGGGAGAAATCAAATAAATAAATAACCTCCGCACCAATAAGAGCGGCAGCGGCTGCCGAGCAGGCTGGGATCGGATGGGAGAGCTCCTTCCTGGGCTCGATTTGTTTGTTTGTGACTGGAGCTGCAAAGTTCAGAGCCGAAACGTGTTGCTTATCTTCGGCGGCGACCGCCCCATCGTCCCCCGCCCGGCCGAAGCCGGGGGGGTTGCCTGCCCTGCCCTGCCCTGCCCTGCCCGGGGCCACCCGGGGCGGCCCCTCCGCTCGCCATCCTCCCCGCCGCCGGGGCCGAAGGACGGGGAGAGGAGCGCCGGGGGCTGCCTCTCTCGCCCGCCCGCCTTCCCCTCCTGCCGGGGGGGAGGTGGGGAGGGGGCAACGGACAGGTGAGTGCCTCTTTCCCCCCACTTCTGCCCGGGGTCACACCGCTCCCGTCGCCGCGGGAGCCGCTCGTTCATCAAACTTTGCCTCCCGCACCCCTTCGGCGGGAGGGAGAGCGCTGGGGGGGGTTAATTGGTTTGGCGCAGAGGGAAGCCGGGAGGGGAGGAGGAGGATGAGGAGGATGAGGAGGATGAGGAGGAGGTCCCGGCTCTGCAGCGCGCAGGGCAGCGCTCATCGGGGAGCGGGGGCTCGCAGCCCGAGTTGGCAGCGCGGAGGTAGCGCGAAGTTTGGGGGGGGGGGGAGGGGGGTTTTCCCCGGCGGGAACCCGCGCAACAGGCAGCGTCCTGCGGCGGGGGGGTGGGGGGGAGCGGCGGGCGCCCCGCTGCCCTTTGAGGTAAATTCGCTTTGTTTCCGCCACCTCCGAGGATGCGCCGGTGCCGCGCTGGCGAGCGCCTCCTCCTAAGGAGGAGAGAAACTTGCACGTCTCGCCCGAGGGGCGGATGGGGGCTTTTCGCCCGGTTGCGCGGAAGATGCGCGGGGCAGGTGGGAGGGGGCTGCGCGGGCGCCCGGCGGGATGCGGGTATCCCCCCCCACCCCCCCCCCCCCTCCCCGGGTTGCGCAGGGTTGGGAGCGCAGCCCCGCGGTGTCCCCGCCGGCGGCCGGTCCCCAAGTGGGATGCGGTGAGCGGGGCGCATCCCCTGCGCGCATCCCTGCGCGCATCCTGGCGGGGCTGCGGGAGGCGGGCGGAGGCGGCGTGTTCCCGGGGTGAGCATCGCCACGCTGTTGTTTTCCTGCCGGCGGTTGTCTGTCTGGTTGTCGCCGCGCCCCGGGAGAAGGCTGAGATTCCAAGGGTAGTCTGTCTTAATTATCGCAGAATGTATAAAAGTGTAATTGCTAAAATTATTCAATAGCGGTTAACAATTAAAAGATTATCCCGGTACTCCGCAGCTAGCAAGGAGCAGACTGTACTAATTGGATAGTTAATGACATTTAAATAGGCAGGCTTTCTTAAAATAGTAAGCTCCACTCTTCCAGGGAACCGAATAGGGTGTTGGAATATTTAATAATTATATTGCAGCGATGGTAACACTTCCGAAAGGGCTGTGGTAATTAAGTTGGTAGCTTGGCCAGCAGCACTGGGACAGACTTTGCAGGGTGTTGGAGCTGCGGCTAAGAGAATGCGCCTCATTTTTCCTTTGATAGGTAAATCTCGCTAAAAAAAAACAACCTTGGAAATTTGTGTGAAGGCAAATCGAAGGGGAGGCAAATGTTTTACCGATTGTCCAGCGAAATCTTCTCCCAGCTTTTACTGACATCATTTGACTGAATCCATAATTGAACTTGGGTTTTTATGTCGCTCACTCACTACTTGAGTTTTATGTCACTTCATGCCACTTGCGCCGATTGGAAATAGTTACCGTTTAATATCAGGAAGACTGGATCAGGGATGGTGTAACAACACTCCTCGTCCTTTAAAAACCAAACAGCTAAGGCAGTATTTTTTTTTGGTAGTAATAACACACCAGTTTAAACACTGTACTTCGATAACAAAGTGATAAATCAATCCACTTCTGCACGGTTAAACTTCATTTTCTAAACTTTGTTCTCCCCATCTCTCGTATTTCTTGCATAACTTGAAAATGTTCTCTGAGAAACTCCTAGAGTAACTGCATAAACTTGTTGCATTTTCTTTTAAAAGTTTTCTCGGTGTAATGTGTAATACAGTTGGCATAACAAGAAGCAACACAATGCAATCTTACGCTTGCTGTATTTTTTTTTTCCACAGAGAAAATATTTCCCACTGTCTTCATAAAGACATAGACTTAAGGAAAATGCCAGAAATGGAATTAAATAAGAGATTAAATTTAATGAATTAGGCAGGGTGTTCTATTTTAAGAACCACTGTAGAGACTAACACGTAATTAAAATTGTAAATGGGCTCTTATGCACCTATGCTTTATTCAATCTTAAATTTTCCCATCAACATGGTTTTATCTTCCCTTGAGGTAAAAAAAAATAGAGAAATGCAAGTCTTGCAATGCTGGTGTAAATACCGGAGGGGCTCGGGACGCGTGTCTCCCAAGTCAGGGAAAACGCTGAGCTTCACAAAAGTTATATTCACAATTGTAAAACCGATCTATTTTCCTCTTGAGTCGGATGCTACAGTTGTCACTTTGGAATCTTTTTGTGTCGGACCCCAGCCTTGCTCTTTGCACTATTAGAGATCACATTTCTCAAACACTTCCTTTATTCTTGCATGCCGAAGTGGTCAAACATTCCTGGTGAGCGTTGCTGCCGACTTCTGAACCTGAATCCCACCCTCTGCCTTCCCAAATGAGGGCTTCTAAAAATCAGAATAACGGAGCTTTTCTTTCTCCCTCCGTTCCTGTAAAAACGTGAAGCTGGAATGAAGACGGGGTTTGATGTTCAGATTGGATTGCCTCCAGAACAAAAGTATGACTTTCCACACAGCTGACAAATAGAGAGCTGAATGTGTTAGCAAAGATTTACAAAACACTGATGTCTTGACATCTGGATTTATGGAGTGTCTTTGATAAAACATGGAGTGGGAGAAAATACCGAAGAGGGGTTTTTTAGAGGGAAGAAAACACAACCCCCCAATAATAGGATGATTAGAAAAGGCTTTCCGTGACATACTGGGTTGTATAACGCTGTTCCGGGGAGCTGTGTTTGTGTATTTTCCATATATTTTATTAAAATTATGGCAGTGCAAGTTTTAGGAGAGAATGAACTCTGCTTGAAAAATCCTCCTAATGAAGCACAGGTACCTTTCTTCTGTAACATTTACATATTTTTTCCGCCTGATTTTTTCCCACCTTTTTATCGGTAAATCTAGGCAAGAAGATTCCCCAGGTGTTATGAAGCACATTCTTCTGTATTGCTTCTAAATTGTACCACCTGCAGCCTTTCTTTCACCCTGACGTTTGCAATACTGATCTTAAACTTCACGTCCTTGCTAGGTTGGAAGTACCCTTCTGCTCTTCTGACACTGCCAAAAGATCCCCGCCAATGTTTTACACCTGCTCTGCTGAGAAATCGTTGTATTTCCGAAACTCACAGCTCAATATGGATAATCCCATGAAAATTTGATCTTGGAAAATGCAATTTTCGTATGGGGGTGGGGAGGGATTTCTTAAATCCCGTCATTATCGTATTCACATTGCTTGTTAAATGAGGGAACGTCAGCTTCTGGGCACATGCCTCTCTCCTAAGAGCAAAATACCCCGTGGCTGACTTTGAAGCTACAGCATACATGACAAATCATTCCAGGTAAAACAAATATTTAAGAAACAGAGATGCAAAATATTTGTTAATGCCTTGAAGTGAGCGGGCTATGAAGTTCAGCATCAGAATATATCAGCATATCAGAATATAATCATCTAGTCTAGCTAATAAAATGCTAATCATTACCTGTGGTAGATACTGCAGTCAGACTTCGGGAAGCCAATACTTAACGCTTTTTAAAAAAATACATTGGATTCACAGATGTTGGCTTTTTTTTTAACACTATAATAGCATTTTCCTGTATTAAAGATAGCAATTGAAGTTATCAACTAATAAATTCTATAGGCTTAGCAGAGTCATGGTCTGCCAATTATCACAATGACTAAAGCATTAAATTACACTTTTATTTGTGCAATAAAGGTAATTTCATACAAGACTTGACTTGCAGCTCCGTTATGTTACGAACACCTTCGTACTTCTGAAATCGTGTTCTTTCATTCAGGCCCATAAAGAAACTTAAGTTTTACATGTGGACCTGTGACTTCTGGACTATGAATTTAGCAATTTAATGACGGATACTCTAGGACTAGGGTTTTTTTTTTTTGATGATTAATACTTTGTCAGGAATGACTGATCTTGGTTGAGCACTGCACTGATACATACCTAAATATGTGCCTATATATGCTTCATGTGTGAAAACCAGCCTTTTATTTAATAAACTTAGGAAGAGAGATGACTATCTGCTTTGCAAATTGCTTTAAAGATTTCATTTCTCTGCTACCTTGTGCCCCAACCAGTACATCTGTTATAAGGTAAGAAAGAATTTGCGAAGATTCTTTTAAAGCACGGGAAGGGTTTTGACTGTAGGACGTAGAAAGATCAGCAGGAGGTATTTGCACATACTTTTCCTCTGGAAACATGAATGAGCCAAAGGTGACGTTAGTTTTGTTAATTCAAATTGCATCTCTAATCTTAAAACTGTTGCAGCGTAGTACCTAAAGGCAGCCTGCCTGGGAGCTCCGCTGGAATCTAGAACTCTTGAGAACGTCTCTTCTAATAGCTGCTAAATGTTCCAGTGTTAATTAAGAGGTAATGTAAGTGGAATCGAATGTTATGACAGCGTAATGGTCTCCTGTTGAATATAAGTTCCATGGCTAAGCAGACGCACTTTCAGAAAACAGGCATATTTCAGCATTGTCTGTTCAATAGGAAGCGTTTCTGCAAAAGCCTTAAATAATCCCCTGTAGAGAAATCTGTTCATCGTGTTTCTATTGCAGCTCTCTTAACGAGAGCAGCGTCGCTTTCCCTTCGTTAGCTGACTGCGGGGCCGCTTCGCAGAAATCTGTAGGGTCACGGGCATGGTGGTTCTCCACTCCAGTCCCTGTCTGCTCCAGTTCCTGAGCCTTCTGCTGGCTGAAGCTTCTGGTTCCTCCGAGGGGATGGAAAGCGAGAAGGGTTAGCTCCAGGATGTGCCCGTCCAGGCGGACCGGCAGCCATCCCACTGTGCGTCGTCTCAACCCATATGGAATATTGGAACGGGGGGTTGGAACTAATTGATCTTTAAGGTCCCTTCCAACCCGAACCATTCTGTGATTCTGTGATTCTGTGATTTAGGGCTAGGAGCATTTGGAACATAACAGGGGAAGTGATCAAGTTGCTCTTCTGATAGACACCTCTGCATTGACAGTTCTGTGTATCAGGAATCAGTCCATCCTTAAAGTAGTGTTAAAAATCACATTGATTTAATCTCTGAAGAATCATAGAATCGTCGAGGTTGGAAGGGACCTTTAAGATCATGGACTTCAACCATTACCCTAACACTGCCACATCCACCACTAACCCATGTCTGCCCGGCTTTTAAATCCCTCCAGGGATGGCAACTCCACCACTGCCCTGGGCAGCCTCTTCCAATGCTTGACAACCCTTTCAGGGAAGAAATTTTTCCTAATACCCATCCTAAACCTCCCCTGGTACAACTTGAGGCCGTTTCCTCTTGTCCCATCACCTGTTCCTCGGGAGAAGAGCCCGACCCCCCCTGGCTACCCCCTCCCTTCAGGGAGCTGTAGAGAGCGAGAAGGTCCCCCCTCAGCCTCCTTTTCTCCAGGCTGAACACCCCCAGCTCCCTCAGCCGCTCCTCACAAGACTTGTGCTCCAGACCCCCCACCAGCTCCGTTGCCCTTCTCTGGACACGTCCAGCACCTCAATGTCTTTTTTGTGGTGAGGGGCCCAAAACTGGACACAGCCCTAGAGGTGGGGCCTCACCAGTGCCCAGTCCAAGGGGACGATCACTGCCCCAGTCCTGCTGGCCACACTGTTCCTGACACAGGCCAGGATGCTGTTGGCCTTCTTGGCCACCTGGGCACACTGCTGGCTCACATTCAGCTGGCTGTCGACCAAGAGATATGTGAGAAATCATTTTCATTCCCACACTCATCTCTACCTTTTTTATTGTAAACCTGTTCCCCCTTGGGACAGGGTAACATGGAGATGGAGCCATAATGATGCTCAAAAGACCATCAGCCGTTTTCAGGGGCAGGGAGCAGGGCGCAGCCGGGGGAAGGCAGGCAGCCAGCAAGGAGTGAGCTCGCATTTATCCGCTTCCAGAGCAAGCGGGGTGAGGAAGGAAGAAGGGTGAAGCGTGTGCTAATTGACAGTGGGCAATGCCCTAGGTCACAACAGGAGCGAAGCTTGTTGAAGTTTGGACTGAAACACCTCCAACTCTGAGAGACATTATCTCGGCAGCTAATTCCACTTTATGGTAGACTGACCATTATACGTACAATTTCAGATGAAAGCGTTTGAACTGTTAACAAAATTATCTGGAATCGCACTGATTTACGCAGTGACAACCATCTAACGTTATGAGTGATAAAACCCATTTAGGCTCCGTTCCCGCAGACACTATGCACGTGTTTAATCTGGTGGCGAGTCATAGAATCATCATAGAATCATAGGGTTGGAAGGGAGCTCTGGAGATCATCTAGTCCAGCTCCCCGCCAGAGCAGGGTCACCCAGAGCAGGTGGCACAGGAACGCGTCCAGGCGGGTTTGGAATGTCTCCAGAGACGGAGACTCCACCACCTCTCTGGGCAGCCTGTGCCAGGGCTCTGCCACCCTCAGGGTAAAGAAGTTCCTCCTCATGTTTAGGTGGAACTTCCTATGCTCAAGTTTGTGCCCATTGCCTCTTGTCCTGTCCCCAGGCACCACTGAAAAGAGCCTGGCCCCATCCTCCTGACACCCACCCTTTAAGTATTTATAAGCGTTGATAAGATCCCCCCTCAGCCGTCTTTTTTCCAGACTGAAGAGACCCAAATCCTTCAGCCTTTCTTCGTAAGAGAGGTGTTCCAATCCCCTCATCATCTTCGTAGCCCTTCGGTGCACCCTCTCCAGCAGTTCCCTGTCCCTCTTGAACTGGGGAGACCAGAACTGCTCGTATTTTTAGGACGACAACTTGATACAACAAGCGATGTGAAGCGCAATCTTCTATCAGAAGCAAAATCCATTTAATACTTTTTTTTGGGAACTAACAACTCTAATTTTCATTTTGGCGGATCTCTGACTGGCGAGGAGTCACACCTCAGCCGTACGTAGCGCAGTTTCACTTACATGCGAACCCCTGGAAACCACTGGGGTACAACTTGTTCTTGGACAGAAGAGATCACTAAACCTAATTTTATGTTACACTGAAATAAAACATCACATTCAAGGAACGTTCAAGTCTTGTCAAGGTAATTTTTAAATATTTCTACCCGTTTGCTGCAGTGAAGGGGATAAAACACAGGGATGAGAATGGAAATGGACTGGCTGGTGGTCTAAGGGGAAGTCAAGCTTTGGAGAGAAGAGGTGATAGTTAATAGAGTTTTGTCCTTTTTTTTTTGTGTTGTATTTCAGCAAATCTGCTGCTAATTTAGGGTGTGGGCAGAGGACAGGCTGTGAATTAGATACTGTGGGTAAGAAGATACTGTCCATTCACTTAAAAGCCTTAATTTAATTGGATTTTTAGCTGCCTTTCAGACTAAACTGCACACGCATTCCTACTCCATTGCAGCAGGAAGTAAAACATGTTCATTTGCAACTGCAAGACTAATTTATTTCACTTCACTTTGCAAAAGATTTATTGTGGCTTATGCATCCCTGGGAAAAGGCAGTGTAGTTGTGAAGTGCTGTAGCACGAAGATTTGTTCAAAATAAAGATTGACTAGTCAGGGCTCCCGTCAGCCGCCGCTGGGATTAGCAACGCCAAGGCGCAGGTAGCAGAAGGGTTAGGTTTTACCACCCTTCCTTGTGCTCACTAGTAAATACTTGCAAGTTAGTGAGTATTCGCTCAGATTGGCTCTTTGATTTCTCATGCAAAAATTGGGGAAGAAGCTCCAGAAAGAGAATGAGGGGAGATTGCACGGGGCTGATTGGCAAACGAGCAACAGCTGCTGTGGCAATCAAGGGGGATGGCAAGTCGTTATTCTTTAGTAGGAACTGAAGGAGGGAGGATTGGATTTAACATAAAGAAGAAAAAGGAGTGATGAGAAGAGAGAACAGCTAAAGAAGGCTTTAAAATGCTACTGTGTCAGAAGCTCTTGGGACAAAGAGGTTAGTCAACAAGGGGGAAATTATTTTTTTTTTGTTAAATTAGGAAAAAAACCCAGACCTCTACCTTTTCTGAGTAAGAAGTATGAAGCTGGGTATGAAGTTTGTCTCTTGAAGAGCTTGTGGTGTGCTGTGGGGGACGTGGAGTGAGTGTCTGAATCTCAAACAGGGCATAGATTCTTTGGGTTTAAGCCAGGTTGAGGAGAGGAACTCTTTGTCTGCCCGGAGTTTACTTCGTGCTGCGTGGACTTGTGTTCTTGGAGGACAGGAAGAGCTTTTTAGCTGTTTCTAAAATTTTCTGCCCTTGTTTCCTTTTTACAGACTTTTATTATCCTACTGTTTTTTTTTTCCCCCCTCTATCTTTATTTTCTTTACTTCTATGATTCAAGAGCATGAGGATCTGAAGATAACATTGACCTAAAGTGAAAACTCCCTGAACCAGTAGGATTGACTGGGGCTGTGATCACACTCAATTTCCCACCGCTGCTGGTGTCATGTAGAGTAATATTGTGAAGGATTCTGTCAATTTTTGGTTCAGCTGCTAGTTGTCATAACGGTAAAGAATCACGGGGAGAGTCGCTGTCTTCAGTCAGCAAATGAGAAACTTTATTAGAGAAAGGAAAACTGGTATTTTCTCTGAAGCTTTCTTTTTTTTTTCCTTCCCCCTCATTATAAAGCTTTCATGTAGAATCTTTTTCATTTCCCGACTGAATATCTGCAGCTGATTTTCAAAAACTGTACGTGGCGTTTGGAGGCCTTGGTTCCATACCTGTTTTTCTTGATGGGAAACGTTAAATGGTTCCAACTGTTCATTTCTACTTCCTGACAACCTTCTCAGCTGAATTACTCGGAGGAGTATGCGCACAGCCAATCTAAACTGAGTAATTCTGTGGTGGAAAAAAACCAACCAACCAAAAAAAACACCACAAAAACCCAACCACCCCCACCCCCCCCCCCTAGATTTTTAACCATATTGAATCAACTTAATGCCCCAAGTAGTTCTGCTGGTGCAAATGAGTAAGGGACGGGCTCCCCCCTGGGAGGGAGGAGGAGGAGGTGGGCCCTGCTGTAGCCAGCCTTGCTGGCACCTCTGGCTTGGTATCATCCCTACTCTGTAATCGCAAGGTTTTGTGATGGCGTCATTATTCTCTTTAATCTTCTATGCTCTGCCGTAACGGCTGGAGACCGAGTTAGAGAGCATGCGAGATGGCGTGTGCGTTTAGTGAGTACAGGTTCTGCTTTATCCTCGTAATGGACATAATACGCCACCGTCCTGTCAAGATGTATGCACTTGCATATACAGCGTGTCTAATAAACCACATAAGAATATTTGTTCCTATTTAGAACTTTAGACAATGTAGTTAAACTTTAAACCTATTCATTTTTCTATTGTTTTTTTTTCTTTTTTTTTCCCCCCGCTCGCCCATGCCCCATTCTACCATCTGTTCCTCACAGGGAACTTTGTGGCTTCCAGATCACAGAATTGCTGAGGTTGGAAGGGACCTTCAAGATCATCAAGTCCAACCATTAACCTACCCTGACAAAAACCACTTCTAAACCATGTCCCTAAGTACCACATCTACCCTTTTTTTAAACACTTCCAGGGATGGCGAATCCACCACCTCCCTGGGCAGCCTATTCCAATGTTTAATAACCCTTGCAGTGAAAAAATGTTTCCTAATATCCAATCTCAACCTCCCCTGACATAACTTGAACCCGTTTCCTCTTGTCCTATCACTTGTCCCCAGGCAGAAGAGGTCAGCCCCCATCTCTCTACACCCTCCTTTCAGGTAGTTGTAGAGGGTGATAAGGTCTCCCCTCAGCCTCCTCTTCTCCAGGCTGAACAACCCCAGTTCCCTCAGTCGTTCCTCAGAAGGTTTGTCCTCCAGACCCCTCCCCAGCTTTGTAGCCCTTCTCTGGACACGCTCCAACACCTCAATGTCCTTCTTGTAGTGAGGGGCCCAAAACTGAACGCAGCACTCGAGGTGGGGCCTCACCAGTGCCGAGTCCAGGGGGATGATCACTTCCCTAGTCCGGCTCCTGTTTGCTATTTATGTGTTGCTAACTCTTGGTGTAGCGTAAGTAGTGCGCAGCTGTCTAGTGCAAATAATCCTTTGCTAAGGAAACTTTTGATTGCTGCTTTTGTTTACTCGACTGCAGCGACTTTCTCCCCCCGCCCAGCAAGTCTTCCCTCTTGCTCTTCTATTTTGGGCTCCTCCGCTTCCCGGCTGCGGCTGTGCTCCCGCTGGTATTGCGGTCGCCTGCGTTTACGGCCTGGCCTGGCCTGGCCTGGCCTTCACCGTGGGCAGCCCTGGCTGCCGTACCCTGAGCTTGGTGAGTGGCCGTCCTTTTCTCTGAGTCTTCGGCTCAGTCTCTTTGCCCTTCACCTCCCCCCGCCCCAAAGTTGGTGTTTTGGGAGCCGCATCTGAGTCTCGGACAAGCCTTTTTGTGAATAACCTGTAAGCCGATCTGTTGTGAAATCTGCGCATCAGCCCTTCTTGCTTATGTTTCTCAGAGAGAGAGGAAAGCACGAGGGGGGAAAAAAAAGCAGTAACTAGGTAGTATTTTTAAGATTAAAAATACAATCTATTGCCCAAAATTGTTTCTTCGTTAGCGGACGGATTATGATCCGCTTAAGAGTTGCACTCGGCTGTCGCTTTGGGGTTTTCTGCAAGCCGGTTTGGAGCCGGTGAGAGGGGAGCGTTTGTTGCAGGAAAAGCTTGTCAACTTATCCAGGGAAAAGACGCGCCCCGAGCCGGCGGGCGGGAGGCTCTGTCTCATCCCCGTCGCGGTAATCCATCTCAATCTTGCTTTGGGGAGGCCGCTTCTAGCTTTAACGTCAATTTACATTTCGGTGAATGCCTCGTTTCTCTTTCTTCGCTGCGGTGACGAGATCCTTCCTTGCTAGAGGACGGCGTTTTTGAAGTGCCTGTCGTGTTTGTAAAAATATCCGCCGTGACAAAACGTACACCGTGAAATGCAAGCTGTAGAAAATGGTGGGGAATACCGAACTGCCGGTAATGCAAAACCCACTCCTGAAGTTATCCCACATTTCCCCAGCGCTCCCTCAGAGCTCCGAGATGATGAATGAACGTCGTGACGTGTTTAAAACCTCCCGAGTCTGGGCCTGGAGGGGACCCACAATAGAAGTTTAAATGTCAGTAGAAAATCTTTTTTTTTTTTTTTTGGTTAAACGCCCTCACTAACCACGGTAGAAATATTGCTTCGTGGGGAGGAAAATGCGTGTCGTGAGCAGGATATTTCAGGAATTATGCATTCGAACCTCTATCGTGAACTTCAGTTTCACAAAACAAAAGCTTTCATCATCCGGTACTTTGTGCCATCTTCAGAGAACGATACCAAGCCTGTCTGGCCAAATTCTGCATTAACTCCCTTTAAACGTTCGAAGGTGTTACGCTATGTAATGTGCAGAGATAATATACTGTATTATACCCGCAGTCCCTCGAAAGCAAGAATCTGTTATCCAATATAATAATTTTTGCAAGGAAATACGAGGACAGCGTGCGACCCTCTGCGAAATAAAACCTGTACGTACTTTGCTTTCTGTGATTTTGCCGCTGCATCTTGCTCTCCGCTCCTCAGAGCTCCGACAAACGCTACCAAATATACTGCGTATTGTAAGCGTTACGGCGATGGGTCCTCTGCATTTAGTCTTTTTATTGTTGTCAGCGCCGTGAAAATGGCTAAGCACAAGTACCTTTTTGTGAGAAATTAATTTTAACTCTCTGAGAACTTAAGGGTTTCCATGATTTGAGGGTTGTACAACACGTGTACGTTGTACTCTGGCTATGCCTGCTGGGGAAAAACAGGGTTGAAAACATTATTTTTTTTAAAAAAATTTTTTTTTTTTTCACATTTGACATAATTATCACATGCCTTGCTCCTTTCAGTTCCTTCCTCAGGACTTTCTCTAGTTCAAAGAAACACCGCATTTACTCCAGCTGTGTAATCCTCCTCTTAATAGTATCTCATCATTAAAGCAGAACAAACCCAGAAAAGAAAAAAAAAGCCCATTTGTCTCATTTTTAGAAAGTGTTATTATCTATCTGTGCGTATTTTATTGGCACATTGGACCTGAAATCGGCTCTGAAAATGCTGAAGGCCAAACTGTATTGGCCCGGAACCTAAAATTTTAGGGTTTTGCTGGACCAGTAATTTTTATTGGTTGTTTTAATCTTGTGAACTTTTACTTTTTCACATTTTTTCTCTCAAGGTATTCAAATATAAATAAACAAGAGTTAAAGATGTTCTTTAAGTGCAAGGTTGCTAGGGATTTAACGCTTTCTTGTTAAAATTTGCGTGAAACTTTTCTGTAAACTTTTATAAATTCCCCCTTGAAAGAACTGTATTAGTTTAAGGATGAGCAACTGTGCGATACATCAGCTTCTCTAGCATAAAAAACTCTCTCTCCTTTTGAAACAGATATCTGCTATTTCTGATTTTTTGCTGTGGTTTACAGAATGGACGTTCTTGGATTCCATTTGTTTATTTTGTGTCACTTGTCGGTATCAAGGTGGTTTAAAAAAAATTAATAATAATGATAAAAAAAAAATCCTAGGACCCAATCTTGCTAATATCCATGCGTGTTCAAGCCAGAGTGAAAAACATGTAAATGAGAACATCCGTAGATTAACTTCCAGTGCTGCAGCTCCAATATCAATCTGAGAATACGTCACTTCCAGAGGTCTGAAAAATCAGGCATTTGGAAAAAATGGCACGACGCTAATACTTGTTTTCTTTTACGTTAGTTTATTCTCGCCTCTTTTCATAGTAAAAACCAAGTTAAAAAAAACATAGTGAAAACTGACATTATCATGTGGTTCCTTTCCTGTGCAAAATATTTCTTGTGACACATCTGAATAAACGTAATTTAAGACCCTTCGTGTTTATTTCTGGCTTTGAGCGTTATCTTGACCACGCAGAAATTACAACCTGCTGTTATTTGTACAGCCAAATGGCGCAAACACTTTGAAAATACTAGCTGGGAAATGGGCAAAAGTGCGGATCGCTCTCCACTTGCAGACCCTCTCTATAAAGAGCGACTTGGAAAATCCTGACACTCTGATTTTCCATGGAAAAGTGGCACTGTTGAGTACGTGATGCAACCCGCTGAATACTGAAGGGTTATTTCTCCCTTCTTCGCAACTACAAAGAATTATAGAATTTACGTGAGAACTTAAAATGCAAGAATAGCTGGTGAAACGTGGATGTTGCTCAGATTAACTGAATCTCCTCGTTTGTTAGCATGTCTGTTCTTAAATGCTGAAGAATTCACTATTCTTATAAGAGGACTTTGACACCTTAGTCTTGCCTGGTTTTTGTGAAGCATATCTATAGTTTCCTGCTTGGTCCAATTTGGATTTAGATTTAAAATCTTTGTATAGTTTCAAGGTGATAAGTACCTTGAAACCTGTGGTGTGGTTTTTTTTTTTTTAAGATTCAATTATCTGATTGTGTTATTGTCCCATTTATCCTCCCTATTTTAATTTCCTGTAATGAAGTCGGTAAAAAATGCAAGTAAATAATTCATAACGGTCTTTAAATCCATGAAGGATCTCTTTGCTTTGTGCTTTTATTGGAAAGACTTTTATTTCTGATTTATTTTTACAGTTAATTTAGCAGAAATTAGTGTATTAATTTCTTAGCACTTCGGTGAACTTTGCGTCTTTGCTAATGTTAAATCTTCATGCTTTAAAGTACAGGTGTGAGAAAAGTGACGCTGTTGGGGAATTTCAGATTCGGCTGATTTCATTTCCAGTGCACTTTTTTTGGGGGGGGGGAAGTTATCTTTTGGACAGAATGTGGAAATACTGAGTTTCATCATTACTTAGTTTTCTTTCGGTAGTTTTTTGTCTGGATATACGAGAGGCTGGTGGAAGTCTCATTTTCTTTTACGATGCGTTAAAGGAGCGAACTGTAACCTTTGGCGCTGGAGAGCTCTTAGACAAAGTAATTTTCTACTAAATTGAAAGCTTCTCGTAGTCAATAGTCGCTTTATGTAATAGACATATATCTTATCTCGTAGCTCGATTAGCATACGAAGGTGCTTTATTGTGAGGAATTTTCTTAGGTAGGCCGGCGGTTTGGTTGAAATCCAGCGATGTGGTGAATCAATTTCTTGATACCCGCGTAAAGAGCTTGTAGACCGGAGTCGCGTAGGGACAGGCTCGAGAGTCCTCTCAGTCCGTCGTTGCTTCTTAGTCCGTGGATTAATGCGAAAAGCGTCGCTGTGTTGGTTTGGGAAGCTAATTTAAACTGCTTTACAATCTGAATGGCTTTGTCTGTTGCTTACTAGGTGCCCTTTATCCCTTTATAGTGTCACTTTTTGTACTGTTTTAGAAGGGATTTTTCTTCCTGTCTTTACTCTCCTTACTGGATGCTGTGCTGAAGCCAGTGGGCAAACGACCTGAAGATGCCCTTTCCTAATAAATACATAATTATCACTGGCTGCCTTTGCTGTATATGGTCTAGGTTTTTCTGGATGTACCAAGTGTGGTCAGGCGTGTGTTTTAATCCATGGAATTTAAGCTGAACGATCTAGTTTGCCTAGTTAGAGCGCTTCGTGGAGAAACTGTCTGTCTTTTGAGGTACGGTCAGAGGACTATGTGCTCATGGAGAGGCCGCAGCGAGTTGGTCAATAGAAAACGCCAGGTGTATAGTGTTTTGTCTGAAAGCTCACATCTTGTTAGGGCTTGAAAGACTGACTCAGGGCTGTATCTCCTCATCCAAGAGCCAGAAATCCGGCTTTCTTCTTATAGAAGTCAACGCCTAAGTGAGAGGAGCTTCTTCTCTTTAAAAGGATGGTAACAGTGAGTGCAGGCACCTCGTAGTGCTCAGGGCAGTTGCAGAGATGGTGGAAACGCCAACCTTTCCATTCTGACCTCGTTTGAAGGGACTTCAATTAATAACCCCCGTGTCCCGCAGAAACAGCAGGACGGTTTATTACTGTGCAACAAGCAATTTTGAGAGGGGAAGTAGAAATAACCAAAGAGCATTACTGCGGGATGCAGTGACTATGAGAGGAGGTCTTGGGTGTGCCACTAGATTGCTTTTGCCTTCCCCCCCCATTATATAGTTATTGGGTAAGCAGATTAAATCCTGTGAGCAGGGACTAGAATCCAGGTCCTAACGCAGTGAAGTTTCCAAGCTGTTGGTCGCCGAGGTCGCAGACATTCAGTGGCAGAACTGGGTATAAAAGATCTGGCATTTCGGCATTGTTAGGGAATGTCAGCTATTGTACGTGAAGAGTGAATAGCTTCAGAAATAAGTTTACTGGAGTGTATAAGCCACCTTTCTATTATCACAATATTCTTAATGCTCTACAACAACAGAATGTCTTTTTATTTATTTATTTATTTAATTAATGTGTTGAGAGTGTCACGGTTATAATTTTGGCTAGCCGACAACTTGGATGGAATTCCGGGGTTCAACCAACCACGTAGATCAAACAACTCTTGTCTTACAAGGAAAAACACTGGGGAAGGATTTCTGTGCTGTTTTATTGTCAAATGATAACGTTTAGCAATCTGCTAATCAAAAGGAAGGAAATGAAGACCGTGTTTGGGAGCCTGTGTGGTGGCAGTCCTATCAAAGGCCTCTAAGGAATCAACACAATTACTTTTTAAAAAAAAAAAAAAATTCAAAAGAAGTGTAAATCTAAACTCTGCAGTGCTAATGTGTGTGTCCCTTACTAAAATACAGTGAGTAATGAATGCCTTCTGTGTTTCCAAAAGGTGTACGTGGGGGTGAAAATGTACCTCCAGTCAATTCTCAGTCATAGCACACACAGCGGAGTACCTTACCCAATTCAGTCTGATCATTCGCTCTGTTACCACTAATATATTTTCACTAGTCTTAAAAGTCTTTAAGTCTTAACATCTCCTTGGCTTTCCGCATCTGTGTGTTTACTGATTTTTATTTTTTATTTTTTTTATTCCCTTCCCCCTCGTGGTGCCAACATAGTTGTTGTCGATATTATCCCAGTGATGAACAGAGTAAATTAAATGGCCAGCTGTCTTTTTCTGTACATTTTTCCGTATTTAATATTCTTATGAATATTCATGGAACCCCTAGATTCGTTCTTTATCCAACTGTTTAACCTGAAACTACAGAATTTTTTTTCGTTCACAAAACACTTATTTGTGTTTGTCATTTGAAGCGAGCGGTGGTATGGCAAAAGATTGAAATGCTAATTGCGCTGCGTTTCTTTGTGGTATAAAAATCTAGACATTTGTATCTGCTTAAGCTTCAAATATAAAGCAAGATGATTTTGTCTAATTACCAAAACAAGAAAGAGGTTCAGCTCATAAGCCATAACAAAAATGCTAAGTACTGTTTATTCTCTTTATAACAATAATGGGCTGAACTGTGCTTTTAAGATGAATGAGCGTAGTCTTCATAAAATTCATCTGTCTTATGACAGCCGAATGCGTGTAAAGTGAAATGATGACTTGCATTTGTGTAGGGAGCAGGTATTAAAGAAGGCTTTTGAGGCATCGCCGTGCTCCAACCAGAATTATAAGTATTCATGAGGACAGTGGAAAAGAATTTTAAAGAATCAAATTTGGAAGTGTAGAAAAGGGCTTCTTCGTAGTCTTTCAGATTATGCACTTTTCTTGCGTGAACATTACTCTTTGCAGAAGGGTTTAGTTAAGTGTGGGGGGAAAAACAAATATCCTGAAATGCAGAGAGCCTCAAAATGTGACCGCGGGAAGCGTGCCAGCCAGTTTACTAGAAGCTAATGTACGTTTCGCAAATGATGAGTGAGAAGTGAAGATACAGTGATTATTGCTTATAATCAATAAAAGGATCAGCTAGGAAATGCCTGGAGTATTGATGAGGCTGGTTCCTACCCAGAGCTCCCTGCTTCACTTAGCCTGAAGGGCGCCTTTTCAGGGGCATTTCGAAAGTGGTCCCAAGGTACTTCCGCCTCTGTCGCAGGTGAGGCGTGAGATTTCATAAATGGAGAATGTAAGTGAAATTCTGTTACGTTGTGCGAGGAAAAGATGAGTCTGTCACAGGGCAGAATCCAAGTAAGAGACCTACACTTGCAGGAGATTCTGATGTATTTGTAGGCGCCTACGTCGGAATAGCCAGCGTGTGTCCCTGTGGAAAATCCACCACTATATTATTAGGTTCATCTTTGAGATAAATTTTTACTTGGTATGGCAGTATTTGTAGTAAATAACACCGGGGACACGAGGATCCAGAGCAAGAAAACTTGTTGTTTCATTTGCGTGCAAGAACTATTTTGGAATATCAGTTCCGTGTCTGCTGTTCAAGTGCATAAATATAATAATAATGTTAATAGTTATCATTAATAACGCATGGTAGCATTGTGTATTATGTAACTGGCATTTTGCACTTAAAATACACGAAGCTGGGCTATTGGAAATCGTACTTTCCTGAACATGGGCAAATTTTTTTCTGAAAAGGTAGTATATGTTAGGTCAGGATTACGACATGGCACTTAAACCTCAACCTGTTTTGTTGCTTTGTACAAGTGCTCTAATAGTGTTTATTGTGGGTTTCGAAGTTATTAGCGGAATCCACAAGGATTATGGTAGGGGCGTATAATTCTACAAGTCACTCAAAGTGTGTAAATTTGTATATTGCAAACACTTGTCTTATCTAGCGTCGTGCGTATCATTTTGGGCTGCTGTTCAGCTCAGCAGATCTCAAGGAAGTTACAGGCTGGGGGCAAAAGAAGAAAGGACTGCAGTTTCACTTGTTATTTTTTATGATTCTAGGACAGTATATGTACATTCCGCTTTGTGCGTCAGTGGTGAGCTTGGGTGCGTACTGCAGAGCTTCAACACATGGCAAACTTGTACTAAAAATGTGCATTAACTTGCTAATACAGGTGTCCTAGAGGAGCACCTGGTCCTTATGAAGCTGATAAAGTTAAACCATCAGGAGAACTGAAGAAGAGAAGGAAAACCTTTCTGGATACCGCTGACTCCCAAAGTTTTTTTGGGGTGGGGGGAATTGGCTGAAAGTTTAGTAGATCCGATTCAAGCGTGTAGAATGAGACAAGGCTGGAGAGTGCCATTGGTTCAACAGAGCTGAAAACTCAACATTTGAAGAAGGTGTTGCGGGATTATTTTGTTTTCCAGCCTAGAGAAGAGGCTCAGATCCCAATAAAGGGGAGCTAGGTGCAATTACCTAAAAGGTAATTATAAAGAAAAAGGAGGCGCTGTCCTCATGACAATGAACAGTGACAGGACAAGGAAACGGGCACCTGGTGCTTCCGGGAAAATCCTATCTGGATTCATGCCCATGAGAACAATTTTGGAAATAGGTTGCTCAGAGAATTGTTGGGATCCCCCTTACTGGAAATGAAATTCAAGACTCGGCTCTGAGCTTGATAGGACCCTGGATAACGGAGTCTAAGGTCCTGCTTCCAACAGAAGGTTGGACCAGATGATCTCCAGAGGTCCCTTCCAATACCAGCTTTTCTGGGATTCAAGACTGTATTAAGATCCTTGTGTGTTCCTTGCGTGTTTCTGCCTAAAGGGAATGAGGAAATTGCCTCCTTTCTCTAGAACAGAGGAAACGCTGAACAGTAGCTGAGTCTGGAATATTCTTTTGTTTGCTGATCAGTAATTCCCACTCATCTTTCACAAGTCTAGATGTGGCACAATGACTATATACAACATCCATTTTTGAGTTCACCACGGTGAACTCAAAAATGGATGTTGTATATAGTCAATGATTATACAGTATATTAGTATCCTGTCATATACACTTTATCATTGTCATAGAATATCAAGTTGGACGGGACCTCAAGGATTATCTGGTCCAACCTTTCTTGGCAAAAGCACTCTTTATATGAGTATATTGAGGGGTAGGGGGAAAGGAGGCAACCTGGATCATGTCAAGTACCAGTTGCAGAACAGGAAGCAGAGACAGCAAATAAGCTTATAATCAGGTATTTTTTTTATCCGTAGAGAAAACTGTATATATTTATTTTATCCTATATCTGGAAGAATTGAACAACTGCATGTAGTGTCTCAGAGTCGGTATGTGTAACTTTTGGTTGAGGACTGATTGGTGACTCTGTTTAGAAGGGATGTGTTGCGTGTGGCTGTAAAGACTAGTGTTTACACTGTGGAGTACTCTTCAGAAAAAACAAGGTTCCCAAGCAGATTGGTGTGCACTCGCGTTCCTGTGACACAGGAAAAACATGGGTTTTGATCGAGAGTGGGTTGGGTTTGTCTTGAGTAGCTCTAAGGTTTGGGTTTGTGAGTGGGTTGTGGGCTTTTCAGGAGTTTTGTTTGGGATTTTTTTGTTCGTTCACTTTCGTGAAAAAGCGCGTGAGGGTGTTTGAAGGCAAAAGGACTGCAGAGACTGCCAGATTCTGTGTTGCGTTGGCTGTCTAGGATTGTGCACGCTACGCTTGGGGTGGTGTGTATTGACGCTGTCTATCGACAGTGGGCTTTAGAGGAATCTTGGTAATGGTGCCTGGATTTCCTCTTAGAAGAGGCTAGAATGACTAGATTACCCTAAACCAAACTCTGTATGAATATGAAGGTCGTTCTACCACGATGTATCATCAGAGAAGACTTTTCCTTTGGCATCCTAAATTTCAAATGCACTAAAAATGTTATAGGTGCATGTTGCATACTCTGGCAAGTAAACGTGGACTAACTGTTGAGGTCCAAGTGGTGTGCAGCTGCGCGTGAACATCTGAAGAATCAGTGTAGGCCTGATGAGCTATTTGTGTGTGTTTTTTTTTTTTTTCCAAAAGAAAGAGTATGTGTATTCACAAGCAATTCAAAATGAATACACGATCAAACAACCAAAAGATGGCTTCAAAATTCCAGCTAGAATTAATCAAAGATCTTCTAAAGATGAGTACATTTATCTTTTGGGGGTTCAGATGATCAATTTCCTTCTATCTGGTCTTTATTTCTTTTGAAGAATGGTTCTTCTGAATTGAGGCACTTGCTTTTCTTTGTTTTCGGACTCGGTAAAACTGGAGAAAGTCTGATTCATCCACTTTTTCTTGACTGGGTTAACTTAGGAAGTAATTACGCGTGATAGCGTTCAGATGTATGATAAGAGAAGGTATGGTCCTTTCATTTCTTTCCTCTGAAATTACTACTGAGTGATTGACTGAAGTTATTCACGCAGCTGCTGGTTAGTTCTTATGTAAATATTGTAGGCCGTCTTGTATGAAGAAAGGCTTAAATATTTACTAGCTATGTTAATCTTACTGCCTAGTACAGCAGTTTGAAGTGGTCTAATAAAAAAAAAAAAATATAGCGATGACTACTAGAGACCCGGGAGTCCTGGTGGACAACAGGATGACCATGAGCCAGCAATGTGCCCTTGTGGCCAGGAAGGCCAATAGCATCCTGGGGTGCATCAGGAAGGGTGTGGCCAACAGGTGGAGGGAGGTCATCCTCCCGCTCTGCTCTGTCTTGGTGAGGCCGCACCTGGAGTGCTGGGTCCAGTTCTGGGCTCCCCGGTTCAAGGAGGACAGGGAACTGCTGGAGAGGGGACAACAAAGGGCTATGAAGATGATTAGGGGACTGGAACACCTCTCTTATGAGGAAAGGCTGAGGGATTTGGGTCTCTTCAGCCTGGAAAAAAGACAGCTGAGGAGGGACCTTATCAACATTTATAAATCCTTAAAGGGTGGGTGTCAGGAGGATGGGGCCAGGCTCTTTTCAGTGGTGCCCAGGGACAGGACAAGAGGTAACGGGCACAAACTTGAGCACAGGAAGTTCCACCTAAACATGAGGAGGAACTTCTTTACCCTGAGGGTGGCAGAGCCCTGGCACAGGCTGCCCAGAGAGGTGGTGGAGTCTCCGTCTCTGGAGACATTCCAAACCCGCCTGGACGCGTTCCTGTGCCACCTGCTCTGGGTGACCCTGCTCTGGCAGGGGGTTGGACTGGGTGATCTCCAGAGCTCCCTTCTAACCCTATGATTCTACACTACGTAATGGCATACAGACTGTACATGTTCCTGTCATGTGTTACTCTTATGCTTGTATATAAGTGCTGTTATAGATGTATGCTTGTGTGTGTGTAAACTTAAACTGTATACGGTTTTATATAATTCATAATTATTCCTAAAAAGTTGTCAGCAGTTTCTGCAAGCGGTCAAAACTAGTAAAACCGTGCCGTGTGCTTTCACCAGCCTGTTGGGAATTTCTGCCGCTGAGACCCTTGAGTCAGTGACAAGTTCTGTACTTCGGGAGCATCGACTCAATGGGCAGCGAGTGCTCCTTGCGTAAAGCCAACCGGAGTGGTTCCTGTGACAAACCACCACTCTGTGTGCCTCCATCAGAAGTCAGCTTTCTTCTGCCGCCTCTTACAATTTCTTATCGTAAATCTGTAAAAGAGAGTGGAGTGATCCAATGTCTTTTGTCTGATACCACGCGGCTTCGCCGGCCAAGTTCGGGAGGAAGATACTATAATTCCCTTCTGACAGAAACATCCTGCGGGTGCACACTTAAT
Organism: Alca torda; assembly: GCA_008658365.1. NCBI lineage: Eukaryota > Metazoa > Chordata > Aves > Charadriiformes > Alcidae > Alca > Alca torda. Next base: position 78,619,390 of record CM018079.1, on the reverse strand, counting down.
CCATCGCAGTGAGAAATTGGAGTAACTCTTTCCTGAGAGATTGTAATCAGTGCGGACTGCATTAATGTCGCTCAGTTCCTCCTTTTCTGTGTCTTCAGGAACCCAGAAGTCGGATTTTTGACAGAGCTGCGTATTATGGGCATTGGAGTAAAGCGTGGAGAAGACAGGCTGCTCGTCCAGTAGAATTAATAATTATAGACTTAAAAATTACAAAGAAAAAAACGGTTCTTGAACAACTGAGGTAAAGGCTTAGCCATGGTGGGATCCAAATTAATAGTAATATCTCAGTTATTAAAAGGAAGGCGGTTGTAAAACTTCCGCTGTTTAGTGGTTGATACTGTTATAACTTAGAGGAAGTCAGTTTGTAGGAAGGGTTCCTTATTTTGGGTAAAATAGAAAACCAAAGAAGTTAATTATGCATGAAAAGTCGTGTGTGTGTTTTGGTTTTTTTTTTTTTAACAAATAACCCTGCAACCCTAGAGAAGAGATTGGAAAATATTCTTCTGAAGATGCAGATTTTGTATTTCTGAAGAAGGAGGTATCATATGAAAAGGGAAAGGAATTTGATCCGATTAAATACGGACATGAATTGATTTATTTAGAGATGGAAAATAATTGAAAATTTTGTTTAAACAATACTGTTTGGAATAGAAAATAAGAACACAGCTTGGCAAACGTACATGTGACTTGCCTCAGTAATTTTTTTTTATTTTAGTTGGGATTCTGAGAGGCTTATCTGCTTGGTTATCTTTTCCTTTTAAAGGTAGAAAGTAGAAAAATTGATGGTTGTTGCTGCTTTTATTTTTTTTTTTTTTAAGCAAACAGGAGAAATTCTATAAATACATCAGGAGTGAGGTAGACCAGCAGGCAGATCTAAAGGGCCTACTAAAAGTTGGTTGAAACGCTACATTCTCTAAAGTGTAACAGATAGTTATTATTTATAACATCTGAGGGCTTGAAATGAAAAGTTAGTGCCACTTTTGCATAATTCTGTATTTAAATATAAGAAAGTTATTTTTTTATATATATATATTACTTAAAATAAACAAAACAAGGTTTGCAACAGTACTGAAGAGAATACTCAGTAAGTCAGTGAATATAATAATTCTTGAGAACAGCTAACTCGATGTTTCCAGACAGCTGCTTGATGAATTAACCACCTTGAACTTGAGTTAGGAATTAGCTCCTGCGGTTTGTCCCGCTGAACGTAGTGGTGGCTTCTAGCATCAGAGGTAGAAGCCAAACATGAATAATTATAGAATAATCAGACACTTGTATAAAAGCTGCTTGATTATTAGCTTACTTTTCATAGAATCATAGAATGGTTTGGGTTGGAAGGGACCTTAACGATCATGCAGTTCCACCCCCTGCCCTGGGCAGGGACACCTCCCACCAGCCCAGGTTGCTCCAAGCCCCGTCCAACCTGGCCTTGAACCCCTCCAGGGATGGGGCAGCCACAGCTTCTCTGGGCAACCTGGGCCAGGGGATCACCACCCTCACAGCAAAGAATTTCCTCCTAATATCCAATATAAATCTGCCCTCTTTCAGTTTGAAAGTTTTTACCCAAGGAAGTTCTCTGAGAACTCTAAAACTTTTACTCCAGTTCAACGTCGGCATACGCTAAACGTGCTTATGCTTCACTAACTTGCAACTTGCCCAGGATATGACTGTGCTGACCTTGTACATCAGTTTAGTCGTTAGTAGCAGCTAATACCTCTTTTGTTCGTCCTGCCCCTCATGTCATGTGCCAGGATTTCAGGAAAAATGAGCAAGCGTACGAGCGTAATTCTAGCCCCGCTGAAGTCCACGGGAAAATTCATAATAACTCCTTTGAAGTTGGACTCGCGTACCGACTGTGTTTTCCTCATATCTATTGTGCTCTCAAAAAGAGTTATCGAAATATGAAGACGGAAGATGCCGTACGGTTACATAATGGACTTAATACGGAGCACAGCTGGACCATTTTGATCTATTCATATTAAAGTTACAGCAGACTGCGAAATTGTAGGATGTTTGATTGTGGTGAGCTAAGTGGCAGTTACAGGGCATAATATGCCTCTATCCTCCAACTTCTCTATTTTCCTTCATCCTCTCCAGTTCCTCCTTTCCTTCCTTCCTTCCTCCCTCTTTCTTTACCAGAGGGTTGGCTTGCTCAAACAAAGGACAATAAAGTTAGGACAAATCAAAGGAAATAATATCGTCTGGTCATTAGGTAATGCCAATCCAGACAGCTGGGATTATTTTTCACGCATCCAGGCAGAAAGATCAATCAACGGTTGCCAGTTTTTGCTGCCATAGCGTTTCATTTCCCCTCCAGATTCTATGCTGCTAATAACACAAATGCATATTGTTGTTTACTTTCTTTTGTTTATAGGAAAAAATAAAGTGTCTGGAATGCCATTGTAAGCTTCCTGGGAACTTGCAAAATTTATTTCTTTTTTTCTTTAACAGAGAGTTCTTTTACCTAATTTTTATTTGTTTTTTCTTTTTACAAGTTAACTGACTAGGAAGAAGTCTTATCGGTTTATCCATTAAAGGAGAAGAGATGACACTTATGACAAATGATGGATATTTTTGTCTAATAAAAGAGTTTAGGAAGCACACTGAAGTTAGGGTTTTTTTTTTTTTTATATACCTTATAGGAGTAAAAATTTTCTCATTGAAGCAGAAAGACAGGTGACAAATCTGATCAGTCTTTTGTAGCTTTTTGTTCTGCAGAAAAGAAAGGGAGATGCCTAATGTTTTCAGTTTTTGATCGGAGGAGAGATGTTTGAGTCGTGAATGGCATCGCTCTTGCAAGTCTTCATCCTAGACCTGTCTGATACAACATCAAGATTCAAGTCCCGTGAAAGGCTGGTGCTATCCAAAGAAAGAAGACCGAAGAATGCAAAAATGCATAGTAGAAGAAACAAGTAGAAAAACGAAACGTTTTGCAAAAATTTGCTCTACAAAGCAAAATACTTAAGGCTCAATGAACTGTAAGGTCTGTCTCAAAGTCTGTATCCTTGCGCATAGGCAAAGCCAGACGCGCTGAGCGAACAGAATCCTCACCGTCACCAGTAATACTCACATTTTTTTTCCTACGTTCTGATTTTTATTGTCTTTTTTTTCACCTTTTCTGCACCTCTCCTCCCCACCCACATCCATTCCGTTTCTAAATTTGGGAAATAGGAAGGAAAGGTGGAACTTAATTATGAATACATTTACAGATTCTAATCACAGCAGTCACTCATCCAAACAGACATATCAAATACCCTTCTCCCCCCCGCCCCCCCCCCAATCAAAAAGCCAGCAAGGGATGCGCAAATACATTTTCATTTTTTCTGGTGTAGCCTCGTGCGCCTCTTCCTATGAAAAAGGCTTTAAACAAAACAGGAGAGGAGAGAAAGTTCCTCATATTCATCTCTTCAACAGCAAAGATGGGATTCTTTTCATGGGATTCTTGAACAAAGAACTTTAAACTCATAAATATATATATATTATATTTTTAAGTACATAATATATATTTTTAAATATAATATATATATTAGTTTAAAGTTCTTTGTTCAAGAATATATATATATACTATATATATATATATATATATATATATATATAATGTTTACAGCATTAGAGGAGGGTGAAGTGTGGGTTTTTGTTGGGGGGTGTTTGGTGGCAAATGAAAATTTGGCAGTGCCGAAACCCTTTCGTGTTGTCTGGACGAAACACAGTTGATATCGTATTCAGTCCTGCTAGGAGGGTGTTTGTTCACTTTATTATTTTTTAACTCCCAAAGTCTGGATTACTTTTGGGCAGCCTTGTTTTTATACCCGTTTCGTCTTTAAGGTATTGCCCGTAATTTTGATGTATTTCTTGGTGGATTGGTTTTTTTTTTTTTTTTTGCCTATTAATGCTACACAAAGGAACTTTGCTTAGTATTCGCTCTAATCTATGACACAAGATAACACGTTTGCTACTAAATGCAATCTTCCCTCTATAGAATTTTTGCAAACTACGTGCTGGGTAGTTCTGCAAGCTTTGTTGTTCTGCCCTGGGGAGTAAACGGGAGGGTTCAGCCAGCAGGGCGGACTTTGTCGCGGAGGAGAGGAGAGTGCCTGATAACGTGCTGTAAACCGCAATTCCGTAGTGACACCGGGCTGCGGAGCGACAGCCATGTCTTGGGCGCCAGGGCCGCGGCCGTGCAGCTTTCTCAGCGAGGCGACTGATGTCTTTGCCAGGTGTGTTTGATTTCAAAGGGCGTTTTTATTTACTCTTTAAAGATGAAAGCGTTTCTGACTTCCTCTAATGCGAAGTTATGACCGTCTGCTACCAGTAAAACTGAGATTTGTTGTTCGAATGTAGTTAAGCTCATCTTCATTTCAACCTAATTGCTACACAACTACGCTGTTTTTTTCCTAAATAGAATAGGCTGCGTGTCTTCTATTTATATGGACTGACAGCAAAATTCTAAAATTTTGAGTTAAAATATTCTTTCTCTATTGGGACTTCTTATGTGCTTAAACTGTCCTATAGGCAGCCTTTATAAAGAACGGGAAGGCAAGTGAAAATTTTGGTTATTATTTCATTGTTATCTTAATTACTCTCCAAATGCAAGGCGTCTTGTACACGGTGAACAGAAGGAAGCATTTTTTTAGTCACAAATACTGTTCTTATTTGTTATAATACGCATCTGTTAATAACTAAAATTCCCAAGTATTCGTTTGACCTTTAGTGCCATAGTTCATGTAACTTGTTAGAATAGCATTCCCTGTTTACAGAGTCCAATGCCTAGATTTCATTATCACTTTTCCTTAAATTATATTCTTCTTTATTTCATTTTTCATTATACCTGTTAAGTAACGTGACAGCATCGCGAGTGGTTTTGTCTCAGCATCATTAAGCTTTAAACCGGGTCTGGAGCAGCTTTGGTTAGGCTTTGCTTGAGTTTAAGCAAGTATTTGTTAAGGTGTTTCAGAAAGCTATTTGTCTTCCCTAAGAAAATACCTGCATGCCCTTTTTGCTTCAAAAAAATCTTTCTTGTCATTTCCATATCCATTCCTCTCCGTGAAGCTAAAACACTTTAAAATGGGTATCTCCTGGAATGCATTAATCTCAATTCTCTATAACCTTTCTCAGCTATTTTTTGACATTCAGCATCAAGCTGAAGACAAAGCTTCTATATATCCTGGTGATATTTTCACCTCTATAGAGAAGAATAACCTCTATATCCGCCTGGCTTTTTTTTTGCTTTTTCCTTTCTTTTTCCTTTTTTTTTTTCTTATTTTTTTAACTAAAATGAAGAGAAACAGCATGTTCTGGCTTGATTTGTCCAAAGCTTGGTATAAACTAATATTTATAGTATTTACGGTTAACTTCTGCACGACAACTGCTCAAAAAATGAACAGCAAAGCATAAGAGGGAAGCAGATGTAGCGAATAAATGAAACATTTATTGAATAAGCAGTCATTAAAAGAAATCGGTGAATGACGACTAGTAAGTACTGGTTGCAATGCAAACGGCTAGGATTTAATACATTCAAATCTGAGGATGAGAAGTCTATTTTCTGATACTTAAAACACTTGTTTATATGTCTTCCAGATATATATCTTCCAGAACCAGCTAGTCAATTAGTGTTATTTTTCTTTTTGCTCTCTGGAAATGAAAAATTCCTTGTTACAATTCTATTGAGCTGCTCTGTTGCTTCGTACGTGAAAATCTTCCCTAGAGTTTATAGGGGCAGTAGCGCGCTCTCCATGTAAAATGTCTAATCTCAATTTAAGCTAGAGATGTTTCTAGAACCGGAGAAGAAATCAAAAGATCCCTCCACTTCCCAGGTTTAATGTGTTGTCCCTTTTTGTCTTAAACGATGATTTTTCTTAACATTCAGCCAACAGGGCTGTATACTATCTCCTCAGCAAGAAGAAAGCACTAGAAGCTTAATTTAAACGTGAAAACATGGTGTGGGGGGGGAAGAGTATGTTCAAGACATTTAAGTTGACTGATTTTTCACGGTACAAATTGCTTTGATATGCTAGGAAAAGTCTGAAGCTTACCAGTCACCAATGTAATTGTTAATTACTTATTCTTAAATTAAGGTGGATACTTTTTTGTTCCTGTCACTTGTCGCTGAGTTTACTACTCGGCTGTAAGAACAGACGATCCTACTTAGGGCTCTGATCTTCAAGTTGATTGATTGTAGCTTCTTCGACTGATTTGCAGTCCATCCCTTAAAATTGCCTGTTTTCAATTAAAATGCCACTCTTCTTCCAGAAATTACGGAGAAGGCATTAAAAACGGTCTGGCGTTCTGACTGGGCTGCTCTTCCGATGGGAGTGGTTGCGCTACTGGAGTTAAAGAGCGTTTCTGTAGAGGGAAGGGCCAGTCAAACAGTCCTGGAAACCTCTGCCCTGGTGGAAAATACTATGCTCTGGCAAAAGTATCTGTGTCTTCTGTCCCGATCAAGTGTCCTTCTGTTTTGCTCTGTAACTCCAAGACGTGACGTAAAGGCGAAAGTTTCAGTAGCGTCGAAATCACGACAAGGAAAAGGAAAGGCGCTCACGGGTATTTCTGTGCAATAGTCTTCATAATAAATTATTTCTATAATCTCTATCAGTGCGTGCTAGCAAGCAGCTTTCCTTTTGCATGTCGTAATTCTTCATGCACGCTGCTGTTCTGCACTTAGAAAGAAGCTGGAAGAGTTTTTTCTTCCATTTGCAAAGATTTGCTTTCTCTGGGCGTCCCTGTTGATATATGGCCATCCTCTATTTATATACACCCCCCCCCCCCCCCCCCCCCCGAAACAACGTTCCATACGCTCGGATTTTCAGAGATGCGGAGGTCCTTCTTCTGCTTCTGTTTTCATGTATTTCACTGTCCTGCAATCATTTATCTCTGGAAGTTTATATAGATCATGTCGGCACTAGTCATTTCCAGGAGATTTGTACTGCAGCATAATAAATATCTGAACGTACAGTCATCTTCATGCAATTTGTTGAACGTGGTGGGTTTTTCCTTCGGTTACTACGTTCAGAAGTGTGTTTTCCCTCTCAGTATATTTAACGTGTTTTTCAGAGGGAGGGGGAAAAACTGAAACAGTGCCTGAAACTGAAAAAAAAAAATATCGTTAGTGCATTGCAATCGTGAACTTCAGGTTTTTTGAAGGAAGGAGGAGTGGCACCCAAACAGCATCAGAAGCTCAACATTTTTAATGGTAGAAAGCTACGAAACAAAAACCTATACCGGAGAGGATATAGGAAATGCTAATAAAAAGTAGGGAAGTTATCTGTAAAGTTTATGGGGATCGTGTTTTCTCGGTTTAAAAACTCTACGTTTGCCAAATCTCCACATGCTAAGGTGTGCAGAATATAGAGGCAGCTTTCGGGATATCAACTCCAGCCATAATGTATTAATGGGCTGTAATATCGGGGGGGGAAAAGTGTTTTCTTCACGTAAGTAAATGAGAGATCAGTTAAAATTTGTTTTATCGTTCCATGAAAGAGTAATCTGTCAAGTCAATGTGCGCTGCTTGTTGTATAACTTGGCAGTAATTAGGAAGATAAAGTAAAAATATCTTTGCGTTCTGCCAGTGATTATTAAATCATCTTACTTTTTTTTTACTTTAAAAGACTTCGGTTTGTTTACGGATGTATAATAAACATAATATAAACCCCAAGCAATTATACATAGCTGGCCATTGGAAATGACTGTAGTTTTTAATGGATGTGTGAAACTTCATTGGAAGAAAAAGAATTTGCAGAAGAGTTTGACAAACTCGGATGGAAAAGCTACAAAGATGCGTTACCTAATAGTATTTTAGTTGTTTCCCGAAGACTGGAAGAATGATGTTGTTTTCATTTTTTTTTCTCCTGTTTGCAAGCTTTATGTGGGACTAGAAGTAAGATTTTGAAGTAGGTCTATAATATTTCCAAACTCATCTGGAGAGTTTGGCCAGCAGGACCGGGGCGGTGATGGTCCCCCTGTACTGGGCACTGGTGAGGCCCCACCTCGAGGGCTGTGCCCAGTTTTAGGCCCCTCACCACAAAAAAGACATTGAGGTGCTGGAGCGTGTCCAGAGAAGGGAATGGAGCTGGTGAGGGGTCTGGAGCACAAGTCTTGTGAGGAGCGGCTGAGGGAGCTGGGGGTGTTCAGCCTGGAGAAAAGGAGGCTGAGGGGGGACCTTCTCGCTCCCTACAGCTCCCTGAAAGGAGGGGGTAGCCGGGGGGGGTCGGTCTCTTCTCCCAAGGAACAGGCGATGGGACAAGAGGAAACGGCCTCAAGTTGTGCCAGGGGAGGTTTAGGATGGATATTAGGAAAAATGTCTTCATGGAAAGGGTTGTCAAGCATTGGAAGAGGCTGCCCAGGGCAGTGGTGGAGTTGCCATCCCTGGAGGTATTTAAAAGACAGGTAGATGTGAGGGACATGGGTTAGTGGTGGACCTGGCAGTGCTGGGTTAATGGTTGAACTTGGTGATCGTAAAGGTCTCTTCCAAACATAATGATTCTGTGATAACTGGCCAATACAAGGTGTGACAACCATGTATGGAAACGTGGGTTGGTGATGAAAATGAAGTTTCTGTTAGATGCACCAAAGAACCTGGCTGGAACGTTGAAGGGGATAACCATAATCAAATGGAGAACAATACAGAGCAGATTAGAGAGTTTTAGGAGATCTGAAAGACGGCTGAATTTCCAACAAAAGTTTGTCAGTATATTTGAAGGAACCGAATAGTAAAGAAATATGGAGATTGAGTAGAGGATTTTTTTAGAGTTCATAATAAATAGATCACTGAAGATGGTGCATAGAATATTTTCAATAAAGTGCATAAGACAGAAATCAGAAGTAGCTGAGGATCAGAATAAAGAAGTCCTCTCTACAGTAACTGTAAAAATTTAATAATTTTATCTATGGGAGGTGGATTATTAATAATGGAGACAACTAGGATTAGGATTGCTTTTATTTTTTTTTTTTTTAAAAAGGGGATTTAAACTTGATGTGAAAGGTGAAGAGAAGCACAAAAGTGAGAGCTAATTAAGGAAGACAAAGATGAAGTTTGTCACACAAATGACTGTAAGGGTGTGTTTCTAATCTTTACTGGGACCTTTGAAATCAGGCATGTCTCCATCAAAAAGCTCGCGATGACCAGTTGCTACGTGAAGGGTGTTGATGGGAGGAATGCTCTCCTCGAGCATCCTCATGGAGACTTTTTAAGCTGAGTCGAGTGGTAACTTTGGAGGAACAGACAAAACTTAGAGAAAATTCAAATAAATGACATAATTTATTATTGAATATTTGCCAGCAGTTAGCATTAATGGAGGAAATCTGATATCCACAACTTAATTTCCCTAGCGCTTCGTCTTTAAAATGGACAACAGCTCTCTGCTAGTGTTGGTGTACGTGAACGTGGTCTCTTCACACTTCTGGAAAATAAGTAAATAGAGTGTGAGGGACTTTGAAGACACTTAAACTGTGACTGAAATTCAAGACACTAAGTTTTGTTCCATGGGGAGTCTGTGTTAGATTTTTTTTCTTTTCCTGTTTTTGGATCCTCAACTTGCAAGGATGAGGTAAATTCCAGAAGCCTGGAACAGTAAGTCTGAATGAATCTCAAATTATCACGTGTCCAAAAGGCTGATATTGTGTAGATAATGCTTTCTTAAGACTTGAAGTGAGTCCGTCTTTGCTGGAGTCCAGAAACCAGTTTTACCACTGGTTGTTTCTGTTACGTGTTTAGAAACTTAAGGTCTTTTCTTAAGACAGTTGATGTACAGGAAGTATAGGAATATCATTTACATAGTGTATTCACATGAATACTTCTCATATTTTAAATAGTATACAATATTACACAAAGCAAAATAAAAGGTGCACTATAAACAATATAAACAGCCCGAAGTGCACAAATTGAGCTGCAAGATTCTTGATTAAACGCTTGAGGGAATATTCGTTTTCTCTGCGTGCTTCTGTAAAACTCCATTTTTTCACTGGCAGTTACCTATAAACAGAATGGCGCTTTTTGCCGGTGTCCGTAACTCCTCTCCCTGGCTCTTTTGGCTTTGCCAAGTAAAAAGATGCATCCAAGCCAGGGAGCTTGTAACACTGGGGCAAATGGAACCCGAAGAATTGGAGATAATGAGTCAATAAATATACCGAGTATATTGTCATGCCAGTATTTTCACTGGTGTGTGCTTTCTCCCTGGCAAGTGGCCACTGTCGTACTGGGTCCACTCTTGTTATGTGGGAGGGAATAATAAAAGTATCTCTAGAGGTATTAATGTGACAAATCCCAATACTGGATAAATGATGAGACACCCCTATTAATCCTTTATGACCTTTTTGTAGTAAAGCTTCAGTGTGTATCAATTTACATTTTATGATCTTTTCGCAGAGGATAAAGATCTTTTCTCATTCTGGCATTTTACAGAGAGAGCAGAATCCAACCCGTTCAGCACGGGATCTAACACGTAGTGGTGTTTACGCTATTAGAGCATTGTTACCAATTTTAGCGGTACACATTGGATTGAAATGCTTGCACGTAACTTCCTGGGAAAGGAATAGGCTTGTACTGGTTCAGCCTATATAACATAGGTCTTATGAAAACATAGCTGTTCTTAGGGACTATATAACATAGGTGTAAGGCTATAGGGATTAAAACATGAGAACAACCACTTTTTGCTCATTTCTTGGCTCTGTAAGTGAACGTCAGCCTTTATACAAGTCTGGGGGAGATACTGGTCCTCTACAGTTCCTTTAGAGGAGAATCACAGACTGGTAGGGGTTGGAAGGGAGCTCTGGAGATCATCCTGTCCAACCCCCTGCCAGAGCAGGGTCACCCAGAGCAGGTGGCACAGGAACGCGTCCAGGCGGGGTTGGGATGTCTCCAGAGACGGAGACTCCACCACCTCTCTGGGCAGCCTGTGCCAGGGCTCTGCCACCCTCAGGGTAAAGAAGTTCCTCCTCATGTTTAGGTGGAACTTCCTATGGTCAAGTTTGTGCCCGTTACCCCTTGTCCTGTCACTGGGCACCACTGAGAAGAGCCTGGCCCCATCCTCCTGACACCCACCCTTTCAGTATTTATAAGCGTTGATGAGATCCCCCCTCAGTCATATTTTTTTCCAGACTGAAGAGACCCAAATCCCTCAGCCTTTCTTCATAAGAGAGGTGCTCCAATCCCCTCAGCATCTTCAAACTATAAGAATTTAAGTAAAGGCTGTGACTGAGGAAAAGTGAGTAAGGTTTTTGTCCTGCTATGACTTTCTGTTCCCAAGTACAGAAGAGGAAACCTGGCTGTGCCACGCTGCTGTCCCCCAGGTGAGTTGGTTGCTATTGTGTGTTGCTTATGTGTGGCGAGTCGTATTCGGTCTGTATCTCTCCCTGCCTTCTCCCACCGTGCTGAAGAAATGACAAAAACTGGTATTATTTTTGAGCATGTAAATACACTTAAAAAAAAAAAAAAAGGCTGCTGAAACAAAGACATTCTGATATTTTGGGACACAGCAGGATGTAGTGATATTTTTTTTTAAACCAGAATCTCTGAACAGTGTAAAAGTGTGTATTCTTCAGCAACGATAATTTCTTGAAGGTGTGGTAACTTGAATTTTTTTTTCTCATGTTGTGAGGACTGAGTCAACTAAGTGCTATTTTATAGTGTACAACTAGCAATATCTTCCCATATCATTTAAGGGGTTGTTTTTTTCTGGGGGGTTGGGGCGGCGGAGAAGGAGAAGAGAAAAGCTTTTAAAAGACTAATGTTTCTTTTTTCGCATGGTGACATGCCTGCGGACTCCAGATCTTACTGATTCCCTAGATTGTGTTGATTATCTTTTTAAACATTTGTAATCCTTAAATGCCGTAGGGCAGAGAAGATGACACCAGTTGCAGACACTGTTGTGTCAGTCACAGAAGAATGTAGTGCCAATTGTTGGCTCTCTGATAGCGATCAAAATTTGTCAAGGTAATTTGCTTCTCTCACAAACGAAATTTCAAATGCATTTCAGGCACGACGCTTATTGTTCTTAGTACAAATCCCTGGTACGCTCATGTAGGGAAATGTGTGTTCACCAATATGGGATCATCATGGGATGAGGCAACCAATAAAAAAAAAAAAAAAATTGGGAGTTTCTGGAAGCTGTTGGGTCCCCTTTAAATTTCAAAAATAATCTGTAAAATTAGTGCTTCGTATTAATGTTAAGGCAATAAAATAGTTTAGCGAAGAGCCTGCTGTGCTGTATTTAACAGTCTGTTTCTGTTGCAGGGGGAATTTTGAATTTTCTAAAAATCTTCATGCTTTTCTGGATCCCCTGAAATGTTGTCTTTGTGTACAGTAAGGAAAGGGGGGAATTTTGCAGGGGGAAATTTTGAATTTTCTAAAAATCTTCATGCTTTTCCGGATCTCCTGAAATGTTGTCTTTGTGTACAGTAAGGAAAGGTTTTCAAACGGAGGCTATTGAAACAAGCCGTTCCTGAAAATAACAGCTTTGTTTGCTCTCATTCCAAAAGTTTTCTTGAGCACTCAACATATCTGATATAATGCATTATATACAATACTTTTATAGAAGTAAAAGGTGGAGGGGTGGGAAGAAGGGGGGAAACCGTCTAGTTAAGGCTGTACTTAATATTCAGAAGGAATTTAACAGTTGGAGTTGATGATCTTAAAGGTCTCTTCCAATGAAAATGACTTTATGAAAATGAGACTTGGCTAAAAATACGCCTGCAAAGAATTTAAGACTTTCTGATCTGTTTGGTTTAGGAGGTGGAATGATCCCAGAGGCTGCACAATTGCCCTGAAACCTCCCTGACCTTTTGCGCGTTAAGGTTTTGTAATAGCAAAACAGAATGATCACAACGGGACAGAGATAGTGACCTGGAAACAAGGCAGAGAGACACACGCTGCGGCAGGGGGAGAAACACAAAGGTCTTCCTTCGTGTGCTTAATGTTACTGCGATGACCAGCGTTTTGGTATAGTTCTGTAGGATTGCTAATTGTATCAAACTGCAGACTCCAAAACCGTTTCATTTGCAGCCTTTGTCTCCATTCCGATGTAATAAAATCTACAGGAGAGAGGAACGCTCAAGAGTCAGACTCTTACCGCAGCCTTATTAAAGATATTAACGTGGCAGAAGGTAACGGCTGCTACGCAAGTTAATGTTCCGTACGTCTCAGAAACCTAGCTGGAATTTCACACAGCTCAGAAATCCAGTATTCAATAGCAAAAGTATACTTCTTACTGTTGTTCAAAGCAAGCAAACAAACAAAAAAAAAAAAATCCAATGGAATTGAGACTTACCAGTAAGATCTTGAACTCTACCAAGACATCAATCTTTAGCAAAACTGGCACTTCAGGTAATACAAAATTCAGTGAATAACCCCACAACACTCATTCCTCTGTCTACGAAGGAGACTTACTGCACACGAAACACATCTCTATTTGTCTTTAGCCTGTACAGAATAAAAGCAACATATAAATGATGTATTGTCAAATTATAGGCTGCTAAATTTCGTAACTATTATGTTGTGTGCTGGGTACAGTCTTTCACTTCCATACATTTAGCATCATCTGAAATTATTTATTGTATTATCACTTGACTGGTGATAATCCTCGGGGCAAGCTGTGTCCCACTAATGACACGTACAATGTAACGTTGGAAGGAGGTGGGAATACTTTGGTGTTCTCGAAGCACAGTCGGATCTTGCCTGTGATCAGGCTTGTAGGAGTTCGGTGGAGGAGTTGACCCAACTGGGCTGTTCAGACTCTCTAATACAACCCTCATGAAGTTGCTCGAGCCAATCTTCCACTCTGCGCTTACAAGCACGTTATGTTTTCTGTTTTTTTAAATAGTTCCCGTGGTATTTTATAAGCTTGAATTCTAGGAATTTGAGCTTGAACTATCCTAGTTCTTCCTATTTCTGGTTTTCATAGATCTGAATCCAGACAGAAATTTTTTGTTGAAGTTAAGTAAACTTTTAGAGACCTTAATGGGTCTCTTAAGGGTGCAGCAAAGGGCTACAAAGATGATGAGGGGACTGGAACACCTCTCTTATGAGGAAAGGCTGAGGGATTTGGGTCTCTTCAGCCTGGAAAAAAGACAGCTGAGGGGGGATCTTATCAACATTTATAAATCCTTAAAGGGTGGGTGTCAGGAGGATGGGGCCAGGCTCTTCTCAGTGGTGCCCGAGGACAGGACAAGAGGTAACGGGCACAAACTTGAGCATAGGAAGTTCCACCTAAACATGAGAAGGAACTTCTTTACCCTGAGGGTGGCAGAGCCCTGGCACAGGCTGCCCAGAGAGGTGGTGGAGTCTCCAACTCTGGAGACATTCCAACCCCGCCTGGACGCGTTCCTGTGCCACCTGCTCTGGGTGACCCTGCTGTGGCAGGGGGTTGGACTAGATGATCTCCAGAGGTCCCTTCCAACCCCGGCCATTCTGTGATTCTATGGTTAATGTTGTTGGAAGGGCGTAATACACTACAGAGAAAATGTAAACTTGTGGTTTGGGGTTTTTTTTAGGATTGGTGGTGGAGCGTTGTTTTACTTGGGTACATAGCAGTGTATTACTCAATGGTGAATATGTTTGGTATTTAAAAATACTTATAAGCCAAACAGAAACCAGAAAAGTCCACATGAACTAACAAAACAACGGTATCTAGGAAATTTTCATCATCCAAGACCTCTTAAAAATGCCAATGGAAAGACTACTATTGATCCCAGTAGGTTTTTATTTTTTAGATTAAACGGTTTTAAAATTGTACGATTTGATAAACCGTTGCTGTGGTTTTATATGTCCTAATATAATTGCAGGATATTGTGCTAATATTCTACACAGAGTACTTGCCTCCTTCGCTTTTGCTTAATACTTCTGAGAATTTATTTTTTTTTAACTTCTTTATTTTCTTATCAGTATTTTTATAGGTTGCTTGCTCATCTTTAATGACATACACTTTGTTTTGCATTCAACCTAAATGTTTATTCACACAGATGTACGTAATTACAAGTGAGAGCAAACAGCTGCATTTTGTTATTTTCTGACCCCTTTGCTTCCTTCAAATACAAGCTTTCTGTCGCATTTAATTGAGAGACTGTTGATTTTTAGTATAGAAAGATATTAAAGTTTATTCACTATAGAGTGCTTGTACTTTTTAGTATAATTACTGTTAAATGGTATTCCCTGAATTTTGGAAGAGCCAAACTATAACATTGACAACATTATTATTGTTGTATTTGCCAATTGTCAATATTGTGAAGAATATGACAATATTATTGCTGCTTGCCTAAAAAAACCCGCAGTTTATCCAGTGTATATGATACAGTGTGCCCAGGTGGCCAACAGTGTGCCTAGGTGGCCAAGAAGGCCAACAGCATCCTGGCCTGTATCAGAAATAGTGTGGTGAGCCGGACTAGGGAAGTGATCATCCCCCTGTACTCGGCACTGGTGAGGCCCCACCTTGAGGGCTGCGTTCAGTTTTGGGCCCCTCACTACAAGAAGGACACTGAGGTGTTGGAGCGTGTCCAGAGAAGGGCTACAAAGCTGGTGAGGGGTCTGGAGGACAAACCTTATGAGGAACGACTGAGGGAACTGGGGTTGTTCAGCCTGGAGAAGAGGAGGCTGAGGGCAGACCTTATCACCCTCTACAGCTACCTGAAAGGAGGGTGTAGAGAGATGGGGGCTGACCTCTTCTGCCTGGGGACAAGCGATAGGACAAGAGGAAACGGGTTCAAGTTATGTCAGGGGAGGTTTAGATTGGATATTAGGAAACATTTTTTCACTGCAAGGGTTATTAAACATTGGAATAGGCTGCCCAGGGAGGTGGTGGATTCACCATCCCTGGAGGTGATTAAAAAAAGGGTAGATGTGGTACTTAGGGACATGGTTTAGAAGTGGTTTTTGTCAGGGTAGGTTAATGGTTGGACTTGATGATCTTAAAGGTCCCTTCCAACCTCAGCAATTCTATGTTTCTATACATAAATAGCCATACATTGCCATGTATTAAATGAAACACCATATTGCAATATACTTTCTCCTATGTACTGTCTTGGGAAAAAACCCAAACTTAAACCAAACCTATATAATGTGCCTATCATCTACTGGTAAAATCACCAGTTTATTGATTTCGTTTCGGTTGTAGTTGTAGAAACATCTCAAAGAAGGAGGTAGGGAAATAATTAGTGGGAAGAGAAGTATTTTGGACAGAATATGTAAAACTCCATAATGATTTTTGGGCCTAGGGGAGTGATCAGGAGTCCAGGAAAAGTACATCAGTGTAAAAAGAAAAACTGTTAGGGCATGGAAAGCAATTAGGAACTTGGATACAAATGTCGCAGCCTGGGGAAGAACATTTGTCTTTCGTGGTGGATTAAAACAGCTTCAGCCATTCCCAGGCTTCCAGGGTGTGTTTTTGAACATGGAAACTGTATAACAAACAAACAAAATATTCTGTGTTACCAAAATACAATATTTAGGGTGGTTAGAAACAGAAATAATAATAATAATACACAGTATAATATAAAATTTGAGGTTTCTTACAGTTGTTTTTTCTCCTGTATCTACGTTGCAAGAGTACACTCTCCTTTGTTACATTTATTCTGCAAGTAAAATAAGTCTTCCTTTTATCGTATTATCTATTTGGAAAATATCACTAATCATGAAAGCAAAAATTAAATGTGTTATTGTCGTTTGCTCGATTTCTTTTCTCTTTTTTTTTTTTATTTGTGACTAATTGTAAGGTGCTTTATAAATATCAGTGAGTGAATTGTGGCTATCTGCGCCTGCCAATTGGCCAAACTCCTGCTTTGCGGAGTTTATTCAACTTCTTAAAAGAATTATTTATTTATTTATTTTTAAATTAATAAAATCTGCATAAAGCTGCGGCCTACAGTTGAAAAGAAAGCATAGAATTTTATTAAAGAAGTAGCATAAAATTGCTTTGAACTATATGCTTTAAGCTGTATTCTTAAATATCCCATCTTGTTCCGAGGAATTGTCCGAACAAACAGAACAGATTTCAGAAGATGTTTCTGGGTTGGTTGGACGGTGAATATAACAGTGCAGTTGAAAGAACCTGAGTAAGGGTTTTGTAAGTACCATGACCAAGAGTCTAAAAAAAAAAAAAAAGAAATTGCTACTAATAAAAAATTATAGCGTTCTAAATTGATTTGCAGTGCAGAACTCTTCCAGTCTGCTTCCTGAAAATTTGGTCTGTCTTATTTCAGCGTGAAACACCAAAATCGATAATCAGATTTAGAAACCAGGACCATGCCTAAAATTAAGAAAAAAAGGCCCAACAGACTTGAAGGTTCTCAGAACAGTTGGGGGTTTGGGCAGAATTTTGTAGTGACTTATGTCGTGCTCAGTTTAGTAACGCGTCTGAGATACGGAATTAAACATATATTCTAAATCAAAAGGAGAACACTGTCTTAAAGTGTAAATAAATCCTTGATTTATTACGCCGTTTAGAGTGCAGCTGAGTCTAAGCATAGCTGAAGTTATTTACTAGCAATGCTACTATTTTGGAAGTTATTCTAAAAAGATGAATTATTTCATTATTTCAAGAACCGAAAGAAACTACAGACTGCTACAGGGAACGTGATCCCTTTTTCTTCGGTTTTGTTGTGTCATTTCGTTTTAACTTCTGCCATTAGAGCATGCTAATGGTGACCATTTATTCAGGTTTGGGTGACCATTTATTCAGGTTTAGGAGTAATGGGAGACTTTAAGACCCTTAGCTAAGACATTGAGGCTTTTTCTGCAATATGAGGGACGGGATGCCATCCAGAGGGACCTGGGCAGGCTGGAGAAGTGGGACCGTGTGAAACTCATGAGGTTCAACAAGGCCAAGTGCAGGGTCCTACCCCTGGGTCAGGGCAACCCCTGGTACCAGCACAGGCTGGGGATGGAGGGATGGAGAGCAGCCCTGCCAAGAAGGACCTGGGGGTGTCAGTGGATGGGAAGCTCAACATGAGCCAGCAATGTGCCCTGGCAGCCCAGAAACCCCCCACAGCCTGGGCTGCATCCCCAGCAGCGTGGGCAGCAGGGCGAGGGGGGGATTCTGCCCCTCTGCTCCGCTCTGGGGAGACCCCCCTGCAGTGCTGCCTCCAGCTCTGGGGCACCAACAGCAGAAGGACACGGAGCTGTTGGAGCAGGGCCAGAGGAGGCCCCGGAGATGCTGGGAGGGCTGGAGCCCCTCTGCTGTGGGGACAGGCTGAGAGAGCTGGGGGGGTTCAGCCTGGAGAAGAGAAAGCTCCGCGGAGACCTTATAAAAGCCTTTGAGTACTTAAAGGGGGCTTATAAGATAGATGAGGACTTTTTGGCAGGGTCTGTTGTGATAGGACAAGGGGTAGTGGTTTTAAACTGAAAGAGGGAAGATTTAGGCTAGATATAAGGAAGAAATTCTTTACAGTGAGGGTGGTGAAACAGTGTCACAGGCCACCAGGTTGGACGGGGCTCTGAGCAACCTGACCTAGTTGAAGGTGTCCCTGCTCACTGCAGGGGTGTTGGGCTAGGTGGCCTTTACAGGTCCCTTGCAAACCAGACTATTCTACTATTTCTCAGTTATCTAAAATAGAGAAAATATTAAAAAAACAGGAAGCATTATAAATAGTGTAGTACTTGGGTAATACAAAACACTTTTCTTCTGAAAAGTAATGTTAAAAATGTACTGATGCATCGGTATGGCACTACCCAAGTTAAGATTCATCTCAGATGCTTTTAGTCATCTGACGTTTACGTATCTAACCCAAGTTCTTCAGTGGAAAGAGGTGGACGCTTCTGAAAAGGCTATTTTTCTCTTGAGAAACACATGAAGGAATCCCAAAGCCACTTATCGTCTGATGTTGGAGTAGTTGTCAGGACTCTGAGTTCTCCCCCAGGGTCTACACCCTCCTGCCCATGTGGCCTGAGGTCTGGTGGCCGGACTGCGGCCAGCTCGGACATGGGTAGAGCTGGGGTTAGGCAGTGTGAAGCAGCTGTGTTGTGAGACAGAGCTGCAGGCAAAGGGTTGCCCACCTTTGTTCCTAAGCTGGGTTCAAGCTCGGATGCTTGCCTGTCCTCCTTGCCTGAGCTCTACTATAGGTAGGACTGTGCCCAAGCCTTTACTTTGCTAATCCTGACCCCCATCTCACCCTGTTGACTGGGTGTTAGATGTGCCTCATCACTATGGACTTGTCTATGCATCACAGGGCTGTGATTTCACTTTTTTTTTTTTATTACCCTGAATCCTGGCAATTTAGGATCATGATATACAAATATAGGATTATTTGTACAATATTTAGACACTGGAATAGGCTGCCCAGGGAGGTGGTGGAGTCACCATCCCTGAATGTGTTTCAGACTCGTTTAGATGTGGTGTTGGGGGATATGGTGTAAGGGAGAACTTCGTAGAGTGGGGTTGATGGTTGGACTCGATGATCCCAAGGGTCTCTTCCAGCCTAAATGATTCTATGGTTCTATAAATGTCTATTTGATGAATATCTTCTTCTCTACAGTTCCGTACCTGATTCATGGATATGAAAATAGTTTGTTTCTATTCACACTTAATTTAGCCTCCCTTCTTCATTACAAACCTTTAGGATTATGCACTGTAACACTATTATTATTATTATTATTATTTCTAAATACTAAAAGACTAATGCTATTGTCAAGGTTAGTGTCAAACTTTGCAATATACAGAGCTTTAGTCCAAGTTCACCAGTATTTTTCAGGTTCTTAAAGGAAGGAATAAATTGGAACGTGCTTTCTGGAAGTTAAGCACTGCCGTACAACTTCTTTATGTAGCAGTGGAAAAGTAGCAACTGCGATCCTTAATCCTTTTATCCTTATTTTTTTTTCTTCGATGCAATTGTTCTCTCTCACACTGCGGGATAAAGGATGGATGTCTGGCGTGGTTATCTCCCCTTACGAGGGCGCTGTGTAGCAGGGTGCTCTCTTTTCTCTCTATTGTATATTTATCTAAGGGAGGAGGAGGCTTGTTCCTGCTAATTAGCCAGAACAGACAATACTTTCTATATACTGTAACTTGAGAACAGGAGGAGTCCATTTCATGTGAATACTGGTTTTGTTTTTTTTTTTTTTTTTTTTTTTTATAAAGTGTTTCAGCTACTTTCAGCTGTGTCAGGGTCTCCGCCAAAGTTGCTATAGAGGAGCAAGGCTTTGAAATGCTCTTAAGAATTCTGGCACTGCTTTTTAATAAATGAAAACAGCTATCAGTAATGCATTAGTGCGTTATAGGACTTTCAAATCACTGCACCCGGACTGTGATGAATCGCAGTATGAAGTGATGATAAACGTGCTGAAAAACACAGTGAGAGACTGTTTGCTCCTGCCATGTTAACTCCAACCCAAAATAGTGTTTTAGACACGTGGAAGTTCTTCCCTTAATTTTCAAGATATACTGTTGAAAAGGGGTTGTAAGTCTTCTAATCTAAAGCTCCATTGTAATGAGCAGCCGCGTCTGCTGATACTGTTCATAAATTGATCTAATTCCCTTTATGGCTTTAGCCCTGAAACCTTTGTATTATGTATGCATGTTTAAAGTATCCCTCCAGCTATAGATTAACTGTAGGTGCCACATATCTTTGTGGTCACACTATAGCAACGAGAGTGCTAGGGTTTAATTGCTTTACGTTGCAGTTGCAGTCAGCCAGGAGAGAAGCTACGGAAGAGGATGCTTCCCTGTTTGTGCTGGAATCCCATTACCTTTCAAGTTCATGGCAAACTCCATAGAAACAGAGTTGCGATACGTTTTCTCCTTCATTCCGAGTCATTTATCAGAAGGGATTTGATGCTGATTTGGGCGTATTGAAACAAGTTCTTGTATAGACAGCACATTATTTTGGACGCTTGTGAAAAGAACTTGCCTGCAGAACACTCTGCACAAGAACCTTTACACTGAGCTGATTTTTTTTTTTCCTGATATTGGAAGCTGGGTTAAATACTTAAAGTAGTAATTAAGTGTCATGATTGATAAATGACCAGCAGCTTTGCAGCATCTATTGATATTGCATCCTACAGTACAGAAACGTATTCATATTGATTTCGCTATGTCATATTGGTGACCAGATCCTAAAAAAAAAAAAAAAAAAAATTAATTTTTCTATCCACAATAACTAATACAAATTACAAATTCACAGTGGAAGGTATTTCCTACATCCTTGAGCATAACCGATTGTCTTCCTATATTCCTGATTATTTAATAAAGGAAAGGCATTTACTGAATTTGCTAAAGTAATTTAGTAAAAGCAGCCAAACTGCATTTTTGTAGGAATACTGTCTCAATAATAATGCGGAGAGATTTGTACTAGCACTAAGACTATGTCCGTAAAACAAAATATTCCACACTGAGTGTATAAAACTGACTTGATCTTGTAGCTTAACTTCGACAGTTTTATTTATTTGGGGGCCAATTCTTTCTAAACACAGAAGATTAATATAATGAGTTGTTTTCTGGGTGACATTAAAAGCAGTTCCATTGTTGTTGGCTTAATCATTGTTGGTTATACAAACAGCAATGAGAGGACACTCTAGAAATTGCTGACTTTACATTACCAAAACCAATGATAACACAAACATGTCCTTCTCAAACTAAAGGGGGGAAAAAAAATAAGCTGGAGAGGAATTAAGGATGTAAGACCATTGCGAGGAATGTGAATGTTGTAGATTACCCAGGGTTATACCTCTAAAACTGACTTCCATCTCCCTATCTGTAAGGATTTCAGAAAAACAAAACAAAACAACAGACTAAACCTGAAAAGACCCTTGAGTTGTTTCTGTACTCCGAAGAATATAAAAATCGCTCAGAATGGGGTAGTACCTTTTTTCCAAAGCCATACATTACAGTTCCATCAGGAGAGTTAGACATCTGGTGTGCAAAATGTTCTTTCCTACTTAACCTGCCAACGGTGGCACATACTGTAGAAACTACTTGATTATGATGTCAAAGCAAAAGCGCTTTGATGTAAAGAACATCCAATTTACGATCTCCTTTTTCATTTTGCAAGATTTCCTGCCAACTCTAGAAAAAAATTGCCTCTCTCAAAAAGATTTGCTAATACTTGAAATATGAAATCCTGTAGTAACTCATTTTCTCTGGTAATGCAAATCAGATCTCTTCCCAGGATATTTATGGTGCTGGTCTTAGCTCAACGTCGGTCTGACCAAAAGTACGTGGGCTATTTTAGGTGCTGAAAGAGGGACTGAGGGCAGAGAGATTTATTGCAGGTCCAAAGGTAGAAGCCCAGGAAATGACTTCAGAATAGATGAAATATATATTAAGTGTAGCCAGTTCTCCTGTTTCAAACATCAATTAGAGATTTAATGTTTTCCCTAGAGATTGAAGTCGTTTTATTTCTGGTGCATTATCTACTGCAACTGTATACAATTAACTAATATTTGATGAGTAAACAGTTAAAGGTAGGTATCTTTTATAATTTGTTCTATCTCCAGCAAATAAATAGGAAATGCAGGTAAACATGGCCTATTAATTTAATGTTTTGATTAATAAACATAAAAATTAATGCACAGTAATATTTAGGCTTGAATATTTAGATTTCTAGTTTCTGTAATTTCGTCAAGGAGAAAAATTGTGATGGAACAAAACAAAATACAGCAAAAAATGTGGACTAAGAAGTCATTAAAATGCTTTTGAAAAATCACAGTAAATAGTTGTAACGTTATAATTTTAAAGTTTACGATTGCTATAGAAATTTAAGCTTCGTTACACAAAATCAAAATTCTTACTATGTGTGAGTCTTGCTTTTCAGCATAGAAATAAAATTCACACAGATATTCAGCACTTTAGAATCAAATGAACATTATACGTGTCGGGCATCTATATCTTTAGCCACTTATTGTAACTAAGAGTTTTCTGTGTTTCAGAATTTGAGATGAAAGATTTGTAGTAGACACATTGGATTTATTCTTTAAAAATACTTTGTCATGATGTTAATACTTTATATTTAATGTAAATTAAGTTCTCTAATAAAATAAACGCATGAATGCGTCTACTCTCTCTGAACTAATATTTTTTTTAAAAAAATATGAAGCATGTAACTGGTTTATTAGTCTGGCCTCTTCGCTGCACATTGCTAAGAAAGCCATTAGCATGTATGTAAGTTTGTTGTCCATGTGTTCGTGCGGTTACAGTCAGCTCACGTATGTATCTGGTAGCTGATGATTAGAATCATCCTAAGTAGGAAATTATTGTAGATAGGTGAAAAAATAAGATACAAGAAACATGCCTCACCTTTTCATTAAATGTCTTCAAATGTTTCTTAAATAAATGTTAAATGAGAACTTATTATTATGAACAACTGATTTTGGAAATACAGTCAAGTAAGACTATAATTTCATTAAAGCTTAATTTGGTTTAAATTTCAGTCTGAAATTCTCTTCGTGCTGTGACTATGCCATTTTCTTTACTGAATTACTGTACAGCTTTTAATGCTCACGCTGTACATTGACAAGAAGACTTAGGCTTATCTTTTCATATGAAGGAGTTGGTCTATGAAGCTTTTTTCCACAGTTCCTTCCAACAGTCTATTCTATTTTCGCTGAGAAGTAGGGTGTTGGAGTAGTGTTTTTCTTTTACCAATGTTTTGAAGGTGTCTCTGCTGCAGAAACTAATTTGAACACCGGGTTGCTATCAGGAGGAAGAGGAGAACTCGGAGCGCTGTACTTCTCAAGAAAATAGTTTATAGTAATGCTATTTGTCTTGGTACAAAAAAAATTTTAAAGGACCTTAAAGTAATTTTGAAGCAAATCTATTTTATATTTCCTCCAGTGCTCATCTTTGTGGTATTAAGGACTGAAAAAGTAAATTATCTCACTCTGTGGGATTTCATAGAACTTAGGTCTTCATTCAGTTTCATGGAATCTTTATTTCTGTCTCACTGCTTTCTTTTTAATTGGAGAAGATACAGGGGGGAAATATTTTTGAAGGGTAGTTAGGCAATCAGTGTTTGCGTTGGTTAAAGTAAGATTCAGTTGCAATCAATTCTCTGTAGCTCTTGCAGATCGGCTTTTCTTGTTTTCACGTCAGTACTGTTAATGTCATTGTCATAAAGGACCGTGACTTATCGTTCCTTGTCATGGTCAGAGATTTTTGTTGTACGCCCTGCTGTACCCAGAGCTCTAAAGACTAAGGGGTTAAAATCTAGAATAAGCGACAAGAAAAGGTGTTACATCAGGAAACACTTCTTCACCAAAAGGGTTGCCAAGCGTTGGAACAGGCTGCCTAGGGAAGTAGCTGAGTCACCATCCCTGGAGGTTTTTAAAAGCCGGGTAGACGTGGTGCTGAGGGACATGGGTTAGTGGTAACTTGGCAGTGTGAGGGTAATGGTTGGACTTGATGATCGTAAGGGTCTTTTCCAACCTAAATGATTCTGTGATTTAACTCTCGATTAAAATACAAGATCCCTCACTGGGAAGAAATAACTGTTGAAACCACAGAGCATTTAGAGCAAAACCCGTCTGCAAAAGGTAACGCTGCCAGTATTATAATAAGTATACTGCACAGAAATGTATCCACAAACACAGTGGGCCTTGGTTCTTGGAGAAGTTGTGTTCTATGAGATAAGAGATTGAAAGATATGTGCGTGCTACTCATCTGTTGCTGTTGCACCCTTCAGAAGAACAAAGGCGGCTGTAATGTGATTTGACAGAGCAAACTGCATAGTAAGAGGATTTTTTTGGGGGGAAACATTAATATTTTGCCTTTAGAAGATTACATTCAGCAGAGAGAAGTTGTGATTTGACAGCATGAAGTATCAATGAGCTTGAAAGCTTTGTGAGAAGTACTAGAAGTAGCATTCTAAGGGAGCACTCTGAACCACCTGAAATCTCGTTTTCCGAGGCATTCATTCCATGACTCTATTAGCGGATGGAGGTAGGAAATGAGAATTTATTAAGGGAGAGCTTTCTTTTGATGTAAAGTCCTCATCTTTTTTCAAGTACACATATGAATTTTTAATGTGTGTGTGTACCTGTATGTATAAAATGTGTGTATATGTTGGCAATGAGTCTTTTTGGTACCCAAATCACAGGGAAGATGTCAGAGATGCTTGAGAGAATGAATGCAGGGAGCAGAAATGCCGATATCAGCGGCTGGTCCCTTCTCTCCCCAGCTCTGTTCCGAGCGATTAAGTGCCAGGTTCTTAAGTACTCTTATTTGGCTGAATAGTGACAGAGAAAAAAAAAAAACCACAACCTTCCTTCTTGCATTTGAAAATCTCATTGTGGTGAAACTCCGGTATATTTACTTGAGAAACCATATGAGTAGAGACAAAGCTATTTCAGGTCCACAAGCAGAAGAATCCATTTTAGTAGATGGTGTACGCGTCCATAGATCTGTCCCTCCCTACCTTTTCTATTAATGCAGATTAATAGGATAATTAGACATTTCATTTTCTTTTTTTTTTAAAAAAAATTATTTACTTAAACTGCAATTTACAGATTTATGGCTTTTTCCCATCAATTTTTTTTTTTTAATACTATCAAAGAGTAAGACAAGGAAGAACTGATTCTGGTTTTGATGCTTAATAACCTGACTGGAGTGATGGTTGCTTATGTTTTAAGTGAGAGTTACAGCAAGTACGCGTTATGTGGCTGTCTTCTGGGCGTCTTCCCTATAAAGTGTAAGGCTGCCTCAAATGTAGTTTTGATGCCAAAGCCAGTTATCAGAACTTCATGGTTATCTCTTTTAAACTTTTAAGACTGGATATTTTCATTATCCGCGTTAATGTCAAATTCTGTTGTTGTTTGCCTCTAAACGACTTGCGAGTTCTACAGATTAAATAATTAAACTTCTAATTTCCCCTTTCTGGACTCTTTCTAAATCTGGGGTATTTCAGTGGAGGTGAGAAATACTGTGTAGCAGATTCCAGAGAGGGTTGTATCCGTGATCCGTAAGTGCGACATTATGACATCTTCTGTGTAATTTTTCATGTCGTTCTTCATGCATTCTAATATGCTCCTTGCTGTCTTAATCATATTCAAATACAGGAAAATTAACAGAACAATCTATATTATTTCTCAGCTTCCTAGTCAGTTAATTTGGATGCCTTTGAAGCGAGTTAGTAGTTTAAACTTTTCCTCCGTTAATTTTCAATAGACTTTGCATCAGTGTCTATGACTTTATCACAAAATGTCCTGAACTGACGTGACCAATTTTGGGGGAAATTCCAAAATCAGCATGTTGCCTTCTCTGACCCGTGCGTGCTGTGAAGCCATATGCCATACTACAAGCATTTTACATAATCTAAAAGGAAAGCAATATCCCAGCAGAAAAGGATAAGATGTAGAAGTTTTTTTTTTTTTAAAAAGGTACTTTATGGGTGCTGCCAACTACATGCTTGTCTCCCATATCCTATAATAAAATCCATTTAGGCTTTTAACTTTTGTAATAAAAACCATCCCTATTTAAAAAGTATTTATATTTTTTTTTTCTTTGAATAACGAACCCATCTTGAGATCACTGCTGGTAAAATAATACGGTACTTAATGTTCAGTGTTGCTTTTTCATGTAGATTACCTACCTAAAACGCAGGTAGATATTTCAGCATTTGGAAGTATTCACAACTATCTGACTTCCGTGGACTGATATGTGACACGCTGTAAGATATTAATTTTAGGACACTTGGGATCCATGTTAATAAAAACAGATTGTTACATTTAGGTCTGTTGGCCTATTTCTTTTTCCTCTGGCAATGAATTTTAAGTTTCCTGGTACTAAGTATTTTTTTTTCCTTTATTCCCCCCCCCCCCCCCCCCCCCAAGGTATTCAGAGTTAGCTGGCCTTCGAAAAGGGCATACTTTGAAAACAGTTTCTGCTGAAGTATTTCCACAATCAGTGCTCTTTCAGGTTTCCTATATACAAGCCAATTGATTCTCTAACGTAGAATTAATTGGACTTGGATACATCTGCTTCTTAGACAGTGAAAACATAAAAAGAAAAAAAAAATACTTGTAGAACTCTTAGTTATTGCGGAGTGTTACTTGCAGATGAATTCAGTTTTGTTGTGATTTCTGTTTTCTTTCAGTGTTTGCATACATGTATTCTTCCTCAGATTAATGTGAAGTCAAGGTATTAATACAAAAAGTGTGAGTTTCTGACTCCACAAATGATAACATTTTAGGCAGCAATGTAATAGCTTGAGTAAAGACAGGGATTTTCTCACAGTCTAAACATTAATTGCCAAAATAAATTTATTTTTAATTTTAGATTGATTGTGCTTACTCAAACTTTCCTTGTGGCTATACGTAGCCCAGTGTACGTATGTTCCCTGCGGAATCCTGATTAGGGAAGTACATTTTAGCGGCAAAAATTGCCTGTTCTTAAAGAAAACTCTGCCTGTCACTGAGACGACCAATTTTGCAGCTGATGTACAAACTTCATAGGGATAGATTATAAAAAGAACAAAGATTCTTGCGATGACAGAGCATTGCACTAATATATCACACCTGAAGCTAATGATTAACTCCATACTTTATTGGATAATTTTAATGAATTTTAGTATAGCTTCAAGGCATAACACATACAGTCATTTTCAGATTTCTCATTTTTATAGCCATCAGCAGACTCTATCTTAATGGCATTTTGAAAAAGAATGATAAAGGAGTTATAAGAGTGGCTAAAATGGATTTCCTCATCCTGTGGTATATGTGACTCTGGAGTCTCAAGAATGTATCGGGCACAGAACGGAGTAAGAGTCAAATGCATGTGAGTTAGTAATGCCTTACGTGATAGAAGAGCTCATGACGGAGTGTTGCACATACATATCACTTTAGCTATGTAATACAATTTAGCGTCAACAGGTTTTACTAGCTTAAACAGATTATTTTGGGTATTAAACATGAGTAAAATTAAACATGAGTATTTTTCTTCCAGTTGTGGCACTAACGTGGGTGTTCGAAGCATGTGCAGGTGGCACACGCGTTCCATTAAACAGCCTTTCTTGAGTTTTCCTCTTCTCACCATAATATCTCCTTATCAGAATCTTCTAGGTTGTCATCATCTGATCTTTTCCACAGTTTCAACTCTGAGCACAGTGAATCTCTGGGGGTGTTTTGGTTTGGGTTTTTTTTGTTTTGTTTTTTTTTTCCTCCCAGCAACCGAATTCTAGATTGTGGGATAAAATAATAGCTGTCTCCTTCCCATTCTTACGGGTACAATATTATCTTTCATATTTGTCACAATGACAAATTTTAGTTCGGTGCGTTTCATCATACCTTGCCAAAGCTTTATGTGTGTACACTGACCTGTCAACATTAAGATAAACATCTAGAATGAACAGTCACCTAAAACCCACCAACACACTGGTCTGGTTCTCCAAAATTATCTATGTTGATAATTTTTAAGGTAGATAAAACTTGGTAGTACGTGCATTTGAAGTAATGTTATTTATCACTCGGGGACATCAGAGAGGCATTCTTCTCTCTGCTTCTCTAGATTCAGTTTACAGAAGAGAGCTCAAGGAGGTTATGCCAATACAAACAGCAGTGTAACTCTTTTGGCACTTGGCCAGAGCTGTCTGTTTTGCGTTTTAATAAAAAAAACTTTCTCTCCTATTCCAGTAAAAAAGAAGCAATTTCAACGGAGAAATGTAACAATAATTAGAAGAAAATCTGTTAGGTTATTATTGATGGATTCTTTGAAGCAGAATAGACAAATCGGTGGGAAACAGTTCAGGTGAAGTTCATGTTGTGAGTGATAAAGTGTGATTGAATGAATCAGTGCTGCATTTTAAATAGGGTTGGGACGAAGGATTTTATATTCGGGTGGCTATTTATATGTTGTTCAAATGATGGAAGGCTGCTAACTCAATTACCTTCTGTCTTCCCCTCTAGTCTTACTACCCCTTGTAAGTTTAAATAAAATGTGCCTGGGTTTCGTTTTCCGGCAGCCGCAGTAGTATTGAACCGTTCTACCTTGTTTTAATGTCCTGGTCCCTAAAATCTCTCATATTTTAATTGGTAACACAACATGCTTGCATTTACCTAAGCACAGTGCTCTCTGTGTCTCATTTACAAATGGTAGAAAAGCTTGATTTAAGTTTGAACATCCGCTAAAAATTAAATATCAGTGAATTAAAGCTGTAGATAGAGGAGGCAAGTGGACAAGTCTTGTGTGGAGTAAAATAGTCCGGGAAAGTGCGAATAAAGACAGAAACTCTGTGGAAACTTTCTGTTATTTATGAAAGGTTATTTCCTTACAGTATTGCAAAATTGACTTAAGCTTTTTCCTCTATGTACACTAACTCTGCTATCTTTGCTCTTTCATTTGAAATTTTTTTTTCAAATTCATGAATCCCAAAGGTTTGCTCAGTATGTTTATTTTGGTTATTTTTTTTTTCTGAACAGTGACCTTCAATTTATTCCTGTTTGTCTCCATTTCTGCTTCCTTAAGTAACACAGATCTAGTACATATTAAAACAAAATAAGTAAATCAAACCTTTTTTTTACCTCTGATTTTCTGAATCTCATTCTAATTCTTTCTGGTTACTTTTTTAACTGCCTAAGTATTTTTGTTAACTCAGTTATTGGGTTGTAAAATTGCATTTGCTCTGATGCAAGACTTGCCTCGCTGTTAAAATAATTCCATCAGAATATGCGAGTAAATGAACAGCAGATAGGAAGGCACAATGAAGTCTAGCGACACTGTCCAAACTTGAGGTCCCTATTTTAAGTGCCCTAAACTTAAATGTCTTTTAAGTGTACCATCTCTCCCTTTCGTGATATAGGGAATTTAGATTCTCAACTTACACTCATTCATAGATTACTAATGATGTTAATACATACATTATACACGCACAACCCCTGCCTCATCTGTGTTTAATGACTTATTTAGGAATTTTAGGCTTAACTTCAATTTTTGATCCAATCTCTTTTTGTTGTGTATAGGATTTTTTTTTATTTGGTTGATTTTTTTTTAAAGGCAGTTATTTCCATTCTGTTTGGATACAGTTCATCAGTCAAATAATTAACCCCCATTTTTTGTGGGTTTTTTTTTCTGTTTTTTTGGGGGGGTTTTTTTGGTGGTTTTTTTTTTTTTCTGGGTGTTGATTTTTGTACCTGTTGGATTTCACTTATTGTGGCAGCAGTTGTCATGGTCAGACTCAATCCCCTGCGTTTGGTGTGTATGTATGTGTGTGTGTGTGTGTGTGTGTGTATTTATCCCGTTGCTAAGGTCACATCCCTGCCATATTGACAAACCGTTCATGAAGAACTACATGACTTTAGTACATAATCCTCAAAAAGGCCTTATTTGCCAGCTGTCTGTGCATGCCATAACTGCACCTTTACTAAAATGCTATTACATAGCTTACAACAGCTCTTTTTATAAAAACATGTTTTTTTACGTAGGTTGAATTGCGGCTAACCAGACCTCTCGTAATCAATTACGACAAACCGACGATTTAGTTCTATCAAGCCAACATCTGTCTGAATCTTATTAGTAAGTTTTAACTGGGGATATGCAGTCAACCAGGATGAGCTGTGAAGTTTAGCTGAGCTACGAGTTCAGAGCGCCAGGAGATCATCCTGCTGTATGTCTTCTCTGATGGACCACTGAAAGCAAACAGGGGTAGAACTGAAGTTACAATTCTGCTTTCGTCTTGTGGTCTTAGCACACTTGGTGATGCAGATACCAACCAACCAGTTTGCACTGGATTCCGGGATCCTGTTCCTGGGCAACCTGGAGAATGAATACTCTCAGTGCGTGCACCGCTCGGCTAATTCTCAGTTTAGCCTGGAGGGAAAAGGCCATTTCTAAACAAGGTTCTAACAGAATATCCTTGCCATGTCTTCAAATGACATTTGCCTACCTGTGAACTGCTCCTCCTTAACTTCTGCTGCTGTTGGCTCAGACTTTATACCTGTCTCTACACACAGTAGTGCCTGTAATTCTGTCAGCAGTGTCCCACTGTATTTCCAACAGTGGCAATCTCTGCTGCCCTTTGCTGCCTCTGCTGCTCCGTGTGATTGCTAGACATGGCCGCTGCTGCCCTGTCTGTCCTGTGCCTGCACGTCTGGATGTGTGGGTGTGAGACAGAAAGATGTTTATGGAAAACCACTCATAGAATAATATAATAGTTTGGTTTGGAAGGGACCTATAAAGGCCATCTAGTCCAACTCCCCTGCCATGGGCAGGGACATCTTCAACTAGATCAGGTTGCTCAGAGCCCCGTCCAACCTGGCCTTGAATGTGTCCAGGGATGGGGATCCACCAGCTCTCTGAGCAACCTGGGCCAGGGTTTCACCAAATGACCCTTCATGCTTACTTTTTCTGCGCTCTGCCTAATCTCTTAGTTTGCCTCTTCCCCCTACGTGCTTCCACTCATCCTCCAAGGGTGTTCTTTGCTGCCAATAAAAGCCAGTAGTTATTTAAATGTTGGGGTGTATTTAAACTAATGGAAAGGTACAAGATCTGAGTGTGAAAATCAGCTGCTTACCCTGTTTATTCATAAACCGTATGATAAGGAACGAATTGGTTCTTTTGAACTCTTGCACTGGTCAAAAGAAAGCAAAATTTTATCTCTGTCACAGTCTGGATTCTGTTGGCTGAAGGGTGAGAAGCATTATGTTTTGTCCTTCAAGCATCACGCTTCTTATATTCATGACAGAAACCTTTTTACAGCCTTCTGTAATTTTATTGCATGGTACTTTTAATTGTTTTGTTGTTTGTTTGTTTTTGGTTTTTTTTTTTAATATATCTATTTAGGCCAAAAAAGTATAGTTCTGATCATCTTGATAACATAGGCTATAGAATCTTCCTGAGTTCTGTCTGAACTGAGGTATTGATGTTAGCATTTCAACATGAACATTTAGGAAAATATTAAATCATAGTATCGTAGAATATCTCAAGTTGGAGGAGACCCATAAACATCATTGAGTCCAGCTCCCCATCTTCATTTAAATCTTGATCTAAAAATTGCCGATACTGGATATACTGCCAGGTAGCTTCGTGTGCAGCTGTCACTGTCTTTATCACTGTTCTCATTTCTTCTTACACTGTCTTGGATGACATCCTCCCCATTTTAAATGATCCAGTCCCTTTTTTGCTTATTTGGAGTCATGTAATTCTTTTGGCAATCCCTATTTAAGAACACTTATTGATTCTCCAATCTAAATTGCCATAATCTCTTCAACACGCTTGAAAATTGTCTTTGAAATCATCGGTGTGCTTGTTTTATAAAGATACCACACACGTTTATTTTCCTCGCAAACAGTATATAATAAAAAAATTGAATAATATTTATTTTTCTTCGTAGTCCAAGCTGGGTCTATCTGGAAAAAAACAAGCAGCGAGCAACCCCGCCCCCGACATTCCTGTTGTTTCTGTTGTCTAAAGGGAGACTTTTTCTGTGGATCTCGTTTTGTAACTTCAAAATGGGTACATTCAACTGATGGAAAAATATAATTACTGTCCTTAAGATAATTTATCACCAAACTACATTTGTGACATCAGTCATTATGAGGTCTAATGCATGTAATTGGCAAATGTGTTTGCATCTCATACTTTATTCTAATTGACATCTACCATATTGCTGCTGACAGCTTTTCAGCCCAGATGAATGCCGTTTGCCAAGAGCTATTACTACTTTGCTGAGGTAGTCGTACATGGATACATTATAGTGAAGGTACAGAGTAAAAATTCACCAGGATTTTTTGACTGCTGAGGTGTCTGGGTTCACTAGCTCTGAATAGCGAGGCTTTGACATGCATCAAGTCGATTCTTGACAGTTTGATGATATGTCACTTCTGAGGGTTTGTACAGTACACCGAGAGAGGACCATTGAAATACTGAAAGGTTACCGTGTGCTTTGAAGCACTGAACATAATTCATGCAAGGTGAAACTTTATAAATTAAATCTCTGAAGAAAAATGTTTCACTAAAGAAACTGCCATTAGACATTTTCTCTCTTGTGATAAGATTACGTTTTGTCATCGGTACTCATGCAAGAGTTAGTGAAGGCCATAAGAGACATTAAATAGTCAGCACACCTACTACAGTGACATCCCCTCAAATCATTAATAGTGGCCTGTCGCTCTTGGTGGACTAAATCACGATGTGCTGTTGCTCGTATGTAAAGGTCTTGGATAATAAAGACAAATTAATTGTAGCTCTAGTGAGATCAGGATGTTTACATTTGGTATCTTGGCTATAATTAATTCACCAAAAATCTTTAGAGGAAAACAAAAGTTAGTGAAACACAGTATTACTGCATTAAAGTGGTTGCACGGTTCAGATATAATAAGTCTATTGAAAGTGTAAATCACATTCAGTTGACACAATATAATGAACATTAAAATATGAAAGCTACAAATCTAGTCAGTTTTTATAGACATTTGTACCTAAAAAAATAAATCCTTTGTTGTCATCATTTGCAGTACTTCTTTTTTCCTATATATTAAGGCATATTTTCTCCTTCTGCCAGAGCTCCTTGAAATTTCTTGAA
Source organism: Alca torda (assembly GCA_008658365.1). NCBI lineage: Eukaryota > Metazoa > Chordata > Aves > Charadriiformes > Alcidae > Alca > Alca torda. Next base: position 78,585,973 of record CM018079.1, on the reverse strand, counting down.
TATTAAAGACTACGCATGGTCAAAATCAGACAAAATTTTAAAGCTAGATTAAAGCAAAGTCTTATTTCATAATTTGAATGTGCTGTTAGATTCAAGTGTATTTTAAGTTGCTGTTTTCTGTGTTCTTCTTTGCTAGTTCCAATAATCAAGAACTTTTAAAAAATAAAATTTGATTTCGTTTTAATACACCTTATAAGCTCAGCAGCTAAAGGGCAGCTGAGAGCACTCTACTTGAAATATGTTGTCCACAGTAGATTCAGTCATATCTGGGTTTTATTTAAAAAAACCCTACAGTTTACAAGGGAAATAAATGGCTAGAAACTTTCCTCCTTTTTCCATCAAAGAAGAATTAATTTAGACAAACATTTTTAGCTTTAGTAAGCTCTAAGTGGTTACAAGTACATAGCGTTCAAACTTTTCTGGTCGTGTGTAGCAAGCCTTTTTCTCACGTTCTTTTTTCATACCATGCTCATAATAAGATATTGATTAAATTGCTATTCCTCTAACTCTCCCTTCCTACCTAGCATGAAATTGCATCATGAACTCTTTATCTCTCCATAATAACTTACAACATACGTATTGTTTAAAAAATTATCTATATGATATTTTCATAGTATCCAAGTGTGAGGTATGTGGACTTCCACAGACCACGTATAACATATTAATAACGTAAGTACCAAATCTGGTGCAATTTATTTCTTCCTTTTGGCAATTTCAGAGTCAAGTTTTTAAACCTTCTTGGTATCAAAGCCACATTTTCACATTTATTTATGCGGAAGTAAAGACTTATGATTAGATTCCTCATAAATAAAGTAGTTTGATATTTTCAAACAGCAAGCTTACACACTCCTTTTTCTCTTAAGACGACCACGTTTTGCAGTTTCATGCTTCTTCACAGTCATTTTCTCAGAGATGTTATTGGAAATGAGCTTCGTATTTTTAAGATAATAATTGGATATAATTTTCCTACAGAGGCCATGTTTTCTATAACATACACTGTACAAGTTATACTTGTGGAAAATGAAATCACGTCTTCCAAATTTTAAAAGGCAAGAAATGATAGCAACAATAAATACGATCATCTCGTTTACATAAAACTCTGAAAATGTGTCACTTACACTGTAAATGATATATCCATAATCAAAAGAAATGCGTCTGAAGGTTGCCTTAATTATCTGCATGGAAAATAATTGAAAAAAAATTGTGAGAAACCATCAAAGTAGACATTCTGAGAAATCTAAGCAAATTTTTTTTATCATTGTGCTAGGAAATAGATAGCAACAATTCACAAACTTTGAATGACACAAAGTTTCTTAAGCTTTGCATCTGCTTTTTGCAAAACACCATTCACCCATTCCCTGTGTGCGTCTGTTTCAGATAGCAATACCTATTTGAGAAGGAATTTAGCTTTGCGTATATTTAAAATATATGATAAATAGCCATATGCAAATGGTATAGTGTTATATTATTTTTTATTTTTTTTTTAATTTTTTTCAATTTTTCAAAATCTCTCTAAACAAATACTCACTATAATTGTAGGTTTTATCACAGAATTATTATTTGGGTCAGAAAGGACATCCAGAGGCCACCTAGTCCAACATCCTACTCAAAACAAGCATAATGACTTGAGGATGGCTGCGGCTGTGTCAAGTTGAGTCTTGAACATCGCCAGAATGGATTCCACCACCTCCCTGAGCAACCTGTTGCTCACTTTAACCACCATGGTGCTAATTCTGCGCCCATCCCAAGTATTTTAACTGAACTTTCTCATGTTTCTATTTGTGTTAGTTACCTCTTGTCCTATCAGCGTGCACCTCTGACAGGAGTCTGGCATCACCTTCTGATGAGGTAGTTGTAGTTAGCAATAAGGTCTCCCCTTAGCTTTCTCTCTCCAAGCTGAGCAGGCCCAGTTCTCTCAGCCTCATACGCTGTGCTTTCTGGTCTCCTGACCATCCTGTTGGCCTTCTGTTGGAGGCACTCACTATGTTGATAGCCTTCATGTACTAGGGAGCCCAGACCTGGGCATAGTACTCCAAATGTGGTCTTAGAAGTGCCAAACAGAGGGGAAGGCCTCCCACCTGGGCCCATGGCTTTGCGTACCCCTTCTTCCTCTCCTCCGTGTCCTGCTTCACGCCCACAGACTCTCTGAGGGGGCTCAGGGACCTGGGAGGCTGTTACGGCCCGGTCCGCCTAAATTGGGCCCGGGAGAGGTTTGCAATGATTTCCAAGCATGAAATTAAGACACAAACGAGGTCAGATGCCCCTCACTGCGAGTTCATTGTTATTCCCCACCAAGTGTCACTAGGTCGAGCAATAAAGACAGAAGTAGAGGAAAGGCAGAAAGGAGAAACAGTATTATGCAGCACAGTAAGAGTATTGTCACCACCACAGGCCTGAGGATGTCTTGCCAGTCCTCTGGAATTTCAGCGGTGTCCCGTTGATCCATGGTTCTCAAGTCATGATGGTGGTGGCGGTTCCAGTTCCCAAATTGTGGTGGGTCAACGACACCAGTTATAGTCCAGGTTGGTCCATAGTTTGACCAATCAGCATGACAGTGGTCTTTGGCCAGCTAATTGTCGTTTGATATGGTCGACGTATGAGTTCTTCCTGCCTTTGGTGCTTGGGCAATGCTTGGCTCAGTATCATCATGTCCCTTAGTGAGTTTGGGGTTAACAGGGTCTGGCCACTCTGATCAAAGGCCTACACCCTTTTCAGCTGGGGGCAGTCTTGGGTGGTGACTGATAAGCAAAATAATTATCTGCAGAAGGTGCTAAATAGACACAAGCAAGCTTCTTATCAGCCTGAGAACCTGCTGTCGATTTGCAGAAGCTTGAGTGAGCTTTGAGACAATTATTTTGAGGTTCCAGTCCCTCACACAGAGACTTGAGGAGAAGCCTCACCGGAGGGAAGAAAGCATGGAGTACCTCAGCTTTTTGCCCATTGCTTGTTGCTAGGCCCCTTGCCCGGCAGAGCAGTGGTGACAGTCTCCCTGAGCCAGAGACTTTTTTTCAGCCTTAACCTCATGGTTTAAGAGAAACAGCCTGTGGTTAGGTGTAAATTGTGCATAAGGAGAGAGAAGTTTATGAGGTTCCCTGTGGAGCCAGCCCCCGCTGTCGGTGGGAAGAGCAGCCAGGCTGAGGGAGGCCATGGGGCAAAATTCAGCGGGTGTGAGAGGTGAGTCTTCAGCTTTCTCACCACAAGGGTTTTAGGAAACAGTAACGGTTTCTAGGCAGGTTACCATTTTGTCATGGAGAGAGAAATAAAGGAGAGTTTAAAAAGCCCAGCCTTAGAGAGGGAAAAGGGGTGGAGTTTTTTGGGTTTTTTTGGTGTTTTTTTTTTTTGTGGGGGGGGGGGGGGAGGACAGGGGTGGATAGCCTTTCAGTTTTTATTATTTAGTTTTATTTTATTTATCTACGAACTTCATGAGGGATGTTGGGTAGAAGCCCAAGCATGTGTTGCTGGAAGATAAGAAAAATAAAGCGAAAAAGGAGACTGGAATGAACAGATAATTTTTTTCTAACACTATTTTGATAGATATTCCTTATCTGGGACGCTATTATAATGGAAGTAGTAGAATTACAGGGCCGAACTGCTTTTCTTAGGGTCATTTTACATGTTAAGGGTGGGATATTAAAGAGAAGGGAAGCCAAGGAAAGTCTTATGGAAAAAAGTAATCTAGTACTTAAAATGAGGTGCAGATGTTAACGTGGTCTTCTCGACAGGGATAGCCGATATTTCTCATTGTTTTTATATGCCAAAGGGACTACTATCCCAAGGCCTTGTTTAAGCAGAAGGCTGTGTCGGCAGGGAGGAAAGGGGAAAAGATGGGCTTCAGTGCATTTGTTCTAGATATATCTTCTTCTGTTAATCTTTCCTTATGCGCTGAAGTATAATTTTGCTCGTAACCCTGTAGCAGAGGTGTATGGCACATACCAAGGTCTGTGGAAAGTTGCAGTCGCCAGTTTCCATCCTAATGGTAAGGAAAAGTAAATTAAGCTGATGCTCCAGAGAGGGTGTCCTGGTTCCGGCTGGGATAGGGTTAATTTTCCTCAGTTGTGGCAGGGACACAGGTATTCCATCCCCTGGAAGCCATGCCCGGCCTGTGGCCGGGAGGGGGTGGGAATTTGCTGTTGGGAGCGCGGTTGGGGCGTCCCGGGTCCGGTGGGTGAGCGGTGGTACTGTCTTCGTGTTTGTACAGTCCTCTGTCTGCGTTACTGTTGGTTTCCCTTCCAACCCTAACAATTCTATGATTCTTGTTCCCTCTACTGTTCTGTTAAACTGCCTTTGCCTCAGCCCATGAGTTTTGCCTTTTTCCCTCCGGTTTTCCCTCAGAGCAGCCGCGTGGCTGTTTGTTGCTGGCTGAGGCGGGACCACGACAGAGGAGGAAAAAGGAGGGCAAAACTGAGCTGGAGCAGCAGAGAAGCTGAAAAAAACCACAGGCAACAAAGGCATATAAAATGATTTGTTGCTGTGATCATGTAGTTCCTGAATTTATAGAAGAGGTAGTGGAGTCAATGCCCACGTCCTTCACCAGCTTCCGTGGCAGGGTAAAGGACCAGCGAACAGCGCGGCACTCGCTGTCGAGCTCACTTTGTTAAAATCGGAGGAAATGGTGGGGCAAATCCCTGTGCAGGTGCATAAAACCTTAAAAACGAAACATAAACAGTTTTATTGCCTGTGTCATGTTCTGCTAGCCTGTTTATGTGATGTAAATAGCGTGTAGGAAGGGGTAGAAAATTCAGAGGCCAGTATTGGGATCTAGGGTGAGCGGTACGTTAGAATGCAATGACTTCAGCTATTAAAACAAATCAATTACACAGAAACTCATGCCGCCTCTTAGAAAAATCAGTACAAATTATCTGGCTGCAAGGCTATCTCAACTAGAAACAAAGAACTCTCTTCTTTCAGGCCTTGATTTTGTGCAGATGTACGATTTATAAAGCTGGAAGGTAGGCATGCATGGAAAAACCAAACCTTTACCTGATTTAATGTATGTAACATACTACATTGTTATTATTTATATGATGTAACAACATACTTGAGAACTAAAGGATGGTGAAATTTCAAAAGCGTAGAAAGGGGCTGATGGTAAAACCTGAAGAAATAGCCAAAGAATTGTAGATGGTTCTCTTAACTGAATTTCCTTGAGGGATCTCAAATTATCAAACGGTTCTATCAAGGCGACTATAAGAGATGGTGAGAATGAACAGCTAGCGCAGATTTGTAGGAACGGGTCAGACCTACCCTGTCTCTTTAAAAAATACTGCAGCAAGCCTTAAGGGGCGGAAGAGATATGATATAACTTGAATTTAGTAAACTGCAGTTTTGATAATCTCACGTAGCATTCGCTTACACGAGCTAGGGAACTGTGGTCTAGATACGACTGGTCAAAGGTTAGTATACAAGGTTTTTCGGGGGAAAAAAAAAAGTTTTTTATTTATTCATAGTCATTCTTTTCCCTAGTGACCAGGGTTGGGGAGGAGTGTAATTCCATGAGAGTCAGTACTGGGTCTGAGGTTATTCCATAACTTTGTTGGTAGTTTTGGTAATCAGAGTAGACACTAATCTTGCTTCAGTCATATTAGAAGACAGGACTTGAGTTCAAAGCAATCACAATAAATTCCAGAAATAATAGACATACAGTTTGGGAAGAACAAGTGCAGGCACTCAGTAGGGTTAATTAACTGGACAAATACTAAATGGCGAATCCCCTCTAATGCTTCAGGAAAGAATACGGGGACAGTATATTCACCAAGTTGTACTCTCAAACGTTCTGGTTCCAGCCGTTTTGCTTTCTTCCGCAAGTGTTTGCCCTCCCTTCCTATCAGCAGTTGCAGAGCTCCAGAAGTGTTGAAATGCCTGGCAGACGTCCTTTGGCAAATCTGAAAACATTTCATGCCTCCATCACCCTTTATGGATTTGAGGCACAGCATGCTAATTTCTGCCTACCCGTTTATGGGGTTGCTAGTCCGCGGCAGAGGCACAAGGGATGGAATATCTGAGACTGCTGAAACGAGACCTACCGGAGCTCTTTCTCCACAAATCTTCGGGAATGTAATATGTGAGCATCCAGCAGAGCAACTTGTAGGTTGTCTGAGTTTTCAAAAAGGACAAACAATACGTTATACCTAGTTATGGATAGTTCATGAAATTATTAAAGGCACTGAAAGAAGACTTAGAACCAGGAAATTAGAAGAGTGAGGATATTTTTTTGCGAAAAATTTTTTGCGAAAGGAGATCAGCATGAATGTTGTTATCTCCAGTTTAAATATGGCAAGAAGTAGCAGGGTTTAATTTGCAACGCCTAGATGCAAGAGATAAGAAAAAAGGTCTTTGAAAAGTAAGAATGGTTAACCCCCTGGAGTAGATTTTTTAAAAAAAAAAAAAAAATAAAAAAATCTGGAGAGTAGTCAAGCTTTGACTTCAGCTGTTCAAGGAGAGATTGAACTGGCGTTTGTCAGTACCGGTTTAGATGTGAAGCAAGATACAGCTGAAGCCTGCTTCCTATAAGGAGTGCCAAGATGTGTAAACAGGCCCTCTGTATGTCTTATTCCTATCGCTTCTTAAGTCACTTTTTGCAGAATTCTGGCAAGTATGTAATTAGGAACCAGGAGAAGGAATAGAAGCTGCTGCTTCTGTTTCTACTGAAAAGCCAAATAAAAAAAAAATATGAATTTTTATGGATACTGTTAAAATAAATGTGGCTATTTATCTCATGTATTCTGTATACTACAGTTGTTCTGCATGCTGAATGGAAACCTGCTTGTGCCATTTTGGAAGGCTGGGCTGGTTTCCTCTGTGGTCGTTCTGTTTCTCCTCTCAGGCCACCAGTTGGCCGTTTAGGTGTAATGATCACAGCTGTTTGATCCTACTCGCCAGCCTTGAGACTGAAAGGCTCTGGAATCACTTGGGTACTACAGGATTAACTGAAGACAAAATATAAATTTTTGTCTTCTGTAATGTGATGATTGCATATTGATGAATAACGGTAGGGACCTTGTAATAAATTATTGCTCAACGTATTTTTTTTTTTATTTCTAATAATTTGGTTTATCTTATTTTCTGTATTTAATTGTACTTGCTCTCTCCTGGTTATTTCCTAGGTGTATCTACATAAAGACAGAAAATTAATCACAGGAACAGAACACGCTCTGGATTTTCTTCGGGTGTGCAGACTGAAGAATTGAATCCACTTACAGCACCGCCTTCCTGTAAGTAGGTTCAGTCAGTGTGAAACATGGTGTAGGAAATTTTGTTGGGTTCCTGGGTAGTTCAGTACTCTACAAGGAAAATTGCTAATTTAGTATTCTACCAGAGAAACGCTGCCATGTATTTACGTGCGCGCATAAAGAACAACGCGAAGGCTTAAAGAATCTTCTGACAGATGTTCGTTCCCCTACTGTCTTTTCTGAAACGCCGATTGAGAAAGGAAAATCAAGAGGCACAGACAGTATTAGTCAGTTTTCAGAAGTAGTAACTCTGGGAGATGTAACAATGAAGTTATAAGGCGAGAAAAGCAAGAAATAGAGCTGCAACATGAAGGGGCTGTAGGGGTAGCTGTACTTGCTTGGTTATACCACTTTTGTTCAATGTGACTAAGACTGACAACCAACCGTAATCTCTGACGGCTTTTAAATTAGCATTATTTCATAGCACAGCTTTACAACAGCACTAACAGGCACAGCATGCACTTATTGTCCATGGTTGCTCCTGGTTATGCGCCTCACAGTTAATATCAAGGGACACAGAAAAATAATTCTGAGATGGACAGAGTGACAGTCCGGGAATCTGCTGTGATTAGTAAATATTGAATATTTTTTTTAAATTGAATTCTATCACTGCTACAAGCTGAGATATAAACCTCCTTATTGTTACGGGAATGAATGGCTATTTTGAATTCACAGAGTATCCGGCTGTATAAATTTGGGTCTTCAGTTGTTTGTAACAGGTATTTGGCTTGGCATACTAGTTTTCTGGCTTCAGAGTTATAACTTTCACAGATAAAATAACACCATGAAGGTTTTGTGTTTTTTTTTCTTAACATTTAAAAAAAAAAAGAATATTGTACTGGCTGTTTTGATAGGCTGTCATTTATATATGGTTGAAATGTGTAGACATGCAAATTCTTCTAGATGATAAAAATGGAGTGTGTTGATTAGGGGATAATTTACCTATATTCTTTAGAAGTTTGACTCCTTGAAATCATTGAAATTCAGAGATTGATGTTAACTGGAATATTCAGTGCAAAGGAACTAAATTATAAGTCCAAAATTATGAAACGAGAATTTTTGTATTTTGTATGAATTGTATTGAGCATTTAACACTGTCAGGGTCAAACATATCAGCGTAATTTCTGCACTTTATTTTCTGTCGTATCATAATATATCCGCATCTACTGAAAAGACTCTTAAATAACCCGTAGTATTGTAAGTTGTTTTGTAGGATTTTTTGCATAAAGTTGACTTTTTGCAGGGTTCTAGGGATTGCAGCTTGCCATCTGTTGCTTAAATCTCTGTACATTTCTACCGCATTGAATGGCTCGTCATTTTAGCCTGGCTTCGTGATTCGGAAATAGGAAGAGATGCTTGTGAGAGTGCAAGGTTATGTCAGTACTCATTTGTTTATATCTGCACTCATTACATTTGAACCTTCTGGAAGGGGTGGCATTTTGGGGGGAAAAAAAAAGGGAAAGTTCTCAATACTATGTTTTTCTAAAACTTGCATGGAAAACGAGGGGCTGAGCGGAGGAGAGGGAGTCATGTTCTGGCTAATGGTCTATAGTGTGAGTTCAAACGATATTGGACAGGGGAGGAAAAATTAATAGTTAGCTCCATTATGGGAGAAACGTCAGGTGGAGCTTAACACTTTCTGACACAGTAAAAGCATTCGACTAAAAGTTGTAAATTTGTCAGAAGCGAAGTATCATATGTTTTCCCATGCTTGGTGAAAATTCTCGTTTCCAATGGCTACGATGAGCACCGCTCGCAGACCTTTTCAGCTTGGGTAGTCAAAACCCGATGCCTCCAGCGGAACGCTGGTATTATTTATAAGCGCGTGGAGATGTGGCTGGAGGAACTGAGCTCCATATAATGCCTGAGTGCAGTCAAGTGAGTGAAGCGTTTGCCTCTTGTTCTCAGCTTCCTGTTTGGTTTTTTTAGGTATGTTTGTGATACTTCAACACGCTTTTAATGGCAGAGCTGTTCTTCAGTCGTAACCATTTGCGTATGAAATAATTGAAGTTCGTACAATAAAGCATAGTTCAATTTACTTGAACACGTAAATTGGCTCGTTTATGAGTCACTTGTGCGTGACTGGTGCGGCAGTATTCCACAGGATAAGTTAGGAAGTATACAGTAATTGACATATAATAATATTGAAACAGATTGTCCGATACGTTTATTTCTTTGACAAAAAACGATCGATTTTAATTTGTCGAATTTGGTACTGCTCTCTCATTGAAGTGAAAGTATGCTTATTAAAATAGCAGTGACTCTGAAGTCTAGTGTGTTAAAATTTGGTAATTCCTTTTGTCAAAGAAACAAATCATGACATTAACTCAAGAGTCCTTGGTAAATTTGAAGTGCGAGGTAGTGGGAACACAAAAAAAAAAATGCTTTATGACGAGTTTTTGTCAATCTGTATAATTTTTCAGTTAAGCAGTCATAAATCAAGGAATATTGTATTTTTTGAGGCTCATTAAAGAGACATTATACATTAGAATAGTGAGGCCGTCAGCATAATGAAATGATGAATGCCTATAACTATCTGTATGTAAATGATGTGAGACAGATTTGCTGGTGCTAGAGAGGAGAATAACAATCTATTTGACAGTTCCCCGTAGGTGCTACTTCTGGATACAAGTGACAGATGTTAAATGTAAACCTCTTCAACAGCAAGCACTTATTAGCACTCAGTGGGGAAAAAATGGCAATATAGAATAAGACAAATAGCAGATAATGCCATTTAAATAACTTTTTGCTCTTACAAAGCTTTATTGCCGATGTGTTAAAAGTCTGGGAGGTTGGTTTTCTTGTTTGTTTGCTTTCCTTGACAAAGATTGGGTAGGTAAGGGAGCGTTTTGGAGTTTAGAAAATGGCAATTTGAAACGCTTAAGAAAATTCACTCAATATTATGGGGACGCTTGATGGAAAACATAAGTTTATGCTCTTTCATCAACAAACATGTTTTGAAATTTTATTTATCAAATCATTATTATCTTTGATAAATGTCATTACTGTGTGTGTTTGCTGCCATTACTTGATTTACCAAATTAGTTTTTATTGTTTCTTTTTTCTTTTTTTCTTTTTTTCCCACGATAGAATGGAAAAATGGTCTTTCAGATCTGTACTTGTAATGGAAACAGGACAGAAGCAGTTAATGAAACCAGGTTAGCAATAGCAAATACTCTTTATGACATCTTATGATTTTATTTCCAGGCCATTTGTCTCAGTCCTAGCCTGAGATGCTGCTCCTAGAAGTCTAAAATATTAATCTCTGTGAGATTCACATTTCGATAATAATCCAACTCTTCATCCGAGATCAGCATTAAAGTAGTTTGGGAGACCATCAAAAACACTTGATTTATTTCTTATCCTACTTTGTAATAGATTAGGTTAGGGATTTATATTTCTTTAAAGTATGAATCTAGGCACATGAATTGATTTTTCAAATTGTCAGCGCTTACTTTAAGGCTTTTTTTTGAGATAGCCTGTCCTTAATATACATTTTTTTTTCCTCTCTGCCAGCCAAACTACTGCTTGAAAGGGCAGCAATTAAGCCAGCGCTAAGAGTGATGCAATGTCTACAGGTTTAGATTCCGTATGGCCTTATGTCTTTCAGTATTATGAAATCTGTGACACTGTTTGTGCTTTTCCTTTGTTATCTTTTGTCAGCTGCTAAAGCTACCTGGTGTTGCTTGCACTAAATCTCTTCAGAACTTCGCGTTTCGCTGCACCGCTGCAGATTTGTAATCCCCTTTCATGGTGTTAAATTATCAGCCGCATATGCACCGTGTCTGACTTACTGGACGTATTTATTGTTCCCCTGGCTACTGTGCTCGCTAATTTGTTTCTTTATTGCTTTGCCTCGAGCTAGGGAATACTCGCCCTCTGTCCCCTGAATTCTTAAAGGAATAGCTAAAGTTCATCCCTACCTACTTTTTGCTATTAGTTCTCGCTGTTGCGATTCAAATCTAGATGATTTTCTCACGTAGGCCCTGATCTATGTTGGTGTGAAACGTCTGAAGTTCAAGAATGCAGAATGCGAATATCATCTCAGTGGGGAAAGGAGAATAAAGACACATTTTAGGAGAGAATTTAAGCAGTAATCCGTGACTGTAACAGACTTCTCATTTAACTAGGTGTTGTTTGGAAGTAAGGAGGAGTTTGTAAGTTCAGGAAATGTATTTTGCATGTGCTGGCTCAACAGCTGCTCCCTTTCCTTCTCTTCCTCTTCTGTTCTCGGCTGTCCTACGTTAGATCCCGCTTATGTTAGATCCCACAAGTTTTTTAAAAACCCTCTTGCCTATCTGGTTGATCAGACCTCTGAAACGTGAAAACATCTAACATCTACCTTTCTGTGACAGATCAACAAAATTGGGCCATGGGCAGTATCGTAAAAATAAAAAAAAAAAAATCAGCAACAGGTGTTCTATAGAAACCTCCTAAAATTAGGGCTGTTCTGAATATTATATATTTTGAAATATTACATATGTTTGAATAGTATGTATTTTGAATATACCCCAAAATGGAAGAACCAAACCAGCCTTTTTCATTCAGCCATTTAGAGCTTCCCTGATGCCAAACACAGGAACTGAGAGCAGAGATGGCTGCACCTGAAATTAAATTCTCTCTGTCCCTCTGAGGCTGGTCCCATATAATCCTGTATGGTCCGATATGATGCTGTTTAAAACCCTAGAAATGAGTCTTTTAGTGGTGTTTCTAGTGACTACATTCATTTGAAGAGTCAGCATATATGTTATTCGCCAGTTCTAAGTGTACACTTTAAACATAATTACAGACTTTATATAAATGTAGTGCCTCAATATACACTAAGCATACACAGTATATGCATGCCTGTAAATATAGACTAAATATACATTATATAAATAAATGTTTAATACAATGTTATTTTTAGGAAAACAACTACCGGTTAATAATTTAGAATATAATGTAATTGCTTCCAGTACTTTGAAAAAAAAAATTGCTTTGAAATGACTCATCGAATTTTTTTGGCTAATCAGAAAGCATACTGAAACATAAATGTTTCATTGCCTCATTACCTCTGTTTAGTGTAAGTAATACACTAAGCACAATGACATCTATGTAAACTGCTGAAGAATGATGCATTTTTTTTTTTTGAAATATTGTAAGTCAAATCACCAAGGAAAAAAACACACTAAAGAAAATTAAAATACGTGCATGTGGTAGGTTGAGAGTTTTAATGCACTGTCATTGCATTTTAATATCAATTTACTTCTTAGTTGTACTTGAGTAATTATTAACTAAGCTTAACATTAGATAGATATCAGCATTATTTCTTTATATATCAGTTAAATCTGACTGGTAATCTAAAAATAGTTATAATTTCAAGCCTAATGACTTTGTCAGTTATATTTATCTGAACTATTAATTGCAAAAAAAAAAAATTGAAATCTCTTGGATATTGTTTCTCCCTTACTTAAAGAAATCCCTTTGCAGAATGTAATAAGTGCTATGATGCTCATCCAACTATTTCAGCTGTTTATTTTTTTTAAGAGCTGGATAATATGTTTAAATGATATTGAATGCCGGTTGCACGAGCTGAGTTCTGCTGTGTAAACGTCAGTAGACTACAAAAGTAAAACATAAAACTATGGTATATAATGTTTCATTAACGCCTATTTGAAGTAATCAAACAGTTGAAACAGTTTTGTGTTTTATTCTAATGGCGATATTTCTACACAAATAATATTTTGGGTTAACCAAACTGCTACAAACAAAACACTTGTGGATTTGTCAGACTTAAAAATGAAAAAAAAAACTCTTACGAGCCCATTCCAGGAGGCTTGGCCTCTCTTCAGCTTTTACAGAAAACATTTGGAATTTTGCTTGTATAAGGGCATTCTGACTGAACCAAAACCTTCACAAGTGGTGTCAAATTAAAGAACAATAATGTTCATCTGGGAAAAAGGATGAGGGGAAGGAAAGCATGTATTTAGGCAACCTGTCAAACAATTGCATTTGACACCTTTTGTTTATTTAATTGTTTGTATTAAATATTACTGTAATCCACAAATATGGATCTATGTACAGAACTGCTCATACACAGCATGTTAGGTGTGAAAACTAGATCAAACTGAAAAAAAAAAAATCATACCTATTCGGCAAAAGATCCCAGTGCTATCCAGGTGAAGGGGACCTAAAATTTACACATCGGGCTGGCAGAGAGTTCTCCTTGAACGGAGAGCTGAAATGGTTCTTCGGGCCTTCCAACATCCAAGCGTAATTTTACGGTAACAATGAAGGGAGACACATAAGGGTTGGTGGCTTCACTGATGCTTGCAAAATTTGATAGCCCAGCAGCAGGAGCAACTGCGAGTTGTCATTCCCTCCATTTGTCTCTCTGTGCTTTATCTTTTTAATAAGCAGGAGACAGTTTTAGAACTTCATTGCCAAGAGATGAAAGTTAAGGCAGGACTATGGAAAATATGGATATGGAAATGAGTGACAGTTTTATCTTAAGACTTTTTGAGATTTCTAGAATGTGTAGTATATATTTAGTAGTCTCATAACATTCCTTTGTTTTTTCGAGATAGAGAAGGATTTTTACCAGAGTGGCTTTTTGTGAAGAGAAAATAGAAAGACAAAGAGATTTATGACTGGTATTGAAAATGCCGTGGACTGAGCAATTGGACTGCAGTATATTCTAGGTTTTCCTCTTCGTTGAGGAATGACTGAGGGAACTGGGGTTGTTTGGCCTGGAGAATAGGAGGCTGAGGGGAGACCTTCTCGCTCTCTACAGCTCCCTGAAAGGAGGGGGTAGAGAGATGGGGGCTGACCTCTTCTCCCTGGGGACAAGTGATAGGACAAGAGGAAATGGGTTCAAGTTATGTCAGGGGAGGTTTAGGTCGGATATTAGGAAACATTTTTTCACTGAAAGGGTTATTAAACATTGGGATAGGCTGCCCAGGGAGGTGGTGGCTTCACCATCCCTGGAGGTGTTTAAAAAAAGGGTAGATGTGGTACTTAGGGACATGGTTTAGAAGTGGTTTTTGTCAGGGTAGGTTAATGGTTGGACTTGATGATCTTGAAGGTCCCTTCCGACCTCAGCGATTCTATGATTCAGCCATTGTAAAATTTTGACATTCAAAATTGAGGCTGAAGGTGAAGGATTGTGGGGAAGACAAGAAGTAAAATTGTGACTAAATGCAAGAAAACAGTAAAAAAGCATGAACATTGGGGAAAATATGACTGTGGACGCTATTGAAGAGGATGAGATGAAAGGATGCTTGAAAGGGAGAAAGATAATGAGAGAACTTTTTTTTTCCATCTTAATCTTAGAGACTGCCCTAACCTGAGGCAAACTGTTTGACATTGCTAAGCAGAAGCAATTATCTGTTTTACTGAAGGGATTTCCACCTGAAAGGGGTGGAAATTAGAAAATGAAAAGATGAAAAAAAAACTGGCGTAGGAATACTGCACTAGAGAGTATGTATTTAAAGTCAAGTAAATCCAGATGAGAGCCATCATTTGGTAGCAATAGTAGCAGAACTAACATAAATATTATTTTTTCTAAAAATGTCTTCAAATATAATTAAATATATATATGGGTATATTTAATGTCCTGTATGTATCTGTATATACATCGATTTATATAGGCTAGTATGGACACATCATCGGAAACTGAGTTTCATTACCTACGTTTATTTTCTGGTGAACTTCTCTCCCAAAACTACTAAAGTTTTTCTCCTCACAATTGCATTTTATCATTATATTTGAGTGATGAACCTATAATAGTCCCCTGCAGCATAAGTGCTTGCGTAGTAGCCTAGAATACCTCACGTTTTTCCCCTCATCTACTGCACCAGACAAAGCTAGCTTGAATAAATACATAGTCTTTTAGGGTTTTTTGAAATTAATTTGAGGTAGATGAGAGGAACAGAAAAAAAATAGCTTAGATTAAAATGAAAAATATAACCTTGTTAATTCTGAAATGAATAAAATCAGCTTTTTTCTACTTGTTGCACGTGAAAGAGTTTGCACAAAATCTTCTAAGTCAAGTAGTTTTAGATTCACAAGATGCTGGAGTGGGTATTTCACTTGATCTCCGTCATAGCCATTTTCGTTTTAGTAGATTTATTTCTATAGTAATTGACTGAAGAAAACAGTCTCCGCTTCTCTCTTACGTCTGAGAAGATTTCATTCTGCATTTTCGCAAGAGTAACTGTGAGGCTGCACTTTTTTCCTGGAAAGGAGAGGGTAATTGAGGTTTCCCTAAATCCTGTATTCTTTCTACTGTATGTCTAAAACTTAATTTTTTTTAATGGAGTATAAACACTAATATAATTTTAATTCTACTATTAGTGTCCATGTAATTTTGGAAGTGAAGACAAAAACCTGGGAATGAAAAATCTCTGACATAACTTTCCTAGTATTACCATTGCTTTAAAATTGAAGGTTCATTTCTGACTCTTTCTGGATTGTATCCAACTGGGGACAGAAGAATTGATAGGTTCTTTTCCCTCCGCTGTGAAAAGCAAAACAAAACAGAATGAAAAACACAATCAGCAGCGTAAGTAACTAAAAAAAAAAAAAAAGACAGAAATAATCTAATTTGTTTTTAATCTCCTGAACTCTCCCTCGTTCTTTTAAGTTCTTGAAAAATAACTTACCAGTGTGGTGGTGGTCTTCCAAGGATGACAACAATCCTAGATAAAGTTTCTCTTTGTCAGTGTAATTCTCTGTCAGATCACTGTTGTGCCATATTTTATTGCTGAGCTGATAATATATAAGTATTTGAACAGGGTGCTCAGACCTGCTGAGTAGAAACTCGGAGCTCAGTATTTGTAGTGATGAGAAAGGTTCCTTAGTCTCTTCTCTGGTTTCCTTACAGACAGGTTATAAGTGTTATTAGTTTTTTTTTTTTAATTCATTCGTAGAGCTTGTTTTCTTAAACTTTCTTTTCCTTCTGAATATATTTGCTTGTAGGAAAACTAGTAGAAAATAGAGTTTGCTACCTTCTGCAAAAGAAACCTTGGATTAAATGGTTAGTAGAGGTACCTGTCAGAAATTGCTTCTATTGACAGTCCTCCATATAAAGATTCTAATGAAGAATTCAGTATAATAAAAGTGTATGACAGCTCAAAAGATATCTGTGACCTGGGTTCCGGGAAAAACTTTTACACCATTAAAAATCTTCAAGAGAGAAGGGAAAAGGCAGTTAATGTGACTAATATTTTCATAACTCATTTTAAGAGTGAACTTATTTTTTTAGCTGAGTTGGAAACTCAGGTAAGATCATAATAAGGAATAACTTGAAGTTTATAGAGTAAACAAACATACAAAAGCTGTTAGGACAGTGGAATTAGTGGATATTAAGGTTGAGAAGACTGTGTTTTTTAACATGCTGTAGGTTAAACACTAATAGAAATCTGAATTTCATACCGTATATATGCATGTATGTGTGTTCATATAGATTTAAAATTAAATTATCTGTGTTGAGATTTATTCCCTGAGTAGGAAATAACATGATCTTGCAAGAAAATATCGAGGTAGTGAGTTCTATTACTGCTAACACAACAAACAAAACCAGGAACAATTTAACCCCGCAAGCTTCTGTATTTGCACCGATTTCTTGAAGACAAAATTCAAAATTTTGAAAGTTAATTATTGGGAAACGTATAAAAGAAAAAAAAAAAATGGTAGTTTCTATTTTTTTTCCCATATGTGCCTGTCATCTTCATGGAAGACTTAGGTTCAGTCCCACAACCGTGTAAAGACATCGAAACTATGAATATTTGTGATTTTGTTTTGGATTGTAGCTGTTTTGTATACACTGCTTTTGATATCTCTGGCACTGTACGTATTCTCAAGCAATTTTTTGCAGTTATTAGCAGCAACGTAGGAGCTCTCATCTTTTGTTAATGCTAAAGTATTTCATAAACAGGCTAAGTACTTTTTTTGCATAGTCCTGTGTGTCTCACTGGAAGGATAATTATTGTTTTCATATTACTTTCTGGTGATCTCAGGAAGGATACACACATGCACAGAAGGGAAACAGGGCGTGAATACAAAAATAATATTACGTCTCCAGCTAATAATGCTGTAAGTGGTGGCGTCAGTTTTTTTTTTTTCTTGCATTCATTTTGGTTTGTTTGTATCTTACTGCAGTTTTTATCACATCTATTTAAATTCTAATTCTGATTTCCGTAGGACCTGTTCACTTGAGAGTGTAAATCGCACTGATTTATATCTACCTGCTTACATAATAAAATACATATAATACAGTTTCTTAGAATTCAGTAGGACTGTTCTCTTGAACAGTAATCAAATTAGAAATATTCAACATATATCACATACTGGCTCATTATGGGAGGTACTACTACAGCTTCTTCCCACGCTTGCTTTAGCACACCCGTAAAGTCTTTACAAATTCTGTTAATTTATAACAGTGTGTTTTAGGAGTCAGATCCATGTCACTCTTACTTCTTTCCCTTGATCATTACACTTGAAAAACTGGTCTCGGTGAAGTCCCTGCCCCAATTAACTATTTATAGACAGTGGTTTCTTAGTTCTTCAAAACTACTCATTTTCTTCTCTCTTTCTCCAGCACTTTGAATTTGTGATATATCCAATAGTTTTGACAGATTTAAATTTCTCAAACATTGAATTCTTAAAATGCCTCTAAATTCTACATATTTCAAATTGTGACAGAAACCTTCAAACAAATGCAGAATCTGTGAACAGTTATCAAATTTATTTAAATATAAAAAATTCACTGTGTTTGGCACCGCAAAGTTCTTCTGCTGATGTTGCCCTCCTGGGATGTAGTACACAGCTTTGTTTTCTGCTTGATGGTTGTCTGGGCAGAATGGTCCAGATTAATTACTAAGATTCCCACCAGACCTATTTTCTACGGTTCATTTTCACGGTCTTTTCAGGCAAGGATATCATCATTAAGTTTTAGATTTTTGCAACTAAGTGGTACTTTCTGACTATAAAAATAGTTGAATTTAATATAGATGGATCAAGCATTTGCATTTTATTAGAGAATAAATGCTGCTGCAGTGAAATTTACTTTGTACGATACATATTGTTACACATATTATATTAGTTGAGTCAAAAATAACAAGTATTTTAGGTCCTATTAGACCTCTTAGGAACAGGATAGGAATTTTTGGCTGGATCAGTGATTTGGAACTGTCAGTAAACTGAAAGGTAACACCATTAGAATGTTTATAAGGGATCAGCCGGTGGCAAGATGGTAATGGCAGCAATTATTTTGGTGGTTTGGCAATTGTATTCAAACAGCACTTACTCAAAAATTTAAAATTTTCAGTTGTTTCTTTCCCTTCAAGATTCAATTTTTTTTTTTTTTATAATTAAAAGTGTTATTATTTATTAAATTGTCAGCATTAGTTATGGTATCTGTTATTAGTAGGTATTAGTATCTGGTAACATACAGGTGCAACATTTGAAAGTAGGAGATTGGAAGCGCTGTATCTAACTTTAATTTACACGTAATGTATTTATACTCTTTTAATGTATTTGTGAGATTTCATACTCTTTTTCTTCCTCATATTTTTGTCAGAATAAGTCAAACACAACCTCGTCCACGCTCAGAACTGCTCCATACAGAATGTTAGCAGAAAAAAATCTTAAAATCCAGTCTCTGTGGTTATAACTCAAAAAATTTCAGGGCAAAAGGTTTTTATCAGCCGTTTCCAGTGATTCCTTTTTGTGATGTATTTATAAATTAACTCTCTTCCAAAATGTGTTCATATAATACAATGATCGTGTAATTCTTTTTCATGACATCTTAAGGATTCAGATCCATCAAAAAAATCCCCACAGTGTGTGTGGAACCAAGATTTTAAAACTTAATCACCAGGCAGGATGGTTTAGTGTACAAAACCAGAAGCATAATAGTAGCTGTCGACTTACTGGTTTTGGTTTACTTGCAGATCATAAGAGTAAAATCAAATAGTGTTGACCCGATACACATTTTTACTTTTTCATGAGCTGAAAGTTCGTTCTTATTTTTGAGCTCTTCAAATATTTCTTTTTTATTTTCTTCCTGAAATTGAATTTTCTTTGACAGAAAACTTTAAACTAAAAAAACCAAGCAAACAAACAAAAACAAACCCTAAACATCTTGCTTTAAATTTTGCAAATAAATATTTTATTACTAGCAATAAGATTTTTAGGTACTTTGGGAGAGAGCAACTAAAAGAATTAGATTAGCAGTATTAACACAATTTTATAAAATAATATTTTTCTTTATCCTTCTGTAACACTAACCTTGAGGACCCAGTGGGCTGCAATATGATGTGCTTTTTAACCTGTCAGGATTAAACCGTGCAGTCTACTTCTTGGAAAGAATCAGAAGTATCTCAAGAATTAAGTGGGGAAGAAAAATTAAGTGCTTGATATAGACCCAGAAATTAGTCTTTTTCAAGCACTTCCCTGGCAGGCACGTATAACGAAAATTTTGAATGTTATATTTTTGCAA
The DNA here is from genome assembly GCA_008658365.1 of Alca torda. NCBI lineage: Eukaryota > Metazoa > Chordata > Aves > Charadriiformes > Alcidae > Alca > Alca torda. The sequence continues at coordinate 78,566,263 of CM018079.1, read as the reverse complement.
GCAACATACATGAAAATACTTGTTTAGGATATTGGCCATTACAGTGATGATGCAAGTTAGTTTGGTAGAACCAGCAGTAGTTGGAAGGCGAGTTGTTAAAATCAGTTTTAACTACTGCCATTTCATTACAAATAATCCACACATTTCTAATTTCAAAATTAGGATCAGCGTGATAATTTTGAACCTGTATGATGATGATACTGAAGCTGGCATTACCTACCACCTGCTGGAAAAGCTGTTAACTGCGGTAGTATTTATAGACTTTCCTGTATCTGTTATTTTATTTTACGGCATGGTACTTATGAGTCAAGTTCTGGGGCCTTTCGTGATTATCACAGAATCACGGAATTTTTCAGAGTTGGAAGGGACCTCTAGAGACCATCTAGTCCCACTCCCCTGCTAAAGCAGGATTGCCCAGAGCACATCACTCAGGGCTGCATCCAGGCAGGTCTTGAAAATCTCCAGAGAAGGGACTCCACACCCTCCCTGGGCAGCCTGTTCCAGGGCTCTGTCACCCTCCCTGTAAAGAAGTTTTTCCGTGTATTTGAACGGAACTTCCTATGTTCCAACTTGTGCCCATTGCCCCTCGTCCTGTCATTGGGAACCATTGAGAAGAGTCTGTCTCCATCCTCCTCCAACCCACCCTTTAGATACTTGTATGCCATAATAAGGTCTCCCCTCGGCCTTCTCTTCTCCAGGCTAAAGAGTCCCAGCTCTCTCAGCCTTTCCTCATAAGGGAGATGCTCCAATCCCTCCATCATCTTAGTTGCCCTTCGCTGGACTCGCTCCAGCAGTTCCCTGTCCCTCTTGACCTGGGGAGCCCAGAGCTGGACACAGTATTCCAGTTGTGGCCTCACCAGCGCCAAGTAGAGGGGGAGAATGACCTCCCTCGACCTACTGGCCACACTTTCCTATGCAGCCCAGGATTCCATTGGCCTTTTTGGCGACAAGGGCACATTGCTGGCTCATGGATAATTTACTGTCTACCAAGACCCCCAGATCCTTCTCCTCAGAACTACTTCCCAGCAGGTCCACCCCTAACCTATACTGGTGCTTGGCATTCTTCCTCCCCAGGTGCAGGACCTTACACTTGCTTTTGTTGAACCTCATTAGGTTCTTCTGTGCCCAGCTCTCCAGCCTGGCCAGATCATGCTGGACGGCAGCGTGGCCCTCTGGAGTGTCAGCCACCCTTCCCAGTTCGGGATCATCAGCAAACTTACTGAGGATACACTCTGTCCTCTCATCCAGGTCATTAATGAATACATTGAACAAAATTGGACCGAGTATTGGCCCCTGGGGGACACCACTGGTTACAGGCCTCCAACTAGGCTCTGTGCCACTGATCACAACCCTCTGAGTTCTGTCACCCAGCCAGCTCTCAATCCACCTCACTGTCACCTCATCTAGCCCACACTTCCTCAGCTTCCTAATGAGGATGTTATGGGAGACAGTGTCAAAAGCCTTGCTAAAGTCAAGGTAGATGACATCTACGGCTCTCCCCTCATCCAACCAACCAGTTACAACATCATAGAAGGCCATCAAATTGGTCAAGCATGATTTACCCTTGGTAAATCCGTGGTGACCACTTCCAATAACTTCCTGTTCCTCAACGTGTTTGGAGATGACATCCAGAATGAGTCGCTCCATTACTCCCAATTACTCCCAATACAGCGAATAAGGACAAGAAAATAAAGTACACTACCCTCCCTGAGAAGTTCAAGAGACCTCTTTAAGCCCTGCTCATCTTGTGAAGGGAGCTCCTGTTGCCTCATGGCTCAGGCTCCATTTCTGGTTGAAGCACATCACGTATCTCCATGGGTGGGCATAGGATTAGGCAACTGACTCTTCAGGGAACTTCTTCAAGCACAACGGAGTTTTTGGCCTTGTCAAAGCCTTTCTGAGGAGGAAGCACAGCTTTAATGACAAGCAAATGCATCTTCAGGCTTTTCATTATCTGTCATTTCCTCGTCACTTCACACTAAATGATGACAGTTTAGGTGCGGTGCTGTTATTCTATTTTTGAAGGATTTTCTTGGAGAGCATGTTTGATATTGGAATAATCAAAGAAATATACTGCAGCACCTTTTTTTCTAAGAGATCGTGTGATTTCTATGTGAGATGACCCAGTCTTCGATACTTTGTTAGATCAAAATACGTCATTCTTTTGATCTTTAAGATGAAAAAAAAGGAATGTTGTTTTGAACTTGTTATGTTTTTATCTAATATCTTAAGTAAACATTGGTTATGCTTATTTAGCAGATGAGAAATAAAATGCGAGATGCTTATAACTATTTTTATTTCTACTATGTGGGGTTAATTAAATGAGAGGCAAAAGAGCAGAGTCTTAACACCTTAAACCTGATCCTACTATGCTGGGTGTGCCATTTTAATCATGGAAAGCGCATTATCATTTCATATGATTTGCATGTGCATATGCAATTTATATAATCGGATGTGCCTGCCTGTTTCTCACAGGCAGGGTTTAGAAATACAGTTTTAAAGTCTAGACGCTACTCCTTAAAAAGCAGAACCGGACTTGACCTGACTGCATGTAACTAATTAGGAGATGAGCTGGCGAAAAGTCTTTCGGATGTGGTGGCTGATGGCCTACATCCATCTTCACTTTACCTCTCTTGCTTGGTCAGAGGGGGCTAACTCTCATCTTGTTTCTAAAGGAGTTGTGTATATGTATATCTTTTTCTTACGACTGTAAGTTTTAGTGTAAATACAGTTTTTCACGTGTATTTTACTGGGCTAATGCAGCTTTGTTTCTTCCACCACTATGATTTTGTAATTTAAAGTAAAATATAACTAAATATAAGCTTATGTAACCCAATGCTGCATTGTTATGCTATTCAATAAGCAGCACATCTGGCTGAGGTAGAACCAGATGTTACTCCAATTGGAATCTTAATTGGAGTAACAATTGTTGTAATGTGGAGGCTTAAGGACTAAGACGTAAAATTCTTGTTGTTGACCCTTAGCCCTTACATGAGAGGTACAAGGATCATATAAACTGGAGAAAATCTCTGGTGCATCTCAGTGCTTGCTTCTAGGGTTATTTCTGAGTCCTGCTCACGCAACAGTCATGCACATTGATGTGTTAAATATAAATCTTATTTTTCTTCTTTCAGTAACTATCAGTACTTCAAGAATGGAAGAATTTTAAAAAACATAAAATGAAACCATGCAAATAGAACCCTCCTACTGGTATCTTGAAAAAAACACCTTTCTGATCACACTAACATGCTAAATCTGCTTCCGAGAGAAGTGGGAATTCAAAACTGTAATAAGTTCAGTACTGTTCAGCTAGCATGTATGTATTTGTTATACTTCAGCACATTGTCATATTTCATTTTTTTTTCTTATATCTTTTTATTTTGTCATATTTCATCATGACTCGTAGTTCCTAGTGAAAATATGGCACTGTAGAAAACAACAGTTCTGTTGCAGGACTGACTCAACAGTTATTGACTATCAAATAAAATCTGTATTTTTTTTTTTTCTTTGACTGAACCATCTTACAAATTAACTCAATAACTTAATAGTAAACTGGTATCAGAATAATTATTTTTTAATCAGAGTAAGTTTCTTTTATCCTAGTAAGTTTTCTTAGTAATTGAAAAATTATCTTCTGCTTGATGTGGCTCACTTGCACAGAACAGTTATGGTGTAAGTGAGTGAATTTGAATCCTTTGATTTTAAGCAGGTAAAAATTGCAAGTTTTTTTCCTCATAGTGTCATCTGTACTGCACCTTATGTACTAATATATAGATACATAGATCTATATATTCTAATACAGTTAGATATATTGTTTTTTATTTTTATTTCCAATTATGTAAACTTTCCAACATTTTGTTTTATTAGTATTCCAAAAAGTCCTGCATCTGTCTGTATGACCTACAGCTATTGTAGGGAATACCTTCATAGAATCATTTAGGTTGGAAGAGACCCTTGGGATCATTGAGTCCAACCATCAACCCCACTCTACAAAGTTCTCCCTTACACCATATCCCCCAACACCACATCTAAACGAGTCTGAAACACATTCAGGGATGGTGACTCCACCACCTCCCTGGGCAGCCTATTCCAGTGTCTGACCACTCTTTCTGAGAAGAATTTTTCCCTAATGTCCAGCCTAAACCTACCCTGCTGCAGCTTGAAGCCATTCCCTCTTGTTCTATCGCTAATCACCTGTGAGAAGAGACCAGCACCAACCTCTCTACAATGTCCTTTCAAGTAGTTGTAGAGAGTGATGAGGTCTCCCCTCAGCCTCCTCTTCCTCAAACTAAACAGTCCCAGCTCCTTCAATCGCTCCTCATAAGGTTTATTCTCCAGGCCCTTCCCCAGCTCCGTTGCCCTCCTCTGCATTCGCTCCAGCACCTCGAGATCTCTCTGGTATTGAGGTGCCCAAAACTGGACACAATACTCAAGGTGTGGCCTCCCCAGTGCTGAGTGCAGGGGAACAAGCACCTCCCTGCTTCTGCTTTTGTACTTAAACTTCTTTAATAATATTTGATGCCCTTCCCATTAAAAAAAAAAAAAAAAAAAAAAACAAAAAAAAACAGAAAAAACAAAAAAAAACAAAAAAAACCCCACAAACTAAAAAGAGGAGGAGGATTAGTGTCTCTTTATGTTAATACTTAGCTTTTTTTTTTTTTTTTACTAATGAGTTTTTTCATATATTCTAGTGTTTCTATGCAGAGTCATGCTTTTTGGGCCCACATACCATCAAAATTTCAGTGCGTCTTCTGTCAGCAGAGAGAAGTTTGCTGGCAGTGTTCTGGTTCTGGTTGTACACTTGCTGCCAGCCGTCTCTGTAGGTGGCCATCTGCAATGCTGGTTATAGTACGACCAAGAGGTCTCAATAGCAACTGAGGTCTCAATTGAGGTCCCAATAGCAACCGCCTCCACCGACCGTGTGGCTGTAGAGCTTTCCTGCTCCTTGTCGTGAAGAACGTACACTCCCCCTGATGTTTAGAGGCAGGGTAGCATTTTGTATTTCATGGTTCAGCACACAGCAGTTACTCGTTGACTGTTTCGGCAATGCCACCCCTCTGGGGATTCAGGCTGCAATTCGGTCCCGACTCTGTCAGTCAGAGAGGGTGTTCCTAATGCACCCTTAGTTAGCCCAGTGAGCTATATCCAGAAGATATCTGGATGGAATTCAAGAAATATCCGCCACGGCAGTGCTATTTTAAGAGAGTTTGTTTAGTTGGGCATGAATGGTAGTGTCAGGAGAGTAAATTACCCTGATTTTTCCTTTGTGCCACAAGCTATACTGCTCACTGTATTCAAGTTTAAAAGGAGCTGCGATGTCTCCGTACTACATATGGAGTATACATATGTACACTCACTATTTAGTTACCTGAAATGATTATAAAATAGAAGGTGTTCTCAAAGCACTTTTATTATAGTGCCATGAAAGTTTTTCAGAGATAATACTGTGCAAAATTTTCATAAACTGCAGTTTGGGGCAGAAAATATTATGGACACACAAATGTGTGTGTTCTGTACCTTGCTAGGATAACAATGCAGCATGGGGAACATTGAAGGATATTAAACCAACTGTTACTTAGACAATATGGAAAGATAAACAGTGCTGTTGTTATTATTGCATGTTTCTCGGGTTCCACAGAAATAATAGTTTTCTAGTACATTCAAATGTCTTACTAGTAATCCAGAAACATCCAGGAGACAATCATAAATGCCAGTAAAAAATACAAAACACAAAAGGAGATAGAAAGGTTCTGAAACTGTTCACAGACTATAGCATGTAGAAGTTATGTACCTGTACAACTTTATGATTCTGTACAAATACAGATTATATTAAAAAAAAAAAAATGATTGACGTACAAAACAAACCTGAAATTTGCTTAATTTTTCAGATTTTTGCCTGTAGTTATTCCAGTTCAGTCAAGAATTCCTTTGGTTTTTTTTTTTTTTTTTTAAACCAGAACTACACTGTATTTTGTGATGATTAATGAAATTCTGATTTAAAAGTAATTTTAAAGAATAGACAAATCTTCTAGCTCCAAGGAAAAACAGCAAATAATAATAATAATAATAATGAGTTAATTCAAAGCCCAGCTGGATAATAACCTGTTGCCAGAAACTTTTAAAATATGTATCCATCATCGTCAAGTATTAATGTGAACAAATCTATTGGAACTATCAGTGGATATTTATATTTGGTCTTAATTTTCTGGAGTTTGGTATATCTCACAATATTTTAGTAGTATTCTAGGGTATTTTTAGTTTGGCTGGTTAAAGTAATTAAGCCAACATATCTCCTTCTGTCGTTCTGTGCTTTTTTCTAAATACCAAGTTCTAGCCAAATACTTGCTTCAGTCACATTAGAAGTAAGATACGTTTAGGTATAATTTTTCTCAATTCAAAATACTTATAGAATCATGGAAGCATAGAATAGTTTGGGTTGGAAGGGACCTTTAAAGGCCATCTAGCCCAACCCCCAATTTCCCTTGCCCAATCATAGCATGGTTGAGGTTGGCAGGGTCCTCTGGAGGTCTTCTGGTCCAACCCCCCTGCTCAAGCAAAGGCCCCTCGAGCCAGTGTCCAGATGGCTTTTGGATATCTCCAAGGATGGAGGCTCCACAACCTTTCTGGGCAGCCTGTGCCAGTGCTCCATCACCCTCAGAGTGTAGAAGCGTTTCCTGATGTTCAGAAGGAACCTCCCACGTTTCAGTCTGTGCCCCTTGCCTCTGGTCCTGTCACTGAAAGGAGCCTGGCTCTGTCCTCTTTGTACCCTCCCTTCAGACATTTATTTATTTTGAGTCTTCTGATCTTTCCTTTGCATTGCACGATGCTGTGTATTCTAGAAGATGCTGCCAGATTTCATAAAGAATTTTCTGATCACAAAGAACATGGGAAAGCTGTATCTGAGTTTAACGTTGAATTGTTCCCAATTTTGTTACAAATGCTTTCTTGGGTTTTTACATGTTTCAGATGGTTTTGGTCATGATATTAAAATGGTGGCGTTTCTGCTCAAAGAATTAAAGACAAGTATTAATTTTCTAAGTATAATTAGTCATATCAGGCTTCTAAATCACTCATATAGCGTTCAAAGACTTACTAAGGCTGTCTTGTTTTTTTTACATACTTGCTAAAATACATAGGAAATACATTTGAATTTAAAAGAAGTTTGGCTAATAATTCACTTCCAAATGTATTTTAAAGCTATCAAGGCAATTTAATTTTCTCATAACAATTCGTTTAAATTTAGTCCATGAATCAGGTGTTGTTTATGGTTCTGTTATTCAGGCTTTTCATTATCTCTTTATCACGGTGGCTCAGATATTTAGATGCTCCAGAGACTACTTAAAATTCCAATCGTGCTGCAGTCCTTTCAGACATATGTCAAGGTCTCCGGAGTGGTTCCAGAGAAGGGCAACGGAGCTGGTGAGGGGTCTGGAGCACAGGTCTTGTGAGGAGCGGCTGAGGGAGCTGGGGGTGTTCAGCCTGGAGAAAAGGGGGCTTAGGGGAGACCTTCTCGCTCTCTACAGCTCCCTGAAAGGAGGGTGTAGCCAGGGCGGGTCGGTCTCTGCTCCCAAGGAACAGGTGATGGGACAAGAGGAAACAGCCTCAAGTTGCACTAGGGGAACTTTAGATTGGATATTAGGATAAATTTTTGCACTGAAAGGGTTGTCAAGCATTGGAATAGGCTGCTGATGAAGTGGTTGTGGCACCATTCCTGAAGGTATTTAAAAGACGGGTAGACATAGTGCTTAGAGATATGTTTTAGTGATGGTTTTTGTCAGAGTTAGGTTGATGGTTGGACTTGATGATTTGAAAGGTCCCTTCCAACCCAGGCGATTCTATGATTCTATGAAGGTCAAAATTCCATCCAAGTCAAGGTGATTGCTCAGGCTTGTATGCTAAATAGATACCATATGACAGTGGAGTAACTGGCATCGTAACCAGTTGCTTTTGATTACTTGGTCTTGATGACTATCCTCAATTTACAGCAACTAGAGGGAAAGGTGTAGCCTGAGCTCGTGAGCTTTGAGTTATATCAAAAAGGTAGAACTTATGTGTTGTCATAACCCTTAAAAAATACGTAACCCTAGAATTTTCCTTAAAAGCCAGGTCTAGCAATCACTTTTCCAATTCCATCTGGTAATTTTTGAACCTACTGAACCAAACGTCACAGTGAAACAGAAGTCTTAAAGTTGTAATACTCCTTTAAGTTTCAAAAAGTTAATGACTGTATAGAATGATTGGTCAGGCATCTGGACGTGACCTCCGCACCACCTACAGTTAAGTTTGACTTCAGACCAGCTTGGGTCTGAAGGTGCATTTAGCGCTCTTTTCTAGCCCACTTTCTGGTTTAATTTCATCCTAAAGGATTTGCGTGCACCGGGACTTATCTGTAAAGGAAGCCGAAGCGTAAGAAGTATCTGGGATCAGGAGACGAGCTTCAGAAATGCACTCCTGGTCAGAAGTAAAATGCCAGTGTGGACACATGTTAAATACACTCGCTACCTGTGAGGCAATTTGTTCGTGTGCATGAGAAAGTGAAGGCTCAGAGGCCAGGGAGATCCGAGCCGTGAGCAATAACTGGCAGGTTCTGGGGTAACAAGGAGCTATGGAGCATCTCTGATCTTGTGCGCAAGCTGAAGGAAAGAGGAGGATTAAGATCCATGGAAAGGGCGCTTGGAACACGGGAATTCATAAAGCAAGCTATACGTAGGGCAGTCTCTTCCTCAAAGTGTTTGTAGCCACACTTTCCTTTATACTTTTAAATTTTCAGACGACTTTCCTTAACTTAGCTCTTTTCACTCAGTTTTTCCAAGCTGGTCGTTGCACGGTTTCAGTCATGCTCACTTCCCGCTGTCCTGAATGTCCCTGGTTTTATTCTTTATACATTTTCATTTTATCTGTCCGTGTTTTGTCTATTATCAGACGGATTCCTCAGTCCACTTACCATTATGAAGAAGATAAAACTTGGATACGGCCTTTCTTGTCAGAGTGAACACTGTGGCGACTGCACGGTAGAGGAGAAGCAGCAGCTGCGAAAGTTCTTTCCTGGTTTAAGTTATAGACAGTGGTGAAAAACTTGCACATTTAATTTTGGAAAATACTGATGAAACGGAACTGTAGGCATTGTTACTAATTCTGCCTGTAACATATGATAAATCCAAGTTGCGTTAGTTAAGACTGTGTAAGAAAGAAAAGAAGAAAAGTTGCTTTTTAAAGATAAATAGATGTTTCCTGATGTTAATTTCTTGTGTTTGTTTCAATTCTACTCATATTTGCATTAATTGTATATTGCTTCAGTTGTCAGGCATTCCAAGGCAATGTCAAGCAGTAGCTTTAGGAAAGTAGCAAATTCATTATATTTTCCTTTAAGTCTGAAAATTGTGGTACTGTGATTCAGTGATTTCTGAATCATTTAACTGGTCTGTGATACTTTTGTTGACTCTAAGTATGCTTAAGATCCCTACTTATATTTGTTTAGAAATAGAGGTATAAATGAGTACGTTAACTACCAATATTTGTGTACGAAATGGTTTCTAATACACCTTTTAAGTTCTTCAGATAAAGTCTGTGACTTTACGAAACTCTAAGCTTTCTTGTCATTGTGGGTTTACTGATTACAAAACGGAGGCATAAATTTCTTGATTTATTGGATCAGTGGATATTCCCACTGAGTTATAAAGAACAAGTTTTAGGGTATGTGAATACTAGGTGAATGCTTCATTTTTTCCCAATATTGAATTATTGTCAAGATGCAATAATACAGTCATGTTCTTTTGCAGGCATGGTGACTTATATATCTTATTGTATCATATCACATCACATCAGAAGATGGGGTTTTTTTAAATTGATGTGATTCTCTTTCTTTTTTCTTTCCCATAAGAGTTGTGAGTAGTTTTTTGAAACACATTCAACGCAGATTTTCCCGTTTATTTTATTCATGCAAGCATGTTTCCATGGAGACAACGCCAGGGTTCATTTCCGCTGCGGTTCTAGACAGTCATTTATCTGTAGATCAACAACACAAATCAACTTTTCTGCATGTTGTGGCAGTTCTAAGGCAATTAGTTCACGGGCTGTATCTAAAATTCATTTCCATGTTTGCATTTACACACGCAGGCATAGGATGTCGCTCCTTGAAGAGCAGCACAAAACCACTGTTCACTTTTTATGCATTTAGACATTTGGGTGCAGGTACAGGTATATCAATATTAGGGAATGCTGGAGGACTTCTGCTGCATAATGCTGATCCCATGTTGGAAGAAAGACACAAGGCCCTGCCATTTTCTTTGAACTCTTTGCTCCTTCCCCGACATCAGAGCAAAAACTGCACTCTCAGCTGTAGACCAATATTGTGAAGTTTGCTGCGGGGAGAGCTTGGCCTCTGGCTGTAAGTACATGGCTTAAGATTTTCCAGCACTGGTGGCCCATAGGCAAAGTGGTGCAGAAGTGTCGCACATTGCTCAGTCTTCTCAAGAACATGTTGACCGTATCCAATGGCACTGTAGTTTATCAATATTGCGTTTTACAGCGTTCTGCCGAGAATATGTATTACTCGACAAAAGCCATGTGGAGGGTGTTGGAGGATATAAAGCTTGCTGAGGTGATACTGGTGAACTGTACAGGGTGTTACAAGTGGGTGCCTGCTGACCTGTTCCTTAAAATGATCGGACAGGCGCCCTCCTGCAGCTTAGGTTAGGAAAATAAGATTCTTGTGTGTTCAGTTTAGTTCTCTATACTCTATGAAGGGATTTATTTCCCCTCTTTTGTCAGTATTTTTGAATATAGTTACAATGTTCTGACTAATTTTTTGTAACTATTGACTAGTCATAGTTATGTATACTTAAACTAATGGAACTGTGGCTGTTGTTTTGATTGAACTAGAAAAAAAGTATATTTCAATAAAATGAAACAAAAAAAGACCAAAACCAGAACCACAACAGCTCAAGGAACTTATCTGCTTGCAATTTCTTTCTTTCAAATTAGTTGAAATTCAGCAGAGATTAAAAAGTGATCTCTAGCGGCAGCCAGGGAGATACCCAGAGCAATCGCACGCTCCAGCTTCCCTAAGAAACAGCAAGTCAAAAACCGACAAAATGTTTTTGTTAGGCTTGTTAACCAGTATTTTGCAAAATGAAGTTATTTACCAAAACAAGTATAATAGAAACCGAGATAGTAAATGAAACAGCACAAAACAAAAAAGAAAGAATTAATAAGATGAATGCTGGTTATAGAATAGTTTCTTACCATTGTCATTGAATCTAAGTATATTCTAGTTGGCGGTCCAGAACAGCTCTTCGATGGTCAGGTTTTGATGAAATTCTTGTATACTACTCGGGAACAATCAAAGGGTTGGTGTTTTTTTCACGTATGGGTTCTCTGACCCGCTGCTCTATGATTCTTTTCAAGAATGTAGTCTCCAAGCACTCTGGAGGAGTGTGCTATACATTATAGAAAGTAAGCGTAAAGTTCTAGGAAAAATAGTTTTCCTAGCTTGCACTCTTTGAAAATAAAATTTGCACGTTTAGTAATAAATAAGAAACTGCAAAGCTGAAGCGATGTCTTTATGCTCACGTTTTGTTTTCCTGATTTTCTGAATGTGTTAATTATTCCGCAAGTTATGCTAATGGCTACCTTGTACCATGAATAAAATACTGTGTTTTGATTTTCTTAAGCTATCTCCAGTAAGCTTAGTTTGCACATGTTGTCAGCTTCATCTATTAGTTTTTAGGCGTTTTACAACTAAAATGTCTCGGGTTATCTTTCCAATTTAAATGCTGAAAAGAAACTAGAAGGGTTTTGCAATCCATCTGTCTGTATAATTATACTATGATTTAAATTGCTTGGTAATAGCAGTATTAGTAGTCTGCATTCCTTGAGGCACGGATGTAAAGCATAACCTGTCTTACTCGTGTAAAATCGACCATATGTCATCATAATACATATCACATTTTCCGTCTAGTCTTTGGGAAACTGTTTAGAAGAAAGTAGAGGTATTTGTATTGCTTATTTTGTAAGGTTTAAATGAATATTCAGTATAGAATACAAAGTATTTTAATCCAGTTTCAGATACTTGCTGTTTCTTTTAAAGTGTAATAATTAAATTCCATGCTTGATGGTTACAATTTTTCACTTCCTTTTCTTGTTAATTCTCTCTAGACTGACAATAATCTTTGCACTTGTTAAAATGCGACGTGAAATATATTTTGGTACGAAATTAGAGGAACAAACCCTTTTATTCGTTAAATATATTTGAGTTTTGCATTGTATTACTAGAATTACTTTTACAAAAGAAACTGGACAGTCCTGAGCTATTCATTAAGGGGATTCTTGCCTTACTTTAACTCTATGATGAAGATGAAAGAGTCTTGCTGAAAAGTACGGCCCTAGTTGTGTCATTAAAGCCTGAGGGTGGAAAATTTTTAGGTTATTCTAGACCAGTCTATATGGGACGAAGCCAGGCCGCAGTTCTTTAAACACTAGGAAAGGCAGTTGAATAATGCTAAGTTGAAAATACATATTTGAAGCAGGACCGTAAGCTTACACGGTATCATAATTTTTTCCAACTCATGTGCATGGTCTTAACAGAGCTACAGAGATTTTACATGTTTATATATAGACTTCTAAATAATTATAAAGTTTACACTAGAAGGCACTTACAAGCTTTGAGATTTTTTTTTTTTAATTGATTGGTATCATTTACAGAACAAGTAAGTGTTACGTAGGTATAGCTTTTGCTTAAAACCCCCTTTTTTTTTGTTGGAATTAGTATACAAACTGTGATTCTTCCATGAAGTCAATAATTTTTTAGGCTTTATTGGAAGAAATACATATGATGGCATAAGGGAAGAGTATTTCATATTTCCAAATATATATATATATATATTTGAAATGAAAAGGAATTTGAGCAGTGAAATATGATGCTGAAAGGCTATAGATCCAATGGATGCTTTCTAATTTGTCAGATCCTAAACATTCAGATTCCTACATTCAATTTTGTGGAAGAAGACAGTGATATATCAAATATATTGCATATTGGGATATATCAAGTAAGTCAAAATATTGAGGCCAAGTTGACAAGATAAGATATAAATGGTTAATGCTTTTAAGGATTTTATTTTTTGGTACTCTTTTTCATGAGGTTCGTAATGCAACTAAATAATTAAGCATTTTTTCATATTGATGGAGTTAGACTCTACTAGATGGCTAAAGTGTCTTAAAGGTAAATGCTACACTATAAAAACATAGACTGGTATAGGAGATTAAAGGAGGTGATGTGAGTGTTGTGAGTGCTCTGGCGGGTGACCAGGAGAACAGTCTAGAGGTACAGACCACATTGTCCTCTTTTCGTTTTCTGTGCCTTCTCCACATGAGCCAAAAGAGGAAGGTAAATTTGCCTGTCCCCAAGCCACACTGAGACTCCCTTCACTATTGAATTACATCTTACCATCTTGTTTTATATATTTAAAAAAACACCCAAAACACAGTGATTTTTTTTTTTCTTAAGGAAATACTTTTAGCTAGGAATATATTTTTAGCAAGGTTTCTTTACAGATTGTCCTTAAGAGTTTTCCAGGTCTTGATGAATATACTTACTAAAATTTCTGCACTACTTTTGCCATTTAATACAGACAGCTCCACTTTTGTGTTTTTTTCCCCATTAGGAAGAATAAAAGAATAAAAAGGATAAAACATTAAAAGGATATATATTTTTTTTTTTTTCTAATTAAGTGCTCATGGGGGAAAAAAACCCATGTCAGAGTGAAGACCTAGGCATAGTACTATCAAGAATTTTGGAAGGCAGTTTTAAGATACTACGTTTTGAGCAATATACCGCAAGACTGGAACAGATTGATCTCGTTACACACATTCGAGACATTTCTTTGAGAATACTGAACATCAAGTAGGAGATCAAACGTATCTCAAAGTGTCTCATTACAATTCTTAAACAGATGTCTCATTTAGTCTGGTCACTTTTAATGAGTGGATGTAGAAGTTTTTTAAAAAAAATTCCCTACAGGGAGATTTCATGGATGTGCTGTTGCTACTGGATCAAGTGAGACAGATTTCCAAATTTGTTTGCTGGAAGCGTGTCATATTTTCATCACAAAAGCAAACACAAACTCTGAAGATAACGCCTAGTGACAGTTCATCTTGAAATGTCTTGTGGATGTCAAAGAGGTGGAAGCTAGATAAGTGAGGGAGAAGAGAGTGAAAAATCAGTGATAAAGCTTTTTTGTATCTATCTGAGCTGTTGGTGTATCAGAGTGGATGTTGCACCCGTGGGGACAAAGCGAACATTATAATCTGACATATCGTTTAAAAAGAAATCACTGAATCTCACCGAATGTCTTTTACTGATTCTGATTCGCTCTATGAATTTTGGAAATGCATATGTACCACATGGGTACATACTGTCTTGAAAGGTTAAACCAGGAAAAACGGTTGGGTTTTGGTGACTTTTTTTGAAAAATTATTAATGTAGGTTTTTGGGGAGGTGTGGGTAAGGTATTGTTTTGAGGCTGGGGGCAAACCGTTCATTTTTCTAACAGAGGTGGTAAATTATTAACTGACTGACATAATTCCAGAGAGCTCTGTTATCTGCTTTTCTGACTCTCATGGATCTGTAGGACCAGTGGTCACTTGGGAATAGCTGGGGCCTTGACAGTAATGGAAAAGTTTTCTGTATCATTGATGTTGTTATTCAGCAATACGGAACAACAGTCACTGTTCCGTGCTGGGCTCCATGGGGCATTCCCTGCTCAGGGAGAATCCCCGAGTGGGAAGCCAAGCCAGCCTCAGAATTGCCTTGCAAAGCCAGAACGGTTTGAAACACCTAAAGCATGAAGTTTAATTGTACTTTCTGTTTTGTTACGTGGATGTCTAAGCAACAGATTACTAGTGCTACAGCGTCAGTGACGGCCACGCGTGTGTTGCTGACATGGGGGTATTAAAAGGGATCAACTGATTGACCCAGCAAAGGGTTCAGATCACATTTCTGCTGTGTCTTGGAGCGTACTGAAAATGGGTGGTTGCTCTGATAGTCTGAGTCAAGCCTTCCCCTATCTGTGCCAGAAAATGTCTCCATGCAAAGGGTACTAATTCTGTTCACTTTAATTGTGAAAGGGGAAGACAAATTATCCAATTACTGAACACACACTTCCAGGCAATACGGAGCAACATGCTGATTAATCTAACTATGTAGGGAGAAATACTTTTTTTTTTTTCTTTTTTTTTGGCTTCAAGAGGTCTCCTGAAACAAGCAGCAAGGCAATAAGCATAGAAGTGAGCTAAATGAGTGAGAAAATAGAATTTGAGTACTGGGTGTGTGGGTAAGATGGAGATTTTACTAGCTGAACTAGAAAGTTCCAAATCTACTGAATAAAATTCCTGAACATTTTTACTTTAGACATACTTCTCTGTGGTCTGTTAATCAGATTGTAATTCCCTACTCAGATCCTTTTGGCCAAAGCCATGTTTGTCAGTATTCCGTTGATCAATACTCCTCAGTAAGACCACAAATTCGGACACCATTTTCCTGCCACTTCTGTAATTAAAGGTTTGAAGGGTTTTTCTTTCTTGGGGGTGTTCTGAGAGAAGATGATCGAATCCCAGTCTAACCCA
Organism: Alca torda; assembly: GCA_008658365.1. NCBI lineage: Eukaryota > Metazoa > Chordata > Aves > Charadriiformes > Alcidae > Alca > Alca torda. Next base: position 78,550,642 of record CM018079.1, on the reverse strand, counting down.
TGGTTTTCTTAAGCTAGCAATAAAATAATAATGAAAAGAAAGTTACCTGCCATGAGCTCAACTAGCTAATATAAATTCAACTTTAATACAGTATAAAAAGGAAAGCAACCTTTTTAAAAAGCAATTTTAAAAACAGCTTTCTTCTCATGTGTCTTGAGCACACATTTTTAAAATCATCATTATGAATGCAGCTTTTGATATACAGAAGGGAAAATATGTTGGGTAAAAATATATGGAATGGATAGGAAGAGTGGCCTTCAAAGAAAAGAAGAACCTGTTGTTTTCTAATTAAATATCTACTGCCAGGTAACATACAATCGCTGTGTACTACAACCACAGCCAAGAACATAAATTTCACTGGCTGTTTTGCGTAATTTTTCAAAGAGCAGGGTTTGTAAAATTGGTTGTATCCGTATCCATGTTCTTTGTGAGTCTGTGTTACGTCTCCGCTGCGTCGGTAGTTTCGTACAGTGTAGAAGCTGGTGATGCAAGGCTACAGTGTTTTTGAGAAGGAAGACATATAGTGCAAGGAAAAACTGCAGCTATTTTCGGGGTGTTTTTGTGCACTTTTGGGCTTGCTGAATGTGCATCAGAACACTCGTGACAAGAATTTTATGATAATCTGTTTGTATTCTCCAACCGAAACCTGTTATGAGCAGGGACAGACAAATGTACCTACAGGATGCAAGCAGGGGTAGAGTTTGGGGGCTGTACTAGAGTGAGAGCGTGTTTCTATGAGATTTTATCAGCGTATACTATGGTAAACGCAAGGCTGCTTATCCATCTCCAGAAGTTATTTATAATGAGATCACTATGTTTTATGGTTGTCGGCAGTTATTCCAAGTTTGTGACTTTTGTTCAGGATCCAGTACTCAGTGCTATATACTACTTTTTCTTTGGGTGAGGAGGTGTTCTGAAGAAGGCATATGAACTCTATCCTGAAGTTACCTAGCATCCAAAGTGATGGAATGGGCTTTGGGAGAACTGCGTAGCTTGCCAAAGAAAAACCTAGAGACTGTGCTAGCTGGATGCATACTAACCTCCAGCATGGATGGGTCAAGCCTGCTGACTTAAATCAAACCCGTGACTATATTGTTTCATAATGCCTTGTGGAGGCATCATGTGACGAGCACTGGAAAGAAATTAGTTTTTTGGAAGGGTGAATCCTGGAATGCAAAGGACTCTGCCATTGCTGAGCGGCCTCAGCTTGGGAAATGGAGAGGAATGCCACGAGCAAGCAGAGGATACGGTCAGGAAATACGTTGCATTTCAGCTCGCTCTTGGGCTAGTACTTCTGAACTCAGCCCGGAGGTCCAAAGCTCTACGCAACACAAGAATTCAGACTCAAGGTGTAGTTGTGTCCATACCAATATTTAAGCTTGCAGTATGTCTGAAACTCAGTTATAAGTGTAATGCTCTATATTGTAGTGCTAGAACCTCTTTTTTTAATGTTCACACAGAGACCAGACTTTTTAATTTTTCAGAATTTCTAATTTTTCTTTTTTTTTTATTAAATTATGTCTAGTTATCATTATTTATTTGCTTTTTGCAGTTGTGATAGTGCTAAGATGGACACCACAATTTGCTGTGTCGCTGGTAATCTCTATTCTCTCCTCAGAGATACTTCTGCTTAAAGCACTTTCTTAGAATAGGTTCCAAAAATATACATATAGTTTTCATTTTTTTAAGGGACAAGGGACTGAACTATTTATTATGAAAAAGACATTGTGGGAAGCAGTCCAGAACTGGAAGAACACACTTTAGACAGTGCACTCTGAATACCTAGTAGGAAAAATATAGAAAATACAGCAAAGAGAAAAACTACTTATGCAAAATATTACTTGTCATAGTGATAATTATCGTATTAGTTATAATTTTAAGAATGCTATTTCAATCCAGGTTGTGATAACAATGACCTTTGGAATGATTTGATGATGAAGCAGCATTTTAATATATATATTTTTATATATATGGACACTAGGATGTGTCACAGGAACATTAAATGTTTATTCATACTGACTGGGATATTTAATCTGGGGATATTGTCTTTCTCCACTATTATTAGTGAGCTTTGGTGTGATGCTGCCATGTTGCTATCATTTCATCTTATTCCTGCTTTCTGTTACTGAGAGTTGGCCTCTTTTCCTTATGCAGCATCAGCACATCCTATGTATGACCTTTGGAAAAAGGGTTTGCAGCTCAGCTAGCTAAAGTAATGTGAACTGCAAAGATAAACAGAAAAAATAGGAAATAGTATTATATCATCCCTTAAACCTAGGGCCTTTATTGTGCTTCCTTTGGCTTGCTCCGTTGAATGTAGTTACCAATAAATTCAAGAAGCAAGGATTTTTACAAATTAGGTACAAGCATTTTCAAGTGCACAATATGTAATTTTAGGTGTTGACTCTTCTGTGACAACATAATATACCACAAATACTTTTAAAATTTTGTGTTAGCATCCAGAAAGAACACAAACATTTTTATGCATGCATATTAATATTTATAAAATAACTTTATATACGAAATTCATGTAGATGTTTTATGCCTTGTACATTTAGATGTATTTACTTCCCTGTATGGAAGTTGTTACACAAAAATTATTCTTATGCAAAGCACAAAATCATCTACCAACAGTCTTGGGAGGTTCCTGCTGGCTGGAAGCAGCCAACATTATTCCAGACCACAAAAAGGGGGTGAGGGAAGACCCAGGGAACTACAGACCTGTGAGTCTAACCTCAGTTCCTGGAAAAATTATGGAAAATAATGTAGTGGGTACTGTTGAAAAGCATTTAAAGAATAACGCAGTCATCAGGCATGGTCCACACGGGTTCGCAAAAGGAAAGTCCTGTTTAGCTAATTCGATCTCCTTCTATGATAAGGTCGCCTGCCTTGTGGATGAAGGGAAGGTGGCGAAAGTAGTTTTTTTGGATTTTAGTAAGGCTTTTGATACTGCCCCTCACAGCATCCTTCTGGACAAGGTGTCCAACTGCGGGATGAGTGGGTTCATTGTGCACAGGGTGAAGAACTGGCTGAAGGGCAGAGCTCAAAAGGTTGTAGTGAATGGGGCTACATCTGGCTGGTGACCGGTCACCAGCGCTGTTCCTCAGGGTTCAGTCCTAGGGCCAGTTCCCTTCAATATATTTATCAACGGTCTGGATGCAGGAGTTGAATGCACCATTAACAAGTTTGCTGGTGATACCAAACTGGGAGGTGCTGTTGACTCTTGAGGGACATGAGGCCTTGCAGAGGGATCTAGATAGATTGGAGCATTGGGCAATGCTTAACGGCAAAGAGAACGGTACGCTGGTTATGTAGGAAAATTATCTTTCTAAAATTTTACCCAGTTGAGAGCTCTGGCTCCAGTGCTGTAGAAGAGTGCACACATAACAGTTTTGTGCCATAAGGTGACTGATTATAGTCCAGTGACTATTATAGTCCAGTGACTATGTTAGAGTTTTGTTTGTAATTTTGAGTTTGTAGAGCGATTGTTCAAAATTTTATGTCCCGTTTCACTTGAAAAGGAAAATACCTAAGCTAGTGTTTCTATAACACGAAAGTTTAAGAAATTGTTTCTTATTTAGAATTTTTAGGGGTTTTGTGGACTAGGTAGTTCAGAGGACTTTTGAGCATGGGTGCCTAACGCCGCACTGTGTATCTAGACAATATAATAGTTGTTCCATTCTAGGAAGTTTCAGACAGAAGGGGATCAGGAAAATACATCTCTGTGACTTCTGCGGTAACTGTCACCGAAGTAAGTACTGCTCAAGAGAGAACAAATGATCCTGTGACACCTTTAATGCTGAAAGTAATTTAAAGAGTAAAAAAATACACAGAAGCCTTAATTGTTTAGTGAACATTATTGCTACTTAGCTAAGAAAAGAAAAAAAAAAAAAAAACCCACACCCTGTAATGAATGATAATGGCCTCAGTTGGGTGCAAGCAGTGATGTGCTAAAGTCTGTCACTTCCATCAGTCTGGGAGGCAATTTATTTCCGAGAGCATTAACTGTCTTATGTGTAAAGCATAACAAGTGCTATAAAGTTTTTCAGTGTATTATGAGATTCTGTTTCATTCAATGCAACCGGGACTTGAATAAGGCATTAGTCACACAACTGTTGTTAAGTTACCTAATATCCAAGAGAGAAGCCAATGCAGAAGTCTCTTGCTGTAAACAGTTTCTTTACAAAATTTTTGTTAAGCGGTTAGGATTATTTAATGGAACATTTATTGAAATTGAGGTTTTGCTCCACGATCCTCAAATGATCTCAGTGAGATTCTGTCATTTTGGAAGAAACTGAATGAGTGTGGAAGGGTCACATTGAAAAAGAGCACCAAACATCTGAACTTCTGGTTGTGCGATGTTGTCATATTAAAATTAATGTTTCCTGGACCATCTTTACAATCATGCCACATTTCAAGCCAGCATGGTCTAAACTGTCTTCATTCACAAAATATTTAATATGCTTATTATAGGAAAAATCCTAATATACTGAGAATACAAGTTTCATAGTCTGAAAATTTTAAAGATGTTACGCAGTAGTGGATATTTTGTACTTAGTGAAGTCTTTCGGTGTACCATATTAATATATATGGAGGAGCATGTGCTTTTGTAATTACACTCAGTAATAATTCTTACCAGTTCATATATGCAAAGGATTGCAACTTGGTGCTCTCGGAATCTGAAAGTCTTTGTAGTCCTTTGCAATTGAACGTATCAGGATTTTTCTTCCCTGCCATAGCAACCCCTTAGGAGAAAGTTCTGAGAGAAACTTGAAACGTTTCTGCTCCTTTACATTGTTATTTAAAGGAACTATCAGCTTAATAGGAGTATCAGAATTGGCAAACAAGATAAAGAACTGAGGAAAAAGAAGTCTTTTGCACAGCAAAGAACATTCATAGAATCACAGAATGGTTTGGGTTGGAGGGAAAGTTAAAGATTATCTAGTTCCACCCCCTGCCCTGGGCAGGGACACCTCCCACCAGACCAGGTTGCTCCAAGCCCCGTCCAGCCTGGCCTTGAACCCCTCCAGGGATGGGGCAGCCACAGCTTCTCTGGGCAACCTGGGCCAGGGGCTCACCACCCTCACAGCAAAGAATTTCCTCCTAATATCTTATAAAAATCTCCCCTCTTTCAGTTTAAAGACCTTCCCCCTCGTCCTGTGGCTCCCCTCCCTGATCCAGAGTCCCTCCCCAGCTTTCCTGGAGCCCATTTAAGGACTGGAAGGGGCTGAAAGGTCTCCCCGGAGCCTTCTCTTCTCCAGGCTGAACCCCCCCAGCTCTCTCAGCCTGTCCTCACAGCAGAGGGGCTCCAGCCCTCCCAGCATCTCCGGGGCCTCCTCTGGACTTGCTCCATGTCCATGTCCTTACTTTGCTGAGACATATTGTTCCCATGGTCATATGTGTTCTATGTATGTTTTTAGTTCATGCTGCATTTCATCCCAGCACAATCTGAAATCTGGGTGCGTGTTACAAAACCAAAATATGTCCCTGTGGCAGAGGCCTTTCCCTTCTGTTGGATGCATGCCAGTGCAGTCTGGCCGGTCAACTCATCTGTAGCACTCAAAGCATTTAGAAAGGCTGTACAGCCAGGCAAGAAAAACAAGCTATGGAAGCAACAGCGAAGATCCACAGCACAAACCCACCAAATGTCATAGCCCTGGGTGGTGTCTGGCAAAGGGCTGCTTCCGGAGTAGAGGATTTTATCTAGCCGCAAGCGTTACTGATCTGTATAAAGTGTTTTATGCACATAAGTGCTTCATACATTGGTGCAAACCTTCCGTTAGATTTTGAGAATCTGTGTAGGTACTAATTATGGGGATTTTTTTTTTTTTTTTTAAATCCATCCTGTAACAGTTCAGGAGCGGACTTAATGTTTTGAATGTAAGTAACATTATAGAATTATGTATTTATTTGATATTGATAATGAATAAGAGAAAAATGTACTGAAAGTTCCACTATTGCATAAGTTCGTAATTTACTGTTGTAATTTAAATAAAATTCTAGCAGTATATACTTGTGCTTATATTAAGACATTTGGTGAGGAAAGTAAGGCTATAATTGCTTAGGGTGCAACAGATAATCATCTTGTAATACAGAAGAGTTTTTAAACTGGGAAATGAAGAAAACTCCGTTGTGATTTTGATAGACTTTCAGTGCTATTTCCTTTTAGCTTTTCTGTGCTTAGTGCCTAAGTTCATCACAGATGTTGCATCTCAACGACAGTAATTCAATGCAGTTTGCATTTTGCTCTCCCAGTTGAGTTGACCTTCACTAACTGCTTGTATTGCACTTGCGTGGTTCATATCATAACGTCAGCAGAATCCTTTGACTGAAGTACAGACCTTAATTCAATTGAGGTCATCTCTGATCTTATATACTGATTTTTCTCTATTTACTGCATATTATCAAGCTAAAATCAATATTAATTGCAAACAAAGCAATTGTGCTTCAAGTATGTAACAAATATGTTTATATGTAGGGTATTAAAATTCTCAAAAATTATTTTAGCGTCAACATCCTGTGAGGTTTTCCGTCATAGACACAGCTTCAAATTTCATTTTCTTAAACATCAGCAACGTTTTGTGCTCAAGTTTTTACATACCCAAACTCTATGATGAACTCGACTGTTTAGGGCTTAATCCAGATTGCATTGTGGTAACACAGTTTTTTGACAGCAGAGTTGGTTGAGGAATTTGTAACTAAATTAGACAAATAATGCCTTTGAATGTTTTTCCACATGAAAAGTGTATTTGCATAATAGAAAAATGTAAATACATGTATCATCTGATAACTTTAAAATTTTAGAAATACCTGCAGTTTAAACCAGTTCAACATCCTTAGCCAATGAGATCAAACATCATAGAGTCATAGATCATGGAATGGTTTGGGTTGGAAGGGACCTTTAAAGGCCACCTAGTCCCACCCCCTGCCCTGGGCAGGGACACCTCCCACCAGACCAGGCTGCTCCAAGCCCCGGCCAACCCGGCCTTGAACCCCTCCAGGGATGGGGCAGCCACAGCTTCTCTGGGCAACCTGGGCCAGGGGCTCACCGCCCTCACAGCAAAGAATTTCTTCCTGATATCCAATCTAAATCTCCCCTCTTTCAGTTTAAAACCATTACCCCTCATCCTGTGGCTCCCCTCCCTGATCCAGAGTCCCTCCCCAGCTTTCCTGGAGCCCCTTTAGGGACTGGCAGGGGCTGGAAGGTCTCCCCGGAGCCTTCTCTTCTCCAGGTTGAACCCCCCCAGCTCTCTCAGCCTGTCCTCACAGCAGAGGGGCTCCAGCCCTCCCAGCATCTCCGGGGCCTCCTCTGGCCCCGCTCCAACAGCTCCGTGTCCTTCTGCTGTTGGTGCCCCAGAGCTGGAGGCAGCGCTGCAGGGGGGTCTCCCCCGAGCGGAGCAGAGGGGCAGAATCCCCCCCTCGCCCTGCTGCCCACGCTGCTGGGGATACAGCCCAGGATGGGGTTGACTTTCTGGGCTGTGAGCGCACGTTGCCGGCTCACGTCCAGCTTTTCAACAGAACTGCAAAAGGCGTATTTAGGTAGCTAAATTAAAACACACAAACAAACAAAACCCCACCCCCAAACTCAGGCTGAATTAATTTTACACACATGTTACTATGAATTAAATCTTTGTACATAGGTTTTAGGTACTTGGGGAGGCTGAGGGGGTTGATTTATCACATTTTCAGGTTTTGGTGTACAAGTTCTCTACTAATGAGCAGTTAAGTTGCTCAGCAGAGGACAAAATTTCATGTTGAAATGAGAAGATTTGATAGATGTGTTATGATATATTAATCAAATATTAATGGTGATGCTTATTACTGCATATTTCTCAATAATAAAAATCTGTATGAGCTGCAAATACAAAATAGGTAACAAGTTCAAGATACATAGTAAAACTGCATGCATTTTTTGCTTCCTTTTGTAAGCTTTTTTAGAGAAAATCTTGGGCCATAGGGTTTGTATGTACTTCGTACACTCTGTGCTGTTGAACCAAAACGACCTTTTAAACGCACAGGCAATTTAATATCCCTAAAGAACTTTCTTTAATGAAGGCTGCACCCATATCTTCTGGTTAGTTACTCGTGGCACAGAAGCCATCATGCAGCTCTTTTTATCACATGTATGGTTTTTTGCATTTTTTGCATCAACAAAGGGGAAAGCTGCAGGCTGACCTTTCCAGCTGTGGGTCTTGAGGCATCTCCCTCTGCTTTGTGCATTTAAGTTTAATTCCAGATGCTAATTCAATGGCTTCATCCTGTCATTTTCATAGGAACACCTCTTGTGGCTGAAAGCTCGTATTCAATTAGCTTTACAACCGCTGTTCTCATGGGCATTGTTGAATATATAATACAAATAGCTATTTCTTCCTGATAAAGTAACTTTTACTATTATGCTGTATTAAAGCACTGCTCAAAATTATAGCTGTATTATTTTTTCAGGCAGCTAAGCATATCTGATGATTTAACTACAAATCTGTTCTGCAAAATCTTATTTTTATTGCTCCCATGGGGAAAAAAAATTAGTGTGTAATCAGTTTTAGATGATAAGCAGTTCAGCCTTGTACGGTGATCGCTTCTTATCTAGACCTTGACCATTGCAGTGTGGTGATTCTGAGCAGTTACAGGATAGGAGATTGCTTTATCTTGCATTCAAAGGACACGAAATGGAATAGAATAATTCACCATATGTAAATGCAGAGGACGTGTAAAGTCTAGGATGACTATTGGAGCACGGATATATGATTTTATAACCTTGAAAATTAGATTCTCTCTCTCTGTCAGTGCTCAAATTTTAGCAAGCCACAAATTTACTTTCTCACGTTCTCTTTGTTTACACGCTTCCCGTTGGTTCTTTTTTATTTTGTTTGGTTTCTGTTTTCTTTTACCCGTGCCTTGTCTGCTCCTAAATTGTAGGGAGAAAACCTGAAGAATGTTGCGTTTTTTCATCATAGAATTTTAGAATTGCCTTGGTTGGAAGGGACCTTTAAGATCGAGTCCAACCATCAACACTGCCAAAACCACCACTAAACCATGACCCGAAGCACCACGTCTTTAATACTCTTAATTCCTAATTTCTACTTGCAGAATAAAAAAAGTAGAATATTGTATAATCAGCACTGAAGTACATCTTCTCCTTTAAGTGCTGCAGTGCCTCTGATTCCGTAGGCGTTCCTTTCCGTTTCCAGGAGATGAATGAAAATACAGTTTTGGATTTGTCTACGTGGATTGCAGTACTTTTTGATCTGAAATCCCAGGATTAAGAAAGAATTTGAAATTTACAGTTTCCTTTGCCAGCTCATCTGCTTTTTTGCCAGTTGTGTGTTAGCTTGGTCTTTGATTTTCAAACATTGGTGGTAAAGCTGTAATTACATTAACCTTTTTCATAGTTTATCTCTTGATATCCATTCTGAGGTATCAAACTGTTTTCCCATATTAAAAGAATTCCAGGCAAAAAAAAAGTAAAGTAAATGAAAACTTTTCACTAAGGTACCGTTGAGGCTGTTGGTATATATCAGCAGGGTGGGGGAAATTATACTAAAGACAAAAATTCTCCTTTACTTTTGCAGCTAAGAAGTTCATCATAAACAGCAGAACTAGTGCAGTTTTTCTGTTGAAGAAATGAATTAATTTTGTGCAAAACCTCTGTGTGGAGTAGATCTCAAATTACAGAGGATTTTGATACCACAAAGAGCAGGACACAGATCGGGAAACTATGCTTTCAGGACAAGTGCTCGGTTATATGCACTATGTTTTGTCCTTCTTATTAATAGTACGCAACACTGTAATTTAAAATCAGGTTTTCATTAAACTTCCTTTTATTTTAAAAGTAAGCCAGAATCCGTATTGAAAAGACTTTTAAAGCTATTAGATGCGATGCATTTTTAAAATTTAATTTATGGGAAATATAAATAGCAAATAGCTTTATGTTCAGCGTTGCGGACCATGCGCTTTGCTTGTATCACCTGAATGCGGATACATAAGACTTCTGTATTAAAAATTATACTACAGAGCTACACAAAATTTGCTGACTTGAAAGCTTGCATGGAAGGAAGAAGAGTAATTAAATCTGTTAGCCTCCAGAGAAAGTTAAGAGGTATGATGTGCATAATCCTTTTATTGTGTATGGAATGGAGAAACATGGGTTTAAAGGAGATTAGAGAGTGAATGATGGGTAAATGGAATAACTGAAAGCAACAAGTACCATACTATAAGTGATAGTTTCTGTGCAAATATTGAAATGTATTTGCATTTTGAAGTTGAGCTGGAGATTCTTTTACCTACGAGGTAGATGAATCCTGAAAAATTAAATGTTTATAATGCTTCTATGTGAAAAGGCATCTTGCAGTCTTTCCCATTTTTACTATATTTATATATTAATGTTACTTTGTCATGATATTAATGTTATTATGAATTCATGCCTTTTTTGATCACGATAATTTCAAGCACAGTAAATGGAGGGTGATTTTTCTATAGGTTATAATGTTTGTTACGCTCTTTTAAAACCAACTTAGCACTGCTGAAGGGAAAACCTTTCTGTTTTGTTTAAAAGCCTAAGTAGCTTATATAGCTTTATAGCTTAGTCTTTAAACTATTCACCTTTTTACCTGAGAACAAATAAGGAAGGTAGCACTAGATTTGACAAGTATTTCGTGTGGTGAGAACACTGATAGATAACTTCTTTCAGAAAATTTCAAAGTTAATGCATTACACTCCTTACAAATACTTTCTTGAGGTAAACTGTAGGTGCTGACTTTTTTAAAACGTTAACATTTTAAAATATTTATGCCTTTTTATGCACGATTGCTATAGAAGTACAGTTAAATTGATTGAATAATGAATTTATGCAAGTCCTTTTATTCATTTCTGTACAAATTGCTGCACGCGAGTTCTGCGTGCCAGAGGTTCAACTCGGTCTTTGTTCTGAGAGATCAGATTTGTCATCACGGGGCCGTGGCAGCTGTAGACCGTTGATGTTGCTTGTGGGCAGGTCTCAACCATCCAACACGCACAGAAACTGTGCAGAGGCTGGAATGCAAAGTAAAAATACATAAAACGGCACCAAGCCTTTTCCAAGTCCTCTAATTGTGCTACAACTACACCAGCACCCTTAAGAGAAGTGACTCAACAAGTTCCAAACAGATGTTCAAAATCTGGCATGTATTGTCTTGCTTTGAATGGCTTTGGGAATGGATATCAAGGCAGCACATGGGAAACAAAACATTTTTTTCCTAGCAATTTTTTAAATGGACTTTACCCCGCTTTGGAGAATAATAATAAAGTTGTTTATAATGCAGAATACACTGAAGCACTGCTTGTAGATAGCGCTGATTTGGTAGCGCCCTAAGTCTCTCCCTTCAAACTCTCCAGAAAATCTTTCCTAACCATCTTCTTGGAGATGATGTTGTATGCATACAGTTTAATTACATAAAATGTTTATGTTGACTTTTGTGTTTGGTACCACGTGTACTTTATAGAAATATAAATATTTACATGCAATACGTATTTTTAATTCTGTATTTCTCCCCTTCATGGAAAGGGTGTCCTCCTTATCCTGAATTTTTGGTGCAAATACAGTAAATTTTATTCTATATTATAGTCAAAATACTGCTCTTCTAATTTTTTTTCTCCTTGAAGGTTGTCTCCAATGGCAGAGTTAATTGCACCATAATTTATATAATTTCCTATTTACCTCTGTAACATAATTGCATAAGATGGTTTCCTTATGGCACTTCATACAGGTCTTTTCCACTGTTTAAATACTGCTTAGGTGTCAGTATTACCACTGCTTTTCATGGCACAAGTATTTTTGACACGCTTTCCCCATCCCTGTGTGCCTTTTCTATACGCAGATATGCGACATTCTCTCTTTAATCCTTGCATGTCACATATGTCACTCTCCCCCCCCCCCCCCCCCCCCCCCCCCCCCCCCCCCCCCACTGTCTTTCAAATGAATTTGTTAGTTCCAGGCCTTCATTTTGGGTTTTGTACAAGATGAATACTGCTGCTCAAAACTTCTGTTTGCACCCCAGGCATTCAGTACGCTCTGGCTAGCCCAGCATTTTTTCCTAGACTGTCTCTCATAAATAATTTTGTATTCTTTTTTGCGTTTGGTCCCTTAAGAACGCGTTCTCTAGCACGCGCCCTCGCTGGTGAGTTACTCGCCATTCGTTATGCGCACGCTCTCCACTTGCTAATCGCTAAATAGGCTCTTCGACGACTTCTCCTATTTTTGATGTCCGAATTTTCTTTTTCGATAAGTTCGTTGCCAGTATTCTCCAGAAAAGCAAGCTGGTTTCCTGCTTGATATTACTTTGGGGTTGATTTCAGTTGGTTATGGGAACAGGGATCCGCATAAAACACAGTCAGTTAAACAGGTTTGGGTATTCAGACTTCTAAAATGCACTTGTTTCTCAGTGATTTGGCTCGATACGCCTACTTGAATATACCCAGAGAAAGCAACAAGGAAGTTTATGTTCTTGAATTACTCCTGATATCTGTATTTGAAAAACAGAGAACAAATTATCTAGTTGCATCATTTGGTGTAACGAAAGCCTGACGTGAACTCCAGGAAGAGAATGACTGTGAGTGCGAAGAATGTCTTTTTAGAAGAGGATGGAGGGAAGGATTTTTTTTCCCTTAAGCAACTGAGGTTGTCAGAAAGTGGTAACAAAAAACGGCACTCTGGGTTGCAGGTGATGCGTAAGATAGAGCGAGAGCATCTGGAAGGCAGTGAACAACAATAAAAACCAGTTTTATACTGCAAAAGTATTAATAAGGGAGGGAACATCTAGCTAACGTCAGGACGTAGCAAAGAGATTGGGTAGAAATATGGACAGAAATAAATGGGCCGACATATTTAGATTCTGTAATCATCTGTGAACACAACGAGTATTTTCTAAACACCATTTTTCTTAATTTATATTCATTTTAGCGTTATCCAAACCCCACTGTTTCAAGAACCTTTAGAATGGTATGTTGTTGTACATATAAATAAGCACTACTACAGAAATATTTTAACGTAAGTTTATTCCACGATGGGAAATTATATGCTGATGCATAATTTTAACCATATTGAAAAACTGGAGGTACAGATTTGTGGTCTGTACTTATAAAAAAAAAAGTAAAAGTTGAATTCAATGAATTTTCGATTTATGCTGAAAAATCATCCTGAAATTCTCATTTGATTTGCATTGGAAGTTCTGCTGACGGGCAAGTAAGTAGGACACAGTTGACCTTAAAGTTTAAAAAACATGCACAAATTCACTTTTTGGTTTTCCGGTGATATGTAATTCGCGTTAACAGATGGCTAAAGAAGATCTTTTAAAAGGTTGTGAGTTGATCACAGGTACAAGGTTTTTCATTTTAATTTTGAAATACGGCGTATATTTTGTTATGTTTGCAGTTGATCTTTACTACAATACTCATGTAGATAATAAAATTAGAGTTGCAAATTTGGAGGAAAAGGATATTAAGGAATAATCTTTCACTCCTTTCTGATTCTAGATTTCGGATTAATTTATTTTAATGTATTTAATTTACTTAAGTAAATAATTTCGTACTTTGGTCAATACACGCGATTTCTTTATACAAAATGTATAATTTCAAAGGTCTTGATAACTTTGTAGATTTGAAAAATCAAGTCTTCTGGAAAAATACTGCTGCAAAAATGTTATCCCACATAAACGTATTTGGTATGATGTAAGTCTGCTTGCTGTAGGCATACAGGAATGCAGCTGGATTCTGTTTCTGTTGAAATAAAATCTGAATTCTAATATGAAAACACGATCAGATGTTTAGCAATTTTTAATGTAAAAACTCGACATACTGTTAATATATTTAGTGTATGTGAAAAAATAAGGATTTTGCAGAAATGGCAGTACATAAATACAGCTTTTTACGAAAAAACAGACACATTTTTTCTGCTATAGAGTTTGCATAACTTAAATATTCATGAAGCACAATAGTTTCACAACAAATCAAATTTAATTAAATGATGCATTTCCACCACTTACAAAAGGTTTATTAAAGGTTTATTTGTTCATGCAAATTAAAGTGTTAGAGTAAAAATCCACATGAAACTTGGCACTAACAATTAAAAAAAAATATTGGAAGATTTCTCGCCTCGCTGCAGTACCTTGCCATGTTTAAACTGCTCAGCTTGTCATTTAGAATCTTTAATGAAACCAGGGAGGAGGCTATTTATTTGCATAATAGGACATAATTTGCTGTGGTGAGGTTTTAATTATTTATAGGCCGTCTAAAATATTTAAAATGGCATCACTAAGGAGCATGAAATGTTGGATAATGCCTTCATTTCAGGTTTCCTGCCGATTCCTTTATGGGTCAAGCATTTTATTTGTAATTAGCATATAGGCACAGTAGCTTTCGAAACATGAGGAAAAACGATTCGTTTCAGTATATTTGCGGTCTGAGCAATTCAAAACTGGCAAAGGTCATTGGGAGCAATCAGAGGGACAGAACGTGCCAGAAGGAAAAAGATGGATCAGATGTGCGAAATAGACCTAATGCATTGTTCTACTCACGTAGATGTGTACCTCTCCTCCTTCCTATGGAATTTTCTACAGTATTTACCTGTATTTCCTCATTATTTAGATACATTTCCTTTAATGCATATAGCAAAGGTTTTTTTTTTTTTTTTAAATAACAAGTTCTACATTGTTCCTATTGTAGCTTGTTTTAAATTGATGCGTTTTGAGGGATTTCACTCATATAATACAGAAAAAAACTACCTGCTCTTGGAGTCTTCATTGCAAAGTGTTGAAAGCAAGGACAAGAGGGAGGAATAGGAATTCTTACTTCTAGGGAAATTAAACGGTGGAGTGGATTTTCCTCATGGTTTCAACATTCATGCAGATATATATAGATTGTCAGGTGAAATGGAATCCATTTAAAAAAAGTAACTGGGCATGTTTCTCCGTGAGGGATGTCTGCCGAGAAGCCAGACTAGGGGAGAAATTGCACGGCTCAGAATTCTTCAGGAGTATTGAGGAGAGTTCTGACCTTGATGTATTTCGTACGTTATCGTTGGCCCTTCTCTCTAGCCTGGTTAGAACGCTCTCGATGGTAGCTTTGCCCTCAAGCATGTTGGTTGCTCTCCCAGTTTGGTGTTATCTGAAAACTTTTTAAGCTGGCGCTCTATTGCCTCCTCCACATGTTTTCTGCCTTTATCTCTGAAGCCTTATAGTGTGGCTTCCTGAATATCGTATTTGATCTTTTATTGTTCCACATGAAAACTAATTCTTTTTTCTCATTCTGGGTTACTTTCTCCAGTTCCTTAATGAATTAAGTTAGATCAATGCAATATTCAGTAATTCAATCTGGTTTTTACTTTTCAGCTTCAAATGGAAGTCTTAAAACATTGTTTATATTTAAAATTTTTGTTTTCACCCCTTATACAGTCCTCACCAGTTATCAGCTACCAGCTTCAAGCTATTTTCTGATGCTTTCCTGCAATCTTATATATCAAAGCAGAAGGAGGAGAACATCCTTGATGTGTCAGTTAGCATCAATTTTATGTGAAGCTTTTTCAAGGTTCAGTTAAAGTTGTTACATATTTAACAAACACCTCAGCAAGTTTTGTGAGAGCTTCTGGACTTTCTTGAATTAGACTTGTCCTCAAAATTCCAGTTGTTTTATAATTTAAGGTACCTAAACTTCTGATATTGTGTTACTCTAGGTATATATCTTCTCTTTAGAAAAACATTATTTTCCTATGTTTTGTTTTTACACCATTGCATCTTAAAAGTGAGGTTAATGTCAAAGTAACTTGCTCAGAGTCCATTTTCACTACTTTTTGAGAGGATGTCATCTTCCGAAGGAAGATGAGTTACTTCTGTAATTTCAATGTCTCTCTTCACCCACAACTACTCGGGTTGGCCGGAGAAGCTGTGGCTGCCCCATCCCTGGAGGGGTTCAAGGCCAGGTTGGACGGGACTTGGAGCAACCTGGTCTGGTGGGAGGTGTCCCTGCCCAGGGCAGGGGGTGGAACTGGATGATCTTTAAAGGTCTCTTCCAACCCGAACCATTCTGTGATTCTGAGTCTGTTCTCTCTGCTGAATTTCCTGGAAAAATGTGAGCAATTCTGTTCATTTTCATTAAAAAGTTATCAAATTCTGTCTTGATTTCAAGCTTTTTAAAGGAATTTTGAGCCTTTAATTTTGTTGTTAACACACTCTTCCCTCAAAGCCAGAGTTTAGAATCACAGTGACCACAGATGTGCACCAAAAGTCAGGTTTGGCAGCCTTGATTTCACGTTTTTTTTTCCCTATAGAGTAGTGAATTTTTCCTTGGGAAGGTCTCAGAACACAATTGTTTCTGCAATAATTTTGGCATATAAATAAATTGCTTACTTTGTTACTAGTTTTTACGTTTTGTTTTGTTTTTATTATTATTAGTTAGCCAAGAGCAACTTGTCAGTTGTGGCAGATCATTGACAAAACGCATACGGTAGAAAACTGGCCATCTCACAGGAGATGAAAGACCCTATTTGTTGTAGCCAGATAACTGACCCCAGCTTCGGAACTCCAGATCCTCTCCAGTGGTCAAGAAATGTTTCAGGGCCAATTTCATTCTTAGTTTAATGGCAGCAATGATTTTGGCTAATTAATTACACCAATTTAAGAAAAGAAATCGTACATCAGGCCATCAAACGTTTTTTTCTCTAGTCATAATTAAGAAAGTTGTGGTAACCCTTTTAAAAGAACAGAATTTTTAATTTCAGCTCTGACAACTTCTTTTGAATATTTACTCCTTTAAAATGAATGTGATTAAACCAACAGACTTCTGTCCAAACCATCGTCGTCGTTGTGGTTCCTGGCAGAGGAACTGCTCTGCTGCTTGTCTCTCTCTCCCTAGTGCGTTCTTTGGCTTAGAGGTCAGCCTTTTTCCCCACTCTGGAGAAACGGGAATATATCTAATGCAAGTTTGGCAGTGCTTAAAACAAAAGAAGTAGAATAGCATATTGGAGATTGAAAAAAAAAAAAATTGGAGTCAGGATAAAGTAATTTTAATATTAAAAAATCACACACACATTTTCTTTACTATGTTTATGAAAAATTGCTATTACTTTTTAAATCTGAAGCCACTATGAAAAAATGTAGACATTACTTAATAGAATTATAAGTTTTACCGTATTATTTGAGCTACACTTTCTCTTGAAAATCGGTCTTCTTACTCTCCATATGATTTTTTCTTTCTGTGGCATTACTTTGCTTTGGGCTGTCACATTTTTTTTAGTGTTTGCATTCTCTTTTTAATGTTGAAATTACGCATATTCGCATTACGCATATAGAATTCTATAACATTAATATGTAAATTTATCTCTCCTCTTTCCCCATTTTCTCCTTGTCCTGTGAAGATATAAACCTATTTTCTCCAGATCTGGTAGGGGAAAAAAAAAACAGAAGTATTCTTTTGAAATGAGAATTTCAGTGAATAACTAGTTTTGCCCTGATACTTTTGCAAAGGGATACAAACCCTTGTCATAGCAATAATTCACTAGGCATTTACAAAAATGTTAATCAATAAATGTATTTCTTAATGATAATTCTTTTTTTCACTTCTATGGTTTGTCAAAGTGTAAGTTTTATATTTGCCATAAAGGACATTAGTCTTGTGTCATTCACTTTTTTTTTGTTATCACTCAATAGAATAGTTTTGACCAGCAATATTATTGAATTTACGTAGTGTGAAATGGGTGGAATAACTTCCACCTTACAGGAATAACAGAGCTTTGTGCAGTTGAGTTTGTATTGCAGAAGTTTGACAGTTGTTTCATATTTGAAAATGAGAATTCTAACCCGCACAGTTTAACTCTGTTGACATGATGATGATAACGTGAAGAAAAATTGACCAGAACAGATACTTAAAAATATACAGAATTGTAAGTTTAGTTCCAAAATTAGTTGACCTTACTTGACCAAAGATGTTTTGTCAAGTTATATGGGAAATGGAGCAAGAATTTCAAATGTGTTAGCGTGCTATTTGCTTAACGTTTAGGAAATCGGAGGGCCAGGATGCCAAACTGATATTCATTAACGTATTCAGTGTGAATATAGTCAATGTTTGCCTGCCTGGATTATCGTGCCAGCATTTCTCATTTATATTCTTGATTCATCTGATTTTTGTTTGTTCTTTACAGATTTAGAGATTTGGTATTACAAGTTAAAGTGCCACCATAATTAATATCTGATTAGCTGAATGTAAATCAGCCATCTATGGCAATTACAGTTATCCTAAACTTTGGAGCATAAGCCAAAAACAAGATCATGATGACACAAACGAATACTGTGCATGTTTAGAAAAACTTCAAATCACCAGAACTCGATAGCTATAAAGTTATAATTAAGATAAATATTTGGGTGGCGTTACTGTTTCATTAAATGGAAGATATTGCACAGCTCTTAACTTCATGGATTGATGTTCACAGGACTTTAATTCCAGTGCATTTTATTTATTTTTTTTTTTTTGAGATACAAAGTTCAATTCTTATTCCAAAAATTCATTCCTTTTTTTCCTTGTTTTATGACTTTGACTGTTCAGAAGCACTACGTTCCTTTCCATTTGAGCCTTTGCAATGAGCTTCATTGTATTCCCCTACCACTAAGGTAGCTTAGAATCATAGAATCATAGAATCATTTAGGTTGGAAGAGACCCTTGGGATCATCGAGTCCAACCATCAACCCCATTCTACAAAGTTCTCCCCTACACCATGTCCCCCAACACCACATCTAAACGAGTCTGAAACACACTCAGGGATGGTGACTCCACCACCTCCCTGGGCAGCCTATTCCAGTGCCTGACCACTCTTTCTGGGAAGAATTTTTCCCTAATGTCCAGCCTAAACCTACCCTGCTGCAGCTTGAACCCATTCCCTCTTGTTCTATCGCTAATTACCTGTGAGAAGAGACCAGCACCAACCTCTCTACAATGTCCTTTCAAGTAGTTGTAGAGAGTGATGAGGTCTCCCCTCAGCCTCCTCTTCCTCAAACTAAACAGTCCCAGCTCCTTCAATCGCTCCTCATAAGGTTTATTCTCCAGGCCCTTCCCCAGCTCCGTTGCCCTCCTCTGCCCTCGCTCCAGCCCCTCGAGATCTCTCTCCTGTTGAGGTGCCCAGAACTGGACACAATACTCAAGGTGTGGCCTCCCCAGTGCTGAGTGCAGGGGGACAATCACCTCCCTCCTTCTGCTGGTCACACTATTTCTAATACAAGCCAGGATGCCATTGGCTTTCTTGGCCACCTGGGCACGCTGGTGGCTCATGTTCAGCTGCTTGTCAATTAGAACCCCCAGGTCCTTTTCCACCAGGCAGCTCTCCAGCCACGCTTCCCCAAGCCTGTAGCGATGCATGGGGTTGTTGTGGCCCAAGGTCAGGACCTGGCACTTGGCCTTGTTGAAGCTCATTCCATTAGCGTTGGCCCATTGATCCAATCTATCCAAGTCTCTCTGTAGGGCCTCCCTGTCCTCATGCAGATCAACACTCCCGCTTAACTTGGTGTCATCTGCAAACTTACTGATGATACACTCTATGTCCTTATCAAGGTCCTCAATAAAGATGTTAAACAGAAATGGTCCCAACACTGAGCCCTGAGGGACACCACTTGTGACCGGCCGCCAGCTGGATTTAACTCCATTGACCACCAATTTCATTATAGCTTCATTTATAGCAATTGCATTATAGCTTCATTTATAGCAATTGCTTGTCCTAAGTAAATGAAAAAATGACATTGCATTCCTTTTGCTTTTTGGTTTATCCCAAAGATAAATTACTGCACCACCTTAAAACTTTGTCTGAAAAAATGCACTCGGATTTTCATGCAAGACTCAAAAGTCTTGTGTTAAAACTGTGTTTGTTCTGCTCCCATTCTAAGGTTGAAAAGCTTTGGCAAATGGAGGGTTTTCTGCTTTATCTGAGCAAAACCATTAAAAAATCTGTTCTGTGTGAAAGTCCAGAAACAGGGATGAACCACATTCTGAATTGTTTTGTTTTGATGAATCATAATTTGACGCATGTGAGAGGATTTTAGATTAAAGGCTTTCTCTGACCGGAACTATTTCTGTCACTTGGTGAGGAAACAACATATAGAAACAAAAGCAATATGGCATTACTGCGCATTCATATCCTCACTCAGCATTGCACAGGGGCACAGAAATATCCAGGATGAACTAATTTTGATCGTGTTTTGTAAGCAAGCTGCCTTTTGCATTCTGTATGCGCCAATTTGAAGAGCTTTTGCAGTTCTTTCCCCTTGCTACGTTCACTGTTTACATCCGTCATATGGAATCTGGGAATTATGGGACTTTTACTCTTTTTTAAGGTATTATGTTTTATCCCACCAACTCAAAAATTGTCTCTTCCCCTTGAAGGAAGAAAAGCAGATACTAACTGTGACGGAAGATTCGCTTACCGACACTGATCCCGTAGCATAACCTTTGATTGATTACAGAAGATATTTTATGAGAATGCAGTGAAGGAATTTAGCAGGGCAGCATTTTTCCTCACAAGAAATCGACTCTGTTGTCAAGATAACACACTTGTAAAAACTGAAGCGATCTGTACCCATCTCACGCTCCCAGTACAGTGTCAATATACTTGTCCGCACGTCGTGAACTATTTTACCGTAATTGTCTAAACAGCCATCAAGAAATTTTCTTTCCTTACGTTATCTAAAACAAGTTTTCACTTCAGGGTTCTTTAAAAAAAAAACTAGTGTTTTTTTTTTTTTTTTCTATTCTCTAATGATCGTATTTATTATGAAGGTCTAAAACTTATATCCGGTGGCATTATTTATTATTTTGTGTTCCCAGCTTTTCCCTACCTCCTCAATTTTGTTAATCTGACGTTGTTTTGATTTGAATTTATCCTTTTCTCCAAGGATTATTCTAGCTCTGCTATTTTGTGCTCAAAGAAAGACCTTACATCAGTAGTCACTGTTCCTCTAAAAACGCCTCTATGGCCATCATGTTATAGGCAGATTTCCTGCAAGCAGGGCTTATCTTCTGTAGTTTCTTAAAGAAATAAAGAATAATAATAAATGATAAAGCAATAAAGAATACTGTGACCAAAGGAGATTGCAGACACTCTTGGCAGAGTTACTATTAGCAAGCTCTTTCGAAAGAAAGATGGTACCTAAAATAACTGTACCTCCTGAATAAATCACGGAAATGAGCTCTAAATAACACTATGAAAAATACAGCATTTCCAGTGTGGCGCATTCAGAAATCATGAGTCCGCCCTAAATTTATTTTAATCTTGAAGTTTAGTGTAATATATAAACGTATGTGTGTACACTACGTACTTATGTGTCTGCATGTGTGAGACAAGAGTATCTTTAGTCTATGTAAATTTTGATTTGCCTTCTGCTGTTGAGAAAAAGCGGTGCACTCGAACCATGCTTGCAATTATTTTTAGAGAAAAGCTAATTTTTATATCATTATGGCTCTAAGGGTCTAGTCTTAGCACAAATACCGTTACGCTTAGCAATACTGTGCTATCACATGAATGAGAGGTTGTTTTCTCAGCTCCGTGAAGACGAGAGTTTATTTGAATGTTCTCTAGCAAAATTGGCACTGTGTGTTGTAATTTTGCTGGGTGGGGGAAATACCTTACCAATTTATAAACTTTTTTCTGCAAGCTGAATTCCTGTACCTCTGTGCGAGTGGTACACTGAAATACCAATTTAACTTTCCTACAGTAGGAAGGTTTTATACATCTCAGAGAAATTCAGGGAGGGTGGGTTTTGGAGTTGGAGAAAGACTAGAATTCATTTCAGCCAGAGGCTAACCAGGTGCTCCTGGCTGTAGAGTGTGCATAGGAGATATATAGACACTGTATATAAATTGACAATTTTTTTTAGCCATCTTGTCACATTCTCCTCCCAGCTAGCGTGTTGTTCTCTGCAGTGGATAAGCCCCTGTGGGCTATTTATAGAAAATCTGTAGCATCTTGCTGTTGCTGTGGCTTTCACATGCCATCCTGATGCTGGCAAGCTGCGCCATGGGTATAGACAGGCATCAACTCAAGAAGGACACGGACCTGTTGGAGCAGGTCCAGAGGAGGCCCCGGAGATGCTGGGAGGGCTGGAGCCCCTCTGCTGGGAGGACAGGCTGAGAGAGCTGGGGGGGTTCAGCCTGGTGAAGAGAAGGCTCCGGGGAGACCTTATTGTGGCCTTCCAGTAAAGCTGGCCTACAAGAAAGATGGGGACAAACTTTCTAGCGTGGCCTGTTGCGGTAGCACAAGGGATAATGGTTTTAAACTCAAATAGGGAAGATTTAGACTAGTTATAAGGAAGACATTTTTTTATGTTGAGTGTTGTGAGGCACTGGCCCAGGTTGCCCAGAGAGGTGGTAGATGCCCCATCCCTGGAAACATTCCAGGCCAGGTTGGCCGGGGCTCTGAGCAACCTGATTTAGTTGAAGATGTCCCTGCTCATGGCAGGGGCGTTGGACTAGATGGCCTTTAGAGGTCCCTTACAACACACTCTATTCTATGATTCTATGACAGCTGCAGGAGACAGTAACCTGTGGGTGATCATGGCTCCATAATGGCCTTTTGGCTCTCTCTGGCCACCTCTCCTGCCTACATGGTTCTCTCACTTTGACCAAATGGCGTTGCTCCCAGCATAAATCAGACCTGAGCACAAGCTGGGTTAGCCAAAATCTGAGCAGGAATTGAGTGAGAAGTCACTCACTTGTGGGTCCTTTTTTACTGATGTCAACGAAACAAAGAAATCAGTTGTCTTCAACTCTTTGAATTTAGGCATCTAGTGTCATTTCAGCCACCCTGGAATACCAAAGAATCCACACAGGAGTGGGAGAAGTGATGCCAGTTCATGGGAAATTAATACATTTCTGTGATCACCATCATAAAATAGTTTTACAGTAGATTTTTAGTTAGTTTTTAATTTTAATTCCTTCTGAAAAAGTGCTTTCATTTTCCTTTGCCTTTGATTTCACTGACTAAAGCGCTTAAATATGAGCCGACCTTTAAGCATACAGTTAATTACTGCAGAAAATTAATGCATGTTACAGAAACACTGCTAGATTCCGGTGCTAACAATAGGAATCACAAAACCACTAAACTGAGAATTCCATATGTGAATTTTTTATGACTCAATTACCCCCCCAAATCCCTTCAGCTGCTTTTGAGTACCTGAACATAACTCCCATGTCTTAGAAAATGTGCCCTATATTTAGACACATCGCTGTAAAGTTTATACCCATATGACGTATATCATAAAAACAAGAGATATAGCCTTTTTTTTAACCTAAATTTAAGACTTTCTTTGTGACAATAATTCTGTTTTTTCTGATTTTATAGTTTTATTTCCTTGCGAGTAAAAATATTTTGTCAAAATGTTAGTGTACTGCACCTTTTCAGTTAGTTAGACTGTTGTGAAGTACAAAGTATTTTTTCTACTGAAATGGAACTTGATTTCATTTTTAATCTCATAAGATTGCATTAGTTAAGTCAAAATAGCTCACAATGGGAACAAAATAAAGGATGAAGACTTAAATAAAAAGCTCGTTATGATCCACAGCACAGTTGAAGTGCTGGCATAAAAGCATAGTCAGGGTTCTCAAAATCTCTGAAAAATTTAATAAACATTACAACTACTGAAGGAATATAGATTAATGTAAAAGCAAAAAGCGTGTATATATATGTGTATGCATATATGTACCTCTTTTTATAGAAAAGAATTGATAGAATCAGTGTGATTGAATGAAATGTTGAGTAAAATCTTTGAATTTTTAAACTCTGTAAAAGTGTGAAGAGGTGTGGTTGACGCTAGTATGAGAAAGATCAATTTATCTTCATATTTAAGTGATTAAGGTCGTCTTATTTTACAGTTATTCAGTTTGCATTATTCTGTATCTTTTCTTTGTTCTCAGTATCGGAACAGCTGATGATGCTCTTGCACTGCACTTAGCGGATAATGATTTAAGGAAGTGTGTCCAGAGTTCAGTGGCTGATTTGTTCAAGAATTGTGGCTTATGTGCTGTTTTATTAGAGTGGGTTTGGAGTGCTTAGCTAAACAAATCACAAGTGACTCGTAGCGCTTCTTTGAAATAAAGCTCCTTACCAGTGTAACTGCCGCTGTGTAAGATCTTCGTGCGATCGCGGCTAAGAGAAGGGCAAGAAAATGTGTGTTTTAACAATAATTAAAAAAAAAAGGCAGATTTATATTTTCTATTAATTATGCACTGGAACATAGTTAAACGCAAGCTTAATTTTGCTCTGTAAGCTCCTATATAATTAACCCTCTTGTCGTTTGTTAGTGGTGGTAATAAGGATATATTTAATTTGCATGGAGTCCTCATACAGTAATATTTTGACATAAAACCCTATCCTAGTTTTCATTATGAACACTGTGAAATTTTCACGGTGAAACATAAAAACCTACCCTAATTTTCATCCGTGCTCTCCAAGTCATAAGTATTAATAATCCTTCAAAGAAGAAATGCCAAATATTTTTTATTTTGGGGAAAATTGCTAAGTCAGACAGGGAAATATTGATAGATAGGGATATTATATACCTTTTTCAGGAACAGGTAAATTATATGCGTTGCTTTTGAGTAAGGATCTGTTTTTTTCAATTCCATGTTAGTTACTAGCAGTGTAATTTAGATGCGTACAAAACCCAGTCAGTGTCTCCTTGTTGGCTGGACTGAACATTCACCCTGTCGTGGTCTTAATAGTTCAGTCCCACAGGATCAGCCCACACAGGATGAAGAGTCTCGGGAAACAGGACTCTGAAATAAATCCAACAGATGGACTTTAGGATAGGGTAGAATAGACAGTGTTTCATCCTCTTTTTAGAACCTGAGTGGATCAGTGCCCTCAACTACTGTTACCGACCTGAAAAATCAAAGTGCTCTTCTCACTCGAGGTCAGGTTTTGCTCCGTTCTTACTTTCTTCCACAAATACGGTTTTGACAATAGTGCTAAGATTTATAAAACCAGAACGTAGAAATACCGCTGATAGCAACAAAATACAGTATGAGAAGCAACGAATGGGCAACATTGTCATTCAGGAGCTGAATTAGGAAAAAATTGTTTTTCTCCTCTTTCCCCTGAAGAATTCCACGTCTCTAGGCCATTTATCTCTGGAGACTACAACAGCTATGCAAGAGAGAGATCTGTCTCCATTCCGAAAGTTAGAAGAGAGCTTTTCCTTTAGGCTTTGCAAGAGACCACTCCCCCTGCGAGGTTTTGAAAATTCATTTTGTATGATGAATGTTGACATTTTTAGTAAAACTCATACTGCTCCTTTTAACGATCATTGTGAAGAAAATCAGTATTTATTAATGCTTGCCATTATGTGATAGATTAGATACTTTCTACTCTTTCAATATTGTAAGAAGTTACTGGAGTTACTAAATGACAGCCATGATTATATGATTCACACACAAAGATTTCTACAGACGTTCGTTCCTTACACGGGTGATACCGTACAGCTGGGTAACATGACATAAAGCTTTCTTCATGTTAAAGTAATCCGTAAGAGTTTTTGCCAAGGTTTACTAATGCTCATTCTGACAGTTAGAACGTATTGCCCTCTTGTCAAAGATGCCTTCAGAAATACTGCTATCCTCTGTATAAATAGTTTTATTAAAATAAATTTATCTAGGCTGGGAAATTGCTAGAACTAAACTTACAAATACCCTTATTTCAGCTACCCTGTGCATGTGCATTAGGACAGTTTTTAAATGCGATCTCTCTCTCTCTCTTCTTTTTTTTTTTTTTTTTTTTTTTTAAAGCAGGTACACAAATTCATTTATGTATAAAATTAAAACATTTACTTCAGGAAAAAGTATTCATTATTCAGTTTTTGCTTTCCTTCATTGCTTACTCTGTGTCAGCATGTCATATTTATTATTATATATTATGTAAAGACTGCCGTGAATACAAAGTGGTTAATTCCGTAATAGGATGAGTGTGGCAGTTGTCATGCAAATGCTGGAGTGCTTCATGAGCATTAATAACTCTGTAACAAACATAAACATTAATAAACACATTACTTGTGAGGCTAAAGGGTAGTCTATTTTACAAATAAAGAACAAAGAAAGAGGGAAATTAAATGCAAAACCATCCTTAAAATTTAGTTAATGAATTTCAACTGTACAGAATTTTTTTTTTTTTGTTATTTATATATGGCTTTATTTGTTCGTAGCTTCTGTTGACACTAGTTGCCCTCCCGTAGCATTGCAGTTTCTCGAAAAACAAAATCCCAAGTATCAAGTGCACCGTGTGTGCCCTGAAGACAGGAAGTAATAAAAGAAATAATAGTATATATTAAATCTTCAGTGGTACAAACCGTGCCAGTGATGAGACGGCTGTAGAGCTCACTGGTAATCGTTTTCCCAGTCACGGGCAGCTATTGCTAAAACTCATAGCATCTCACTGGTCATTCGTTTCTTTGTGAAAGAGTCGAAATGTTTTTCTAAAAGACCTGGAAATGCTCACTAGCGCGGAGGGACCGGGATTTTATTAGATATGGCTTCTCTTCCTCAGTATCATTTGTATCTGGCCCGTGATTTGGGCTACCATTAATTGCTCTGGTATCACGTGCAGATAATCCGGTTCTCAAAAGTCAGTAGTTCAATGCTAATACTTGAGGACCCTCTCAAAATTTAATGCGCTTCACAGCTAGGACTGTGTGCAGTGGAGTCTCTGTATGCTCCTGGAAAACACGGAAATTTGCTCAAGAGTCTTGGGATAATCTGGGCAGCTCAGGTTTAATCTCACCAGTCTTTTGAAACGGTCAGAAACTGTCTTGGCATCTATCTTAGAATTCTCACTTTGAGCAGGGTATTAAAAATTATTTTTTCCTGTACCCTATTGCATCGTATCTACTGGAAAGGGATCGCAAGGCTTCAGCTTCTATTAAGCGTAAACCTTATCTGTGGATTAAAATTTGAACTAAGAATGTGAGTTGAATTAAAAATATCGAACTATATTTCCTTTCTTCACTTAGAAATGAAACATTCCATTTTTAAGTATCAGCGGGAGATTGCATAAACAGTACGGTGATTGCCGGGTTTTGCATTACCATGTAGGTGACTTTATCACTATATCCCTTTAATCACTTTAATCAGAACATAGCACTCTAATGAATTTTCTTATGCTTCTTTTTTGTTTTTTTTAACAGACCTTTGGAAAATAATGGCTATAAAATGCCAGTAGAATGGTACAATTCATAATGATGTACCACAGGCAGGCAAAGAATAATATTTATCTATCCTGAAATTCAAAACCAAAAATTAATAATAAAAAAAAAATCATGTACTTTGTATACTTTAGTAAGGCTATTATCTATTTTTTCAGTCATTAGAGAACCTATGAGGCATTTAAACTTAATTTTCTTTCCTTCATTGATACAACTTTTGATACAAATTTTAAAACATGTTATAAAATATCACAGGATCTTCAGGCTTTTTATTTCAATTGTGTGCTTTATTCCAACTCAAGCCATCTTTTTGTCTGACTCACGTAGAGCTGTTATTCCAGATCTGTTCTTTTCTACTCTTAACCATTTGTAGTGCTGCGAAGGAAAGTCAGGTGAGAACTAAACCATCAGACAACTGCTAAATGCTGCTTAATTTTTATAATGTTAATGGTGTTGTACAAATTCCTTAGCAGCTGCATTGCTCTGAAAGTGTATATTAATGCTAGTATTTATAAGGTGCAGATGTTACAATGAAAAGAATCATATCCCTGACACATGGCTGTGATGTTTGTGTGTAACTCAGCTTCAGTCTGGATACCTGCAAGAAGTTACGTGGGAGAAACCAAAGCAGAATTTTTTACATCGCAGTCAAGAGTATCATTTTTCGTTCTATGGCATTAGGCAAACAGAGTAAAAATGTGTGTATGGTTTTGAAATCAAAGACAAAGGACAAGAGGAAACGGCCTCAAGTTGGGCCAGGGGAGGTTTAGATTGGATATTAGGAAAAAATTTTGCACCGAAAGGGTTGTCAAGCACTGGAACAGGCTGCCCAGGGAAGTGGTTGAGGCACCATCCCTGTAGGTATTTAAAAGCCAGGTAGACGTGGTACTTGGAGATATGGTTTAATGATGGGTTTTGTCAGAGTTAGGTTTATGGTTGGACTCAATGATCTGAAAGGTCCCTTCCAACCCAGGCGATTCTGTGATTCTGTGATTTTGAAATATAAAGCCCATTCCTACAGAAATCAAGAAATCTCTACAACTGAATCGAATTCAGACTTCCAAACAGAAGGATTATTACAGATAATTGTGATAAGCATATAATTTATGGTGAATAAATTTGTTATTTTAGTTAAAAAAAAAAAAAAAAGATTATTGTAATGTGTCCAAAACTACTACAAATGTTCTTATTTGTCTGTCACAAATATATTTTTAAATAGTTTACTTAGCCAATTGTGCCAACATTGCATTTAGGTACACTTTTGTATTAATGGTTTCTTGAAAAGCTGCAGTATCAAGATAGATTGTGCATTAATCATTTAAGGCATTTATAGTGCTGTACTTACCATTTGCTGTGTAACATAATGCAAACCATTACAAAACTCTTGATGGATAATTTATAGATAATGTTTTGGTCTTTGTGGCGTAAATAGGTTGTTACATTAAAAAAGATACCGAAACTGGATCTGTTTTAGCAACTGCAGTTCAGCTTCTTTCTGTGCTTCTCTGCTAGGAAGCATCTATTCTCGGCTGTGAGGGAGGTGAGCCCCTGGCCCGGGTTGCCCAGAGAAGCTGTGGCTGCCCCATCCCTGGAGGGGTTCAAGGCCAGGTTGGACGGGGCTTGGAGCAACCTGGTCTGGTGGGAGGTGTCCCTGCCCAGGGCAGGGGGTGGCACTGGGTGATCTTTAATATCCCCTCCAACCCAAACCATTCTATGATTCTGTGAGTCTCTTTTTCTGAAAAGCCACCATACCTTTGGCAACACTGGGCAGCATCAACATCAGGCAGAAACCCTGAGCAGTTTGACACCTCGCTGAGGCAAAAAGTTGCATATAGATGACTTTTCAAGGTAGTATGTAAATGGCCACCGTTTTTGCTGTAGCACGCAGACACGCAGGAATAACCAGCTCCAGGTTGAAGTCTAGGGTCAGTGGTTTTCAAGCCACTTAGATGCTTTGGAAAATATTATGCTCTGTCTACTTGAAATTGTCATCTATTTATTCGTAAATGAATGCCTTCAAGAACATCTTGTATCCAGATGTCTTTTTGGCATTTGCTATGAA
Organism: Alca torda; assembly: GCA_008658365.1. NCBI lineage: Eukaryota > Metazoa > Chordata > Aves > Charadriiformes > Alcidae > Alca > Alca torda. Next base: position 78,521,389 of record CM018079.1, on the reverse strand, counting down.
AATAATATAGTTACAGATTATCTAGTCTGTCAAACGGCTTCTGGCTGTTTTGAATAAATTTATCATTCTCAGTTTCTTTCTTTTGTCTTGAGTCATTACATAAAAGCATATTTCTTAATATTGAAACTAGCACATGCACATCCATCCCTCCATACACACACACACACATGCATTGTGGTACAGAAGATGATTTCATTTCAGAATTAGTAGATGTATATCATAGAATCATCGAATCATTTAGATTGGAAGAGACCCTTGGGATCATCGAGTCCAACCATCAACCCCACTCTACAAAGTTCTCCCCTACACCACATCCCCCAACACCACATCTACACGAGTCTGAAACACATTCAGGGATGGTGACTCCACCACCTCCCTGGGCAGCCTATTCCAGTGTCTGACCACTCTTTCTGGGAAGAATTTTTTCCTAATGTCCAGCCTAAACCTACCCTGCTGCAGCTTGAACCCATTCCCTCTTGTTCTATCACTAATTACCTGTGAGAAGAGACCAGCACCAACCTCTCTACAATGTCCTTTCAAGTAGTTGTAGAGAGTGATGAGGTCTCCCCTCAGCCTCCTCTTCCTCAACCTAAACAGTCCCAGCTCCTTCAATCGCTCCCCATAAGGTTTATTCTCCAGGCCCTTCCCCAGCTCCGTTGCCCTCCTCTGCCCTCGCTCCAGCACCTCCATATCTCTCTCGTATTGAGGTGCCCAGAACTGGACACAATACTCAAGGTGTGGCCTCCCCAGTGCTGAGTACGGGGGGACAATCACCTCCCTCCTTCTGCTGGTCACACTATTTCTAATCCAAGCCAGGATGCCATTGGCTTTCTCGGCCACCTGGGCACGCTGCTGGCTCATGTTCAGCTGCTTGTCAATTAGAACCCCAACATTTATCAACGTTTTCTGTAAATCTCTAGTATTGTAGTTTATTTGTTGTATTGTTAATCATGAATATAAAATTCACTGATTGCTAGTTCATTATTTCTCATAAACAAATCAGAAAGCTGCTTTGATCCTGATTGCAGCTATCTAAATTGAACAGTTCTTCCCTGCAAAAGTTATCAATTTTTTTCATCCCAAGTACACCCTAGCTGTAGTTGCAATACAATTTGCGCGGTTTACATGGGTCAAAGAAGCAAACCTTACATGTGAAACCAAGAGGTTTCAGTGTAATTACAGCCATAGCAGTCTAATCAGAGAATTATTAGTCCAGTTACAATGATGTACACTTACAGTACAAATTACTTTTTACAGCTCATTCCTGATGATGCCAATTAAAACTAACAGTTTTCCATTGCCTGCCCCTGTCTCTGTGTTGTGCTCAGCCTTCCACTGCTCTTCTAGATCTCGAGTTTGGTGGCTTGGGGAGGTAGGGAGAGGGTAGAGAGTTGATTTTAGGGAGTCATTAGCATCCTATAACTTTAATGGTGATTGTTTCTGAGGATGTTAAAGTTTGTGCTTTCTTCTTCTTTGTTCTTTGGTTTGCTTGGGCTAATTTTAGTATGTTTGCTAACACTGTCTGTTTCCTTGTTCTTTCTTCATTGGTTTGTTCTTCCAGGTTATGTCCAGAGTCACTATATGTGGTATGTTTTATCTAAACTGGATACTTGCTTTTTTTTTATCTTTGTTGTCCTCAACACTGGCTTTGCCCAGCTCCCGAGATGGTTGTTCTCTCATGAGTGTAACTGATCTCTGGAGAGTTGCTCATGGCCTTGGGGGATCTGGTATATCACCCTGGGCTCTGGTATGGTTGGACGGGGCTTGGAACAACCTGGTCTAGCAGGAGATGTCCCTGCCCAGGGCAGGGGGTTGGAACTAGGTGATCTTTAAGGTCCCTTCCAACTCTAACCATTCCATGATTCTATACTGCATTTTTTTCCTAGTATCGTGGATTATTCATTCAATACAGAATCACTGCTGCTTCTTACTGCCTATTTGTTCGAATACGGATATGTTAGAATCGGCGTTACAATGCAGTTGTACTTGGTTGTAGATAACTGCTGTTACAGATAAACAAGTTAAACAAATCTTTGGGTGGACAAAGACAAGTCAAAAATTCTTGAAGCTTCAGTTTTCCTTTTACTACAAGGCCTGTGGCCTCTTACAAGTGATGGCCACACCATATTCACTGGGTTACAGGGCTGCATATTGTGGAGGAACTGAACAGAGCTGCTGTATTGTCCTTACGATTCTCTTTGTTTTGCGATGACTTCATAAGAGTGAGGTGGAACTTCACGAAGTACTGTTATCGTTGTGTCCAAACTTTTAAACTGTATGTTTGCATATTTTTTTCTCTGGCAGAAGGTTCATCCGTGTAGCATTTGTTTAATTGACATTTCTCTTCCTTTTTTTTTTTTTTTTTTCCTTCATGGTGTCTTAGAGCTGTCTGATAGTGATAGGATTGGCATTAATGGAGACATAGCCAGACTGCCGGATTCTAAACGTTCTACTTCAACAAGCAATACTTCTTAAATTTCTTGTCCTGTAAGTCGATACTGTCAAATAGGGATCTAAATTTGATCATTTGTATTTTTCAGCATTGATTAAATAATTTTGATACCATTTCCACAAAACTATTAGACTGAAACGTAGAATAAAATTATGCTTTCTTCGGAACAAAAAAAAAAGGAAAAAAATTGCATTCATCAAAATAAAGTTGTGGTGTAGTGGTATCATTAAGATATCCGACGAAAGACAGATGTTTATACAGCAGCTACACAGTATCCTCTAAAAATGCTGTGTCTGGATAGTCAGAATAATAATCAATACAAGTAGAACAATCCAAGTGGAATATCAATCCATGTATGCAACTGTTCCTTGAGCATATGTGTACTACATTAGAGCCGTCTCTTTTCTAGCTTTTTTATTTGTAGCACCTTTCAAGATTCACGTTTTTCGTAGCATTTTTTTTCCCTTGTATTTTCTCTTGTCTGCTTTCCTTCACTTAGTTGTAGACTATCAAACTACTTTATTATGCATGACCCAGGGATATTAAGTAAACTACAGCTACATTTTTTTCAAATTCTTTTTCCAGCGGCTGCACTCGCCTTCATCAAAAAATAAAAATCTTTGAGTGTCTTCAAATATGTATTATAGTTTCAGGGAGTTTGGGCAGTGTCAAAAACTTCCATCAGCTCTCGTGCTCTCAACCTTACTGCCTATTCCTGTGCTCCTCTGTTGGACACGCTCCTGGTTTTTCTTCAGCATCTGCTATTGGGGAATATTTTGGGTGATATTTAATGATAAATCTAGGGTGAAAGGTACATCAAAGTTGTTTTTTTACCGCAACAACAGGTGGTTAAGAAAAGTCAAATGTATAAAAGAGAGAAAGGGGTATGGATCACTGTGAGCTGTTTATAGCAATTTCGTGTCACGATAGAACAGTCACTTAAACAGAATGTTTTTTGAGGCTATGTCGTGGTTTTGGCCGGACTGGCCAATCAGAACGACAGATGGCCCTCCCCCCCCTCTCTCCTCAGAGAGGAGAGGAAGAGATAAGGAGATTTACGAGTTTAGAAAAAGAACTAAACTACTTTAATGAAAAGAATAATAAATAAGAAAATAGTAAATAATAATAGAGAAAAGAAAAAGAAAAAAAAAGTCTACAATATATGCAATACTGTATCCAGCTCCCAGAATGACGATCGCGTCACCAGCACACACAGGGAAAGTCCCAGACTGGAGTCAGCGACGGACAGGAACTGAATTCCGGAACTAGCATCAGGAATGCTCGGATCGGGATCAAAGGCAGACGAACAGACAGGGTCCTCCCCAGATGTCGGCCATTGAAGGAAAAACGAGCCAGAGCCCCCTTGCCCCTTTGATCCCTCAGCTTTTATCCTGAGCGTGATGCAGATGGGATGGAATACCCTGCTGGTCAGTTTGGGGTCACCTGTCCCGTCCGCTCCTCCCTGCAGGTGGGACCCCCCTGCGCTTCTCCGCTTCCGACCCTCTAACGGGGCAAACAGCGAAGTTACCTGACCTCGGTTGTTAGAGCAGTAAGTATAAGCAAGAGCCTCTGTGCACACCATTCCTTGGGATAATCAGGTCTTATCACTCTGAGAGCGAACAGTTTCTGAACAATATGCCATTAATTTCAGACTTTAGAAGAGGCCCAGCTAAAAAGTAAAATTACAAATCAGAAAATCGGTTCTGTTTTACCTCAAACCAGGACGGGATATTACATTTGTGCTGAGCAGCACTCAAGGACAGCTAATCTACAAAGCTAAGCTGGAACGCAAGCTCACTGCAATAAATGACTTAAAAATCACATTCTCCCAGAATGTGAGAATCCATTCTCCCAGAAACCCATCCTCCTAGAGAATTAGGGAATTTTTGTTAATAAATACGTATTTTCTTGGCATTTTCTCAATCTTCTTGTCTGGTACAGGAGTTTTCCTGCATCACATTTTTTAGCATTGTTCCAAGCATTAAAATAGATTAGTAGTAATATTACATATTTCACATGCAAAAACAAAATATTAAACATAAGAGTATAGTAATCTTTTGTTATGCTCAGTTTGCAGGTAATTCCATCTTCTATTCACTTCGTTTTATATTCCTCAAAAGGGAAATTTGCTCTGGGGTCTCTGTCATGTCTTTTCCCCGAGTCACTCAAAAAAAGAAAGGCATACAAATTGATTTTTGCTGAACAAACTAGCAAAGAGTGAAACTGTATTTCAGGCCTTCCAGTTTCTTTCAAGAAAATAACAGTTCAGATGAGTAGATTCACAAGGGAAAAGAATTAAATAGTGTTTCCTCGATTCATTCAGCAAGGCTCATGTTATAGTTGAATCCGAAATCTTTTTGAGAGAAGGCATTCCACCGTTTAGTGCCCTTTTTATTTCCTACTTAAGAACTCCTAAACTAAAAATTGCCCCAAACGCTAATAAAGCTGTAATAGAAAATGTGTTATGTATTTATTTATGAGAAGCATGTTAATTTGAAGTCTGTATAAACTGAAAGTGCAGTTCCTTTATTTCTAAAAAATGAGGAAGCTAGTAACAATTACCAGGACTGCTAGGCAAATAAGTCAGTGTAGAGAGGACGAATATAAGAGGCAGATTACTCCTTTTATTAACAAAACATAAGAATGGAAGTAACAATTTTCCAAACTTAACAGTCAATAATTAAATTAGATCTTTGGCTTTATAACATAGTTGATAATCTTCATCAATGTAGCATCGACACATCAGGCATTTAATCTGAAGTGAAGCGAGCAGCAGCGGGCTGAAGTAATTTAAATAATTTTTTTTTATTTTAATAAAGTATTGATTATTCATTCTCTGTAGATATACAAGTCAAGTAGTTCAAAAAGTTTAGGAACAACTGCCTGGGCAGTTGGGTTTTCTGAACTTCACGCGAGGGTTGTCAATACCCTATGGTGTAGGTAACTCACGCCGTAAGTTTCTTTTCTAATTCGTTTACCCTTGTTAGGCTATAACTTGTCATCAATGTGGTGTCAGAACAAAGCCTGAGGTGCATTCAGCGCATCCTCTCGGGTTCTGGCATCGTACAGATTTAAGAACATCTTTTTTTCAGAGAGGGGTTGGCAGCAGCAATAGAAATCCTCAGCTACTTAACTTGGACAGAGATAGACAGGCATCAGGTATATTTATTTATTTTTTCTTTATTTCAGGTATGATCTTAATGGGTTTGGGTGTGCGTAAGTTGCTCAGCCTTCTATGTCTTACCTTTCACAACATTTAGTTTCCTTGAGCTTACGCTGAGAGAAGCTGCCACTCTCTGGGATGTGCCCACGTAGACGTTATCAACTTCACCCGTCTGATGCTTCAGGCAGAGAGGAGCTCGTTCAGCTTGTGCGCTGAGCCATGAAAGCACAGGGCTGCAATTAACCCAGCAATGAAATGAAGTATGATATCTTAGGCTTTGCAATGTGGTAACAACCTGTGTATTGTTTTGGTTCAGAGCGTGGTCAGAATACACTGCAAAAACAGCATAATCGTTCCCTAAGATGAGCTATGTGGTGTAAGGTACTTAAATCCTCCAGACCTGTTGACCGTGCAGAATTCAAAACATACGCTGTAGGGGAAAAAGAAAGGGCTATACAGGACCCCATAATTGAAAACTTACCTAGACATTCTGCGAGCCCAGCAGATTGAACCGAACCAAGCTGAAGAAAAAGGAGAAAACAAAAAGTTTTCTAGATTCCCACAGAAGAAGTGCAGGTGAACGGTAAAGCAATTCCCTTTAAACTTTCCAGTGTCACACTCCCTACTTTGCTCCTTGTTCTTTATATTCAGGGTTTTGAAATGAGTCCTACATTGCCGCTTTCTGGTGAAGGCAGTCATCTTTTGGAGACTGATTATTTTTAGAAGCTATCCAAACATTTTGTATGACATTTATGTGATTATCGGGTTTGGTTTTTGCTTTCCGTTTAAAATGAAAAGACTCACTTTGTCCTTTACCAACTTTAATTAGTTTTGTGATAAAACAGGTTTATATCTGTAAGTAAGTAAGAATAAACATTCATTATGAAATACGTACCTCCTCTGTGCCCTCTTTTGGTAGCAGAAATTGCTATCCTGAAGGCAACAATTTATTTAACAAAAGCATCTGGGATTTAGCTTTTAATTACCAATCAGAAAAAAAACCCCAAAATCTAATAAAAGGATCACGCACAAAAAAAAAAAAATCTGTGCTGGCGATAGTACTGAGGTGTTTACTAAACAGTTTCTGTTAGAGATCAGGCAAACGTGTTATTTTATTTGATGGAGGGTGCATTCAGGTATCTAATTACTTACCTAGCTGGTTTCATGTTCTTATGACTACATAAAACATGAAGCTTTTTGGTCTTGTTTTATATAAGGGATTAAATAAAGCCACAGTTGATTACAGCTTATAAATTGACCGCACGCCAATTATACCGAAGGTTTACAAAAGGTAATGAATAGCTCATTGACTGTGTCTGTTTACTGTGCACTCTGCATTGATTTCTGGTTTGTTAGAACATTTCACGCATCAGCACTGGAACCACTAGACGTAGCGTTCTCAGAGGAACCCGGCAGTGCTGTGGGTCAATAACTGAACCAGAGACCGTACATATTCTACTTAGTTCAAATTAATCACTATGGACCAATTTCAGTCCTAGCATAAGTGGGTAGAACAGCGGGACTTGTTTTTGAGAGAACTTTATTGACATCCTAGGATATCTTTTTAGAAATTTGTATCATATTTCTGTTTGAGTTTCTGAAAAAATATAAAGTCTTTTCCTGTATTCCTTACATTCCAATATTAGGTAGGTCCTTCATTTCAATTCATAGTTGGTGATTTCAGGTTTACCTTTGGGTTGGGGTATCGAAATTTTGCCGTACTGAAAGCTTCCTGGACACTTTCGTACTTTAAAGGCCAGAAAAATCTCTCCTGCTTTGGTGTTAACAGCCAAACTGATCACACCCACCCAAGTGGATCCTAGAATGTGACAAAACCTTCGTACCGTTGTTATGAATTAATTCCTTGAATTATTCAGCTGATTGTCAGGCGTATTAACACCGAGCCTCAGTTTCCACATCTCATGCTGTTTAAGAGTTTCCTCTCATTCACACCTTTGGAGGCTGTTGCGTCCATTTGATGTCTTTTAGGAAAACTGCGTACTGTGTGCTTTCTACTTATTGATCAAACTATTTAGCCTTGCCGTACATGATCAGCAGTGAACAGAGTATTCTAGGCAAAGTCTTCAAAAAGGCGATTATATGGCTGCTCTGTAAAATGGTTTTCTGCCTATGAAAGTATTTATTAACTTTTATGAGAAGTATTGGGAAGAAAGTTGAGCATTTGTACAAGAATTGAGTAAGAACATTTAAGGTGCGTAACAGACAAGAGAAAATAGTGCAAGAATAAAAGAACCTGGCTTGTATCAGGAACAGCGTGGCCAGCAGGAGCAGGGAAGTGATGGTGCCTCTTTACTCGGCCCTGGTGAGGCCTCACCTCGAGCGCTGTGTTCAGTTCTGGGCCCCTCTGGACAAGAGGGACATCGAGGTGCTGGAGCGGGTCCAGAGGAGAGCGACCGAGCTGGTGAGGGGTCTGGAGACCAAGTCGTGTGAGGAGAGGCTGAGGGAGCTGGGAATGGTTAGTTTGGAGAAGAGGAGGCTGAGGGGAGACCTCATGGCCCTCTACAGCTCCCTGAAAGGAGGGTGTAGAGAGGAGGGTGTTGGCCTCTTCTCCCAGGTGAGTAATGACAGGACCAGAGGAAATGGCCTGAAGCTGCGGCAGGGGAGGCTTAGATTGGATATTAGGAAGAATTACTTTACTGCAAGAGTGGTCAGGCCGTGGAACAGCCTGCCCAGGGAGGTGGTTGAGTCACCATCCCCAGAGGTATTTAAGAGGCGTCTGGATTTGGCACTTCGGGGTGTGCTCTAGGGACAGAAATTCTAGGGGGTGGTTTGTTTCGGTTTTTGTTTGGTTTTTTTTTTTTTTTGTGTGTGTGTGTGTATGGTTGGACTCGATGATCTCAAAGGTCCCTTCCAACCATGAAGATTCTGTGATTCTGTGAACTATATAATGCATGTAAGCTCATGTTTGCTCCAGGTTAGTCCTGTACTCTTTAGCTCAGATACTGGCCAAAAATACAGCCACTTAATGAACACTTTATTAAGAATGGAATTATTTTCTTTGTGATGTCCCCTTCCACTTCCATCCAACAGCAGTGAGAGATTTTCAGAGCCAGAACTTCCACCGGCACCATAGTAGATTGTAACTTCCAACTGGGATGTTAAGTTTTTTAATTTCAAGAGATCGTCCAGGAAAAAGGCTGATGTAACCGAAAAAGCACGTTCCGAGGACCAAGACAGCCAGGATCACAGTCAGGGGAACAATTGCTCCAAAGAATATTCTCTTGTGTTTGGTGGCTCTTTCAGTCTTGGGTGATAAGAATCGTAGTGTTCTTGTACAGGTCGCTTGCAGTGAATCTAAAGCCTCATCCTGCACTAGATTTGTGACACTTACTGTTAAGTATATGCACTAACCATTAATTCAGTATCCAGCTCTCTTCTCATTAGTTTTCCACTTGCTACCTTGACTTTACTTATGACGTCTGCTAAATGTATGCTAAGCTACATCAATCTGATCATGTAAGCCAGTCAAAGATTAAGACTTTTTATAGTCTGGTGCTCATGAGAAACATCAAACTTCCCTTACTTACATCCAGATAATTTTTTTCCGTAGATATTTTAAACACCTGTGTAATCTCTGTCTGGTACAGGTACTCTGCAAGATAAAGTTTAGACTTTAAAGCCACGGCCTTCTCTGCTGTCCAGGCTTTCTAAGTGCTTTGTGCTTCTCACGTCCATAACACACTGTGGCGGTTTTGCGCAGGTCTGTAAATCACTGCTAGCTTTTAACATTTCTTAATTTCATGCTGTGCTATTGTATTATTGCATGATAATAACTTCATATGCCTCTTTCTGTCCATACCACTTATTTGTGATCTCTTACCTTTTTCTGCTGGGAGTATTTAGCCTAGAGAAGAGATGACTCAGGGAGAATCTCATTAATGTATATAAATACCTGAAGGGAAGGTGCAAATGAGATGGAGCTGGGCACTTTTCCTTGGTGCCCAGTGACAGGATCAGAGGCAACTGAAACTTCCTTCCATTGGAAGGTATATTTCTTATTAAGGCATACAACATTGAAAGTAAATAAATGAATATAAAGAATATAAAGAAAGAAATGATGACATTCAACTGAGAAAAAATAAAGGAATGACAGGCAACTGTACAGCTTACAGAAATGCCTATAAATACCTTAAAAACATAACAATACAGAAAAAAAATGCTTAGAATATCTAAAAAAAAAAGAGAGAGAGATTGAATAAAACATGCTACGAAGTTGAGGAGAAACAGAGAAGCCTGTAGTTAACAGACCTCGTGTAAGACAGTCAAGTGCACGCCGTAAGGAAGCCACAGCAGTTCCGCAGTTTATAAAGGTGATGTAGAACCCGAGAACACAGTAGATCCTGAAAACGGTGAAATGGAGTTATGAGAGGTGTTCAAACTATTCAGGTGGCCGATACAAAGAGTGATCAGAATATGTTATGTTATACTATTGTAGAAATACGTTTAAGTATATGTAATGCATATAAGAAACTAACAGAGATATGGATGCTACTTTTTCTCAAAAATTACAACTCAGGTCATTGGTGCCTTATTCTTTCTAACTAATTACTGCTAGTATGGTGCCTGGTTCCTTTGAGACTTTGCAATATTCTGTCCGGAAACATTCAATTATTAGAAATCTTCCCTTGTCCATTTTTGCTCAGTGGATATGCTGACAATACAGTCAGTATTTCCTATTTTTATCATAAATTCAATAAGCAGAGAGGCAACCAGAAGATATTGTCGTGGTTTTGGCTGGATTGGCCAATCAGAACGACAGATGGCCCTCCCCCGCTTTTTGTCAGAGAGGAGAGGAAGAGATAAGGAGATTTACGAGTTTAGAAAAAGAACTAAACTACTTTAATGAAAAGAATAATAAATAAGAAAATAGTAAATAATAATAGAGAAAAGAAAAAAAAAAGTCTACAATATATACCAAACCGTATCCAGCTCCCAGGATGACGATCGCGTCACCAGCACACACAGGGAAAGTCCCAGACTGGAGTCAGCGACGGACAGGAACTGAATTCCGGAACTAGCATCAGGAATGCTCGGATCGGGATCAAAGGCAGACGAACAGACAGGGTCCTCCCCAGACGTCGGCCATTGAAGGAAAAACGAGCCAGAGCCCCCTTGCCCCTTTGATCCCTCAGCTTTTATACCGAGCATGATGCAGATGGGATGGAATACCCTGCTGGTCAGTTTGGGGTCACCTGTCCCGTCCGCTCCTCCCTGCAGGTGGGACCCCTCTGCGCTTCTCCGCTTCTGACCCTCCAACGGGGCAAACAGCGAAGTTACCTGACCTCGGTTGTTAGAGCAATAAGTATAAGCAAGAGCCTCTGTGCACACCATTCCTTGGGATAATCAGGTCTTATCACTCTGAGAGCGAACAGTTTCTGAACAATATGCCGTTAATTTCAGAGTTTAGTCAGTTAGAAGAGGCCCAGCTAAAAAGTAAAATTACAAATCAGAAAATTGGTTCTGTTTTACCTCAAACCAGGACAGATATGGAGAAAATTGTTATCACCAGCTTAAAAAAAAAGGCCTGAATTAATTAAGCTTTCTAAAATTCTTGTGCAAAACTGAGTGTGTCAGAAGATATTCCTTATACAGATAACGAACCAAGCAACAAAGAGATACAGCCTCTTACAGCTTTCAGCCTTCAAGTTTCAGAAGTTTGTTCGAAAGAGCGGTGGACTAGATGAGCATTCCTCTTCCCGTTCCACTTTCTAGTGTGCTCCTTCGCCATTGAAAATGTCTGACAGCTTTTTGTTCCTGCCGTTTATTTTTGTGGGGCACATTCCTAGTCTTCATGTGTTTCAGAGTTTACGCGGGCAACCTGTGAGCATGTGGAGTTATTCCAGTTGGCAGTTGGGGTTTTTATGCAGTATGGCAGACTCCACGCCCTTTTTTTTGCCAAGGGAGGCGCCAAGTGAATCACCAAGGGAGGCCAACCATCGCTCGCCGGTTGGCCGTAAAGGAGGGAGGCAAGGGAATCCCTCCGCTGAGGGCAAGTAGCTTTTTTGGATTACCATAGCGGTACAAAGGAAATGCAGAATGAGATGTCATGTCACAGTGAAAGAGACTCTAATACAAATGAACTCTATGACTTTAAGGCAGACTGTGGTTAGGTAAGATTTAAACAAACTTTATGTTCATCCATAGAATCATAGAATTGCTGAGGTTGGAAGGGACCTTCAGGATCATCAAGTCCAACCATTAACCCACCCGGACAAAAACCACTTCTAAACCATGTCCCCAAGTACCACATCTACCCTTTTTTTAAACACCTCCAGGGATGGTGAATCCACCACCTCCCTGGGCAGCCTATTCCAATGTTTAATAACCCTTTCAGTGAAAAAATGTTTCCTAATATCCAATCTAAACCTCCCCTGACATAACTTGAACCCGTTTCCTCTTGTCCTATCACTTGTCCCCAGGGAGAAGAGGTCAGCCCCCATCTCTCTACACCCTCCTTTCAGGTAGCTGTAGAGGGTGATAAGGTCTCCCCTCAGCCTCCTCTTCTCCAGGCTGAACAACCCCAGTTCCCTCAGTCGTTCCTCATAAGGTTTGTCCTCCAGACCCCTCACCAGCTTTGTAGCCCTTCTCTGGACACGCTCCAACACCTCAATGTCCTCCTTGTAGTGAGGGGCCCAAAACTGAACGCAGCACTCGAGGTGGGGCCTCACCGGTGCCGAGTACAGGGGGATGGTCACTTCCCCAGTCCTACTCACCACACTGTTCCTGACACAGGCCAGGATGCTGTTGGCCTTCTTGGCCACCTGGGCACACTGCTGGCTCATATTCAGCCGGCTGGCCACCAACCCCCCCAGGGCCTTTTCTGCCGGGCAGCTTTCAAGCCACTCCACCCCAATCCTGTAGCGCTGCATGGGGTTGTTGTGACCCAAGTGCAGGACCTGGCCTTGGCCATGGGAGAGCCCTTCCAGTATTTTTCTTGTGATGGTCCTTGTCATACTGTGATTTTATGTCGATGCCTGATGATGTTAGGTCAGGAGATTCTTTTTGGTGTTTTTTCTCCTCTCTACCTTCTTATTCTTTCAGTCACTCTATGTCACTATGTGTTCTGCAGAAATAATTCCTTCTGTGTAATCTGGGTCTTTGTGACATCTGTCAGAGACAGACCCTCATTTCACCTTCCCTCCTACTTGTTGTAGTCTTCCAACTGCCAAAATTTAGTTTTATTTCCTACCGAGTGAGGCTTAATGCCGGTAACATGTTTTATGTTACAGTGGCAACTTTTCTCAGCTGCTTATTTTCCAATTTATTTGGTCAAATGACAGTTAGGGATTATAATCCTACCTGAATAACAGTGTCTCCTGTTGAGTGTGTAAAATGGATTTGTAATTTATGATGTGCTGCAAAAAACATTGAGGAATTGGCACCTACAACATCATGGTATTCTAGTTAGGGATTTGCATTACTATTTTAATGTTTTCTAAGATGCTACTTTTAAATGAAGACTGACAATATGGAATGTAGAGAAAAACAGAGCTCTGGGAGATCTTCCAGGAACTGGAACTGAGGATTTTCTAACTCTAAGGCATATTCTGGGAAACATATGTGAAACACAAGTTTTTCTCCTTCTTTTGACACAAGTCCTCTCGGTTTACTTGTGGAGAATTTTGTATCAGAGATTTTTCTTTCTTGCCATTTCTCACCCATAGAATAGCGCACTCGTGTTGTAGCAGGCAACACATTCTACAGAAACGAGAAGTGGGACACAAAAAGGACAAGTATTTCCACTGCATTGTAGAGGAACGGACTGGCTGTACGACAGCTGAGTAAATAGACCAAGTAGTCTTGAAATAGATTGTCTTGATTTAACCTCTCGTAATTTCTATGTTAGCTTGTTACTGTGTCTGTATGCATTAAAGGACAGTATTTTTCTGGTGTCCTAAGTTTCCCTCATTGGTCAGAGATTTTATTTCTTCTTTTAGATCTTGTTCCTGCAGGATCTTGATCTTTTTGTCTTTGCATAGGTGAAAACTTCAATTTATAGACAGCACTTTGGGCAATACTATTCCCCGTTGATCAGAGGGGGCTACATCTAGTTTTTGTTAGCTTCTCTTAAGAGATCATTTTTAGAAGGTGAGATTATATGAAATTGGGAAGAACATTGAGATAACCCTGCCTAACTGTCTGCTAGTATAAAAATGGCTCATTCCATCCTTTCAAGAACAGCTCAGTGCAAATGTGGATGTAATTCTTCCCTGTAGCTACTGCTTTGGAGAAAAAGTTGTTTGTTATTCTGTGCTTAGATCTGAGCCCCGAAACTTACTTTAATGCAATGAAGAAATTAGTATTACATTCTTCCCACATAATTTCTCTTTAAAAATAAATCTTAGCTTGAATTCCCAGTATCACATGGCAGTAGAAGAAAGATTTTCTAATATGACGCATGTGAAAAATCCCACATGAAAAATCTGATCTCTTTCATTAAAATAAATATTACTGCGTTTTCTTCTGCGTGAAATTTATGAGGGAACCCATGTGCATTTTCCTTGAATATTGCGATAAAATTAGGTATTACAATGTAAAAATTAAACAAATCATTTTCTATTTGGTTATTAATTGGGTATTTCTCTTAGAGCCAAGCCCTTCTCATTTGTTGAAATGCCAGTTCTTAATGTATCTCGTAATGTCTGCTGGAGGATGAAATTACTCACAAGAGAGGGCCCTCAGAGAAGGATCAATGTATTTATATTAGTGTAAATTACCACTTATTAATGAATGCTCCAACCAGTAAGGGATTAAATCCTTACTGTATTCCTTATTTGGAACCTAAACTTCCTGTCAATTTTGCAAGATACTAGTAAAATTAATTTGTCAAGTAAAGAAAACAGGAATATTAAAAGCCTAATCAGTAGTCTATTTTCCATGAAAATAAATACTATTTCGGAGCATGAAGTAAAATAGAAGTTAAGGGATATACTTAGTTTTTACAAAATAATTTCTATAATAGTACTTATCCACGTTGCTGGAATAAATGTTTGTATTTATGATTTATTATACTGCATATAATATTTTCTTCAGTACCTGTCTGTGATACGATTACTGGGATATGAGAGCAGTGGGAGCTCGTGGAAGCAGTCGTATAATATTTGACTGCTATGTGTATAATTTCAAAACCACAGAAAATGTCAATGTTCTGGACACTGAAATAAAAAAGTAAAAAAAACCCCAAATAATAAATCAAGTATATATGTGCCTGTGTGTCAGTTTGGTTTTCACAGAATTCTTCACCGCCCGAACAAAGAGAAATGCTGCTGGTGGTGGGGCGAGTAGATGTGTAAACCTCTGCACTGGCAGATACAGTTGTTGCTTCTGTATTGGATTGAAACCAGGTGTAAACTGCTCAAGGATTTATACTTCAGGAAGAACAAAGACTAAAGAAGCAAGTTGCAATACTATGAAAAAGCAGAGGAGAACAAAGTTTTAGTATCTGTCACAAAAGAAATAGGTTGACAACCACTTTGTAGCCATCAAACTAGGAACCAAGTCCCAAAGCTCCAGAATGGGGATACTCCTACTCTCACTGTGGGCTTGGCAGCAGGGAGAATACGCAATGCATACTCTTTAGGGTCTATTTCTGGGCCAAATGGAAAATGATTCTAAGAGTCTCAAAGTAATCCAGATAACTATCTCCTTATCTGGTGGCTTTTTCTTGATCAAAGCGGAGGGAAAGAGCTGAGGTCTGTAGTGTTGAAAGCGTGATTATGTGAGTAAAATTCTGCGTTTGAGGGTTCAAAAAACCCATATCCTTTTAGGGTCAGGCGTGTATGCGATAATACATACTCATCCATCATTTTCACTAACAAATTATTTTTGTCAGGATGCTAAACAGATGTGAGTCATAAAACACGGATAGGTGAAGCTTACTTTATCATGCTGGATGATACGGCGTATGTCAAGGATAAGTACCTTGGTAAAACACACTGCTTAATTCACCAACAGGCAAGCTTTTCACTTTATCAGTTTGAGAAGTGATACCAGTTTGTTCATAAATACTCTGAGAAGACTCTTTCCTCTACAGCTTTTTTCAAGTTTTTACTAGTTTTTATTTCAAGAGGGACTTTCACACATACACTTGTGAATTGTCTGTGGTTTGTGTTGAGGAGAACAGCGCAAGTGCTGGGAGTGTCGAGCGTCGATGGAAGGCAGTTGCCTCCCTGGTATGTTGGGAGCAGACATCAAAGTTCTTTTACTGTGGAACACTTAACAGTTAAACCTGTGAAAGTAATTTTAAGTAAAAGTCAAACAATGCCCCCCAAAAGTGCATCAGTAAAGGTTTCCGATAGAAACGGGAAGGAGGTTTTGTTAATTCCCAGACAGTAGATGCCAATAATGCAAAGGTAAATTTGACATGATAAATCATTTAAGGACTTCACCTACAGCTATTTTCTGAACCGCACGTTTGCAGTTTTGCTTTCTCGAGGTTCCTTTCCCCAGTGCACACTTCAGCCAAGCTGAAGCCAGGTGGAAGAAGGTCTATCTGTTAATCACAAAGTCACAGAATGGTGGGGGTTGGAAGGGACCTCTGGAGATCATCTAGTCCAACCCCCTGCCAGAGCAGGGTCACCCAGAGCAGGTGGCACAGGAACGCATCCAGGCGGGGTTGGAATGTCTCCAGAGACGGAGACTCCACCACCTCTCTGGGCATCTGAAAACCAAGTGCTGGGTGGGTCGAGCGTCGATGGAAGACAGTTGCCTCCCTGGTATATTGGTTTTCAGTTCACTTGCTTCAAAATTATTTTCACGCAGTACCACAGATGGTAGATGCATAAACGCAACAATGCATATGTGGGTGAATAAACACATTCATAAAGCTAAAAACTATAGAAACAATGACAATTATTTTCGGTCTTTGGGCTGTTACATTATTATATACTATTAAAACAAGTTCCTGTGCACATGGTTGAGAGAGCCCGGAAATTGGGGTGATAATATCCCCAATAGGTGCCCAATAAAACTATTGGAATAGTTTTAATTCTAGGCATCTTCGTCTCAATTTTGCAGTTGAAAATATGATGCTTAGTTGGTATATATATTTCACAGTATAATTAATGTGTCTAATAATGCAAATAAAAAATTAGCCTTTTTTAAGGCAAAGGCTCAAACCTTTATCTTGCTGTCTAAAAGACAACTTTTTGTCTTTTAGCCATTGAGTGTCTAATGATATGGAAAATGTCCAGAACAATTGCATAGATGTAAAATGAGGAAACATTAAAAGGTTGTTTTTATTAGTATGTGAATGAAAACCAGAGTGACATTTTTTTATTCCTTTAGTGATTAGATCGCTACAGTTTGTGTCGAATCATATATTTAGCAAAATTAGTAAATGGCCAACACTTGGATAGCTAAAGGGCAGTAGTTCATACACATATGTGTGTATACATCTTACTAATTATGTGAACTGAGAAAGATGAGTAAGGAAGCAGAAGCTAAGATTTTTGGATGCGTTTCAACTGCATTAGGAAAGAGTCTGTAAGGAAGAAACGCCCTGATCCTCACTCACCCAGGGACAACGAGCCGTCTGACGAGGGAACTGGCGAGACGTACATTTTTGCTTGGGTAGTTATGATATTATTTGCCAAAAATCTCATGAAAGTTTTGTAAAATAAACCTCTGAATTGGCAGATGAGGTGACTCCTGGTGTCTTGAAGCGGATTGGACTGAAAGAGGGTGCAAAGGCATTCCGAAATTCACCTTTGTTAATAGCTTCGGGCAAAGCCTCTTCTGCGGCTTTATTTTTCAGTTGACTTCTCAGTAAATGTCAGAGAAAGGCATTTTGAACCTTTTCCTTCTCTTTTACACTTAACAGGGGCTTGGTTTACTTCTGGTATTTATTTAGATATTTATTAGTAGTATCGTCTGTGTCATTTAAACATGCTCCAGTGCATGGTTAGAAATCACTGTGGAGATGCAATTGTATTTTCTAATTTTTCACGTGAACACTTTCCTCTTTAGTAGCCCACAAACTGTGTTTAAAATTTGCTTTATATTTGTTTAGACATCACCAGATACTTTAACCATTTTTTGTTAAACTTTGGTAAGTTTGACTAATATCCCTGGAACAGAGGGCGATACTTAGAATTTCTGCAGCTGCGTTCCATATCCTTACCCGATAGCTGTAGCTGCAACGCACAGGGCATTAGCTTCTGGTGATAAGGGTGGTAAATGTAGCTTCAATTTGATGAATTCTTAATATTTCTGTTTACGTTAGAGTCTTAGCCTTCATCACACGTTCACGCCACGCTTACGTGCAAAAGGAAAAATGCGTATCCTGCAAGGCGTGCATCGAAATGATTAATGATCGAAGGAGAAAAGGTTTAGTCTGTTGGTTCTTTCAATGTGCACATCTCACATGACTGAGACTGTGACTCAAAATGAATTTTTCAGGTAATGTCCACTACTGTGCCTTTGGACTTAAAAGAAAATTTTCATCTGCTGAAGGAACATCATTTGTCACGTCTCATATTATGCGTAATTCATTTTTTACTACTTTTTTTCTCAGACTTTCTCAAAGTAAAATCTAAAGAACTGTGGAAGTTCACATTTTAATAAGAAAAGAGAGCTTTTTGGGAAGCGAAAAAATTTTGACTTTTAATGGGCAGCCCATTTCTGGTTTTAGCTGTATAAGTAGGAATGATATATATAATTTGTAATGCCAAGGATGCCAAATGAAAATAATCGCTTTGAAACATGTGTTAAGCAGTAAACGGTGATTCTTTCTGATAGTGTAAAAAATGGGGAAGACATCGAACACATCAAAATACAAGCATTAAACGTTGTAATAGCACCAGAGAACAAAGATACTGTTGGCTGTTTTCCATAAAAGGAACATAACAAATTTTATGAATTTAAAGTACAGGTTTTCTGTGATGTGTTAAGTCTACAAACTACGGTGCGACTTCCAATTTTATACCTTTTGTACTGCTAATTTCATCCTTCTGTGTCTTATTGTAAAAATGGAGTTTTGCCTTAGCAATGATTTTTTTTTCGTCCATGTAGACAAAATCACTGAAAGCTGTAATTCTTCAAGGGCTTGAGAAGTAGCTTGTCAAAACTAAAGAGCAAAATCAGTGGGCCAAGGCAATAGAGAGAAGTTCAAGTTAGTTCCATGACTGAAATGAATGCCTCTTAAATATGAAAAATGTCACCAGGTTTCATATGTGATTTTGACTAGAAGTCCAAAATCCTGTAGTCGGAAGTACTGAGCATTTATGACTTAAACTGCATAATTAAATATGCAGACTGACTAATTTAGTGATGATCAGTCTTCCTTCCTTCCTTCCTTCCTTCCTTCCTTCCTTCCTTCCTTCCTTCCTTCCTTCCTTCCTTCCTGCCTTCCTGCCTTCCTGCCTTCCTGCCTTCCTGCCTTCCTGCCTTCCTTCCTGCCTGCCTCCCTCCCTCCCTCCTTCCTTTCCTTCCTCCCTCCCTCCCTCCCTTTCTGTCTTTCTTTCTGTCTTTCGTTTTGTGGTATTTGGTTCTTCAGTTACCTGATGGATGGTTTCTCTGTAGTTACAATCACAGGTAGTAACTCAAGCCAGCACTAGCCTTTGTTTTCTAATCCATGTCAGGACCGGAGTTGACATGGTTTCACAGGCCGGAACAAGGTTTTTGCTCTAGGTGACACATCTCTCACAAGTCAATAAATTAGGCAAATCTATAGGGAGAACTAGAATGGGTTACGCAGAAAAGTGGTGAAATCTCCATCCTTGGAGATATTCAAAAGCAGCCTGGACGTGGTCTTGGGCAACCTTCTCTAGGTGGCCCTCAGCAACGGGACTTGGACAGTCATGGCCTCCAGAGGTCCCTGCCAATCTTGGTTATTCTCTGATTCTATGTTTACATATTTTTATCTATTTATTTAATATTTTTAAATATTTGTATGTATTTAGCACTATTTTTTTTACCGTGTAGTGAGGATGAACTTATACCTCCAGTGCCTTACCAGTTGATTTCAGATTTGAGCTCCTTCAATATTTAGCAGTTCATCTCCTGTGCTTTGTTTCACCGCCCCCTCTTTAGGTCATTGAGCTTCCCATATGGTATGAAGGAATTTTTTTTAGGAAAAAAATGGGAATTTGCAGGAATTTGTCACTGGAGGACTTTGTGAGCGTTGCTGTGCTGCTCTGCTGTTTGACTGCTGGAAGCACCAAGCCTCAGCTGTGAGGCCGCAAGCTAATCAAGAAGTTTGCACAGCAATGATATTAATAGAAAGACACATATGTTCCATATCCCAAATGAGTTGAAAGTTCCCAGGACTGAGCACAGGAACCGGGTAAAGTTAAATTATGTAGAAATGCTTTTTTTAACGTAGTATTAGAATACCTTTGTGACCAATATGTGATCTAAATCTGGGCCCGGAACTACTTCTCTCTTTACTTAGCAAGTCCTCTGCCTCAACTCCTGAACATTTGAACATGTCTGTAAGCAAGTGGACTTGCTAATTTTTTAAGCAATGGGTCTCAATCTCTCCTCTACGTGTGAAATTTTCCTGGTTTGTGCAAGTCTGGTTTTGCACATGCAAGCCAATATTTCAAGACAAGAAGAGCTGACACACCTCTGCAGTCAAGAGCCAACGTGTGTTGGCTACTTGGAATCACGCCACAGCTGGGAGGCAGCTACTGCTGCTGTGAAAGGATATACAACAACAATGCATAGTTTTTTATTGTAGCTGTTATTATTTAATGCCTGTAGTGGGAATATTTAGCAGTGCATAAGCAAAAAAGAATACTTGCAATTTGAGGTTCTGCAGCAGCGGTTAAAAATAAATAGATATTTATGGGACTCAGTGGAGCTCCACTCCCAGTCTTCTGTATGTCCTTTGATAGCGTGAGGACCTACAAATATTCTTATTTTCATTATTAAATAAAAGGGATTAAGGGTTTGTCCCCAGTGTGGTAGTCCCTAGGAAAACAAACAGAATAAGCAACTGAGTATGGCCAACATTTTAAGTTCATATGAATGGCCTGAAATTTTCCTACAGACCTTGAGCCAGTGGTGAGTCTTGTACTGGAGACCATCCCGTTCTAGAATGGAGGCATGCAAAAGCACAAAATTTGAATGTTCTGTTCTGCTTTCATATGATTTAGTTTCACATGAAGTAATTTTGCCTATCGTTCATCGCTGTAATACAAGAATCGTCCTTATTATATAGTAGAAGTCTAAAAGACGATTGGCATACTTGTTCCAGGAACGTGAGGAAGCAAATGTAATATTATTAGGTTGTATTTGTTATCCCGGCGAGTTGTTGGGCTGGCAAGAAGAGTGACAACAGTAAAGACCTGATTGAGCTCTCCCTACGTGTAACCTGTTATTTCAGTGCATCAAAAGTGATGCCAGTGTTTTTGTGTGTAATCTATGAAGGGTTTTCAGGTACTATCAAATATGTCTGTTTTGTCTTGCAAGGTACTGTATCATTTTCTCCTGTTGCTCGTACAGTTAATCAAGAAATCCATTCTTCCTCTGTTGAAAGTAATTTATCTTTCGCACAACATAGTATAATTCATTTTGCTCATATCAGGCTAACTTTGTTCAAGATTCCAGTCTCCCTGGCATTGGGTCTCATCATAAATACTTTACGCATTTGTGTTGTTTTATTTTTTTTTGTTTCATTATTAATTTCTGAGATTGTTTGCCAGGTGAAGGTCAGTATGTGCATCAGATCCTAAGCATCTCCCTCCTCTCCTCAAATTACTGGATAAAATTTACTAGCTTTTCACTGTATGCTAAGTTATAGAGAAGAAAAGGAGTAACAACAGCACTAAAGTACATTTTTTATTGACGATGTAAATTATGTATAACTTTATGGCATAGAAATATACCTTTGCTTTAGCGCAGGCAATTAAACAGGCAGCAAATATTGAAGATTAAAAAGAAAATAACTAACATTATTCTTTAATAAATACTGTAATGGTCAAATTCAGTGGTAAGTAGCTAGTGTTGTATTAATAGAATAGAGATCTAAGCTGGACTGTTAATTATATTGCTATGTGTAATGGTATGCATTCATTCTTAGACAATTACCAACTGGGAGAATTTATTTTATTATTCGCAAAAGAATAGATTCAATTTTCCAGAAGAAAGGGCTGCTAAGTATCAGCAATTTACCAATAAGCATATTATCAATGTGAAACTCTTGATACCTATCATGGACATAAATCTGTTTTCCGGGGCAAACGTTGAAGTCTGACTGACTGAGCAGGGAACAGGGGCTGTGGAAAACATGGAAGTCTTTGTGCCAAAGGACATTCTGTCACTCTCCTAAGTACATATAATTGATCAACATATTGCATTTCTGAATTATTTCTGTAGGTCACATTTCTGGCACGCTAATTAAAATACCCGTTAATACCTTTTTTTTTAATAAAGAATGAATTATTACAAAGTCAGTTACATAAATCCATCCAGATAGCGCCAGATTTCAGAATTAAACTCAAAAATGCTTTTCATTTTGTGTAGATTTAAAAAAAAAAAAAAGTCTTCCCCTCAAATATAAATAGAACACATTTCTTGTGTGTCTCTGTTAAAGCACAGCTTTAATTACTATGCACAAGTTAATAAACAAACCTACCATATGCTGCCAAATTAGTCAAATGCCAGGAAAAGCTAAATAAAAACAAGGGGACAAACTTTTAATTACACTCTCTGGAAACCTTTGGCAGTAAGTAATATTCTTTACTTGGCATTCTGCTTCAGCGTGAAAGGGCAGAAGGTATGACCAAGCTAGTATATCAAATGGTAATAAGAGAACTTTCTAAGAAAGAAGGAAAGAAAAAACACTGAGGTAGAGGGAAATTTGGAGCACAGAATGTTATTTTTATTTATCCTCATTTAAACATCTTTATACATATACAAAACAAATGGTTAGACTGTGACTGTTGTTTGCTGAGAAGACATTAATTCAGAACCTAGGTCTAATAAAATCACGTTTTTTAAAGAAAATCGACGAAACAAAAGGCCCATGCAATTAGGTTGCTGTCAAAATATGTTCTAAAATAATTTGAGTAAGAACTCAGGGACTCCCCACATTATAGATTAATAATGCACTGAAAAACTAAAAAAGAAAGCAGTTTTAAACAAAAGAATTACTTATCCCCAATTAGTTCAGAAAAAACCCCAAAATGTTTATTGAATGTTAGTATTGGACTCTACAGAGCATCCAGCAGTGGCAGTACTTTATAGAATCACAGAATCGCCTGGGTTGGAAGGGACCTTTCAGATCATCGAGTCCAACCATCAGCCTAACTCTGACAAAAGCCATCACTAACCCATATCTCTAAGCACTACGTCTGTCCGTCTGTTAAATACCTCCAGGGATGGTTCATTGAGGGGAAAAAAAAGAAAAAAAAAACAGCCTTGAAAAAATAAAAGACTTTGAAAGCCTGAGTTCTTCGTCTCTCTGATGGCAACAGAGGATATTCCTGCCTTACAAATAGTGTCAGTGATGTGAAATCTGACCTAAGCCCACTACAGACTCCAATTCCCTAGGAAAAACGGATTATAGACCTATTCCACAATATCACTAGAGCAGTAGTTAGGGTGGTCTTAGAGGTGACAAGAACCAAGCTCTTTCAAGCAAATGAAAGAACTGAAAGAAGATTTCCCACAGCTGCTAGGTATTTGGATGGCTCCTGTATCGTATTACAAGGGATAGTGCGGCACTTCCTCATCTCTCAACATTTCTAGAGGAAGACTCAGTCCAGTATTAGCTAAATGTTTAAATCAGACTTCGGTGGGACTAGTGATCTGCTTAATAGCCTACTCTCTTTTACTGTATTTTTCTTTTAATGTAAATGTGCTCTAAAAGAAAGGGATATTTAGCAATAATTAAACCTATAGAATAGCCTCGGTTGGAAATTCAGGTCATCGAGTCCAACCATCAACTTAACTCTGACAAAAACCATCACTAAACCCTATCTCTAAGCACCACGTCTGCCTGTCTTTTTAAATACCTCCAGGGATGGTGCCTCAACCACTTCCCTGGGCAGCCCGTTCCGATGCTTATGTTATATATGTTATATATGTTGTATTGCATCGTATTCTACATCTAGTGCGGCACTTTTCACTGGACAACACTGCAGTTTTAAACCAGTAAAGCTTAAAAAGTGCCTTGGCAACGAGAACAGCGGGGAAAATGAGCTCACATACTATTAGAAGGCAGGTGCATGCAGACGGTCTATTAGGAATGCTTTCCAACCCACGTTACCCTGACCCATTCCCAGGAATTCCTGGTAAAACAGCTCTGGTTGGTTCAGAGTTCCAGTGCCTAGGAAAATTTACAGATGTAGCCTATGCCTGCATGGTTAGGAGTGTTGCTTATTATGTTAAAGTTAGAATAAAAATGACATTCTTGATGTTTTTACATCGATGACATAAGTCCTGTTGGCATCAACAAAGCAAATATTTCAAAGCACAAAGAAAAACTGCAGAAAAAAAATGTCTTTTGATGTAACTGGTTAATACAATTGTATGTGTTATTTTAGAATTATTCCTTTGTCGGGATATGTAAGTGCCTATCAACACGACATTTAAAGGCTTAACACCTTAGAAAAAATTTCTCATGTAAGAATAACATCAACTGTGACTTTGCAATCCTTTGGACTATTAGAGCCAAATTCTGCAAAACTTTATTTTTGTGAGCTGTCTTATTACTGGTATTTCGGCAAGGACAAGTCCCCCCAGCAGAAGTTTGCGTAGTTTGACAGCTGAACTTTTCCCACAGAGAGGGCGTTATGTCCAAAACATGCTGGTTCTTACAACCTGTTCGTTGTTGATGCGGATTCTCAGTGAAAGAAGCACTTAGTTCAGTCCTGATTATATTACGTCAATAGAAACAAAGCCTCAGTAAAAGTTGAGCGATGCTCAAAATACTACCTAGTAAATGTCATTTGCTAATTCCACAGAGATGTGAGCTTAAGGTCTGAAATAATGGAGAAGCTGTATGGTAGGTAAGCAAACATCACTAGAAAAGTTAACACTCAAGACTGTGTTTGGAAAATTATTTATGAAACAAACAAGTGCAATGTAATCATTGTACTCCAAGAGATGCAAAAAAAGAATAATAGAATTGTAGTTTCCTTGAACGCCCTTCAGTTATTTCAATGCTACATTGTTGGAAATGGAACAAAATTATTGCTCCTTCATTGCTGTCTGAAAACCATTAAGATTATAAACAATACTGCAGCTGACTGGGCCGTTATCTTAATAGGGTATTCATCAAAGTCTCTGCAGATTCACAGTGTAATGTTTCTCAAACTGAAATCAGAGTATTATTATGTAAAATTTTAATTTAATTCCCGGTTTATAAGAACCATATTGAAAGCACAGAGTGTTATTTTTTTAATTGCTTTGTCAGGGTGAGGACTTGGAGACTCCTCATATATGCCCTCCATCTTTTTCGTGTCTACAATGTTACCTACAGATAGAAATTATTCTGTGTTTGTTCAACCAAGAGAAAATGTTTCATGTAATTTTAATATGCACAAGTTGATAGTTGCTATACATCCGGCGTTCTCTCTATTACAGTTCTACCACCAACTACACTTAACATTCATATGGACTATCAGGAGATACCCTGAAATTATTTGCCAGTTGCAGATGGGAAAAGGTAAAAGTGTGCGGGGTTTTGTAGGGGAGTCTGAAGTGCTTCATCCATGACGTGGTCAATAAAGACGGATCAATTACATTTATGGGCGTTCAGTTTTGGGCCCCTCACTACAAGGAGGACATTGAGGTGTTGGAGCTTGTCCAGAGAAGGGCTACAAAGCTGGTGAGGGGTCTGGAGGACAAACCTTATGAGGAACGACTGAGGGAACTGGGGTTGTTCAGCCTGGAGAAGAGGAGGCTGAGGGGAGACCTTCTCACCCTCTACAGCTACCTGAAAGGAGGGTGTCGAGAGATGGGGGCTGACCTCTTCTCCCTGGGGACAAGTGATAGGACAAGAGGAAAGGGGTTCAAGTTGTGTCAGGGGAGGTTTAGATTGGATATTAGGAAACATTTTTTCACTGAAAGGGTTATTAAACATTGGAATAGGCTGCCCAGGGAGGTGGTGGATTCACCATCCCTGGAGGTGTTTAAAAAAAGGGTAGATGTGGTGCTTAGGGACATGGTTTAGAAGTGGTTTTTGTCAGGGCAGGTTAATGGTTGGACTTGGTGATCTTAAAGGTCCCTTCCAACCTCAGCAATTCTATGATTCTGTGATTCTATGAAAATTACCTTGCTAGATATATGTATGTGATTCTTACTGATTTCCATGATAAGGTAGTGGTCTGGATGAGCAGGACAGATTTATACAGAGAGAAGACTGCTTTGAATCTAGAGGCTTCATAATTTTTTTTTAAATTATCAGTGAATGAATTTATTTATTTATTTCACAACACAAGTGTTTCTGCTTTAGGGCAGAATTTCTCCTTGAGCGCTTGTATCTTAGAAAAGCTTTTCCACGTGCTGAATTTCATGATTTTTGTTTTACCAATAGATTTTAGGTGTCATATTACCTTTTATGTACACAATAGATGTGGCTGATACCAATGTATTTTGCATGAGATATTTCCGATATCAGACGGTCAGTAGTCACTAAGCAAAGAGCATTGGTGTAGTTTAGGTCCACTTAAAACAGCTTTACTGACGTGGTTGCATTTATGGAATGTCTTATGTCATGTTCCTGAGATGAATATAACTCCAACAAATTCTCCTTCAGACTTCTTCCCCCTCCCCGGGAAAAAAGATTCAGTAAAAAATGGGTTTTAAAAATCCTCTGGTAAAGATTCACCTTTTCCCAAGAAGTCCTAGGTATGAATCAAACTTGTAATTGCATATATGCAATTGTGCATAAGAATCTATAGTTTATATGACATAGCGATATTAAGGTTTTGCATTTTTGTAGTTTATATTTTATTTTACTGTTCCTGTGCCAATATTAAACTTTTGGCTTGGTTAGCAATGCTGAGGGTTTGTTGTTGGTTTTTTGGTTTTGTTTTTTTTTTTTGTTTGTTTGTTTGGGAGGCTGTGAGTCGTTATCATAAAAATGAGGTTTTAAATATGTAATATAGATTGAATAATGACTCGGTATTTACTAACCAGAAATCACATATGTCACCGTGCAGCATGTCCAACTGTCTGGTTATCAACTATGCTTACGGCCACATAGCGCGGATGCATAGGATAAAACCATTTTCTATAGGAGTGATGCTAAGGACACGTATCTATTATTTTCTCAAAGGGGATAGATTTTAAATCTTACCAAAGATTAATATTAGCCAGGCAGATTCATTTTGATTTCTTTCCTACCGCTTAATGAAAGCCAGCTGGGTTGCATTTTCCTGTGATGCGTAAGGGAGGATTGTTTTCTGTACATACAGTCACAGGCAAAAATAATTAATCCGAATTTTATCATTTAACTTTTTGTTCATATTTTTATCCCAGCACATCATTGCCATTTAATTTAAAATAAATTGAAGTTCTATTTAGATAATCTCTGTAAAAATGAGTGAACGACAACAATTGTACATTAAAGAATATCCAATTATTATTTGTTTCAATATTAACTAAACTGCAAAATGAACTGATCTCGTTAGCAATTGTGTAATGCAGAATAAGGTCAACATGCTTCTTTTAATCCTGAAAAAAAAAACCATATCAATCACATGTTAAAAAAAATCATTCAATAGCTTCTCTGAGTTGTAATTGCAGGGATAAATGATTTACTTGAAGCCTGAAAATATATGTATTATTCATCAGCATTCTATCTCTCCATCTGTGTCGAGATGTATTTGAGAGCTACCCTCATCAGGAGACTGGAATTAAAATTAATGTGCTTACATTGATTTCTCTGTATTCCTTTTTCTTTTTTAAGACTGTGATACTGGATTAGGCGTAGACTTTTTTAATTTTTAGATAGTAAGAACCAGAGACTTCCTAATGTGGATTTAATATTAGACCAGCATTTTAAGTACAATATCCATTTACTTTTTCTTAATTCTGTTGTTCTGATAATGTATATTTTGTATGATTTTTACATCAGATCATGAGATGAGGCTGGAGGACTTCTAGCTTTTCTGTCATGTCTCAGCTTCTCCTCATATATTTTGTCAAATCTTGTATTTTTCACTTTTAACTTTTACAAAACAGGAGCGTCACTGCCTTTCTCTTTTTATCTTCAACACTTTTCCTTGCCAAGATGCCCTGCTAATGTCACTTATACCCATCCACTGTAGTCTGGAATAGTGCAGCAAGACCTGTGTTATCGGGAGGAAACTGGAAGGCAAACAGTGTCTCTTGGAATGAGGCAGAGGGTGACACGGATTTGTGTAAAGTCTATCCAGAAACATTAACGGCTCCATGCCAGAGCCACGGGGGATCTGGCTGCAGCCTG
Organism: Alca torda; assembly: GCA_008658365.1. Lineage (NCBI taxonomy): Eukaryota > Metazoa > Chordata > Aves > Charadriiformes > Alcidae > Alca > Alca torda. The sequence continues at coordinate 78,493,372 of CM018079.1, read as the reverse complement.
ACTTCTGGGGCAGGAGCACGGAGAGGAGAATGACCAACCTTATTTATTTTATTTATTTTTTTTTTTTTGTCTCCTTTTTCTAGCAGTCAGTGATGCCGGTTCTCAGACTGACGTCTGCAGCCCCTAAAGTCTGGCATCCTTGAGCTTTGTCCATTCCAATGCAATTTAGATGGGCTGTCGCAAGGCAGCCTTAGGTCCGCGAGATTAACTCAGGTCCATTATAAATATTACACTGGCATGAACTGCAAATACATTTGTTCTAGTAAACTTAAAAGGAAAAGTTTGAGGTTATAAAGCTGAAGCGAGAGTGCTATGAGAGAAAAACATAAATAAGAGGTTACAGACTTAAAATATGGCACACTATTGCTCTAAGCTTTATCTGTCACTAGAGGGATAATTCTGAGGCTGTATTAGTTGACAGGACAAGGGGCAATGGGCACAGACTGGAAGATGGGAAATTCCATCTCAACATGAGGAAAAAACTTCTTTGCTGTGAGGGTGGCAGAGCCCTGGCACAGGCTGCCCAGAGAGGTGGTGGAGTCTCCGTCTCTGGAGACATTCCAACCCCGCCTGGACGCGTTCCTGTGCCACCTGCTCTGGGTGACCCTGCTCTGGCCGGGGGTTGGACTGGGTGATCTCCAGAGCTCCCTTCCAACCCCCACCAGTCCGTGACTCTGTGATTAACAGATAGACCTTCTTCCAAATCTCAAAAAAAGCTGTGAAACGTCATTGTACGCACAAATCCATGTGTGCTAATGACAGTGCTGCACTTCAGTTATTGCAGTTACACGGTGCAATCTTCAGAACTGTGGCATTTCTCTGTGTCTTTAGTAGGGAAAACTAAATACTAACTATATTGTTAGTAACACAACCAGATATTAGATTGCCTCAAAGAGGAAAAGTCCTAAAAGAGCAGATCTGATCACTTTTATTCTAACCAGACATAAGGATCACCAAAATCTGTCAAGCATATTTAACCTTTAATCTATCTAAACTGTACCAAAATCACTTAGAACTTCCTTGTATTTTGAAAATTAAATTGTTGTCACAGATTAGACTTCGAGATACGTAAAAAGGCAAATGAAATACTGTTCTTGATGGTTTGTAAAGCTCATCGAATGTGCAGATCCTGTGATATTTTGATTTCTCTCAGTAGAATTTCCTGTCCCTCCTATGATACTAAATTGCTGAGTCTTTTTTTTTTTTTTCATCTTGGACAGTATGACTAACATTGTGACATATTTTCTGGCTTGATTACAATGTACCGATTTCATATCACTAACAGTGTTTGCTGTGGTTTTGGTGAGAGGATATATGCAAAGCTATTTCTTTGTCACTGAATTTATGGTAGCTTTATAGTACCTTGAGAACAGAGCAAAAAAACTACACCAGCACTACGAAAAAGCACACTCTGAACAGTTTAAAGGCTCTGACAATTCCAGTCTTTCTATCTGGTTTTGTTTTCTTTTGCTTGAATGATCTATATATTACTGTGACCATGAGTCATAATAATTTTACAAAACAAAGTAATATTTCTTTCATTTCAACAGTACAAAAGTGGATATATATTATTCCGTGGGCAGTATGAGAAACATGACATCTGTCCTTTATAAACCAGGAGACAGTAATTTCTATTAGGTGTCCTCAACAACTTCTGAATTACTTCAGTCTTACATGCCCTAAAACCCCACTTAAGATCAGCGTAAACTGATTTTGGTAAGAAGAACACCTTTCTTTTTGCTCTTTTCTGGCAAAGAAGTTAGACAAGCAGCAGCTGCATTAAATGAAAAAGAAGAATTCAGAATACTTTCCGCTCTATATGTGTGATCTCTTGAACTTCTGAAAATTATTTCTGTGGTTGAGCAGTTTCCACAGAAGATGATTGTTGCCGTAAGCTTTAAATAGCCTCTGTTGAATAGGTGTCTATTTTAAGCAGAATTGGACTGACAAAATATGTCAGTTTTGAAGAGCAGACATCAAAGTTCTTTTACTGTGGAACACTTAACAGTTAAACCTGTGAAAGTAATTTTAAGTAAAAGTCAAACAGTGCCCCCCAAAAGTGCATCAGTAAAGGTTTCCGATAGAAACGGGAAGGAGGTTTTGTTAATTCCCAGACAGTAGATGCCAATAATGCAAAGGTAAATTTGACATGATAAATCATTTAAGGACTTCACCTACAGCTATTTTCTGAACCGCACGTTTGCAGTTTTGCTTTCTCGAGGTTCCTTTCCCCAGTGCACACTTCAGCCAAGCTGAAGCCAGGTGGAAGAAGGTCTATCTGTTAATCACAGAGTCACAGACTTGTGGGCGTGGGAAGGGACCTCTGGAGATCATCCAGTCCAACCCCCTGCCAGAGCAGGGTCCCCCAGAGCAGGTGGCACAGGAACGCGTCCAGGCAGGTTTGGAATATCTCCAGAGACGGAGACTCCCCCACCTCTCTGGGCAGCCTGTGCCAGGGCTCTGCCACCCTCACAGGAAAGAAGTTTTTTCCTCACGTTGAGATGGAATTTCCTGTCTTCCAGTTTGTGCCCATTACCTCTTGTCCTGTTCCCGGGCACCACTGAAAAGAGTCTGTCCCCGTCCTCTTGGCACCCACCCTTTAGATATTGATGAGCATTGATGAGATCCCCTCTCAGTCTTCTCTTCTCCAGGCTCAACTGCTCCAGGTCTCTCAGCCTTTCCTCAGCAGAGAGATGCTCCAGTCCCTTGATCATCCTTGTAGCCCTCCGCTGGACCCTTTCCAGTAGTTCCTTGTCTTTCTAGAACTGGGAGGGCCAGAACTGGATGCAGTACTCCAGCTCTGGCCTCACCTGGGCAGAGTAGAGGGGGAGGATGAACTGCCTCGACCTGCTGGCCATGCTCTTTTTAATGCACCTCAGGAGACCATTGACCTTCTTGGCCCCAAGGGCACATTGCTGCCTCATGGGCAACCTGTTGTCCACCAGGACCCCCAGGTCCCTCTCTGCAGAGCTGCTCTCCAGCAGGTCAACCCCTGGCCTGTACTGGTGCATGGGGTTATTCCTCCCCAGGTGCAAAACCCTACACTTGGCCTTGTTGAACTTCATTACGTTTCTCTCCACCCAACTCTCCAGCCTGTCCAGGTCTTGCTGAATGGGAGCACGGCCTTCTGGTGTGTCACCCACTCCTCGGTTCTGATAATGCTTTGGTGGCTCCTGCCAACTCTGAACCACACCTTTTACATTTTTGAATCTGACTTTTTTTCGCAGTCATGCAAGAATGCCCAGTAATCAAGGTCATTGCTGCTGTGGTAGGTGTAATTTTTCTAAGAGACTGGATGGAAAGAGGCTGTACTATTAGCAGGTCTAATGTGGACAACTCTGGCAGAGACAAGACATTTGAGAAGTTATCGAAAAAAAGAGTTGAGCAGCTTGTTTAGAGGACAGAAAGAGTATAAGAATTTCTGATGCTTGTGAATGACAACTGTGTGCTTTTCTAAAAAATTGTTTATTATACAATAAAATTGTCTCACAAGAAGTAAGAAATTCCCCCTGAATATTAATTCTGTCCTGGCACTGTCTTCATATTCTTCCTGCTCGCTCATGAAGGCTGCATAGCAGAGAAGTAAATTCAGAACTCTTAATTATTTCCACATGTCTAGCAACAAAATTGATTTACATTTTTCTTTCACATTTAAACAGAATTTAAATTTTGGGTTGATGGTTGGACTAGATTATCTGAAAGGTCCCTTCCAGCCTAGGCAATTCTATGATCCTGTCATTCTGTGATAATTATATGTATGATAAACCTTGAACCAAATTTTTAGAATGAAGTTGCACATACAACAGAGTAGTCACGAGAAGAAAGGATGTGATTTCTGTAGTTCTTTGCGAATATGAAAAAGGTATCTGGGTAGACATTACAGTCCTACTGTTATAATAATGGGTTATTATTTTGGGGTGGTATAACATTTGTTCTTGTTTGTGTTCCAGACAAAAAACTTCTCTGGCTATCAGAGTCAGAAGAATTGTCTCATTTGACTATGACTGACGTTTTACCTAGTTTGCTAGCTATTAGTTTTCTTATTTCTTTTGTTGGCTATACTCATGTCAGCATTTTCAATGTTTGCTTTTCATGATGCATCTTATAACGTACTACACAGCGCGTAAATCCTTGATAGCATTTTTGATCCATTTTTTGCCTTCAGGTTTCCACTTTTTTTGTGTATTTGTTGCTTATAGATTTGTGACAAAATATTTCAGTCCTAATTGTCTTCCTTACTTGTTTCAAAATGCTTGGCAGCTACGAAGAACTCTGTGTTTAGCAAATAAAATCTTCAGATACAGACTTTTAAGCCAACAAGTGTTTGCTTACATCGTCCTTTGCGAATGTCCTTGGAATCTTGTGTATGATTTTTTTCTTCTTATCACTGTTGGCTCTGTGGCGGAGTCCTGACAAATCCCATTGTAATTCTTTTTCTAAGTCCTTGTAAATACTGAATTTCAGAAAGGTAGAAAAGCTTATTGTTTGTTTGTTTTGTTTTGTTTTGTTTTTTTTTCTTTTTTGATCTGGTGGGAGGGAAATGCAGCACTAAGAGTCTTCAGCACAAGCTCATTGTGCACAAGGCAGATCACACGGGAGGTCAGGCTACGCGATGCCCGTCAGGTAGCGCTCGGCGCTAGGTTTTACATGGCTGGTCGTGAAGCAGAACTGTATGTGTAATACGGAATCTTACCAAGTTCAGGAGACACGTGTTGCTTTTCTCATGAAAATTCATTCATTTTTAGCCTAGTTATAAGCGTTAGAAAATCACACGGACAGTTAGCCTCATTCCTTCCCTGAAAATGGCATAAAACGAGGAAAAAATGCATTGATTTGACCAGTTGTTCGACAGGAATAATAACAGTGTTACCTTTATGCCTCTTGCTGAACGAGGTTTTATGCCCTCAGTAGGGGGGCAAATACAAAATGTACATCCATTTTATGGAATACTGTACAAGAGACAAATATCTTCGGCGACTGTAGTGTGCATTGCTTTCACGTCCTACCGATGATTGCAAGAGTATTAACGGCTCATTTTTTAAAATTTATTTTTAATAATAGACTAGACGATGCATATAGAAACACAATCCTCCAGCCAAAGAGAAGCGTATTTCGTAATCAAATAGAAAGGAAAATGCTCCACTGCAGACTTAATGCCACTCTTTCCGGGGAGAAAATCTGCATATGTAAATTCCAGTAGTCAACAATAGCACATTGCTGAATTTTTTAAGTTCTGCTAAGGGAGGCTTATATGGAACACCATACCTGGGCTGCACAGAGACTATAAAACAATAATATGGAATCTATTTCACTCTGCAGAAAAAAAATATATCCCTGATATTAATAATATTAGTGCTCACTAAATATTCCTGATACCTCTTTTCTTCCCAGGTATTTCTTAGAGTATCTGCTTTATTAGACTGTTAAAGAAATAGAGAAATCGTGCAATAATGCATTAATCGGCAATGCCAAAGGGACAAAATAAAAAATAAAAATAACTCCAACCACTATAACGTTATGGCTGCATTTCCTTATAGTGGCTTGGTATGACTTCAGAGTATTCGAGATGTCTACGTGAACATTACATGCCAGTTATTAATTGATTTCCTTCACCCTTGCCTTTACACTTGCTTTCGGAATGCAAGTTCATTTGAAGCCTATGTAGCAGTATTTACAGCAATTAAGTCTGCAAACTGGTTACTTTGTGTTGCATGTTACTATCCAGTCGCTTCCAAGATCAGATTCGGTTACTCAGCTGGTCAATGAACTTCAGCATCGGCTCAATTATTTGTTGGCTCCACTTACCTTAGAAGTGTAATTGGGCTATGATTGGGATAAATACTCAGTTTCTCAACTTAGATATATTCACTAGAAAGATAATGTTTAAATCAGGGAAAAATAATGTTACAAACAGTTAATTTTATATACAGTCCTGGAAGCATACTATGTAATACTGTTTCCACGGTGTTTTAAAATAATCTTAGCTTTGAATATATTGCAATTTGTCATCTTGAAATAAGATTTTAAATGATTTCCACTGCAGTCTCACTTTACGTATGAGCTGTAAATTAATATTTGCTTATTTTCCAAAAGAAAAGAAGTGGGATTTCACTGCTCTTTATGTAAGGTATATGCCAGTGTGAGAGAATTAAATTATTACATGTTCTTGTCATATTTTACAGCTCAGCTACTTTTACATTCAGATTAAAAGTTTGTCCTCCGTGTGTGACTTATCTGAGAATTTCTTTTCCGTCAGCTTCCTCCCTGTCTTTGTCTATTGTTAAGTTTAAGTGAATAAAATCTGAGGGGCACTAACTTAAGCAAAGACATGACAAAGAAAGAACAAGTTGAGAGAGAAGTTGCAAATCACTGAACAGATACCAAGAAGTAGTTTGGGGTTGCAAATGAGCAAAAGAAATGTGCCACCATCAATGGACCGGAACAAGCGAAATGCGAAAATAAAATTAACCCAAAAGAAACAGAGAAAGGAAGAAAGTGTTGTGCCTACACAGAATGCATCAACAGCAGTTTACAGGCTGGAGCAGAGAAATGAAACGCAGCTGGCATTGCTCAAATCACAGCTTCTGCCGCTGCAGAAATGGAGAGGGATGAGCGGGCTGTCAGGGAGTGAAATTCGGAACTAGCCTCGTGTGAGTAGCACCTGCAATTTCGCCAGCAGGTTAAGAACAATCAAGATGACTTAAAATGAAAAGGTGGAATTTGTTGAATCTCTACATACCTCTACAAGTCTAAGCTAGGCAAGTCTCATTTATTTGAACCAGTCCTGAATTTGCTTTTCCTTCTTCTTCCCCAAATAATAACTTCTCCAAAACCTGCTCAAATTCTTTCGTTTTCCTCCAACTGTCAGAATTAGATTCAGTCCTCTGCCCAAAAATAGTCCTCACTTTTTCCCTGGACATTCCTTGGAAGTGTTTCCTTGAGAGTCAATGATTTTGCACCCTTTTTTTTTTCCTCATTCTCGCCTGTTTTGTTTTCATTTGGTTTGGGTTTTTTTGTACCGTTGACTATGTCAATTGACTATGTCAATTTAATCACACATAAATAATCCAGTAACAAGTTTATGAGATTCATAAATCATGGAACAGGTGAAATCCTTCAAGAACAGATGGGTTTTTTTCATTAAAATTACAATTTTAACATGATTAGAAAGTAAGCCTTTATCTTCGTATTTAATCACTGGGCTGAGGCAGGAATGTTTCAGAGCTGTCTATCTGAAGTTTGTGAATGGCTCTTTTCCAGGGCCAGCTTTTCAAAGCTCTCAAACATACACAGTTGTCACTAATTCAGCGTGAATTCTGAAAAATCACATTGCTAATTACCCAACCTGGAAACCCCAAAGCAAATTACGCAGAAATACAGACCAAACTGTTCCTTTAAATACCTTTAGTAATATTATAAAACATTGTCCATATTTAAATTTCAAAATGCGATGTTGAAATTATTGTTTATTGTGATTCTGTGATTTTACAGTGACTCTGGAAATACTCTGTTTTGCTTGTGGTAAAAGCTTATAGCAAGAGGCTGGTCAGTTGTGAGCTATCCTTTGAAGATTTATGTTTTAATAAACTTTCTGCTCAGCAGTTTGTTCCCTAACGGTAGGAAATCACTAGTGGACAAGCCCTTTCCACATTGAGTGCATTGTTGCAGGAGCGTTCTGCGGTTGTGATGTATGTTGAGCTGATTTTGAGTTCGCTGTTTCAAGCGCATTCCACTTCTTGATGATCCGTCCCAAGTAATTTTCATTCTCTCCAGCACTGCCTTAATTTGACCTGGTGCGCTTTGATATTCAGAAGATGTTCTTTTGGAGTTGTTGCGGTATCTTGATAGCATCAATGGTTACATCTCCTGAGGAGAGAGAGTGAGTCACTGAGGAACTACCAATGGAGTTCAGAGATTCCATAGCTGGTTTCATCAAAAGATATGGAAAGGAGCATTCACTACCTAACTCTTGCATTACCTCCTCTTCTTACTAGGAGTTCCAATACTTCAAGAAATATTTTTCCTTGTAATTTTCTTCCGCTCGGGTTTGTGAAAAGTTAAAGATCATTTGTCATGATCAGTTGTGTGGAAAGCTACCGAGAAGCCAGATTGAGTTCTGCTTTCTGAACCTAACAGTAAGGCCAGCATAGAAGGACATGAAAAGACGAGACACCTGGTGTTCGGCTCTGATTCCCGCTGCAGGTTCTCCAAGAGGTTGATAACAAGCCTAACGGGCCAGGACTGGGGCCCTGCAAAGTCATTGTAAGACACAGTTTGCATAAATTCTTTGGCCTGTTGCTTCCAGCAATGGCAATACTATTTTTACGAGGCCACGAGGTACAAAAGCACTTATTTGGGGTTTCAAAACAAGCTGATATTATGTTCTGCTTACTTCTTTCATGGATGCAACAGTCCGTAGTCTAAAACCTCAAATTTGAAAGTACCACCGCAGCAAGTGGTGTGGGAAGTTCTGTCAGCAGTGGAACAGAGTGGGAAAAGTGAGTGTTTGCTCCAAAATGGATACCTGGTAAGACAAAATTCTGCTGCGGTGGGGATGAACTCCAGCCACCAAAGATGTTGCAGTCAAGAACACGGTGCTGCAGTTAGCCATCAGCAGCACAGAGAGTGACAGAGCTCATTGCTATACAGACATGTAGTCATACACTGTTGGGTTTTGGGACGCTTTATTTGTTATCTTTCAATATTGGTGGTTTTTTTTTTTTTTTTTCTGGTTGTGAGCGTCGTAGAGATCCAACCAAGGTGATAATCACCTCTTCTTTTACACAAAAGCCTTACTTTGTTCACTCCAGAGAAAATTCCTCATCATACTAATATGCTTCTGGCTGTGGCATTAGGATTCTGCTGTCAACCAGAAGACAGAGGAACAAGTTGCGTGAGGCCTTAATCTAGTAATTTACTTGTTTATCCCTCCTAATTTAACTTCTGACTACCTTTCTGGTGACTGAGTGCGTTCATTATCTGAAAGCAGAATGTAGCAGCTGGAAAAAGAACAGTTTATAAGGTCTACTATGGATGTCCAGTTTACCGAGAAACCACTTTAGTATTTCCAGGATGTATACTATACTCATTTCTAAAAAAGCCTTTTTAAAATTAGAGTCCTTGTCATTATGTTACTAAGGTGTCATTGTCCAACAGCTCTCAGGAAGTGACGGTGAACATCATTTCGGGGTAAACTTCAGCGGGTGCCCGCCTAATGATTAAGAAAGAGAAAAATATTTGTCTATGAAAGTTTAGTCACTACAGCTTGTGTGCAGTGTAACATTCTAAGTGGATACCTGTCATAAATAAGTAATAAATAATATCATAATTTAAAGGACAATATTAAACAGAACCAATTAGCACTGCAATGTCTACCCTCTCATCTTAGTATATAGTTCTTCATTATATGACATTTAAAGTTTCTGTAACTTGACTCTCAAGTAGATTACATTATGACCATTCTCATTAAAACCCGCTTTTCCTATAGCACTTACAACGTTGGACTCCTACGGATAACATAATGAGGGTAGAATGCATTTTGATTGAGTTACCACTAGGGAGAAATTTAATTTAATTAAGCTGGTCTTCATTAAAGTATTACATTGAAGTAAAGTAATTATAAAGGCATGTACAGTATTAGAGAAATCCCGCTGTTTAAAAGACGGAGAAGGCTCATTTTAGAATGATCATAATTTTAAAAAAAGCTTTGTTCCAATAATTATCTCAAGACTTCTAAAGCATTCATACCTTGTAAAACCTGGTGATACGTATATGGCATTTAAAGCTAATGCTATTCCATCTACTTGCAATTTCTGCCAGTCTGCCTTTGAAAACAAACTTCTGTAGCCCCGTTCCGTTTTGTTCAAACATCTACTAAAACTTCAACATAAATATGTGGGTGTTGAATATATTTACATTTTAAAAAATAGATGAAAGCGCAAGGAAATCTCAGATTTTTGAAGGTGAATTGATTTAGCCTTTGAAAATAGACTGCAACACAAGTTCTCATAGGACAAGTTTTCTCTTAGGCTTTCATTTTCCATAAATACAATACCCCTATGCAGTTGTCACCCAACTAACGCGTGCTCAAAGTACAAAGACAGCACATCTGTTTCAAGAAGTCCATGAGGAGCTTAGAGTGGTTTCAGATAAAATACAATGACATTCTTGCTCTTCTGTTCTTCCTTTTTTTTTTTTTTCTCCTCCCCTATTCAGCACTGCTGGTCTTTTTGTTTCAGGGTGAATTTTCCCATTTGGCAGATTTTACTTTGTTTTGGCATTTTTTGGGCAACCTCATGGGCTGGATTTTGGATGGAGCGTCTGCTCTGAGAGGAAGCAATGACTTTCCCAAGCAGTGGGTTTAGCTCCCCGTTGTTCTGAAGACAAGCTGAAAGTCATGAGGTGCAGCTCTGGTTGTTGGTGCAAACAACTTTGCCCACCAGCCCGGAAATCTCAGCTCTCATTTGTTTCAGCCCAGAAGTACACTGGGCACCAATCCCACCTTTGACTGGTGACTTTTGCAGGAAAAAGGGTGAATATGGTCCCCAGGAAACCCACTGGAGTTACCTTGGGAAGAATTGGCTCTGGCCTTGCTGTCCTGCCTTACAATGCCTGTCCTTGTGATCACAGAACTACAGAATCCCAGAATGGCAGGGGTTGGAAGGGAGCTCTGGAGATCATCTAGTCCCACCCCCTGCCACAGCAGGGTCACCCAGAGCAGGTGGCACAGGAACGCGTCCAGGCGGGTTTGGAATGTCTCCAGAGACGGAGACTCCACCACCTCTCTGGGCAGCCTGTGCCAGGGCTCTGCCACCCTCAAAGGAAAGAAGTTCCTCCTCGTGTTGAGATGGAACTTCCTATGCTCAAGTTTGTGCCCGTTACCTCTTGTCCTGTCCCTGGGCACCACTGAGAAGAGCCTGGCCCCATCCTCCTGACACCCACCCTTTAAGTATTGATAAGTGTTGATAAGGTCCCCCCTCAGTCTTCTTTTTTCCAGACTGAAAAGATCCAAATCTCCCAGCCTTTCTTCATAAGAGAGGTGTTCTGGTCCCCTCATCATCCTGGCATTGATTGCTTTGATTTGCCTTTTCTGTGTATGACTATAATACAGCCTTTACATTCATCATCACCTGATGTTATTCTGTTTAATTCAAACCTCTCCAGTTTGCTTCCGTATACGGAATACAAATAGAGCTGTATGTGTTTCTGAAGTGAAACCTCTTCCTGTCCATTTCCCTGAAGTCCTTATCTCATTCTGCCAACTAGATGTCCAGCAGTCAGCCTTCAGTAATTAAAAATAAAAATAAAAAAAAAAATCATTAAATCCTCTTTGACAGGTAGCCCTTGCATAGATACATAGTCTCCATAGAGTACACATTAATAAAAAAATGAACAATATTGCTTTAGTCTTAAAAATAAAGAAGAGTGAGCCTTGTTGGTATGTTTTGATTTTTATTTTTTTTAATTTTTCCTGTTACTCACTTTTTCCTTTACTTGTGTTTCACTTCTTCCCTCTTTTTTTTTTTACATATTTTTATTTCCCTTTCCATTAGAATTTTTTAATAATTCAGAATTACAAAAAATGTATAAGAAATGTATTTATTATTTTCAGACCTTATAATGACATTTATTACGACATTTAGATTTTTTTTTTTTTTTTTTTCAAGCACCCTAATGTAAAAAACTGTTGAACACCAGAAAACCCATAAAGAGCGGGGCGGGTGGTAATTTATCAACAAACCACAATTAGGTCATACATCGGACACCATCCTCTTACTCTGATTTTTTTTCTTTTCTGCCTTATAATTTAAAGAAAATGTAATTTAGAGTGTTATTTGTGTATATTCAGTTAATTGACTCAGGCTAACGTAACACTTCTTCCCCTTAGCGTTTGAGGCAATTTTGCTTATTAGAAAAGTGCTGGTTTTGTAGCCTGTTTTCAGAGAGATGAAACCTATTTCTTTATCTTCTCACGGTTTTGACTATGGAATTTACAACGAAACTGGAAAGCAGATGTCAAGATGGTTAGAAATTGTAAAACTTTTCAACACCGATCTACAGGGGCTTTGATGAAAACTGCGATTTTGTTTATGAATTCCCCAAACAGCAGAATTGTATCAGAGCTAAAACACGGGTTTGAAATGATGATTCGTAAGCGAATGTCTCACCCTGCTACAGTGACTGTTTCCTCTCCCCGTCGTCACTGTCCCTGCGCGTATGTCAACCTGTACACATGTTTTTGCCTGTGTTGGAAGAAATAATTTTAGGGCTTTTATTCTCTTTGCACCACTTGGTAGTTTCCATTCTTGGCTGAATTTCTTCTGCTGCTATGTTATTTTTTTTTTTAATTATTTTTTTCCCATTCTTTTACAGTTTTGAGAAAATAAAATTTCAGTGCAGTTCACGTAAAAACCCTGAAAAAATGCTACTGAAAAAAAAAAAGATAACGTCATCTCTATACTCATTCACGTTACTTCAATACTAACATTTATTCTGAGGTGTGTAAACTTGTCTTTGCAGTCAAATCTGGATTCATATATTCGGTTTTGCCCAGAAGCAGAAAACATGAACCCAAATCTAGACAATCCTGATTTTTTTTTATTTAATTAACAATAACCAAACTAACATCTTTTGCTTATCTCAGAGTACACGCAGATCTTAGACTTATTTCTTAATTACTCTAAATCCCTCTTTTAGCTATTTTAACTATTTTAGCAGACCAGGGGCATGAAGGAAGACAGAGAAGGCCCCTCAGGGCATAACAGGTTTCCACTTAAGTGTAGTGTGGATTCTTCTCTTCCAGGGGCCTGGAAAGGAGAGGCAAAGTTAGAAAACCCTGAGGGAAATTGCCAGAATATTGGGAATACAGAAATGCCTTAAAATTGCAGTGTCTCTCATTTCACATCCGTTCAAACCCATAGTGCAGGGACAAGTGTGATTGTTGAGATAAACCCTTCTTTTTCCTCGTGGTACAACAGAGACCTGACGTGTTTTATATTCTTTCAGAATCATAGAATCATAGAATTGCTGAGGTTGGAAGGGACCTTCAAGATCATCAAGTCCAACCATTAACCTGCCCTGACAAAAAACACTTCTAGACCATGTCCCTAAGCACCACATCGACCCTTTTTTTAAACACCTCCAGGGATGGTGAATCCACCACCTCCCTGGGCAGCCTATTCTAATGTTTAATAACCCTTTCAGTGAAAAAATGTTTCCTAATATCCAATCTAAACCTCCCCTGACACAACTTGAACCCGTAAATAAAAAAAGACATTTAAATATGCAACCGTAGGCTTTTCCCTTGAGATTTTTTTTAGTAAAAGTGCTCCGTGTTAATTTATTGCATCAGCTCTCCAATGCAGCGCGTTCTATGTTTGCTCAAACCTGTTGTGTATAAATCTGAAGATTTTTATTTTTTTTTTCTCATTTTTAATCTGTTGTAACAGCTTCTGGTTTTTGCACAGCTTAAATATAATACAAACTTCACAAAATTAAAGGCAGAATTGGTACTCCTGATCCTTTTGCTAACCGCATCCTGTCAATCCAATTTCTGCCGCGTATTTGACCTTCCTGCTTAGTCTAATGGGATGGAGCTGGAGATTTTATTATAGTCTCATCAAGTGGCAATCATTCAAAATAACACATTTTGTCCTTTTGCCGGATTCATTACCTTGAAACCCATTCCTTGTATTTTATATTCTGCATAACTCTCAAATTGCCTAAAGGATTTACTGCATTCCCTAAATAAGGTACTTTAAAAATATTTCCTGCTTATTGATTTAGAGTCTGATTCTTCATTGTCTTACAGTCTCTGTTGTAATGTTACACGTCCTGTGTAATTTTGTGAAGACGGGCTGGGTATACAGTGCTATCACATCAGAATATGACCATAAAGTATGGGCAGGGAGAACGTGCCCATATATAACTCTTAAATTCTGACAACGGGGAGGCTGTTGCTGAGCTGACTGATACCAGGGCTCCTCACGGTGACCGCTACTTCATCTTTGAAATTCCCCATGTGCGATTACATCTTTTTTACTAAATTAAACAATTCCAAGGAACATTCCTGGGCACGGGAACTTTATCACATATACTGCTGAATTGTTATGATGGCCTCTGGAGTGTTTTCCGACTGTGGCCTTTGGCTTACACCCTCACACTTGCTCCAGGAGCTCTACCATGGACATAAGGCTCTGACCCCGGTCCTACCCCAAGGGCTGGTGCGTGGTGTCACTTATAGACTCATAGAATCGATTTGGTTGGAAGGGACCTTTAAGACCATCGAGTCCAACCATTAACCTGACACTGACAAAACCACCACTAAACCATGTCCCTCAGCACCACGTCTACATGTCTTTTTAAATATCTCCTTCAGGGAGATATTACCTCAACCACTTCCCTGGGCAGCCTGTTCCAATTATTGACAACCCTTTCAGTGTAAAGTTTTTTCCTAATATTCATCCTAAACCTCCCCTGGCGTAACTTCAGGCTCTTTCCTCTTGTCCTATCACCTGTTACTTGGAAGAAGATGCTGACCCTCCCCGGCTACCCCCTCCTTTCAGGGAGCTGTAGAGAGCGAGAAGGTCTCCCCTCAGCCTCCTTTTCTCCAGGCTGAACACCCCCAGCTCCCTCAGCCGCTCCTCACAAGACCTGTGCTCCAGACCCCTCACCAGCTCCGTTCCCTTCTCTGGACACGCTCCAGCACCTCAATGTCTTTCTTGTGGTGAGGGGCCCAAAACTGACCACTCAGGTCCACCTGGTCACGGGCACCCAGGTCCCTATGCTTCTGTTCTCCTCTGAACATGGAGATGGGCCTTTGATGGACTGGTGCCTCCCGTGATGGGCCTGGGAGGAGCCCAGCAGAGCAATTTTGGGCTCCTCAGACTTGTCATTGTCTCCCTGGACTCCTTTGTGGGTACACAGATGAGCTTTTACCACACAACCTAACGATATTCTTGAATGATACATAGCTTCCGTTGTGTAAATTGCTTTGGAGAAGTATGCGTTTGCAGGATGTAGTAGGTCGAATGGACACACAAATTAACGTGAGCTTTTCATGAATGTGATATATGACAAATTTGAATTTCAATTAAACATGTAATCTAATTTATCAGTTTTCTTTATTTTATCATATCAACAGCTGTTGGCTTTACTACATTCAAGATATAAACTGTTGCATGCTGAAAGCAGAAAATGACTTTCTGAACCCAGAGCTCTACAGTGGGCTTTCACAAAGACTAAAAACCTCATGTCACACTTCTGCCAGTGCCAGAGTCACAGTGGGGGTTTGGTTAGAGTCGGAAAGTCCTACATCTGAACTATTGGCTTCTCTGTATTAGGAATTTTTAATTTTTGTTTTGTTAATAGAACCAGAGGAAAAAATATCATTATTGCATGCATACAGATACACACAAGCATTCATTCTGTCTGTAAAACTAAGACTACAAATTTCATCTGATCTTTAAAAACCTTTTTCTTTCCTTATCCTTTCTTTTTTTCTTTCCTGTCCTACAAGGCTTTCTGGCAGTTTCACTTCTAGTGCATATTTCTAAGTATCTCTGGTGGTCAATATGAGGTGTATTTACGGTGACAAAGTGTAATTATATAGTTAGAAATCAGGATTAAAATCATTGACCGTGAAAACTAATAGAAACCTCTTAGAGAAGTTGTTTCAAGATCCTGCTGTGATTGTGCAGTGTATGAACTTCATGAAAGTTATGAAGTGTGAACTTCCAAAAAATGTTAGTTCACATGATTCAGCTTTTTAATACAAACCAAAATAATGTGTTAATGTAGGATCCTCTGAAGAAACATGTGCATTAAAAGCTGTTATGGACTGAGATCCCTGAGGGTCCTTGCTTGGTATGTTCTTCCTCCTTTAGAGATTTCCAAGATGCCATGATCCCATCTTCAACTGTAGACATTCCTAAGAATCCTCACTCCCTTTACACCAAAAATTCTGCATTTTCTCTTTTTCCTGTGGTACTTCCAACATGTGTTATCTGTGTTAAAACCAAACTCTGTTGGGAACGTGCTGAAAGATGAGCTGGAAAGGATTTAGCGGTATCGTTTTGCCAATAGATAAAAAATTGCTGCCATCAGAGAACTGCTGATGCTTTGAATGGCTTCAGTTAATGAACATTTTCAGATGAGTGTGTCGTGGTTCCGGTGGAAGAAGCACTATGTGATTTGTTGCCTTTCCTGTGATTTGGTTTTTTTTGGTATTTTGTTGAAATCAAATAGGATTCTGGCTACAGACACGTGCATTTGCTCAAAGTTTAGATCTGATTTACTCTGAGCTTTGAAAATGATCAAATTCTAGTAAAAAGCACAGCTAGACGTACCTCAACTGAAATGATACAAAACTGATAAAAAAGTATTTTGAATAAGTGATGCTTATTATTTCTGTATGTGAGATGTACAAACATAAGACTTTTTTAAAAAATACACTGTATGGACTTGTCCAGGACTCAACAGGTGCCTGATACCCTACAACAGTTTAACTGAAAACGTAGATATATTCCTACATTTTATACGTAATTTATAATTATCACTTACCTTAAAAGAAGGCTTATTTATGTTTACCTTAAAAGAAGGCTTATGTATGTTTTCATCTTCAGTTCTTATGTAAAGAACTTTGAGGCGACTCCCTTCCCTGGAAGTACAATGGTAAAAAGTGAAATGATTAGTTCAATTAGCTCAAATTGCACGCCAGAAAAAAATAAGAGATAGCAGAGTGCTACACTCTCATTAGCACATCTTTATGTTTTTTTTTATTTATTCTGTAGCCCACGTGTTCTCCAGACAAAACAGAGCTGTGTCCCTTCTTTCTTCCTGTTCCCAGAAGAGTGAAGGTCTCCCTGTGCCATGTTGTTGTCTCTCGTGCTGGCAAATGTGGGAATTACTTAATCCTTAGTTATAAGAAAATGTAAGAAAATGTCTTACAACAAACCAGTGAAGCTAAAGTACCAAAGCACAACATAAGAATTGAAGCAATATACGCTAAAAATATATTTCCGCAGTGCTTGGATCTAGCATGCTGACCCTACACAGGAGAAGCAATCATAAGTCTCAAATGAAGCCTGGTCTTGAGCGTTTTAAACCCTTGTTTCACCTGGTTTCAGGGTGTTGACCCTTTGTTGTTTTGCAATAGAGTCTTATGTCTGGCAACCTGTTATTAGGTTGGATTTGGTTTTGGTTTGGGGTTTTTTTTTTCTCAGTGACATCACATTTTCCCTGGGTTGTTTCAGTGCCTGCTGGCTTTCTCTCCCACGTTGATGCAATCCGCCTTCCATGGCTCCCAGCTTGTTGCTTCAATTAACTTCTCCGTGGACCCCCTGGCAAGTGCCATTGGCTGCCACTGCTGTTTCCCATCTCCCCGCTGCGTTTTATCGCTTTGCTTGTATTTTGGTGATCACTAACCGGCTGCTTAGACTATTGTTTGGAGCACTAGCGATTCCCTGCTGATTTTACCATTTATTCCCTACAGATCTTTTCTTAAACTTGTATTTTGTTCTCTCTCCAATTTCGATATTAGATTTCTGGCTGTGGGACTCGATAAACCAAATCCAAGGAACCTTTCCCAGAAACGTTCAATCTAGAAGATACTTATTTTTCTTTGAATTTCAAACATTAAAAGTGGTTATGTAAGACCAAAAAAAAAAAGAAATCCAATTAAAAGAAATAAGACTGGCAATTAATTTTTTAATCTATGACTGTATTTTTCCGGTATTTTCCTTTTTTTGTATTTTATTGACAGTTGTTTCTAAATTATCTGAAGTAAACTAGCAAATAGCACCGTATCAATTCTCTGTTTCCCATTCAAGACATTAAATATCTGTGCCTTCTTGCAAACTTCACTTAATACCTTGCAACATGAACACCCTATTTTGTATACTATTTAATATTTTTAAAACTTTGCAGGGAGACTTACGGCCTTATTGGAAAGTCACGGTAATACTATGCGTAAATCAGAAACCAGAAGTAAATTGTATAGATCACAAAGATTTTACCATTATTTATTAAAAATATTGTTATAATTACTTTTTTCTAATCAGTTTCAGTCACTCTTCATCACAATGTCCACGTTTCTGAAGTAGCTTCTTAGTTCCAACAAGGAATTGTTCAAACAAACAAAATAGCGCTTGGAAAAAATCTCTAAATTGAGCCATTGGAGGCCTATTTTTCTTCATGTTTTTAATAAGATTTAGCTTCCAGACAATATCTGTGGTATTTGATGGGTCTTATTCATTGATTCATTTTCAAAACGTTATACAGTCTATTATTTATCCTCTACTGTTGATATAAATTTAGTTTCTAATTAGAGTGTTTTGGAACCAGTTGATCTCTTGCTTAAGTTCCTTTTGAAAGCATGCTATGACCGAAACAATATCTTTAAAAAGAAATTTATACCAAGTTTTATAATGAATTACTATTATGAATGTCATTGTATTTTAAAGAAGAAATTAATTTAACTGAGCCCAGACTTTGTATTTGTAAGGCATTATTATAGCTGGTGTTAAGCAAGTTGTACCGGTACTGAATAACAGGAATAGGGAATCATTCATACCTCTGCCTTCTTGTACGTTGACTTATCCTGGAAACTTTATGGACTGAGAAGGTTCACGTTGACGTAATTTTCTGCCTTGCAGTCTGTTCTTGAATTCTAGATTCTCATGTGCATAATCTGTGTGTGGGCGGACACATAGGATACCACTTCTGTTCCTATGCATGTCGGCCATCCTCAGACACTGTATGACTCAGAGGGAAAATATAACCGCATGTGTGTATTACAGTGGTGTCAAAGACATTTATTACCTGTGTCATCAGTTTTCATAATTTTTGTGCTGATCACTATTTATTTTTTTTTTTATAATTTGAAGCCATTGAGGTGAAGTTTTAATTTCTTGAAGGCTATTAAATAATGCCGCCTACTTTTCTCACAACAGTCTGAGTTTTTATTTAAAATGTTAACTTTTATTTTTGAAAGCTAAGAAAGTTTGAGGGTTTTAAACCAATTATTTTCTAATGGAGCATTTTTCCGAATGCATCCAGTATATCCTATTCTCTTAAATGCATTTAGAAACAAGCAAACACCAGTTCAAATCTTTATTAACTTTTGTTGAGCTCTCTAGGTAAACTTTGGAATGGAGTTTTCTAGTGCCTATTTTGTACACTTATGGATTCAGCAAATTGTTATTTGATTAATAAGTAAAACCAGAAGAAAAGAAAGTTAATAGCTTGGTTTTTTATCACTTTTGAATGTTATATGCTAACAGTACGAAGTCAGTTGTGTAACGCACAAGAGATGATGTGTCTTTCACTAGAGATTAGTGGTAACGCTTGCATTAGATAATTCCTTTCCAGAAGGCAAAAGTCTTGTATCAAAGTGTTTAGTAACTTTTAACATCAGGTATATTGGTATATACACTTTTAAACAGGTATATGCAAGAGCCAAACTTCATTTTTCTGGTAAATTAATCTGAGAATTATCATACCTTATATTTCGTTGATGAAAGGAGGTTTCATAGTTCCATCACAAATTGCTTTCTCCCTATTAAAGTCAGGCATTCATTAAAAAAAAAAAAAAAAAAAAAAAAAAAAAGTTGGAAACATAATTTAAATACATAAAGACCACAGAAACACATAGAGTGAATAACAGTGAACTGTTTTTCCCGCACAGGACGCTGTGCGATGGAAATTTTGTAGTTATAGAGAGACATATGGCACTATAGAGTCTTCTTTAAAAATCATTCTAAGTAAGAAAAGCAAATTGGGGTCTATTTTTCTTCAGTATGTCATAGCACATTCCTAACACAATCCTGCACTGTTTACTACCAAAAAAATACAGAATCTTCACTGAACAAGTGGAATCTCGCAGGAGATACTTTGAGGACTGTGAACCTCAAGGTTGAATCTCAAGATACTTTAAAGACTTCATCTGACAATATAATATATTTGTAATGTGTTAAAAGTCTGTAATGCTACCAGATTTTTATTGCCGAGGCATTAGGGACTTGCTAAGGTGAAGTGTTTTGTCAACTCTCCGTGTCTAGGTTGTCAGCTCAGATTTAACTAAACGGCAGGCGATGGTGAGAGACTTTCATCCGGTGGATTAACGTGGTGTCAGGGCCAATACTAAGATTCCTCACGATGTTAAGTATTACCATAAGCTTCCATCAGAGCAGAAATAAGTCCTTTGCTGTGCTTTATTGTAAATATCGAGAGTGAGAATGAAATCTTGAGTCAGTCGGGAATGAGAGCAGACAGTCACTTGTCCACTGCCCGTCTTCCACGTGCGTCTGCGATGGCTCCAAGTTTGGGTCTGAAAATCCGCGGTGAATGTAAACGGAAGGGATATGGAAATACAGTAGTGGGTTCCTTAGAGATTTCAGTCTCCTACCTGTCAAGGATGCCCAGAAAATGTGAGCATCCTTGCTCACATGATGAGCAGTTTGGGGTGAGCAGTTTGGGGAGGTCTGTAGTATACCTCTCATTTCGGAAGTCTGTCTGAAATTTCAGTGTGATTTCGTCAGTCCAGTGGCAGCCAGTAGTTACAAAAACGCTTCTGGGTTCTCTGGTTATGTGGGAGGGTGACAGTATTTTCTTGCTAAAAAGGAAGAAAAGACCAACACTATCACTCAGGATGGACAAACCTGTGGAATGAAGAGAGCTCACATTTAGAATAAAGAGCTGAGTTCTGTTTTGCTTCTGCCAATGGCACAACACGTGAAGATGAGAAGGAATTTTGTATGAATATCAAAGGGAATCAACAGTTCTAGCGAACAGTAATCTTCATCCCAATCTGGAAAATTAAAATATTTAATCCTCTGTAAACCATGCACATAGGAATGCCCAAATAGGCTTAAACCAGTGCTTTTAAAACTAGGTCTACAAGTTAGTGACATGCAATTTATTCTGTATTTTCAGTTTACTTTATAATAATGGGATTTATGAGTACCTGTCAAAGGGAAACTGTGGCGTACACAATTCTTTTGTATGAAGCTAATATATGTTAGATAGCAGCAGTTGCCACTGTCTTCAATATTATGACTGGTAACAGATATCAAATACTGTTTATTCAAGCCAGAAGGCTTTTCATAGAATCGGATAGGATCTTCTTCTGTGCAAGAAAAGATATTTTAACACCATCAAAAAGATAAAATTACAATGATTTGTTGATTTATTTCGTAGATGTCTTGGAAATATTAATCACATATGAAATCCAAGATGGTGTTAGTCTTGCGGCTATTTATTTTCAGGTCAGCTAATCCGATTATTGTGCACGTATTAAGAAAAACTGAGTTGCCACTTCAAACAGGACTCGCCTATTTCCACGTGCTGTTATAAAACCTAGTGCTGCAGTAGGAGTTCTGAGTGTACGGTTTCATCGCTGTTGTTCCTTGGTTAAACTTAGAAAATGTTGTGAAAGTAATAAATTATGTTTTCTACAGGTGTTGCTGTAATACCACCAGGGTTAGTAACGCGGGTCTGGGTGCAGCCAAGTAGTAAAACCTTGAGGCGAAGGATGCACTTCTCGTTTAATCTAACAATAGATTAACGCGGCCAGTTTGCATCCAGCCCTAAGAGATTGCGTATGAAGTTGTGCTCAGCTAAACAGATTTATTGTCAGCTTTGGTTTCCATTACTGCCTTTCTGTGGAGATACTCACGCATCAGTAATGGTCCCTGATCTAAACCCAGTAAATATCAGTGTGTTTACGGTGGTATTTTTAATCATCTAGTAATATCAACTGTTCCTCGTGTTACTTACTTGTTATACTTCATTTTGATTTAAATTTGTTGGAGAGGAGAAGACTCTGCAGCAGAGCGTGCGTATCCGCAGCACTGAGGAGACTCAGAATTCGCTCACAAAATTACCCAGGGCTCAGTTTGATGACTTTTTTGTTCCTGCCTCTATCCTATTTCTACCAGTGAGATATACCCCTTTTCTTCCTGTAACTGAAATGAATTCTCCGTCATATCTAGGTGTTTGCTACTTGCCCTTGTTCTCCTTGTTCCTCTCTGAACTTCACCCGACATCCGTTTGTTTTTTTTTTGGATGTTAAAAAGAATATGTAGGTGGAGAACACTTGAAAGAAGCAGAAGCCTCAGCTAATGGGGGCTCAGAAAGTCCTACGCTGATGACTACTTGGTTAGAGGAGGGTTTGAGATGTTACTGTTTATTTTTCTTGGAGATAGGCAAACAAATATTAAAAGAGTAGCTTTATTGTGAACGTCAGCCTTTACACAGCTGCAGCGATAATTGTTCAGATTCTGCTTTCCCACTAAATAATGACAAATTCAGAGTGAATCCACTGAAATCAGTGGAATTATTATAGGTTTACACCATTGCTGAAGGTGACGTTAGAATACTTATTGTACTAGCTAAGCAAGTCAGGCTGGACATTAAATAAGGAAGAATGTGGAAAGGGAGAATTATTGATTTTCTTTATATAGCTTAAATATGTCAAAAGATAAGTGATAGGACTTTCTTATCAATTACACTAATGCTATTGGTGCAGCTTACATTGTATCTTTGCTGTAACAAACATGCTTAAATTTCTGTATGTTTTTTTCTTTAAAATGAGCCACATCATTATATACTTTATAATAGCAATATTTGCATTAAACATGCTGGTTGCATAGAACAAATTTCACTCATCATAAATAGAGAATAAGCCTTAACAGAATTCTGATACAGAACATCATGTAGGACACAAATTGAAGCTTAAATTGTACATCCCATTTTTATGGCATGGATTGTTAAGGAGCTGGGAGTAGGAAAGGATTTTAATAGATACCTGTTTTGGCATGGATCCAGTAAATTGAAAGAGCTGTTGCACTGAATGCATTTTTTTTTTTTTTAAATTCTGTATTTTAAATATATTAGAGAGTTAGACTGAACAAATGTTCGTAAAACAGTTTTTAATACGAAATTCAAAACAACAGATGTAATTAGTTACTTTCTTATACTGCAGTACGGGAAAGAATTAGAAGCAATAGTGATCACAAAGATAAACTTCATGGTCTAGGCACGACGGTGTAACTGGAAAAAAAGGTTTATATATTTAAGGATAGTAAAATGAATACTATGGATTAGTTTGGAAATGGCTATAATTGCAGAAATAAATTTGTACCTACATAAAAATAGGAAAGTTCTAATTTGGAAGAAATAGAGGCCATCTTCAGTCTTTAAATGTTGTTCTTAATAGTATAAATTAGTATAAATATTAGTATAAAGAGTATAAGTATTGCAGAACTGCTGCCAGGATCGGTAGGTTACAGACACATTTTTATCATGGTTCTTCTGTCTTGTCCTAGAAAATATAGTTTTGGCAAATAACAGCCACTCACTCCAGAACTGCAGATTTTCCTCTAGAGTTGCAAAATTAAAATTCTTGCTGTGGTTTTCCAGAATAAGAATTTTGCTGGTTTTCCACTGTAAGTACAGCTTGTGCTGCTGGAAGAGAAGCAGAAGGTGGAGGCAGGTGCCACTTCTCTCCAGGAAAACAGACCCAAGCCCTCCAGTATCAAGTAAAATCACAAAAAAACAGAACTCTTTTTTTTTTTTTTTTCCTTTTTTTTTCTTTTTTTTTCCCCTGGTAGAATAAATGGAAATAGAAACCTGCAGAACAAAGACATGATACTCAAGCTGTTATTTTGTTCCAGCGAGAGCAGATGTTCAGATAACCTTAAGGAAAGATCAAACTTAGTCACTTAAGAATTCTTTTGTCTGCAAAAGAGAACATGCAGGGAAGTTTCTGATTCTCTCCTTGAGCTCCTACTTCTCTCAATGTATTTGCCTACGTACTCTGAGATAAAACTCAGCTCTCAACCAAGTAAGAAACTTGTCTAGCTTAACAGTTCAAATTTTCCCTTTTTTTTTTTTTTTCCCTGAAAAGTATTTTCTTGAGCACCATCTGCTTTCCCCGATAGTCTCGTTACTGTGGGAAAAGCCTTTACTCACAGAAGATGGTACAAATGCCTCATCAGGACCAAGCTGAGTTGAAGATGCATACGGCCTACAGCAGCCAAGTTCTTTGTACTTAAAAAGCAACAGCAATTTGAAAGCATCTGTTTTTTGAAGATAGATGTGTCTCTGGCATCAGATAATGTAGCTGGCAAAGAGGATGTAAGAAAGTAAGTATGGAATTACGTACTTCTGGCGTTTCACTCAGATAGTGCTTTGATGGGTGCTGTAGAAATACCTTTGAGTTGTATCTGAACAAAGTTGAGATACATGTATTTCATCTACACAAATTTTCGTGGTCAAAATTCTGAGGAACTGTATCATTCCTTTAGGTATATGGTTGCGCAGTCATTTTCTCTGTACACAGTAATGCAGCACTCAGTTAAATTATTTTAATAGAGTGTCTTTTCCGTCTCAGTTTCGTATCTAGAAATGAAATAATCACACAACACTTCAATGTTTTGTTTCACAGATACAGGTAAAGCCTCAGCTTTAGATCTTTTCCTTGTTTCCATTCAAGTCACTCTGTCCAAAGATGCTTCTCATTCTTACAGCTTGTAGATGGGCAGAAATAATCTTATGATCCTAAACCTTTAAATAGCATATGGAACAGAACTGATTTTCTATAAAACTTCAGTTTTAGTGGTGGAAACTGCTAAAGGCAGACCTAACAGAAGATTCCAGAAGAATACAGACAATTCCTCCACTACAACAAAGAGACAATTAACAAGAGACTATTTCAAAGATGGGTCAACCTTCCACATAGGCGTGGTGCATGTTTTTATAGCTTTAGTAGGTAAAAAAATGTATTAGTACCCTCCCTCTGTGGCAGCAGTTAGGGAAGATAAGGAAAGTATATAAGGGGAAGCAAGAACTCAGACATGCATATTTATACTCACATTTCGTATGCTCTGAGAGAATATTTTGCTGGAGTTGTTTCAGATTTGTCTTTTGCAATTGTGTACTCCATTTGTTCTCCCAGGTTTGGTCTTCCCTTATCAAAAGTTTGTGTTCCCGACCCCTGGCTAGTACATAGCTAAGCTTAAATAGCTGAAGAAGGTGTTCATATATTTAGGAACGTAAATTTCATTTAAAAATCCTTGTATATAATGGCTGAGACAACTAGTGCGTCGGTGCACCTGTTTTACCCATACGTGTTTGAGAGTTGAGCAGCAAATTGTAATAACAGAATAGATGACGTAAAAATGTCCCAGATTGACCAAGATTCACCAAGCCCGTGTTCAGGAAAACCGCTTTTCCAACTATTTGCCTTTTTTATCTTTGGTATCTTACATGTGAAATGATTTGCCATCATCTGGTATAAATCATCATCGTTTCATTGGAATCAGCATGGCTTTTAAATACTGAAGGTGTGGTTCAGTTTTTATTGTAATTAATTAACGATCAATAGTAAGCTGTATAGGAACCAGTGCATGATTGACAAAGAACAAAACTTAGAACAAGAACAAGGCTTAAAAACAAAACAAAGACAACCTGTACATTTGACCAAGGAATGTTTTTCCACAGTTGCTTCTAAACTGTCTAATGTGAAATATTAACTGCGAAGCCTAAAGCCATTTGAAACCCCAGAGTGAGAAGTATAAATGCAGTAATATATTAAGAGCAATGTTCGTAGTTACTTTAGCCAGTGATTATTTTCTAGATCTCTGTCTCATTTACTAAGTTCTTACAAATGTGTTAAAATGGATAATCTGATTTTCCAGCCATCTTGCGAGGCCCCGTGGCTGGACAATTTCAAGTCCTAGGATCAAGTCATAGTAAAGACAAAGGCCAAGTTACTCATAAGAAGAGAGGGAGGGAGTTCTGCATCAGGGAGTGATGAGGAGCAGTGCTGAGGTCCCTGCTAACGTGTGAAGGGACAGCTCAGTTTATTTCTAGTAATTTGGTCATGGGAAAGTCTCTAGACCCCACAGAAAAACGTCTCTTTTTTCTGAGTCTTAGTGGACCCAGTGAATGACATGAACGACGCTTTTTATCTTTGGGTGTGAAAAAAACAGTCACTGGGCCTGAAACTCACTAGAGAGACCAATTTCTTAAATGACGGAGGGTTGAAAGATAGAAAAAAAATCACATTTGATATATACCATAAACCCACTCCTGGCCTACTGTAGTGTGAAAATGGCATACTTTATAATAGCGGACTTGAAATGTGGCCCTTCCAACAGACGTGAAATGAATACCTCTTTTTAGGAGTTGCGGAAAGTGCTAGGAGTGTGCAGATGTAATAAAAGGCAAAGACTCGGGGAGCTGATAAAAAGGTCATTGTAAATGGAATCTGCCACCTGGCCGTCATTTTTGTATAGTTAACACCACGTTAATCCTTTTACAGTTTTATGAACAAAGTGTAATCCTAGTTGCTAGTTGAATATACCCTTTAAAACTCCTGGCAGGTCTTTGCTCTGATGAACAAAATCACAAGTCATCTTTATTTAAGCAACCAAGTAGCAATAAGAAGTTTTATTAATATTTATCACAAATGAATATTATGTTTATCATTAGATAACCTTAAAATCATTGCAAATCATATAGATACCTCACAGCAACCTAGTGATGCTATTAGAAATCCATTTGGCTTGTAGGTCTTTCCTGTGGTTCTAAATACAGATCCGGTGTATATTTTATTAGGATCTTTGGAGGGGAATTAATGAATGAGAATGAGACCTTACTGTAATACCTACTGTTTGCAAGGGTAGGTTATGAACCTCTGAGAACACAAAAGGAGATGAAACATCTGCTGTATCCCTGAATCCAAACCCCGGTTAAGTTAAAATATTGCGAGCACTTTGAATTTGGTGGGAATAAGTGTCTTATTTGATGGAGTTTTATTTTTAGCGTATGTAGGAGCCGACAGAAAACTCAATAAGCCATTATTAGTTACAGAAGAAGTAGGGAGGTGCCTAGGGAGAGGAGAAGGATCCAGTGGCAGGTTTGGATCGTCCTTCCCACCAGCTCATTCAGTCTAGTTTTCTGGCCAAGCTCTGCCCCTTTCCAGGGCAGACGCGCCCGAAGCAGAAGCCCGGCAGAAGGGGAGTACTGAGTGTGGAAGGGAGTGGGAAGCTGAAGCAGAGTGGGTTTGTGAGTCCGGGAAGGGAGCAGACTAGGTATGACGGAAGAAAAGCAGGTGCTGGATGGGAAAAGAGGAGTCCCCCGAAACTTCCCCCACCCCCCATCGCAATTACTGTTCGCGGTGACTACACAGCTTAAGCCCTGTTATTCTGGCGTTCTCTCTCCACTTCCCCAGTCCTCCTCCTTCCCCTTCTACCTCTCTTAACCACCCCAGTTGTCCCCCGGTCCTCAACGTCCCTTCTGAGGCTACTGTCAACCCAGGTTTCTCAAGGTGTGTACACGTGGCGCCTTTCAGCTGTCTTTCTCTCTCCTCCTTTACTCCTATTAGGTTTCCTTTCTTCTCCTAATGTATTGATTTCTGTCTGCATGGGGCATGACCACAGAGATGAACTTTGAGGCATTTCTGGATCTGGCTGTCTTCTAAGCGCAGTCTCGGAAAAAAGACAGCTTCTTAAAGCACTGATCTCATTTTCCCTTGTGACCTCCCGCATTCATATTTCTATGCTGTTGTTTTGTTGTTTCTATTAAAATGGCAGCTTGTGTCCGCGGGGTCGTACGGTCAATTATCTGATTAGGCTGAAAATGATGCTTGAACAACAACAAAGACATTTTCTTGGCTGGATCAGCCTCCTGATCAGCCTCTCAGACACAGGCTGCGGGTGCCTGCCCTGGGAGCAGCTGCGAATTCACAATGAAGGAAAGAAGGAAGGGCTGTTTTAGCCTCGGATACTATATTAATGATTTTAAGAAAATTAATTTCATTCCAGTTTAGGCCCAACAGTTTATTTTAGCCTTGGTGTTAACACTGTGAGAAATTATGCATAATAAAATGATGAACTTGTAAATCCCACAGGGCTTCTAGCACAAGTGTTTGGTAAATAAATTAAGTGTTCTAAAAGAGCACACACAGGAGTATAACATTTTTACCATACAGGAATGTAGCTGGTTTTTACTAAGCTCTCTTCCGTCAAGGAGGCTTGTAGAGAGAGAGGTTGTACCGCTAAAAACGATAATTTTCCTAACTTGCTAGAGAAGATTTTAAAGTTGTTGAAAGTAATTGATTTTTGCTGCCCGTTAAGAAATCCAACCAGGTTCAGAAAAATCTCATCTAGAGTCCAAGAGAATGCTAAATACAGACACACAGAAATTACGCCGTTCCCGAATAAGTACATTCGTGTTGCAACATGATCCATGGAGGATCAGCAAAAACGCTTGAGAGACTTAAGGGTTAATGTCGTATCTTGAGAAATAAAACTGCACGTCAACATGAAAGGCTGTTCTAAAAATAACGATCTAAGTAACACATAATTGGTGTCACAGTGCTACTGGCAATTGAAAATGGTGCAGGAAAACTGGTTTCTGACAAACTTGGCTACATACTTGCATAGAATATGATACTTTTTTTTCCTATTTAGCAAAAAGAATAATATGATATAGCTAAATGTGATTACAGAACTCAAATTAATCTAAGCAATTATACTGTCTGTGTAATTCTATTGTTTATACAGGTGATGAGAGCTAGGCCGAAAACTAAGGCAGGAAACAAATGTATGTGTTTTGCTGAAGAAACACATTTCGTGTTGCTGAAATTCATATTAAGATTCTTAATCTGCCTGGTTTTTAAAGCAGTTGAAATGTCTTTATGTTACTGGAATTAAAATGATGCCCTTTATAGGTTGAAAGTATATTTGTACATTGAGCCTGTCACCTGCAATGCGGATTTGAGTTGGCAAATACTTCTTCTAGTTTGAAATTCTGCCCATAAATTCCCTTTTTGCTTTTATTTCTGGTTTTATACTTAACCTTCGAAGCTATACAACCCAATCCTGATGTCTAGGCTCTTATTCTACGAATCTACAAGTTTTTTCTGAAATTGCATTTAAGCCTTTGAAGAAGAATAATGGTTTCCCGTTTGTGAAGAGCACAGATTCCCCCTCTGCTTGAAATGCTTTTTCTGAAATGCATGTCAAGGTTCTTCAAACCTTTCCTATGCCATCACCTTTTTGAGTTTTATACCTTCAGTTGCCGTTTGTCTTGCACGTTTTGCCTTCAGATATGTTGCTGAGACAGCCGCACGCAGCGTTCGCTGGATGTTAGTGTAAAAAAGGTATTTACTGTTGTAAGCACCAGTATAGGTTAGGGGTGGACCTGCTGGGAAGTAGTTCTGAGGAGAGGGATCTGGGGGTCTTGGTAGACAGTAAATTATCCATGAGCCAGCAATGTGCCCTTGTCGCCAAAAAGGCCAATGGAATCCTGGGCTGCATAGGAAAGTGTGGCCAGTAGGTCGAGGGAGGTCATTCTCCCCCTCTACTCGGCGCTGGTGAGGCCACAACTGGAATGCTGTGTCCAGTTTTGGGGTCCTCAGTTCAAGAGGGACAGGGAACTGCTGGAGCGAGTCCAGCGAAGGGCGACTAAGATGATGGAGGGATTGGAGCTTCTCCCTTATGAGGAAAGGCTGAGAGAGCTGGGACTCTTTAGCCTGGAGAAGAGAAGGCCGAGGGGAGACCTTATTATGGCATACAAGTATCTAAAGGGTGGGTTGGAGGAGGATGGAGCCAGACTCTTTTCAATGGTTCCCAATGACAGGACGAGGGGCAATGGGCACAAGTTGGAACATAGGAAGTTCCATTCAAATACATGGAGAAACTTCTTTACGGGGAGGGTGACAGAGCCCTGGAACAGGCTGCCCAGGGAGGGTGTGGAGTCCCTTCTCTGGAGACTTCCAAGACCCGCCTGGATGCAGCCCTGAGTGATGTGCTCTGGGCAATCCTGCTTTAGCAGGGGAGTGGGACTAGATGGTCTCTAGAAGTCCCTTCGAACTCTGAAAAATTCCGTGATTCTGTGATTTTTGTATCTAATAGAGTAGGCTGTTGGTATAATTTTGTGGGAGGGTGGAAGAGAGGTGCAGAAAGCTCTGCCATTTCCCTGAGCAGTGGAGCGAGGGGCAGACTCCCTGCTTGGCGCGGGAACCATGGCCACGGCGTTATCCCCCCCGTATTGCAATGGGTAACCGAAAATTTTATGAAACTGGGAAGGGGTGAGGTAAAACTCAAGTGACAACGACTAAAATGGTTAAGAGAAATTTCAAATTGCCACCGGAATAATTTTACAGCTTGAAAAAATTTCTTGTTATTTAAAAAAAAAAAAAATGGCAGCAGGTGCACATTGATAAGATATAAGAAACTGATAATTGTGTTTAGATGATCTATGTCCGGAAACATTCTGTTTGTGAGCAGAATTAGAGTCCGTCTCGACTGTGTATAAGCTATTTTAGTAGCTCTGTTAATGAAATTTCAAATGCATTACACACATCAGGATGATTCCTATCACCCTCCTATCCATTCCACTCTGTACAGACGTTATCAGACGCTTTATCAGATCCATTAGTTTTGAATTGAAATATGAATCACCAGTTTTTGTCAGTATGTTAAACTTTATTATCAAGACTGATAATTATATCTTGCCAATATCCGTCATGTCACCTATTAATACTCTTAGGAAGTCATCTCTCACATTCCTAAATTTCTCTGGAATGTTTTATTCTTTCCCAATGTGAGCAGTTCAATAAATTATCTTACTGTCTTATGCGAAAAAGTACAGTTCGTAGGTTTTGTCTTTGCCTCCAAAATTGCTTGTGTGCAGTAGCAGTGTACTTACCAACCCGTGGGGTTCTTCTGTGACACTGCGCCCACCGTAAAAGTAGACGCAAATACTACAGAGCTCCTTCTCAGCAGCACACAAATATTTCGAGTTTACATAGCACTTATTGCTTTGGCTGAGGAAGTACGGAGATACAGGTACGTTCGTTTAATAGAATTGTAGATGACTGACGTGCTCTGAGGGCTTTGGCTTTTCACTTTGGACCCGTGGTTTGTATCTTCATAACCATACTGCTTTCTTTTCCAGTGATTTCATCCCTCGCTGTGTGGTAAATATTTAAGAAAGTACGAAATGAACGTTACAAGTTGTGAGAACAACAAAAAAGGATCGTGTCCAATTCTTATGTGTTTAACATGCTGTTCGATCCTAAATTCAACCTTTTTTGCAAGTCCTTGCTGAGCAGCATAATTATGTATCATTTCCAGGCCACTGACTCAACATAGAGTTGACGACTGTCAAGACCAAAAAAAAACATACTCTGATTTTCAATAATGGTCTTACATTCAATCAGTGTTCTGACAAAAGCGGTACAGCAGAGCAGATGTTCTCATGGAATTTGACACCTTCTCTTAGCTAGGTCTATTGCGTTCTGCTTTTCGGAATGCTGCGTGCAAACCAACATCACCGGAAAGATGTTAGTGGGGAATACAAACCGGCTGCTCCTTTTCCTCCACAGTCAATCCCGACACAGTAGTGAGTCACACAAGTGCAAAGTCAAAACGCAAAGTATTACCTCGTTAGCTTTGGGCAAATATTTCCCGGTGAATAACATTGTGTTTGTTTTCATGAACGCTCTCAGTGAGATTGTTTTCACAAATACACGTTTGTAAAATTGTTTGTCCTTTTTTGGTGTTGGAAATTGGATTTACTCGTATTTTCGTATTTGAAATGTCTCATGTTGGTTTACAGATATTATTAGGCTTTGGGCTTGTCCAGGGGAGTTTTGGGTGGAGGAGAAATTAATTGTCTGTTGCTAAAACATAATAATTCTCACCAGATTTTTTTAAATGGTGAATTTAAACACTGAATGTCGGTGCAAATACACAACAAAAATGGGAAAGCATGCACATGAACATGTGACATGCACTTTTATTTAAAAAAAAATCTGTTTTTAAATCATCAATTTGCCAACATGAGAATGAGATCTGTAACTCCTTGACAAGTTAGAGGGCCGGCGTAGAGTTTCAGGGAAAACAAAGTTATTTTTATGATCTTAACCGCATGCTTTTAGAGAAAAACTACTATAAAATTTCTAACAGCGACATACGGCAGCTAAATTTTTAAAAGACAATTTATGACTGAGATAATCTTTTTACACAGATATCTCCAGCCATTCATCCATCCAGTGTTTATTATTTTTATCCTTTCGCTCTGTATCTCACAGGTAGAACTACACATCTTCTTGGAACTTACCACTTCGTGATTAAAATGTTGCTGTTCGCTCATGGAGTTCATAATACTGCTGCTGGAATTAGGAGGTTTCTTGTTACTATAAACTAATTGGGTTTACACTGGTGGGCGAAATTCCCAAGCTCTACTCTCTCATAACAACATGTAGACATTTTTTTTTTTTTTCTCATTGTTTCATGGATATTTTATTCTTGAAAAATACAGCTCTTCTGAAGTTTACTTACGGCATTGTTGTTAATCAACTTTTTTTTATTCTGCGGTGCACGAAACATTTTTTTCCAGAGAATTGCAGGGCATAAATTACAAGTAAACATTAAATTCCTGATTCAGCAATTCTTCAGAAGCTCAATGCAATAGTTGTATCTGTGAGTCTTTTTTTTTTTTTGTGGATCTGGTCTTACTTGTGCTGAGAAATTTCACAAAATGATTCCTGCAGTTAAGACCTTTGCATTTCAAAGCCTATCTGAAGTCTTTTTTGCTTTATTTCTTTGATTGACACGTGTAGTTTTCTGCTCCTTTAACACCAACGTTGTCCTGGTGGGTGCACATATTCGCACAGTAAACAAGCTAAATTAATTTCCTTATATAAAATTTCACTAGGGCAATGGTTGTTGCCCTGTCAAAGCCCCATGTTTATCTATGGATTTCCCGAACTTCAGTAACATGAATAGACTTGATGATGGTATTTTGTATTTGTTATGAGCTCTAAAGACTGAGTGAAAGAAATCAATTTAGCAAGACATTTCAAATGTTTAATCTATATTTATTCTTCCTGAATGCTCTTTGTAGAGTTTTTTTAAATATACTTCTGAGCTTTCTGTGAAGAACTGAAATACATATGCAGGAAGATGTTGGGTATGTGATGTTTTCTTAATGACTATTTAGAGATGCAAATAGTTAGATTTCAACTTGCACTCAGTTTTGCGGCTCCAGAAAAGGCAAGCTGTCTTTTGTACATTTATCCGTCATACGGCCATCAAACCCAAACTTTCCTCTTGAGTAATTTCCACCGAACAACTTTTGCTTTATAAATAGCTAAGATTCAATATGCGTCAGCAGGGAAGTGATGACAGAAGTCTCATTTTCAGCAAGCACAGGCTTCGCTTGGCAGCGTGCTGAAAGGAGGTGAAGGGATTTGCATCTTCATCTTCATAAATGTCCATCTCTTCCTTCAAAATGACCAAACCCGATAACAAATTAATTGTAGAATCCTAGAATGGTTGGAGTTGGAAGGGACCTTGAAGATCATCCAGTTCCCACCCCCTGCCCTGGGCAGGGACATCTCCCACCAGACCAGGTTGCTCCAAGCCCCGTCCAACCTGGCCTTGAACCCCTCCAGGGAAGGCTTAATACGGGCGTGTGTGAATGGCCAAAGAGTTTGATTAAACTGGGAAATAGATCTATTCTTGCCCAAACCAGCTTCCTCCTAATTTATTTCAAAATGAGATTAATAGACACAGAAGGCATTTTAAAAGCGTGTTAGAGACTGACCCTGTATGCAAATGTCTGTTAATTGTTACTCAGACCACCTTGCTGTAATGGCAGTTAATATTTGTCTTCTTTCTTATCTGATATCTGAATGTTTTATGACAGATAAAGTTTGGTGTTATCAACATAGCCGTATATGAATTGCAGATACCTGCAATGGTTTTGCTCAAAGAAGGAATCACGTAACAGGAAATAGGTTGGATTTTCCTTTTTCCCCAGGAGTGGGTGAGGCAGCGATCGTGCTGTGAAGTGAAGAGGGCAAAGCAAAACTGGCAGTGGGAAGGGAAGCTTCTTTTGAACGTTGAAAGTGCTTCTGGGAATGATCGTCACAAATCTGGCCTCCAATCAGTAAAGCACTTTGCGTAACTGCGTTCAAAACTTATGTTTACAGTGAAGCATTCGTTGGGTTGGAGCTTCAGCAGGTGGCACTACTCGTTCGGGAGAGCTTAGTCAGAAATGGCACAGTTTTGAACCTTGTTTTCATGCAGAGGAAACACATATTTATGTTCAATGCATATTCTCAGCTGGTGAAGCTGGCAGAGCACCACTGACGAGGGCTGTGACGCAAGGCAGGCTGGCTCAGGGTCTGCTTCGTATTTAAGTTTGGAAACTGGCTGAATTCCATCCTAAAAAACTACTGAATTCTGTACTCCCCTCATATTGAAACAGACTTCTCTGACAGTGATAGGGAAAAAAAAAACCAACACATTTTAACGAGAGAGAAATTACTGTTAGTAATGAATAGAATATTTAAGTGTATGTCAATAGAAGAATTACTTTAGTCACCATGAGTTTTCCATTCAAAATACCATTAACCCCAAATAGTTGAGTTTTTCTCCTGGAATGACTGTTACAGCTACTACATTTCTTTTCAAAGCGGGTATGTTTGTAATAGTTACATATATTTGTCTGTGTACCTACTATGTGCCTTTATATGTATATATATATGTATCTCCTTTTATATATATATATAATATCATAGAATCATAGAGTGGTTTGGGTTGGAAAGGACTTAAAAGGTCATCTAGTCCAACCCCCCTGCCACAGGCAGGGACATCTTCAACTAGACCAGGTTGCTCCGAGCCCCGTCCAACCTGGCCTGGAATTTTTCCAGGGATGGGGCATCTACCACCTCCCTGGGCAACCTGGGCCAGTGTCTCACCACCCTCACAGCAAAGAATTTCTTCACAATATCTCATCTAAATCTCCCCTCTTTCAGTCTGAGGCCATTATCCCTTGTCCCATGGCTCCCTTCCCTGATCCAGAGTCCCTCCCCATCTTTCCTGGAGGCCTTTTAGGGACTGGAAGGGGCTGGAAGGTCTCCCCGGAGCCTTCTCTTCTCCAGGCTGAACCCCCCCAACGCTCTCAGCCTGCCCTCACAGCAGAGGGGCTCCAGCCCTCGGATCACTTTTGTTGCCCTCCAGGGCACCTCCAGGGAATATGTGTACTGTACTTTTGAAGAGTCTCAGTGTATACATACAACCTGCCCTCACTAGTAAAAAATAAATGAAATTTTAAAGGTCACCTAGACATAACAAAGGAAAATATAATTTAAAAAATAGCATTTGCTTCATTGAAAAGCTTTCGTGTTTTTTTTAATTTGTTATAAATATGTAAGACTGGTTGTGGTGTGCGCTGTTGTGCTTCCTGCATTTGTACATCTTTTTATTCTCATAATCTCTGCATATACTTAGTAACTTGTCTGAAGAAGAAGCCTAAAATCTATTTCTTCATTTGAGCTAACACAACATGGATCAAAACAGAGGCATTTAGTATATTGACCTAATATTGAAATTTTGCGAGAGTGCTTTCCAAGGCAGTAATTGCAATCTCTTTGTAAAAGTATATGGCGCTGTATCGATTCAGGGCCCACCGCTTGCATCTAGTCAGGCATCTCAGCCTCTGCTGAGAACATCGACATCTGCAGCAGGTAAAAAGCATCAGGGAACGGTCGGTTCTTTCTGGCCACCCACTTCTTCAGCACTAGTTTAAGTCGTGGGCCTTTCTGTACTGTCGTGCGACACCAGGGAGTGTTTCACTTGCAAAGTAGTTTATGAAAACACGCTTATTTATTCAGGCCCTATTTAATTAGACTTTAATCAGACTTTAGACTGAGGTGATACTAAATAAAAAAAAAAGGTTATTTTGTTTAAGATACGCCGTGGAGAATGACTCTGGAATTGTATTTAATGCTTGAGATGCAGTACTATAGCATAAAAAGTAAAATAGCCGAATCATCTTCTAAGGATTTAATGCCTATCCAATTTATCTTTGCAATTAATTACAGTAGGTAAAATATGCACATTTATTAGTTTCTAAAAAAACTTTTCATCATTTTTTTATTATTTCCCTAGCACAATTAGAACAATCTTACCATTCTCAGGTGAATTTGTATTTTGATTGTATACAGTATGTAGCACTGTGATGGGGTGTTCAGCATCTCTTTGGGAACAGATTCTGCCTGCTTATAGACAGGTAAAATATTTCTAAGTATGCTGTATACGTGAGCCAGCAGTGTGCCCAGGTGGCCAAGAAGGCCAACAGCATCCTGGCTTGTATCAGGAACAGCGTGGCCAGCAGGAGCAGGGAAGTGATGGTGCCTCTGTACTCGGCCCTGGTGAGGCCTCACCTCGAGCGCTGTGTTCAGTTCTGGGCCCCTCTGGACAAGAGGGACATTGAGGTGCTGGAGCGGGTCCAGAGGAGAGCGACCGAGCTGGTGAGGGGTCTGGAGACCAAGTCGTGTGAGGAGAGGCTGAGGGAGCTGGGCATGTTTAGTTTGGAGAAGAGGAGGCTGAGGGGAGGCCTCATTGCCCTCTACAACTACCTGAAAGGAGGGTGTAGAGAGGAGGGTGTTGGCCTCTTCTCCCAGGGGAATAATGACAGGACCAGAGGAAATGGCCTGAAGCTGCGGCAGGGGAGGTTCAGATTGGATATTAGGAAGAATTATTTTACTGAAAGAGTGGTCAGGCCGTGGAAGAGCCTGCCCAGGGAGGTGGTTGAGTCACCGTCCCTAGAGGTGTTTAGAGGCGTCTGGATTTGGCACTTCGGGGCGTGCTCTAGGGGCAGAGATTGTAGGGTGTGGTTTGTTTCTTTTTTTTTTTTTTTTTTTTGTTGTGTGTGTGTGTCTGGTTGGACTCGATGATCTCAAAGGTCCCTTCCAACCATGAAGATTCTGTGATTCTGTATTTTGTATAGCAGGAATGAAATAAGTTAAAAGACATTATCTTTCTGGGTTTGTGCCAGCAAACACCAGACAAAAGATGTTTATGAATCTAGAATGTAGAACATTCCGCTAGAGGATCGTATGGAAGTTAAAAAAAAAAAAAAAAAAAAAAAGAATTATTACAGAACCTTTAAGAAGCCTGCACTGGCATTCTTGTTTTTCAGCTCCTTATCAGCTCTCTCATGGTCAGGTTTCAGTTCACTAGATCTTCCATGGCACTTGATAAGAAGCCTTTCGATGCGTTTGAAAAACTTCTCAGAAGTGTAATGTAATCTGCCCTGGATTGATCTCTGCAAATCCTATTGTGTTGCTCTTTCCTTTTCCTGAATTTCACTCGCTATAGTCAAATCAATAGTGAAATAAATTAATAATTTAGAATATAATTTAGAGAATATGGATCATACTACAGCTGAAATTCAAAATAAGGGCAAAATTCTGTTCCTAATATTAAAATCTACCCAAATGGCAGAAGCTCATAAAAAGATGTGTGTATTTACAGCGACTATTGCAGTATGTCTTAAAAGTAGGTTTTGGATAATTTTCAGCACAGTTGGATTTTCAGCCCAAAATCGTCTTGTCGTAAGTCAGTGACAAGCTTCATTCATAAAATTCATTCCCTTTATATATTTATATTCTGTATTTTGTATCGACTTAGTTTACAAGCTTGTGTGAACTGTGGCTCAGTGAACAGAGAGAGTTCATACTGAAATGCGTACAGAGGAAATTTTCCTGTTCACGGAGTCAAGGAATCATTAATAGCGAAGGAGTCATTAATAGCAAGGAATGCATTACTAGCTGAATTCAGGAAATGGCACCTAATCTTCCACACTTACACCTCCAGGGAGAAGATGATTATCAGCAGTTAGGTGAGTGCCAGAACTACCTCTAGATGCCTAAAAGAAATAAGATTTGAGGAGACAACAAGAACCTGCCTCAGGTTTGAAGGAAAACAAAAAGGACTCTATGAAAGAGTTGGCTACTTTAGCTAATCTCTTCCAAGAAACATAACCAGAAATGAGAAATGTACTGGAAAATGGAGTCTTTGAGAGCAAGAGTCAGGAACTCAGCAGTTTGGCCAAATACCGGAGCAAGAGATACCTGATCCTAAAATAAGTGTTGTAAAGTGTGTTCTTTCATCACTGTATGGAAATGTTTGCTGTTACCCGTTTTGCGTGTTGTAAACAAACACCTGAATTTGCATTTTGCTTTCATTTGGCTTGTCTTAAAACCAAGATAAATGGGCATTCGTTTCCCAAAGATCTGAGCTTAGGAGCAAAACTGTCCGGAAAGTGGCATGGGAGCACATCTGAAACCAAGATCCTGAGGGAATACTGAAATATACTTCATGGAATACTGAAATTTCCCTTAATACACAGGGAATTTCTGCATCTTACTGCCGTTCTTTCTTTTCATGGCAACGTGGCTGTCCTGGGAGCTGCGGTCACCCGGGGCTTTCTGCTGACAGATTGTCATGAAGATCTCCGTGACAGCAGGGCTCCGTGGTGGGGAAAGGGATTGCAGGAAAATTCCCCTGTTGAAATAGAAGGTGCCCTTCTGCCGGACTGCAAGTCTCTTCTTCCCAAGCCCTGTTCCTTAAAAAGGATGCAGATTTTGTCTCTTTAAATATGCTTCTTTAATTAAAAGCATTGGTATTCCATGCTACTGCTACTGCAGGTATCAGTCAAACATTTTACTATAACTACTCAGAGACGTTATAGTAGATCTTACAGTTATCTCTAGTTAGCCATTGTGCCACCAAACACTGCTGTTGTATTATAGTTCTTATTGCCCTTAGAATAGAAAGTTTAGCTCTTGAATATCTCTTTGGACTACAAATAGAGCCATAAAAGTGAGAAGAAATGTGAAATAGTTAAAATAACCTGTGTAGGCTTGATTATCTGCCTTCCCTTCCTTCTTTTGTTCTTTTTCTCTTGCTTTCATACCGGTTTGAAGAGACAGCTGAGCATCGGGTTTATGCATAGGGATAACAGAAAAATAAAACAGTTGATCATTTGATATTGGACGAGAAGAAATCTGAAGCTTGGAATCTTACTCCTGGCTTTTCCTTGGTCAACAGCGTGCCAAAAACAAGTCATAGTCCCCTGTATCACATCTTACTGCAGCCTGTCATTAGAGCTACAGTGTCTACCTACCTCTTACGAGTGCTGTGAAGCCAAATAAGACTCTTATAATGTACTTTGAGATATGTAGATAAAATACATTGAAGTATCTTTCCATTTGCATGTTTTTTTGTGGAGAAATGATAAATTAAATTGCTTTAATATGTAATACATTTTAAGTAAGACTGTAAGACTAAATAATTAGTTTTTGGCTGAAGAAGAACGTAATAATGTACATGCACAATGTTTAGGTGTATATTTACTGCAACAAGAATTTCTATTATCCTGTTACACCCAAAACATAAATCAGGATCATGACCTTAGAACTCATTAACTGCCAGAAATAAGCATGTCACCATCACACGGTTTCGTTTGGAGGATGCAACCACTTTCACCTGCTTAAGGACAGAGACCTAAGGTCAGAAACCACATTTATTTTCTCCTAATATAACTTACAGTCCTCTGCTATAAAATTTCAGTGACTGTTTCTTGAAATTATAATAGCATTGAAACTTTTGTGAAAAGGAACAGCTTGTCTCCTCACAAAAAAAAAAGAAATTGCTTTTCTTTTTCAGATTTTTACTATTGTGATTTCTCCCTCTATTTCATAAAGTTAGACACAGTATCTAAAACCCTTCCTGCTTCAGTTAACTTTAAATAATGTGAAACATAACACTGTTTTCTTCACTTATATTTAATAGATCAGTGTATTTAAAATAGCCTTCACTAATTATTTCCATGCAAATAATTAAAAAAAAAAAACTCAACAGGAAGTGTACCCAAACTTGTAGAATACTGTTCCCACTCTCTGCTCTATTCCCTTTTTCTAAGCACTCGGAAGAGTAATATTCCTTCAGCCGTGTTAGATTTCTCCATTAGCTGCTCTCATCTTAGGTGGTGGGAAAAAAGCAAAATATTTTCCCCTGAGCTATCAGTGTCCTTGCCATTGTTTGATATCCCTCTTCTAAAGCAGGTTCTTTGGAAGGACTTTTGGAGCAAATAGTTTTTCTATCCTCTGTAAGAAATCCGCTAAACCTACCGTACTGGGGAGATTTTATGAGATTTCTCTTGAGTCTTGATGGTTCTTCAGCTTTGAAGTGTGACATCCGCAATTGATTGTCGATTCGCTACCCTTTTGCCTGGATCTGGAATAGAGCTGAAGTAAGGATAATTGGGGAGTCAAAGTGGGAGCAAACTGGGAGGAGGGATTTTGTCTCAACCACCCTCCGTAGCCTTCTCTTGCCCCTCTAACCTTCACCACTCCAGCCCTCTCTTCCCTCTCTTCAACTACCTAATTCCATCCAATTTCTCCAGTCTTCCTTTTAAAATGTACCCCCTGTCCGATCCTGTCGAGTCAGTTCTCTATTTAGACAACGTAAAAATCATGGCCACTAAAAAAGTTGAAAATAGGAGTATACAGGGTTGTGCATTTTGCATGCTGTCAAAACCAAATATTTTATGCAAAAATTCGTGTTATATCAAAGCATTGCAGGATTACTGTAATTTTAAAATATGTAGTATTTAAAGAAGTATCACAATTTAAACTGGAGAGAGAAACTGCTGTGCTACGGAAGTTATTTATGGGCTAAATGTATATTTTAAAATATCTTTTTTTTTTTTTAATAAATTTTATTGCTAACTTTAGTAGCTAACATTCCCAGTAGCATAGCAGTTAAATTTTATTCATGACTGACCCACATATTGCTCACATTTAGTTTGGCTGGGACATTGAAACGACATCATATCCCTATATTTTGCTGTTGTTGATATCTCTGTATCTACTAAGTACAAAGGTAACGCTTTGGTAAATCAGTACTAAGTACTTGTATTGGACAACAGCGTTTCCACGACAAGGACTAACCACAAAAGATGTAAACAAGAGTTGTGTTTACCAAATGCATAATATTTATCTGAAAATAGTTTTA
The DNA here is from genome assembly GCA_008658365.1 of Alca torda. NCBI lineage: Eukaryota > Metazoa > Chordata > Aves > Charadriiformes > Alcidae > Alca > Alca torda. Next base: position 78,452,486 of record CM018079.1, on the reverse strand, counting down.
TTTTTTTTATTTTCATGTGATCAATTAAGGTTACTCGAATTAATCTGAAAGAATGGATAACATTTTTAAAAGATGTCGTACCCCATACGTAACAGTAGTCTATTCCTTTTGAAGCTATCATTCGCTATTTCTGTTACGGAATTTATAAACCCCTTGTGTTGTAAATACGTTTGCAGCACTTCACCCTGTGCCCTTCGGTGTCCTTAGGGAGAAGGTGACGACATACATCCCAGCGCACAACAACTAAGAGTGCCTGAAACACCTACTCTTGGGGCGAGTGGTTTCGTGTTACTCCATTTAGAGTCTAAAGCTGAGGAATAAAGAGTCCTGCCCTCTCCAGAAGAGCAGCTCAGCTTTTCGGGTGGTGTTACAAGATGAATAGAAACGAATTCTTTCAGGGAAGAGCAACAGCTAATGTTAATAAAAGTGACAGCAGTGAAAGTGCTGAATGAAATTAAAATGAAGATGAGAAAAGTATTGCAGAAACCTGAATGACAAACATGTTTAGCTTTTCATGCATGATAGAAAGCCAAAAGTCTCATGGGTTTATGCAAAAGTGTTCATCAATCTTTTATGATTCATCCAAGAATTTTCAAATTGCCTTGGGAATTAGCTCCGTTGCTTCCACTGCTTGGAAATTCTCGGCAGCATCTTAAATCAGGAGTAAGTCTGTCCCTTTAAAGAATTATTCCTTTGAACTTTGCATAAGGTGCAAGGTTCCCCATGCCCATCTCACTGTTTTATTAAGTAGGAAAAGTATAAAAGGAATAGAGACATGGGATGAATTTAATTAGTCACATCTCTGGAAGCACCGGTGTCCTTCCTCAGCCATCTGCTTTGGAGGTGAGAGCAAAGTTTGTTACGGGACTTCCACCGTATTACCAAACCAATTCAAGAAATGGTTGCCTTGTACATCTGCTCAAATTCAGTTCTCTAGTAAAGCTTTGCTATTTCGAGAAGCCCTGGGTGATCTTAGCGCCTCAGAAGAGTCAGCCGACGAACTTTCTTGCTCGCTAATCCAAGTTATGAATAGAAGACCTGAGGAGAGGAGAAAGTTCTTACCTTGTACGTAGTTTCTGATGTGTTCCTTGCCAAGGACTCCTCAGCTCCAATGCGTATAGCAGAATAGGTGTCTTTGACATCCTCTGTTATCAATAAAACTATGGATAACACCTATATTAATCGGTAACAGAATCTTATTCTAACCCCAAACCTATGAGTGTGCCAGTGGTGAATAAAAGGAGAAACTAGACGGTGCTTGTGATATGTTAAGCTTAGACTTTTTTCCTTAGTCCTGCTGCTTACTCTTTCTGACTGAAATAGATAATGCAACAAGACATCGGCATTTACATTTACTTTAACCCAACCATTTGCCTTTTCTCCTTGTGTACTTATTTTTGTCATGTCACATCCATTTTCATTTTAAACTAAGCCTCAGGTGCTGAAAATAGGAGAAAAGTGCTTGTTTCCTTTGGAGCCCTCGGTTAAGTGTAGAAGTTGAGGTCTGTACAGCAAGAAAGCCTTTTGTCTCTTCTAAAGAAGTAAATACCAAAGTCAGGGAAGTTGTGGACCTATTTTTTTGGTTGCTTGCTTTTTCATCATACAGTACGTCAGTCCGATTAAAAGTCTGAATTCCCAAACTCCTGCAACCTCTTCTTTTTCCAGGTGTATCAATTTTTTACTGTCCTAACCATAGCCATACCTGTATCAGAGAAAGAAGCTGAGGGGTTTAATTATGCTAATTATTTAATTACCTACACTAAAATATATCTTAAAAAAGTGTGTGTATGTGTGCTTTACACAGAATCGTAAGCCCGTAAGTGTATTTTTCCGCAGTCTTCCCTTTTAAAGCTTCTGGTTTGCTGAGAGGAGGAACTTCTAGTAATTAACAGCTTGGGGAGAAAATTGCAATCTGCTTTGGTTTCTCACAGCCCAGGACATAAAGCCGCAAACTGGACCCTTTTTGTAATGTTTTCAGTGAAACTGATGTTGCTCTGTGGCAAGGCCTTTCTTTGTCACAGCAGGAAATTAAACCAATAGAGGATCATGTGGATTTAACTATCCGGAAACTTTAATTCATTTTGGATTTGTATTCGGTTGTTATAACAGGACAAGCCACCCATTCTTTCTCCCATCATTGCAATTTTCGGGTGAACTTCTACCTGGCCTCCCAACCCGCCCCACTAATTAATAGGGCTCCGGAGTCCTACATCTGGCTTGTGGAAGATGTATTAAACCAAAAAAAATGTGATATAACTTGTAAACATTCTCCCTCTCATGTTAAGCAGATATTAGCAAAGGGAGTCTTCTTCCCTACCAACTGACAGAAAAACCGACAAATTATTCCCAGCTTTCTTCAGAGCCTTCCCTTTACTCCATTTGTAACTCCACGTTATTAAGGAACTGGTTTCTGTGGGAAAAGGACTAGCAATGAACACCTGCCAAAAGGACAATCCCAAATTACCTCGTTAGGCTCTAATCTCAACCTAAAATTAATTTAGATCTTAGACACTCAATAAATCTCGCTTTCAAACCATCTGTCTGTTGCTCCCAAACAACTCGGGGTATGCCTGCGCTGCAAAAACAGAGGTCCCAAACCGGTTACCCCAGCACGGCTTCAGTGAAGACGGTTTAGACAGAGCCATTTAGTTCTTTTCCTCGAAAGGGGGTGGAGGAATTTACTGAAAACTTTGTCTCACTGATTGCAGCCCTGAAACCCGTTGAAAATAAGGACAGAAGAAATGACTTGTATTTTCAGATATTTCAGTTCAGATCTCGAATAGTCCCTGTTTTCCCCCTTCCCCCCCACTGCCCCACATCACTGAGAATTCGCTCAGTTTTAGGTACCACCGTTACAGTTTCCCACTGCGGGGCAAATTTTCCCTTCTTATATCGGTTTGGAAAATACTGTGCTAGTTGTAATCCCCGGCGTTTTTCCCAACCTTTACCTTCGCCCATTTCACCTGTCACCCTTAGTCCAGTATTTCAGGAATCACATTCCTTAACCCCGCCTTCGTCAGGAATACCCCGTTGATTATTTCCTATCTTTGTATACATACATATACAAATATTTACATATATTTGCAAGTATTTTAAATATGAGTATATGTGTAAAAATGTGTGTTAAAATTGTATTTGTATATGTACACGGTTTTTTTTTTACTCTTTGCCTTGCTGAGAGCTACTTTATCTAAGTGCTCTGACCTCTTTCTTTATCTATAGAGAGCAGAAACTGCAGCCAGAAAGTACCCCGTCATAAATCTCACTTGAGTACTCAATTCAGCTCTGCAGAGGGGAGCAATACATAACTCGGAACCGAGCATCCTTAGGGACCCCTGACAGTTTTCCCAGGAGCCAGATTGCTGTATGACCTCGTAGTGTTTGGAACACAGCCTCAGCATCCTTTTTGCAGCCAGATGTATAGATTTTTAATATGAAGTTTCTGTTTATGAACATCGTTCATAATTTTGCATCCCATCCCAGATGTTCTATGAGAACCTTAAGCAAATATGATCCCAAGTAACAAGGACAAGAGGAAACGGCCTCGAGTTGTGCCAGGGGAGGTTTAGGATGGATATTAGGAAAAATTTCTTCATGGAAAGGGTTGTCCAGCATTGGAACAGGCTGCCCAGGGAAGTGGTATTTGGGTATATATAAATACCCAGCCATCCCTGGAGGTATTTGAAAGCCGGGCAGACGTGGTGCTGAGGGACATGGGTTAGTGGTGGTTTTGGCAGTGCCGGGTTAATGGTTGGACTCCATGATCTTAAAGGTCTCTTCCAACCAAAACGATTCTATGATTCATTCTGAACAGCTTGTGTCCGAAGCGCGTGCTACACCTTGTCATTGCCATTAGTCTTTTTGCAGCATCTGATGCTCGTTTTTTTCCATCTGTGGTTCAAGCTACGCGTGATTCCTTGTAAACATCCCAGGTTTTATTTACTGCTTCCGAGCCTAACGCTTATCTGCATCCTGACAGTATTTTTTACAATCCTAGTACAATATGCAGGTGTGCTAACGCTGAGCATCTGTACTGATGCGTATATCGGCACTTCACTGAAGCAAATAGATTTATACCGGCTTAGACAGCCGAGGTTTGGTTCTATTTTTATTGCAATTAAGTAACGATTGGGAAGAACTCATCTGGTCCTGAATGTCAGCTTGGGAACAAAGCTGAAATGGAATTTGTTTCTTTCACTACTAGTTTGAAAATGCCTGCGTGCACTGTTCCAGGAATTCCACAGCTTTATTCTAATACTGGGTTTTGGGGGTTTTTTTGGGGGTTTGATTTTTTTTTTTTTTTTTTTTAAATAATGGAGAAAAGGTGCAAGTTAATTGTAGCCAAAATGTTTACTGTTGTTATTATTCTAACGAGAGCTGAGAAATGAAAAGCTATGGTTAAAAGGTGTCATTCCCCTTTATAAAAGCAGTCTGTTAGGCAATTAGGTTTTGAATTCTGTCAAATGCTGCGAGCACAAGTCAAACCAGGCCCCTCCTTGCTCTTGGCCTGTAGTTGGTGTTACGTGTTTCATGTGAAGGGGAGCGGTTTCCAACCGAATCATGTTTCCACCTCTGGCTTGTGGGAGCTCAGCTAACGATCTAAATATTTTAATAGGATTTAACTGAACAGCTGAAATCTGGTTTTAGATAATGTATTTGGCAAGAGAAATTATTACTTTCAGTACTTCTTGCTACGAAAATAAGTAATTTAATATTGGCAGAAGGCTTATTTTAGTATCAGAAAAAAATTGTTGGGAAACACTGCATAAAGATATTTTTTTTTTTCCTGCAAAGAAGAGGTGATCATTAGTTTAAATTAGATAAACACTTTGCATTTTGTGTCATTAATGTGTTGTTGCTTTTTTTTTGTAAACCACTAAATAATTTCAATTACATTGCATTTGAAATTAATGTTTTAAGAGCAGAAAGTAAAAAGTACAAGCAATAAAAAATATTAAATGCAATCATAAAGCAATTTTCTTTAATCTAACATGCACTTCGGATTAGATTGGAATTCCTTGGACCGATCTGGTATACAAAAGCTGTTTTTTCCTTTGTCAGATGGGTATTAAAGTACGGACGTCAGCAATATTTGCATCCTTGGTCAACGTGTCTATTTGCCATAGAAAATAACAGACTGGGCTAAACCCCCAAAATCTCCATGACTGGAACATACGAGTTTTCAGCACTGTCCCATTTGGAAAAAAGGCTTTTTTTTTTTTACCAAGGTTACCTACGTGGAACTTGAACGGATTCCAAGCTGACGGTGCTCTAAGGCACTTCATTTGATTTTGCCCTTGGTCAAGTTGTGACTCCTCCGTTTAGAATAGAGCCACAAATTGCAGAATGGTATACACGTGGAAACAGCGATTTTTGAACAGCAAATACTCAAATTGATAGTTGCAGCAAAGAGTTTCTAAGGAGTACACGGGTGAAATGGATTTGAATTAATTTTTTTGCCAAATCATTTTGAATAATGAACACATTTGGCAATATCAGACATTTCATGGGCAGTGGATAAACAAAGCAAAGAGACACATTCTAACAATTTGAATTTCTGAGTTTTAAGCCATGAAGAATTTATGTTTGGCATTCTTGTGTACAAAGTATCTTTTAAAAAAGGATTTCTAATGTTCAGAAATATAAAAGAATATGCTTGTCTAGTCCACAAAGCAGGCTTTGTCTTAAAGTAGTATTTGCCAGCTTTTCTAAGGCGGTGTTTGTGCATCATTCATTGTGTACATTAACCACGTTTATATTTTATTTCTGTTTCACCTGCACTTTTTGACAGCTTGAAATTTTTTACCATTATCTTGGATTTTCATTAGGAAACGCCTGAAGGCTACAGAGTGATAGTCATAAATAAGAGGAGCCGTATCATTCTGACCTTATCAGGCTGCTGTGGACAAATTTTCTTCTACCAGCAGGACTTGATGCTTTTAATCTGATGTCTTTTATATTAAAATTTAGGATATCTACTGGAAAAAGCAAAGCTGTCTTGAAATAAGGAATGTTAAACTAAATAAAAATTTCCTTTTATTGTATAGCAGGTGCTTAAGGGTTAGCAAGATAATAATTGAGATATCCTGAGCTGCCTTACGGGCATTCTTAAACATTTTTAAATTATTGGTATGCCTTTTTACAGTAGTAACCAACCATAATATCTGCAGTAGAAATGAGTCCTTTTCACAGAGTTCTATGGTGATGGCTCAATAGCCATCATGCATAACACATAGAACAGGTCCCTGAACGGAAGGAAAACTGTATGGAAATGACTGATATCCTGATATCGGAGGTGTACAGTTGCAGGACCATATTCTCAAATCAGTGTTTTGTTTTACTTGAACACTTGAAATAATCATGAAAGGGTTTTTTTTTTTGGTTTCTTTTGCCAATGGTATCCTGCCTCAAAAGCAGCATGGCCAGCAGGGCGAGGGAGGGGATTCTGCCCCTCTGCTCTGCTCTCCTGAGACCCCACCTGGAGCACTGCCTCCAGCTTTGGAGTCCTCAACATAAGAAGGACATGGACCTGTCGGAGCGGGGCCGGAGGAGGCCACGGAGATGCTGGGAGGGCTGGAGCCCCTCTGCTGTGAGGAGAAGGCTCTGGGGAGAGCTTATAGCAGCATTTCAATACCTAAAGGGGGCCTTTAGGTACTAGAGATGGGGAGTACCCGGAGATAGGAGAGATGGGGAAGGGCTCTTTATGAGGGAGTGTAGTGATAGAACGAGGAGTAACGGTTTAACTGAAAGAGGGGAGATTTAGATGAGCTATTGTGAAGAAATTCTTTGCTGTGAGGGGGGTGAGCCCCTGGCCCAGGTTGCCCAGAGAAGCTGTGGCTGCCCCATCCCTGGAGGGGTTCAAGGCCAGGTTGGACGGGGCTTGGAGCAACCTGGGCTGGTGGGAGGTGTCCCTGCCCAGGGCAGCGGGGCTGGAACTTTAAGGTCCCTTCCAACCCAAACCATTCTATGATTCTGTGATTTCATGAATTTAAAAAACCCCACATATGTAAGACCATTTAAGCTAATTTAAAGCAATTAGTAGTAATACATGAGTTTCTCTATGCTCATAATTCACGATTGTTTCCGTTAAATTCACCACAATCAAAATCATTTCCAAGCTCTGTTTTTCCATTATTATTTTTTTTTTTTAATTCATATTTCCTCAAACAGCAAATGCTTTGAAGCCAGCACTGATTCTAATTGTTCTGGTAATAGTCTTGAGAACAGGCACCTGTGTCAAGGACATAGGTATTTCAGATATGGGTGAATAAGAAGCACGGACACATCTAAAACACATTCTATGTGGCATTTCCCTTACACAACAACCCTTTTTCCCCCCCTCCTCCATGGTCATTAGCAGAAATTGCCAATAAATATTGTGATTTCATGAACTAGGACTAGAAAGAGGAAGAAAAATGCCATGTTACTCTTGCTTGCTGCAGTTTTTAATGTGTAATTGTAGCCAAAAGCTAAAAAGGCAGTTGTACATCTGATTTCTTTCTATGACTGGGCAAGATTTTGTGCACATAAGAAGCCTGAAAATGCATTTTATTGTCAGTATAATGCCACTGATTTCAGAAATAACATAGTAGTAGGCAAGACTGGTCTAAAACATTTCTCCCAAAAAATAGTTTAACCTTTGATAAGCTTTGGTGAACTCAGTGGCAAAATACCCATCATAAAGATTTGGTTTGTCGTGACCTGTCCAAAATATCACCTGTGTGATAAAATGTACGCCATCTATATATTTCCATTTCCATCGAGATGAATCAAATTAAGCTGAACTCCTGAAATATACAAATGGAACTGTACAAAAATTTTAAAATTCAGCTTCAGTAGTTTGGGGAACTTAGGCCATGGTTTCCTAGGACAATACCAAAAATTGAAATTCTTTAGCACTGCAAAGCCAACAGTGGGCACAGTCTAATTTCTCAGAATACTGTGCATTCCTTTCTTCATACCTCTAGTGAATGAATCTCGTTAGATTCTGTCGTGCATCACTATCACTTGGTGAAATGAAAACATTATTAATATCAAAATGTACTACCTTACTTGCTGCAATTTGATTTTCTTTGCAGTTTTCGTGTACTAGGGATCGTCCACAGTCAACCGAAAACTAAGTAGAAACTCCCAAAATGTGATTCCGCAAATGTAATAGGTTAATAAATCTTTACCAGAGAAGAAACTTACGTTTATATCTATCACAATGAGAACAACAATGTTTTGGTGAAAAATATAAAAAGAATGTAAACTTACTTCATCTATTATTAAACAAACATGGAAACTTATATATGGCAGCATTAATTCAAAGCAAAACTGAAAAATATAACAAAACAGGCTGATATAGTACAAAAAGTAATGCAATGTGACATTTACGAAATACTTTTTGTTTCTCCTATACTGAAAAAAAGAAGCCGTTGATTCTTTTTGTACTTTGTATGGGCTTTTCCTTGCTTTAGGCATGCTATCTTTAAGTAACATATATAATACCTTATTTCTTTTTTGCACTAACACCTTCTAAGACCTTAGTTTCGTGGTATTCTGAAAATCACGTTGCTGTTGCATGTTCTCTTATTAAGCTGTGAGAAAGCGGATGGTACTATAAAAAATAGTTCCATAGCATACCTGTAATTAGAATAAAAGTACTTCAGTAATCCTTCAGTTCCGTTCAGGAGAGCTCTGCTTGTGAGTTAGATCAGTCCTGAATCTGTTGAATACTCCTAAATTTCCTATATAATTCTACTTTAAATTTCTTAATAGGCAAATAATATTTAGTCGGACAAAACTGAAACTTAATAGGAGGAATATCTTGGTTTGCTTGACATTAGTAGGTGTTTTCCCATTGGGATTTGTCGTTTTTTAAAATTGTTCACATAAAAGGATTTTGAAGAAGGAAATCCAGGAAAGGGAAGCTTTGTGCTGTGTTGCTGATGTGATACATGTGTATATAATGTCTATGGGCAAGGAATTGTGGAACAAAATGCAAAACTGTGAATGCAAATGATGCATTTTGTCCAGTAGTTCTCTTTGTACAGCTGATCCACATCGTGCAACTCCATCCCAAATAGGAGGGTGGGTGGTAAAATTCATAAAAAAGGGAGAAAGCATCTCAGAACTCTGTCACTCATATTGATTTTGGTATTCAAATGGTGATGTCAGGCCAGACAAGCTCGAGTTAATTTTTAAATACAGGTTATCAATTTTTTAAATAACTAATACCCCATATTTGTAAAGAAAGAACTGTGAACCTTTTTAACATAATTATAACAACCTGAGTTATATCGTGATCTCTTAAATATGTGTGGCTGTTCCGTAATTTGTTTTCCCAAGTAAAATTTTGCCTTTTATCGTTGCCGTTGTGACCTCAGAACACTATCCATGAGAACGCAGAGCATTCCGTATTCATTAGCTTACAGGAAGAGAGCGTTGCAATTGTATATACAAAGGACAGAAAACAGTCCTACAGCAACACATAATAAATCACAAGGAACACCATGTTTACCTTAGTATATCATATATTATCTTAAATTGATCTGTTTATCTTAAACTGCTAAGGACATGCCGTATCAGAAAATGATGAATGAAATTACATTACAGCAATTACTCCAGTCTTCCGTAGGATGGTTTTAGCTTAAAAAAATGAGCCCCTCCATACCTACCCCCTATTCAAAAAGCCCTTGTTTTTCAATGTATGGCTTTGAAAGAGAATATGTAGGCGTTCTCTCTAGCCAACTTTCTCAGTGCCAGAACTTTAGTCTTTATAGTTTATTTCAACACTTCTGCTGGATCTTTTTTTTCCATATTTCATGCACCACATTATATCTTTTCCTGTTTCAACAGCTTTTTTACGAGTGCCAATTTTTAATTTCGGTTAGAATCATTCAGCTGCAGCGCTGAAGATTTAAGTTCAAGACTTAACATTAGGCTAACTTTATATTAATATTTCTAATAATATTTCTGTCATTCCGAAATATATCAGGCCACCATTATCTGCTGCCACACAGCTGTAAATTGTACATATTTCCCATAAACTTCATGAAAAATGAAGTTAGGGGAAGGTCATTCTCCTGTGAGGAAGTGTAACAACACACTCCTAACAAATAATGAGTAATAATTCATAAAACCTTTAAAAAACAGGTGAAATCCTAAGGTGCTGAGATGACATATGTATTCTTCGCGTCTTGTATCTGTGTAGTTATGTCCAAATGACACAATAAGAACATGGAGGAACTACAGAAGTTACAGAAGAAATTGGTTGCTCTTAAAGCATCTGTTGCCGTGTCAGTTTATCCTGACGCTATAGACACAAGAAGAGCAGCTACCTCCCGTCATACATCTCCATCTCTAACCTCACTACCTTCCCTATATGCCTCAGAAATCTCATCATCTCTCCGCGCTTCATGTTGGTTCTTTCTCCAGTCTTTCAACGCTCCAGTTAGGCAGTGACCCAGTGAAGCTGAAGCTGGGTGATCCTTAGGGATTGTACGTGTCGCCGTGTTTCTGTGGGCAGCGCTTCCCCGCCGCTCCCTTTCAGGGGTCCCATCCCTGAAATTCGAGGCTACGTTTCCCATAGCTCACAGTTCAGAAGCTCTGCGTTTGCAAAAACTGGCTGCTAGATTTAAGCTTTTTAGAAAACCTCATCCCTGGAGAAAAAGACAGACTTCATTTTTGATGCGGTTAATAGAACTAATATATCTCATCAGGCTTATTCTTTTAGAAAGTTCTTTTATCAGGCACCACCTGATTCCGCTAATTCAACCAGATCAGCACTATGAGAATGGGAATGCGCCCGTATTATCAGGAGACAAAGAGCATTTGTGTGGTAGAAGCTGTAATTCTGGATCATCTGCTTAATGCTAGACAGCCTCAGGTGCAATATTGCCGATTTTTGTGTACTTTTTATGATATTTGAAGATACACAGAAAAGTTTACACTCTAGAGTATCCATAGCTATTTTCCCATGTAATTGCTTTTGGGGTCGTTTTCATCAGTTTTGTAAGGTGATTTAAGGATTATGCGTAGAATAACTGCACAGAGTGGAAACCAGCAGTTTAATAACAATGAGGTGATGGTTACAAAGGTGATTCTTAGAATAATAGACTAATTTTGTTATCAGTTACGAATGACATGTTGAGACCATCGTTGGTTGCATCATCTACCTGCATCACATCCCTCAAGCCAGACCTTATGATTAGGGAAGCTCACGCTGCTGGTTATGGCAGTGGCAATATTCTTTAATAAAGCTCTGGGTGAGGAAGAGTATGTATGGGCGCTCCAATGACAGCACAAAAATGACCTTTCCTAGAATCCTAGAATCGTCCGGGTTGGAAGGGACCTTTAAGTCATCAAGTCCAACCGTTAACCTAACACTGCCCAAACCACCACTAACCCATGTCCCTCAGCACCGCGTCTACATGTCTTTTAAATACCTCCTGGGATGGTGACTCCACCACTTCCCTGGGCAGTCTGTTCCAATGCTGGACAACCCTTTCTGTGGAGAAATTTGTCCTAATATCCAATCTAAACCTCCCGTGGTGCAACTTGAGGCCGTTTTCTCTTGTCCTTTCAGAAAGATCCACTCAAAGCAACCAAACCAACTGATCTCTGGGTTTTTTTGCAGTTCTTGTTCATTGAAATATTACGTTCATTTCACAACATTCTTCTGCTAATGAGCAATTTAAGCTGAAAGTGGAGCTTTACTATTGTGACGTTGTGATACCTTGACCCTGGCCTGTAACTGAGCACCCACCAGCTGCTCACTCGCTCCAGCAAGTTGGGGGAGAGAATCAGAAGGGCAAAAGTGAGAAAAACTTGTGGGTCAAGATAAAGGCAGTTTAATAAGTGGAGGGGAAAAAAAAAAAAAAAAAAAAAAAACAAAAACCAAGAAAACCAAAAAAACCACAAACGTGATGCAGAGACTACGGCTCACCACTTCTGACCAGCCCATTTCTGTATCCTCTGCAAAGAGTGTAATATTCTGTTAATCAACATGGCATCTTTCAGGAATTGCAGTTTTGAAGTAAAATCTCAGTGCCAACTTTCTCATCGCATTTCAAGCTACTTGTGCAAACCTTGTCTCCTAAAATAATAGGCATTTAATTCCCAACTCCAGTGAGCTACAAGGTGCTTTGTGATGGTCTTGTTGCTTCTGGCTGATGTTCTCAGACCAATCACTTCTAAATATCTACTCTATCCTAGATATAGCACAGAGTCCCACGCTGCCTTTGAACTCTCCCTTAAATGTGTTGCTGCTTAGTGAATTCAACATTTAAGGTATCAGTAAATCTCCTTCAGTATTTTAGGCTGTTTTTTTGTTTCAGCTCCGTTGTTGGCTGAAAGCAAATTGTTGCCAATATGGAGATCATACCTGTTAACTGAAAATCATTAATACTCTTTCAGTTCCTGAAAAGAGGGTACAATAGCTGACTTCAATACAGTATTTTCTCAGGTTTTAAATCAGGAGACTGTGATTTTACAGTTTTATTTCTACATATTCATTTTAATTTTTTTTTTTTTTTTGAGAAAATCTTGCAATCCGAACAAATGAATTAATAAGTATCTACATAACTTTCACTGAATTGTCTGTGCTGTTCTGGCTATCGCTCTTTAGTTTTAATGTGTAGTGACTGATCTGAAATAGATACAGAACAGGGGTTAGATGCTGTTCCACTTAGTCTTCTTTGCCTTCTGTAGCCATTCAAACGATGTCGGAGAACCCTGTGAAGATTACATGGAGCCGTAAGAAAGAGTGTGAAATCAAATTGACTCAAATTAGATGAAGCATTAATACGGTGCGAACAACTAGCTTTGAACCCTAGCTATATTTTGAGAATCATATTAAAGCTAATTTGTACTATTACACTGAATCTTTCCAGTGAAGAATTGCCCTGTACAAGAACATTTCCTGATGGAATAGCACACGGTCCTGTCTCTTAAACCTCCTGAATCCAGGCGTGTAAAGAAGGGTCTTGAATGACGTTATCTCACTAGCTCAAAATTTAAATGGTGCTAGATTGTCTTCTTAAGGTTGAGAGCACTATAAAAGATATCTCCAAAGCTACTTTACCAGTCACTTCAAGCCTCTCTTACATTTGTTCAGAATCCTACGCAGCAATTTGAAGAGAACCAGTCTAACCAGGTGGAAGCCAGCCATTTGATAATAACTCAGCATAGCAAAGGTCTCACGGCCATGGCAAAGGCTCTGCTTTTGGTATCTTGCCTCAAAATACAGCCTAAGAATCATTTACTCACCTCAGCATCTGTATAAACTAATTAGGAGAGAAATGGAGGAGGATTTTCTGATTTTTTTCCAAGATCAAGAACAGTGTTAAAAAAAAAGTACGTGATATGTGTCTAGATCAAGAGGAGTTGTTTAGGTTGCAATAGTTTGCAATTATAGAAGTCCTTTTGCTTGAATAATTTCAGGGTTTTTTTTTAAGAAAGGAGTTTCCATTGACAAATGCAGTAAAGGCTTGTTTATTTTAGTTGAAGAACTAGTTCATGTAGCCTAGCAAATGGTGAAAGACCATATTCTACTGCTTTATGAGAATAATAATGTGCAGTATGATGTATATTGTTTCTAAATGGTCAGAAGAAAAGCCTAACCTCAGGTATCCATATCAAGATATGTCTGGAAATTTCCATTCTTTAAATCCTGCAGAAAAAAGGATAATATTTAGAATGCTAATCCCAACCTAAAACTTTTTTAATGCTAGTAAAGCTGATATAATCAGGTCTTTGCCCAAATGTAACTGGGGAGAAGTGAGGTGATGTCAAAATTATGATGGTAAATAGATCTATGAATTTCCCGAGATTATTCCCAGCATTTAAGACTCAATGGACTTGGCTTTCTAAACTCTGTGAAACTCAGGAATTTTCCTTGTTCTGGGCACATTCCAATCCATAATTCCTGGCCCCAATGCCTGTTTTGCATCGGAAGGAAGATCTACTATGTGCGACTGATGGAAACTACAGCGCTGATAACTCTCAGGTTCTTGAGGCTCTTGGGTTGGGTCCTGGGCCTTGGACACAGGTAGTGAATCCAGTATTTCTGGAAAGTGAAAAGTGTTAATTTGACTAATGTTGTGGGAATCACTGTTAAAAATTCTCAGTAACAAATAATGAAATAGAAATGATTCTGCACTTCTTACTTTCAGTGTGAGACAATGCATTTCAGACTTTACTCCTTGATATCTTTTCACCAGTTTCCACTCGAAGCTAATATTTTATTCTCATTCATTTCATGTCTTGGGTATCAAATTAGTTGATATCTGTAATTCCTGAGCACAGGTTTATGCTCCAACTTTCAAAAGATTAATTTTTCGTTCAGACTGATCATCTGCAGCTGTTGAACTGAATGATCTTTTTGAGTCCCAATATGAGCAAGAGCGAGGGAATAACCATAATATATTTTCAGCGAGGTTTTTTTTTTTTTAGATTTGCTTTAAATTAGGAGGCTCCCAGTTAGTGCTTGCTGATATATTGCCAAGATGCTTACTCAAGTTATTAAAGTTGTTTCTGAAACGTTTATGATAAACAGTATCAACTGTGTTGAAACCTCACTGATTAAAAATTAGTTCCTGTGCTTAAAAAAGAAAAAAAGATCCCTTCTTGTAAGACAGGAATAATTTTAAGGATCATAAAGTTTTAGTTTGGGTGCTTTAGTTCTATTTGTTAAGAGGCACTGAACGTTTCCTATGTTCTGGTAAATTGCAAGCTATAATATTATTGTATTATTTAAACAACATTGTTTAAACCATTTTTACCTAAAACTCTGTTATCTGTTAGATAAATTTTTAATCTTCCATTATTTACAATTACTCAACTTTCCACCAAGTCTTAAAAATAGAATTGTGATTTTTACACACACAAGTTTTTTTTAATAAACTAGCACCAGAATTAGCATACTAGAAAACACTAAGGCAAAAATGTTATGCCCTCATCAAGGTAAAATTGAAAATATTTACTAGATTAGTAAAACCCATCAGTGAATTATTTAAGAACAAAATAAAGACTGAACAAATGGCTAAAATGTAGACCTCGTACAGCAGAAATCATATTTAAGCAACCAGGCAGGTCACAAATTGGCGTGGTTCCAATGAATGCTTCATGAAGTTATTAAGCCTTCCCCAAAGGCTCTGCAGGCAGCGACTCCATCTCCAAGGAGGTCACCATTCACGGGGTGTGCAGCTCTGCTCTGCAAATCCCTCTTGGAGGGGTCCACCAAAGTTGGAAAGCTCCTAAGTAAAGGAACCAAAGAATGTTGTTACAAAAATACACAGAAAGTGATGCATGAAACAATCAAAGAGAACTGGATTTGTGTCTGCTTCTTTCCTGCAAACCCCTGAACCCGCTTTCCTTTTTCTGAATTTTCCAGATAGTTGGGATGTCAGCGAGTTTCATATGTGTTTGGGTTGTACTCCAGCCTGGACTATTAAAAAGCCAATTACAAGACGGGTGGAGTCAGCTTTTCATAGAATCATAGAATGGTTTGGGTTGGAAGGGACCTTAAAGATCATCCAGTCCCACCCCCTGCCCTGGGCAGGGACACCTCCCACCAGCCCAGGTTGCTCCAAACCCCGTCCAGCCTGGCCTTGAACCCCTCCAGGGATGGGGCAGCCACAGCTTCTCTGGGCACCCTGGGCCAGGGGCTCACCACCCTCACAGCAAAGAATTTCTTCCTAAGATCTCATCTCAATCTCCCCTCTTCCAGTTTGAAGCCATTACCCCTCGTCATATCACTACGTGCCCTTGCAAAAAGTCCCTCTCCAGCTTTCTTGTAGGCACCCTTAAGATGCCTGTGCTGGAGTATCAAGCCATATCTGCCTGTTTGGGAGGAGAATATCCTGAGCTCTTTGTGTTTAACCTGCTGGTCCAGTGGGATTGATTTCTGTGATGCTTCCGGGGTCACTTTTTTGTTCAACCTCAGAAGAGGCTGTATCAGCATCATATCTTTCGCTCTATCTTTTAGGAAGATCCGTATAGGGTCATCTTTCACACTGCTGAAACTATATGTAAGTGGTCGGGTGTGGGGATAGGCAGCTCTGAATCTACAATAGCCTTTACGCGCCTTCAGATCGTTGGTTGAATGCTGGAAAACCATGAACTGCACCAGCTTGTGGCAATGAAGCTTAACTGAAAGCAGGCGTGCCCCTGCTGTGAAGCCCCGAAGGGTGTTTGTTTAAGACAGTTTTGGCTGTTACCTTTTGACAAAGGTTAGCGGCTCCCTGCTAAGAGCGTTGGCTGTGGCAGACCGCATTGTTTAGGAATTTCATTCTTCCTTTGCTCATGCGACTGCAGAAGAGAACCACCTCGCTGCCTAACGTGGACATCAGCGTTCTGCCGGAGAGAGAATAGAAAAATGCTGCTCCCAGACAACCACTGAACAGGAATTAAATGCAAAGATTTAAGTTTGTAAACAGCAGAGATTTTTCAGCACACTTAGAAAGCTGCAGAGAACTTTCTGGTGATTCATGTGACTGATGTTTTAATTAACTGTATGGATATTTCTCTTTTATTTTAAGTACAGCAGATGATGTTTTAACTATACAATTAGCAAGAACACTGCTCACTTTATAAAGCACTTCAGTATTAGAAAAGCATTAAAAATAGCTATCAATAATGATGAATTTGGATGCATCCCTAACAAGTTAATTAAAATGACAGCAATATTTCAATTTTAATAAGAATTCCGTTGCTGTCAATGAAATGAAAGTATTTGGGCAGATTTTTAGCATCTTACCTCAGTGCCCAGTGGACATAACAACAGAAATTAAGCCTAAGTAATTAATACTAACAGAAAAAAAAAATAATTGTTAAAAGCGATAATTGCCATCTGTTCTTGTCAGTATTATTAATGTGCCTAGAATGGCCTTTATTACAAAATAGCTTACAACTGTGGTGTTGACAAAATGTGTTTCTTTCAAAGTAGCTGGACTTGCATTAAAGAAGTTAAGGTGGGCAAAGAAATTCAAAACGTTAACACAGCCTAATAGCATTGGCGTATCAGCCAATTTATAATTAGTCGCAGTTTGCAAGGAATGCGGATCTCCCAGGATTAAACCCACAATATCTAATGCTTGTGGATAAGGTTCTGAGCCCTTCGTGCGTTACACTGATACCCTTTAACGGGTGTACTTAAGCTGGCAATGTAAATTTGATTTCTTATTTTTTGAGGAAAAATTATGCCTTGTTTCAGTTTCCATGGCTACTAGTGTTCAGTTAATTTATTTGCTATGCAAAAGTAAGTCTTTTATCAGTTTTGTAAATTTATTATACTCTGGAGTGCAAGATTTTGACTCATTTTTCTAGGCCTAGAAGGAACAATTTAATGCTCTTTCCCAAATGATATTTTACAACTAGTTATTATCAGATTCTTTTCTAACATAGTTTCCTAGGGCTTATTTGCGCTCTCAGGTTATCGCCAGATCCCTGCGTTCTCCTGAGTCGCTTCCAAATCCGGTAGCTAATTTTTTGCAAACTCGACAGAGGAGTAGAGGTCTGAAAAATATTAGGTTATTACAAGATTTATGAAAATTGGTGTTTAGGTTAAAAAAAAGAGTGATTTTATTCATTATTCTCTGTAATAGAGAGGGAGGGTGGCCTGTGATCCGAGGCGGCGCTCGAGTTTGGAAGCAGAGCCATCCAGTTGGGGATGGGCAACGCCGGTAGCTCATGGAACGTCTCTTGACTGGCCATAGGAAACCAATTGCTGTTAGTTTTTGGATCACCGAAGAACGTGCGCTGGAGCGTTTTTATTAGCACAGGATTCCAATTAGAGTTATTCCTAGTTTGTGGAGAAATTAAATAAACACCGCCGTTCAGGGTAGTATTTAAGCAAATGGATCGCTCTAGGCAAGTGTTTATACTGCGATTTTCCCTTGCTGAAAAATGTTTGAAATATTTTCTGAATTGGGGCAATAGAAATTTGCCCGCTGAGTCAGTGAGCTCTGCGACATACCGAATTCCGAGAGAAGTTCAGAAAGCTCTCAGTACGGACAATGAAACCGAGAGCCGTGATGCTAGCTCTGAACAAATAAATGACAAAATTAGCCTGGCTGCTAGCTCTGAATACTAACAACTTCTGTTTCAAATGTAGGGGTTGTTGGTTTGATTTGTATTTTTACTATGTGTGTCACTTCACTTACTTCTGTATGCCTGTGTTATTATTCTGATCATACCTTACCATCATTAATTAAAATATGTTTTTTTCGGTTTGATTTTATTTTCGTGCCAGCAGCTCAAGGGAAGGGCTTTTAAACGGTTGAAACCGTAACACATCGCCAAGTGTGTCTTGAAATAAACTACTCTTAAATTCTCCCATGTGTTTTCCTATCTTAAACTTTTGGTTTTCTCCTCGTGCATTTAAGACTTAATCCTTCAAATTGTTCAGCACTGGGAGATTGCCGTCCATTTCAATACATGGAGAACAGATGATACTTCTTTTTCTTTTCTTTTCTGTGCTGATTCTCACAGGGCTTTTCAATTGCAGTTCCTAAGGAGTGGCTTGAGGAAGATTAAGTACAACTGTGGGATGTTCTTAGGTTTAAGTCACCTCAAAAGAATTTCAGATTTAAAAATGTACAGTTCAACATGCAGAGAGGCTGATGAGCACAGATGCTCAATGCTCCTATAAATACTTTCTCTTTATGTACAAATTTCAGCCAGAAATGGCCAGAAATGGCAAATTTCGTGAGAGAAATAGCGACATTTCTCAGTTCGGCGTTTAGAAATGTTTTCCTGATGATGGCAAAGAATTTATACATTCCTTTTATGTTTGTCAGCTTGAAAGGTAGCAGTAATCACTCCCAGCAAAGTTTCGAATTCTTAAAGCTCTGGTCTTAAAACTCTAATCAAGACTTTGTGAAGAAAGATCTTAAAAAAACTGTAGCTTATTAAGCTGTTCTGTGCTTTGGATGTTTCCTTGCACCTTTATTTTCGGTACTGGAATAGCAACGTAAGTTGCTTGATGTGGCTTTTAGTGTCTCTCTTGTAATTCCCATCTCACATAGTTCTTTTAAAACAAATAAGGCGCCTATCGCTCCTATTTATGAGCTCTTTGGCTTTGATTATTACTCTGCATACAGTTGCCAGGGATGGGTTTCCGTGGGTTGTGTTTGACAGGAATGGCTTTCAGAAGGCTTCCAAGACTTTAGGGGCTTTCTTTGAACCCCTTGAAGATGGTTTCATTTTGGTATAGCTAAATTCACAGCACAGTTTATTTCCTGTGGGATGTTAATATTCTTCTTGTCATCCTTCAAACACGAGGTGTGCATGAGAGTCAGGAAACAGCTGCTGACAAAGATGTTTCCAGCACTCTTGTATTTGAATGGGGTTATTCAATTGCATATCAAGTTTTAAATGATGCCAGCTCATCACAATTAACTGCTGGGAAACCGAGGACCAAGATGCAAATAATAATGCTCTTGTACACCTCGATAGTATTTAATATTTCATCTGTCACAAGTGAGTGATTTCGTATTATTTTCAAGTGTACAAGAGCGACGGTTTGTGACAAATACAAATATTTGCTATGTCATCTTTAGGAGATTCACGTACACTTTTTTCTGTCAGTGGACTTACTCAGATAACTCATGGTTCTGACATTGATAACATTGATAAAAACTGGAATAACAGAGCTGTGTTTTTAAGGCAGTAATTGTAAGATCATAATAATTATAAAGTAGGATCATAAGACAAACAACGTAATCCTGGTTTATGAACAGATATCAAATGATGGAACAAGGTGCTATATTTTACTTTTATTAAGGTCCTTCGCCTCCTATTAAGTATAAAATCCCCCAAAAAAAGTGGTAGGCCTTGCCTGTGAAAGCTGACCAACCAGTCTTCATTAGTAAACGATCATATTAATTTACAAAAATTAATAAGGAAGTAAAAAAAAAAAAAAACACTCAGGAAAGGTGAAGCAAAGAACAAATGCAGTACTTTAGCCACAAGATGCTGATGGAATATTTCTGATGAAGTTACGCACGGAGTCGATGTCAGTCTAGACTGGCTCATCTAATTGATCCTAATTATAGCAGTATGTAAATGTGTTGTCCCTCTAAGGTCATAAAGGCAGGTACTAAAACCAGCACAACTAAGAAGACGTGAGTTTAAGGCAGACCCTGGCTAGGGTCTTTCAAATAGCCAAAGACGTACATAAAGGGAAATGCCCAGGCTCGCGACTTGGAATTCCATTATAAAGTTCTTTCCCTAAAATCTTTGTTCACATAGATAGTGAATGTGACACACAACCTTAATTCTTCGGAGCAATTCTCTGCTCCTGTCTTGAAGACCAGGAGTATCTCTAGATGATCTTACAAGATCATCTTGGTTTGGATGGTCTCCCAAGATCATCTAGTTTTTCTGGAAAAAAAGAATGTCTGTAGAAGAAGTTTTTATCTCTGGGCCAAATTCAAAATGAAGAGAGAATTCTAGAAGGTTTAGATTCTTAAAGAATAACAAATGCTAGACTAGATTTGGGATTGGGGAGGGGCTGTTTGCAAGGGCACATAGCGATAGGACGAGGGGCAATGGTTTAAACTAGAGCAGGGCAGGTTTAGGTTAGACATTAGGAAGAAGTTCTTCACACTGAGGGTGGTGAGACACTGGCCCAGGTTGCCCAGAGAGGTGGTGGAGGCCCCATCCCTGGAGACATTCCAGGCCAGGCTGGATGAGGCTCTGAGCAACCTGATGTAGTTGAAGGGGGGTTGGACTAGATGGCCTTTAAAGGTCCCTTCCAACCCAACACAGTCTATGAGTCTATGATTCGTAAAATTTATTATGCCATACTGTGTGTTTCTTATACTTAGCATAAGTAGAAAAAGACTAAAAAGACTTGCTTTTGTAATCTAAGCAGTCCCTGTTCTTCACCGGGAAACTATCTAATTGCTGGATGTCCCTGATAAAAGTGAAGAAAAAATGACCAAACTTTTTTCTATTTACTAGACCATAAAAAAACTAATTGAAAGTTTCTATTTGGGCTCCTTTGCTCCTGCGCTGCTGAACTGATCGATGGGGAAAACACCCAGGAGGAGTCATGTCTGAAGACGGCAGCAATTTTGTGCGTTGTCAACTTCTGCAGCTCTTCATTTTACATTCATTTTCTGTGTTAGTCAAGCAGCTTTCAAATTAACGTAATCAATAACATTAATGGCCTTTAAAAACCAAAGCAAGTGGTAGCGATGGAATGTTAAATATAGAAACCTTGTGTATTTGATATCAAGCTGTCTATCAAACCACAAGTATTTCTAAAATAGTGGGCACTAAGAGAGATGTATTAAATTCATTACCCAAATATTGAAAAAGCTATTTGTGTGGCAATAAAATAGAATGGAGGTTAATTTCCTTCTCTTACTTTCTCATCGTTTCTCCCTATATAGAAATTTATTTCTCCCTATTGTTAGCTGTATACACTGATGCAAACACCCCTTGATCATAATCTCTTATGTGGAGTGTATGAAAATATTTTGCAGGTGCTGGACTTAAAATTATCACTCCAGCTAGCATTCAAATGGACACGGGAATGCAATTTCATCAAAGCTACAAACCCTTATGCTTCCATTGTCTTTATGCAGCTGTCTTGAGGACCATATGTACACGTAATTATAAATCTGCATTACACATAAGAAATAGGGCTTGGTGCAGTTCTTTTTCCTGTTTTCTTTGTTTTCTTCTTTTGAGTGTTGCCATTTGTGTTGCAGTCGCTTCATTTAGTTATTTATTTATTTTTTTCTGACAGCTCTCTATACAAACTAAGATCAAATAATATGACTTTTAGAGGGAGACATGGATGGAGGCAGGGTATGATACTGAACCAAGACTGGAATATCAGTTACAGAAAAAAAGTAATAAAATGTAATTCCCTGTACATTTAGATTTTCGAAACTAAAGTTTTCTTCGTTGTCTTATATTTCTATCATATGAGTAACGGATTCAAAGGCTTCAGTAGGATACAAAGAACATAATTACAGCACTATTTCTGTAGCATAGTGAATGGGTCAAATTACAGTGGGGCTGAGCAGCATCATACCTGGCTTCCTATGAGATACCTCTTTTACTCCTTCCTCATCTCTAACACATATTTTCTATCTGCTTAACTTAAGTTTTCCATGCATTTCGACTATGCTATAATATTTATCACTGGGTTATGGTATTTATGCTATCAGTAATGCATATAGTTGCTCTCCTGTAAGTCTGATCCTCAGCATTTATATGCTACTTTACTGTGTGTAAATTAAAAAAGAAAACCAAACCAAAACACAACACAACACAACAAAACAGCCTAAAGTGCAGAAGGGTTACTTTTCATTGCATTGTGTAATGTTTTATTGTTCCTTGTTTCCATTGGAGCTAGATGCTTTTAAGTTTTATTTGAGATGAAAAATCAGGAGATGGGGAAAATGGCAAGGACAATTCCAGCGGACGTTTTGGTAGTGTTAGTGCAAGGTGGGCTTTGCTTTGTTGTGTTTTCTCTGTTTTGTGACTTCTAACAGAAAGGGGTTGAATATTAGTTATTGCTGTACAATAGTGATGCAACTGCAAGTGTTATGATCATAAGGTTTTTTCTGAACTTGGGTTTTTTCTTTTTTCTACTCTAGAGCCGCAATATACTGAAATTGCTTCCCATTCCCTTTGACTTTCAATAACCTACGCAGGTTTAGAAAGGTTCCCTGAAGTTTGCGTTACAGTGTTTGCAAGTCGGCTTTTGCAAGTCGGAATGCTTTATATGTTATATTTACCATTCTTAAATTTTGTTTTCCATTTAATACGTAAACCGTTTTCCGGTGGGAATTATCATTTAATTCTTTTGCTTTCCACTTACTACTTCATTTCAGTTGTAAGTCATCAGTGCATTTGGCAATTCTACAGCTAGTTTCTCTGTCTTGGTCATTTATGTAGATTAGAAGCAATAAAGATCTGAGAACTGACTCCCCTGTGACCCTTTTCAACACTTTACTTTCTAATCACTTTACTTTAATCAGTTCTTTATCTTTTCCCATGTTTAACCTGAATCTTTCCTGCTTTCAGTTTAAAATGAAGACTATCATTTGAGACGTTATCAAAGGCTTTATGTAAATCCAAATTATGGTCCTTGTACCATTATTATCCATTTTATTTCTAATCTTATCAAAAATAAAAAGTGGCTGGCTGTCAAGATCTTAATTTCTTTAAATGTCTTATGATGGTAAATTGTATTTGTTTTAAATTGACAATTATTTAACGCTCATCATCTTTAAATGTGTTGTACGCTATTGTGTACACGATGAATTTTTAAGGTCGGTTCTCTCTGCTTGTTCCCATGCCACAATGTGTTACTCGATGTGTCTGTGGACACTCACACGCGTATTTTGGCTGGAATTGGGGCAGGCAAAGCAACGAGGAGCAATTCTTCTGCAGTTTCAGTATATGCAAAGCAAATTACCGTAGAAACGTCGAGGGTTGCAAGGGAGTCATGTGCCTTTGGTCCTAACAGGTCTGATGGGACTGATTAGTTAGAAAGTTAAAGAACTACAAAGCTTTTCTCCTCTGCTCACTGCATTTTAGGAAATACACTTTCAAAATAAATAAAAATAAAGTCAGGTTTAAAAGAAATAACTTGTCTGCAGAAGCTGAGGTAGCCCAAGAATAAAAATAACATTTTGGGTAGCCCAGCTGCTCCAGTGAGGCTGAGTAAGAGCAGTAGGTCTACTCCAGTAGGTCTGGAGAGTGACCAAATGGATTCCTCTTGTTTCTTCCTGATTGAGACACATGCATTCTCTTTTTTTCCTTAGGAAGATAATATTTAGAGATATTACTTATATTTACAGGGATTATTTCATGATTGTGAAATTCTTTTTGCGGCTACCATTGTTGTTTATTTGCCGCTCTTCAGTTTAGAGAGACAGTAAGGTCATTCCAGATTTGCAATTGTTAGGGTTTTCTTTGATGCAAAAAAATCAATACCTTACTGAACTTTGAATGTTAATTATCTTCTGCTGACCCTAAAACTGTTGCCTGAAGCTACTAATATAATAATATGAGCTATCACTATTCATTATGTTTTTCATTTCCAAAACGTATTCTAACCATAGTCATGTTCAGAATATTACCTTATGGAACAAATACGTGCCATTTCTCATTTATAACTGAGAAAATCTAAGAGAGAAAAATTAGAAAGCTTATGCTAAAGCAAAGCTTAGGCAAAAGACTTAAAATAAGAGCTAAAATTAAATATATATTCAAACTTTTCAGTCTAGTGGTTAGTATCCAATCTATCACAAAAGGATCCTTCTGTTGGCAGCTGCTGAAACATGTTGACTCTGATTAGTGCTGTTACGGAGATTCCCCTACTTAATCTCACCGTAAGTATAAAAGAACTAGAATTAGCATTGATCAAAATGATAACAGTTTCTTCGAGAAGCTAAGGATAAAATTGAAGATAATGGTTATGCTTTTCTTCCTTTGATTACAAGTAAAATTAAACGCAAGTATAGATACGTGTTAGGGATTTGGGATAGGTGTGGAATCAGGATGCGGCGCCACTTACTTAAATGGTTCTGATAAATTCAAAGTTAAAAAAAAATTAAAATGCATTAAAATGGATACAAGTTGATTCAAGCTCTAGGAATCACTGAGAAACTGTTAGAATTGGGGTATATACAATGAAAAGGCCCATGCAGTCAAATACACATTGAATTAAGGACAGCATTCAAATTCTGCTGTCTCACAATCACCTACCCAGACAGACCCTGGGACACACTCTGAAGAGCAACGATTAAAAAAACCCACCAAACCACGTACTCGATGGAGCTGCAGTTGACAAACTGTCATTAAACAAAACATCTTTCACCTGTAGAGATGCCCGAGTTCCTGGGTGTGGAGTGAGGTACGACAGAAAACCTGCATCCTAAAACACTTACATAGACTTTGCATTTCACAGTACGTGGAATGAATGTATTTGAGAAGAGCAGTGTGGATTAACAGGTTCTGAAATACCACTTCAAAAAACTTCTCAAAATATCCTAAGACAGAAGAGCTCGGTAGTGTTTTGGAAATGTCTTTTTTGTCCACTCTGCTTTGATACAGTTTACAGTGAGCGGCTACCATGGTAACATATTTAATTCAGCAATCTTCAGCTCTACGCTGGCCCCTCAATTCTATGAACATCTTTTTCAACAGAGCAATGTCAGAATGGGATGTTTGCTGCCCATAATTATAGCTATTAATCACTTTAGATAATACAAGGATGTGTCAAGTTACTCTCTGTTTACCTAGCAGCACACGCTTGTATAATGCACGTGCTCGAGTTTGGAACAGGTGTGTTTCCTTACACTGAGAATGACAAAAGATTACTCAACATTTACAAAAAAAAATCTATTTTCGGTTTGCTATAAAATCAAATACCCCAAAAATGGAAGAGCATCAGTGGCAGTAACAAACAGTCAGTTAAAGGCACAGCAGGCAAACACTTAAAAAAAGAAATGGAATTTATAGTGCTTTCAATTTGCCATCGAGCAAAAGGAGAAGGTAGCTTTTATTAAGATGACTTTATTCTTTTTTTAATGAGAAAACGCCCCCCCCCCCCCCCAAAAAAAAAAAGTGAATTTCCCAGGCTGGCAGTTTTTCACCAGATGCTTGCATGATTTTCTATTTATTGTCTTTTAGATGACAATGTGTTATTTTAGCATTCACTCTTTGGACAGAGTATCTTTGTTTCCAACGGCGAATATATGTAGGTATATATTCTGGGGTCTCACAAATAAGCAATTATCTACTCGGAAGCCATTTCAGATGATCGTTGCCTACCCAAGAAGAATTTGTAAGGCGAGAGGCTGACTGATTTTAATCCATGAAAAAGGGCATGGTATTTTTAATAGTGAAATTTTAAACTTCATGAAATACGCACGATCTGTAAATTTCCACATTTGTATTTCTGTAAACATTTATTTTTGAAGGTTTGCAGGCAACAAAATAGTTGTTGCTCCAGAAGTACTTGCGCGGTTTGTTAATTGATTGGCTTGGGATAACTGTGAAAATTTTGATGATCCTACACGGAACAAAAATTCTAATACTCACTTGGCTTTGGTGTTTGTGCGCATTTGAAGATTCAGCTCAGTATTTTCTTGTTATTTTGGAGTATTTCTAAGTGTGCTACTAAAGTGAGAAATGGTAGAAATTGAATCTCTCAGGAATACTACAAAGTGCGGAACAAAAGCTATTTCCAGTAATGGAGAGGTTGTAATGCTGAATGTCCTTCTGCCAAAATATGGTTCTTGAGTTTTCTGAATAAGGGTGGAAATCTGGGACATATCTTTTCATGGCATTCCAAGTAGTAATACAGTCTTTTATTTGAAACTAAATGTTTTTTTTTTTTTTTCATAATTTTCCTATATTTCTCAGTATTCACATTTTCAAGGCTGACATACTGACACAGAGTAGTTTTGTAAATCTACTCTGGTTTTACTACAGCATAATTCCTTTATTAGAAGGTTGCTAACTTATTTTTTAAAAGAAGCTTTAAACATGAAATATATTTAATTGCAATTTCACTTGCTTTATGGTGTATTTCTGAAGGCATCATGGCTTTTACAAGTAGTTTTAAATAGTGTAGGAAAGAGCAAAAAACTTTGTCCTTCCCTTATCTTTACAAATAAGATATTTATTTTTTTTTTCCTTACCCTTCCTTGTACTTTCTCTCTCAAATACTTTATTTTTTTTCTGGGAGCACCATCAGTATAAACTTTGTTAGTGGCGGCAATGAAACCAGCAGATTTTCTACCAACAGGCTGCTCCTGAAAATTATGCTTTCAGGACAGAGTGACACATTGCCATCATACGCATATGCAATCTTGGGGGTATTATTTCACGTTTTACCCTAAAAAAAAAACAAAAACAAAAAAAAAAAACACAAAAGGAAAGTTTCGGTTATCATTCCTGTAGTTTTGCAGTGATGAAAATAAATGAAAAACAATAGAAGCACTGAAGTGAGACGGTAAATTTGATATGCTCTTATCAAAAAGCCGCATTTATGAGACTTCCACTCTATCGGGATATACCTCCAAAGGCTACAACCTAAGAGGAAACAGGGCGAGAGTTCTAAGAAATATGTATTCTGTGATTATTAGAGTCATGAAAAGAATGAAAAATAAGTTGATTTTAGTCCTAGAGGTCTGGAAATAGATTTTTTTTTTGTTTTGTTTTCTGAGTTTGTAAGTTAACTTTATTTGATGCTGAAAATCTAATGGTTGGACTCGATAATCCCAAGGGTCTCTTCCAACCTAAATGATTCTATGATTCTAATGAACTTCTTAAACTAGAACTCTAAATAGCAAATACAAATGATTCGTAAATATTTGTCAGAAGTCATTCTTTGTATGCACCATGCCATGCTACCATATGCTAAGTTGTATACAGTATTTATTTTTATGTATTTACTGCCGTAACACCTCCGAGTCAGAATGCTGTTGTTCAATTGGACATTGTTCAATTGGGGAGCTAAAAAGTGGTACTTGCCCCTTGGAACTTAAAACATAAGTGCTAAAGAAAAGACCGTGGATGAATAGAAAAGGAATGAGATACAAGAAAATGCTGGACAACAAAATTCTCTGGAGACGTACTCACTCGGGTTCCAGATAGTGTAGAAAATTCTGTAGGTACCACGTAAAACAAGTGCTGAAATATGCTTGGACTGCTAAAGGTGTTTTGCCTATAATTGCAGAAATAACTGCGAGATCAGCATTTAGGAGCTACCTGAATCGCATTGAGCACATATTTTTTTAATTATTTGCAATTCTAAGAGCATATCGCATTTCCCAAACCCTGCAGTTTCCTTGATGACAATAATAGAAATACAGTGAAAGGAACATAGTTAATATTAATTTATATATATTTAACTAACTAGTGAAGGTGATTTGCTTTAGCTGTCCATTCTGAGATACCTCTAATAACACCTTGTCTTCTTTGTAACAGGTAAATATTCCATTTCAATAGATTGCCAAAAGGAACTGCAAAATACTTCAAAGGTAAGGGCTTCCTTAAAAATAATACTTCAAATGATCGTTCCTTCTGGTTTTCCAGTTAGGAAAGAAAACGGAGAATGTGAATTCTTTCTGACTAGTTGGCTGATAGCAGAGAATTACAGATGGTGTTAATCGACATAGACTTTGACTTCCTGTTCGTGGAGCTGTGTTTACATATGAAAGACCAATTTTCACTTTTTTCTTAGAAAGGATAAATTTAATTAATTTGATAACTGCAGAAAAAAAAAAAAAGGCTTCCAGTGTGGAAAGGAAACATTAAAAGCTTGTTACATTTTTATCATGGTTTTCTTTGTGCAAGATTAAAAGAATACTGTTAAACTACCAGAAACTTTCACGTGGTTGGGACAGGATACTTCGTTTTTTAATATCCCAACTTGCTAAATTCACTTTTTTATTTGTTACTGGTATAACTTTCTTTCATTCTTCTAAGAAATATAAGTTTGACTTTAGCTCCAAACATTTAATTGAGAGCTCTTTAGCTTTAAAATACTTTTCTTTTTTTTTTTTTTTTGTTGCTTTCAGCTGGGAGGAATAACTCGGTGTCAGATTATGCCCAGCCTATTCTTTGAGTTACTTGGTTGTTCTTTAGCTACCTCTCCTGGAGCAATAGTTGATTAACTTTTAAACTGCACTGTATTGTCCGCCTGAATTCAGGGAATATTCTAGTCTCTCAAGGACACGGGTAATAGGATACAAGGTTTCACCAAGACTGTTATTTGTAAGTCGTCAACTTAGAGGGGATAATACGGACATTGTGATCTGCTCTGAACTTGGATTTGGTAACCAGAGAGAAAGCAAGAGCAATAATTTATTGTTCTAGTCATCATGTGTGTGCCTACTTTACTTTAAAACGCTGGGAACTTCAAGAGCCTACCGTATGTCATTCATGCATATGCTTTAATGCATACACTGGCAGGGAGGGGAGATCTTGTGTTAATTAATACTTAGCCACACATTTCAACACTGCCTTTTGGGAAAAAAAACAAAACAAAACAAAACATAACAAAAAAAACCCACAAAAACCCAAAACAAAACAAAAAGTTCCATAATTACTTCAGCCTCCCAAAATATAACTTCTGAATTACAGACGTTACTGGGTCTTTTTCCTGTGTGTTCATGGAGGAGAGGGAGAAGTTGTGAAAAAGTTCCACAAGCTTCTGGGGATTGTGCCAGGTGTGATCCGAGTACTGGACTTTTTATGGAACAAAAACGTGTAGATGGAGCTTTTCTCGAGAGAAAACACTGACGGTCAGGGTAGAGTGTCTATTCTGAGTGAAAAAGTCAGAGGCTCCTCTCAGAACATGCTGTATTCCCAGAAAGGGGTCTGACAGACCAAGGACTTCAAGCCTGGTCTTATGTCCCAGAAGAATGCCTTTCGCTATTCTGGCTCCGGTACTCTTATTAATTTTTTATGGGTTTTTTAGACTTTCTTTCAAAAAATCTTTTAGAAATCCATTTTTTTTAGGTCTTGATTGAAATCCCAGAGTCTTCTGAGACACGGGAAGCCATTCTCATTACACCTCAGTGTGCTACCTGACCTTCTCTTTGTATTCGTCTAACGCACCTGCAATGTGCAGATTCATCAGAAAATTCCAGATCTTCAGTAGTCTATTATACTTTGGAAATTATGACGGAAATCATAATATTACGAAAAGGCTGACTTTTTTGTGTGGGCAGATGTGTTGCCAAGTTTGTTCTATTTTTCGCTTTCTCGTTTCAGGTCTTGTCTTTATATAGAAATATAATTGATGAGGTAATTTGTTACTTTCCCAAGTATCTCAGGTAGACTTTGATCATGCCAAGATTTAAATGGTGTTGGCTAAGTGAAAATATTTCAGTGAAAGTAGAAAAAAAAGAACCTTAGAAGGGAAAAATATGGGATAGTTAAAAAAAAAAAATGTAGTAGAAAAAGTAATACAAAAAAGAGAAGAGCGATGGAGGGAAAAGAGAGGGTGCCATACTCCAAGGTCCTATTTGAATGCCACTGAGGATGCCCAGGAGAAACATCACTAAAGGACATAATGTATCAGGATGAGAAAACACATGCCATGTTTCTGACAGGTACAGCTAACTATGAAAAAAAAAAGAAGCCCTATTCAGCATAGGAGGTGAAGGGAAGAATAAAACTAATGACATTACAATCCTCTTGAGAAGTCTTGTTTTGTTTATTAAATAAGGCACTCTAGTAAGGTAAGTAAGAAGAACTGCTTACTCTGGCAGTGTTAATTGATGCTGCCCTGGGAGTTTATTGTTATGTATTACTCTTTTTGTCCTTTCATGTAAAGATGTCAGCACATTGTACCTGACAGGATATATTGTATATTATAAATTATTCTAATTGGGATAGAATTATTCTTGCTACCGTGTATATCTAAGGCCTGACTATAAATTATACATAATATTAATTCCCAAGCATCAGGTTTATTTTAGGGTATACTTTAAATTAATACTGTTTCTATGAAGTCCTCAGGTGGGAAGTAGTTTTATTCCATTCTGTTAAGCTTTGACTCGTGGATCTAGTTCTCCACACAAACACAGTGAACACGTGTATACAACATATATGTGATAGGAAACGAGGACAAGAGATATAAGGAATGGAGCCTTTCAAGCCTGACACGAGGTGCTTGAAAGAGAGTTAAACGCGATCTTACACTCTTCCTTGAGCAGGACTAGCGTTGACAGCAGCGCTATAAACTAAAGACAGGGACAGGAAAGGGCAAGTATGTATCACTTTACTCTATTTTTCATATTATCTCATGAGTGCATGGAACGCAAGGCTGGGCACACTATATCTTGTAAAGGTCGTTATAGCAACCTGGTTTTTCCCCTTTCTTCTGTAATTCTGGGGCATGCGAAGTTTTACAGAAATTTTCAAGCCAAATGAATAAATTTCATTGGAGTGAATTACTTCAGCGATGCTGTTTTAATCCTGAGAGCAATTACTTCCAAAGAAGATAGCTCTCTATCCTTCTGAATCCCGTTAGCATAGTGAGGCAGTTCGTAGCCATTTCAATATATAAAACAGTTTGGAAAAGTGTTTTTTTACCTCTCAAAAAAATACTGGCGGAGATTTTTTCTAAATTTCAGCAAAAAATTGAAAAATTAAAATAAGTACTAATCTTAATCCTATTGTTTGTAGCCCAATTGAGCAACCAAATGTGTTCTGTTTTGGGCCAAAGCGCTCTATACTGAACATTTCAAATATTCCTCTTCCTGGTAAAATGTGATGGGAATGCCTTGAGGGCAGATATGCTAAATATTTATTTATGACATGGCTTATTGCCGAAGTTTTTCCTCCCTAAAGGCATATATATTAAGTGCTAGAGCATTTCAGTTACTTGCTATTTACTGCCTATGCATTGAGAAGAACTATGAATTCAAGCATGTACCATCCATTTTGTTTAAAACCTCATTTGCCAAGCAGGTATGTTTGTTATAGGAAAAAAATACAGTTCCCACCACTGCCATTTTCAGTTATGTGACTAATTCTCTTTCTTTAAGACAGAAATAGCTGTTGTGATGCGAAAGAGATAAAGGGTTTGTGGTTTGGCAAATAAGAATCTCTTGGCAGACTTATGCAGTGGTTGTCAGAGGACTGAGGTGACTTGGGAGCTTAGTTTCAAGAAAAATCAATGTGACTTCGGAGATGATGTCATTTAGCAGACAAAATGACTTTGGGCAAGATCCATAAACACACTTAGGCATTGCAATACCTAATATTCATAGAATCATAGAATGGTTTGGGTTGGAGTGGACCTTGAAGCCCACCCAGTGCCACCCCCTGCCCTGGGCAGGGACACCTCCCACCAGCCCAGGTTGCTCAAAGCCCCGTCCAACCTGGCCTTGAACCCCTCCAGGGATGGGGCAGCCACAGCTTCTCTGGACAACCTGGGCCAGGGGCTCACCCCCCTCACAGCAAAGAATTCCTTCCTAATATCTAATCTAAATCTCCCCTCTTTCAGTTTAAAACCCTTCCCCCTCGTCTTATGGCTCCCCTCCCTGATCCAGAGTCCCTCCCCATCTTTCCTGGAGCCCCTTTAGGGACTGGAAGGGGCTGGAAGGTCTCCCCGGAGCCTTCTCTTCTCCAGGCTGAACCCCCCCAGCTCTCTCAGCCTGTCCTCACAGCAGAGGGGCTCCAGCCCTTGGAGCTTCTTTGTGGTCTCCTCTGGATGCGCTCCAACAGGTCCTCCATGTCCTTCTTGTGCTGAGGACTCCAAAGCTGCACGCAGTACTCACATGGGGTCAGAAGTAGTTGTAGGCACCTACATTCCTTACATAGTGCACAAAAAGAGTTAATGAGCTCCACAGTCAAGAATGCATGGAGCAGAGGTTTACCTACTGTTAGTCATTAGGAAATCCTAGGGTATGGTGGAAACAGTAGTGAAGTGACAGGATTTGTAATCCTCTCAGGGTTTAGGCTTAATGCTACTAAGTGATTCAGGTGGCTAAACCTTGTTCTTGTTTCTTTAGGAAATAGAACTGAGGTTACCTTTTTTAAAATGTAATAGGTGGTTTTGCCCTGAAGGGCATAATTAATATGCATTCTACTTCCTGTACTCTGGATCCTACTTACCGTACTCCAGAATCCCATAACTGACTGTATCAGGACCCTTGCAAGTTGTATTAGTAACTCTCCTGTTTTTAAAACATTACAAGGAAGATCCCCTTTTATATATTCCTTTGTGAGCAGAATATGATACGTAACCAGGAATGTTGGAGGACTGAAGTTTAATTCCCTTTCTGTGTCCGGGAAAATGTAAATTCTTACCTTCCATCTAGTGAGGGCCATAATCCTTAGCAGTGAGTTGTACTGGGCAACAGTCGTTTCTTCCTGTCCTGTTGAATCGAAATTCCAGACTCAGTAAACCAAAGGGATAGAATAGGTTTGGGCTCAGTGAGTAAATTTGGAGAATAGACTTCATGTCTACAGCCATGCGTACGGATTTAATGTGCAGTTTACATGAACTACGTGCTAAATTACGTAAATATTCACTGGTTAGAAGAGTGATATGGGACTTCCCTCGATGTGTCTCTGGACGCTCAATCCTATTTAAAAAATCTAGATTTACAAAAAATCAATTACTTTCTATTTGTGGTGTCCTTACATGCAGACACTACTTGATTCAGTGTCATCAGTCTGAAATATTGACAGTTAAATGGTTTTATCTTGATTCATGTGGAGAGGAGAAGTGTTCAGGTTTTGTTTGCTTTTGTTCTCTGAACTTCACACAGGCTCTAGCATCGTGCTAACGCCGAGAAGTGTATAAAAATTTGTAAATGCTGTCTCATTCCTTATCTATGAAATAAAGCTTCTTAGTATGAAAATGACTTTTTCTTTTGAAATTTGATCAAATAGGAATAAATCCCAAATCTTCTGCTGCATAAATCTCCTGACCCTTCAGTCATTTCTTCACCGAAAGGGTTGCCAAGCATTGGAACAGGCTGCCCAGGGAAGTGGTGGAGTCGCCATCCCTGGAGGGATTTAAGAGATGTGTAGACGTGGTGCTGAGGGACATCGTTTAGTGGTGGACTTGGCAGTGTTAGGTTAATGCTTGGATTTGATCTTAAGGGTCTTTTCCAATCTAAATCATTTTCTAATTCCTATGGAGTGCCACTGAAGCAGGGAACTCGGAGGGAGACAGAAACCTCCAGCCTCTCCCAGGGGAGCGGTGCTCTGAACACTCTCCTTTCTGCCCCTTTCCTCCCCAGTTGGAGGTACAAGATTTCCAATTTATTTTTCAGTGCAGAAATCCCCCCCTTGGCTGTTCTTGATCTTGTGTAGTGAGCTTCTTTGAAATGGTGTGCTGTCCTCACTTACAGGTGTGTTTTGGAGCTTTCTGTTATTTCACAGTTCAACCTTCTGGTACACAATTTTAAGATGCCATAGAATAATTGCCAGCACAAAAGGCTTGAGAAAAAGGCTGTCATATGTTTCGAAGTCTTACACGATTTGTGGACTGTAGCTGTCAGTAACCTAAGAACACACTCAACAATATATCAGGAACAAATGACAAGCTATACTTATTTTACGGCACATAATTTAACAGTTCAGCTGTGGACTCATTTAAAGGTATTGCATTATTCTACCTGGGAAAAAAGAAAAGTATTTATATTATTATTGCCAAATGCTGTGATCCAGTCAAAGTGATTTAGGGAGACAGAATAATACACCCAACTGACAATGTTTACTTCTGGCACTTTCAGAAACAGAGATCAGAATTGTTATTGCCAAAGCAGCTCTATTTGTAACTGGATACAGCTTAATGACACAGGTAAGGAAGCATCTGAAACTCACTTAGCTGCATTTCAAAACCTCTACGTTTTCCAGCTTAGTCCTTCAGCTTCTTTTTGCCAAAATGAATTCTTTCTTGCAGCCCCAGTTTTGAACTGGTCAACCAGCCAAGGGAGGGTTAATACGCACACCTGAGCTTTATTGTTATAGGTTTTCGACATTTCATTCTTATCCTATCTTTCCTGATTCATCCTATTGTGTATTTCAATCGAGCAAAACAAATTAAAGCTGAAAACAAATTTGCTTTTCTCTCTCTTGTTGTTAGTACCTGGAGGTTCTCCTTTCAGGGCTGTGTGTCAAAGTCTCAGAAATTGTAAGAACAACTCGAGGGTTTGCATACACGCTACGTAAGCTATCAGGAGTGTCTCTCAGGAAGAAATGGAGCCATAGTGCACATCTAAACAGGGAAAATAAAGCAAAGGAAAGCAAAACTTAAGTCTTTCCCTCTGAAGGGACTTGCTTATTCTATACATAGGGTGGAATTTCGCCATATTGCCAAAATATGAGGCTTAGTCTAGCATTTTCCTGTTGGTTTTCCCTCCCATTTTCCTCCCCAAGATTCTAATTCTGTAGCGCTCCCCTCCCCGCAAAATGGTAATATCAATCATTCTAGCTCCTGAAAGTGGTCTTTCATACCTCCTGGTATCCCAGACATACCGCTGTGAATCAATATTGGGGTTTGAGATTTGGTCATCAAAGTGTCTATAAAATTTCCCACTTGGTTATAATTTACTTCTTGTAAAGAACCAAGAACCACTTGCTGTTGATGCGTTGCCTGGTGTTTCCTTCTAGGAACTAATGGAAAATGTTGTACCTAACATCACAATTTTTGCGGTCTTGATATTTTACTGAGCATATTTTCATCTTATAATCTTTGGGTTCTGCTAGTTTTCTAGTAGTTTTTATAAAATTTTGTTTTCATTGACCTAAACCGATTATATCACATGGATTACATGCATAGCCTGAAGACCATTTCCTTTCAGCAGTCTGTGAGTAGCAAAGACATAGTTCACCCTTTTTTTTTTTTGTGATTGGTTTCCTTCAGATTTTGCATCATTTATGTTCCTATTAGAATCTTCCTCTTCAGCATTAAAAGCCGGAGCCTCTCACAGCTGACACATCTTCACAGTTCTTCCTCACTTGTATACCCAGGCCTTGTCCACAGGCTGATACTTCTTTCCTTATAGAATTTGTCTCTGACAACATGGCAACCAGTTGGTTGTCTCTCAAGACTCCTGCAGCTTGTGTGAGGCCGAAGGATCACACCCCCTATGCAAAGCAGAGAATTTCTTATCTCTTCAAGTCTTAAAAATTTGTTCAAAGACTTATTATCAGTCCACTTATTTTGATAGTAATGCTTTTAGTTTGGGTTAGATTTGCTTAAGACTAATAAACAAAACCTTTCTAGTACCTTCTTCTTTCTCTGGAGCTGTGTTCACCCTCCCAGGGCCACCCTGGCTCCTGAGGCCAGTGGCTTCGGTCTGAGGGGTTACAATGGGCTGTCACATCCCAAGTCCTCCAGCAGGAGAAGGCTGATGTTCATAGTGGGGAGGTTCCTTCCCTCAAGGCGGTAGTGTGTTTATGATTAGGGGTTCTTCTTCTCTTCAGGGTCACCTTTGGGGCATGATGGTTTTGTTAGTACGCTCTGCATCTTGCTCTGTCGGCATTAGTTTGACTATTCACTATGTGTATGTGGTGCGTTTTATGCACTTGGGTTCATAGAATCACAGAATGGTTTGAGTTGGAAGGAACCTCAAAGACCGTCCAAGTCCCACCCCCCTGCCCTGGGCAGGGACACCTCCTGCTAGACCAGGTTGCTCTAAGCCCCGTCCAGCCTGGCCTTGAAGTTGGCCTGGTTCTTGCTCTTTGTTCTCCTTGTCACCCTTGAAACTGTTTTTGCCTCTCCCCCAAGGTTTTATTTCCATAATAACCAGTAACTGACTGTGGTTGAGTTGTGTGTAACCCTCTGGTATCAATCTGTGCCTCTACTTCAAGGCTTCTGCTGTCGCCCTTTGTCTGTGCTCCCCAAGCCGGCATTTTAACAAAGCACCATAGAGAGCTCTACACAGAACAAGGACTTGACATTACTATGTCTTAGATACAAAACATTTATAACACTAGGCATCACACGTCACAACTGCGCAAAGTGAAGCAAAAGCTAAATCAAAGTAGGTAACAGCAACTTGGTCATTGATAATTTTGGTTACAGCAAAACAAGCTGAACCACGGACGTAGGTAGGCCAGGCCAAGGCCAGGCAAAGCCCGACAAGGCCCATATTTACCCTTACTACAAGAAAGATATGGAAAGTGCTGGAATGTGTCCAGAGAAGGGCCACGAGGATGATCCAAGGGCTGGAGCACCTCTCCTATGAGGACAGACTGAGAGAGTTGGGGTTGGTCAGTCTGGAGAAAAGAAGGCTCCGAGGAGACCTTATAGTGGCCTACCAGTATCTTAAGGGGGCCTACAAGAAAGCTGGTGAGGGACCTTTTAGGATGTCAGGTAATGGTAGGACTAGAGGGAATGGATTAAAACTAGAGATGGGATGATTCAGACTGGACGTTAGGAAGAAGTTCTTCACCATGAGGGTGGTGAGACACTGGAACAGGTTGCCCAGAGAGGTGGTGGAAGCACCATCCCTGGAGGGGTTCAAGGCCAGGCTGGACGGGGCTTTGAGCAACCTGATCTGGTGGGAGGTGTCCCTGCCCAGGGCAGGGGGGTTGGAACTAGATGGTCTTTAAGGTCCCTTCCAACCCTAACAATTCTATGATTCTATGATTTAATATATTGAGCGCATTCTGTTTTTTCTTTTTTTTTGTGTGGGTGTGTGATTTTATTGCATGTTATAATCTGGTTTTGCATTTTGGTTTAAAATCGTTTTCAAAGCATAATAATATAATTTCCCTATTGCAGGACCATGCGGTCCTGCAGCAGCTCAGTTTGATAGGCTGAAATGCTTCGTAAAACTGGCATCTCCTCTGACCCTTTGGTTATATGCTTTTGACTTTCACGTCTTTTTACACAGTTCTGAATTATCACTTCTTTGAAATGTGCCCCTGAGAAATGCAATTAAATAAAATCTGGTCATGCTTGTTTGGAAAATTCACGCCATCAGAAGTCATTTAAGTTCTGTGTTAATAAAGGGATAATCTTAGCAGTTAAAAGTACATGGCGGTTTATTACGGACGCACTGCTGGGAGGGGAACATATGCTATTTTTTGCACTGTGGTAATTGCACAGTGAGATTTGGATTGTGTGGGATTCATTTTAAAAAATGGGTGCTTAAAACTAAATTTCTACATTTATATTTGTGTGCCGGCCTAACTGCACTTGCATTTAGAAGTGTTAAGCACTTAGTGTCTCCCGCTGAAGTCAGTGAAAGTTGCTGAATGTATTCTACTAATAATAGCAGCGCGATTGTAACATGGAAGAGTAACATAACACAGTGGCCTGGGCTTGAAACGTTATTCAGGCAACCAGTTGCTTCTGAGCATTAAGTAAATCACTGTTTTTTACCAGCATCCTATTTTTAACATAAAAGCGGTATTTGCTACTCCCAGCTTTACAGAGAAAGTCTGGAGAAAAAAAAAAAAAAAAAAAAATGGAAAAAAAGGAATTGCGTTTTATCACAGGAATGTATACTGTGTTTTTGGCTTCAGGACTCAATAAGGAATCAAGTCTATTTTTTTCAAATTTTAATTAAATTTTACTTTTGATCAAGTTAGTTGGGTTTTGTTCCCAACTTCCTTCCTCTTCCTTCTTCCCCTCCACTCATGTCTATAATATCCCTTTAATGGACCACAGTTCCATTACACTGGAAGTTCAGCTAATTATGATGAGGGGATGTTTTTTTCTCTCTGCTTACAGGAACTTTAACACTTTGACTGTTCAACTGTAGAAAAGAACACCTACAGCTGAATGCGCTTTACAAAGCGTTTTTGAAGACGTCTATGTACATAATGAAAGTGATGATGATAGAAAAAAATCACTTTGGTTTGTTTGATTTTTTTACCAAAGTATGTTTGTGTCTTAAAATTCAGTGTAGAATGTTGGTTCTCTGACGTTTATCAAAATACTATAATTTGTGAGTCTTTAGCAGCATCATTTACCACGTTCCTTGGCAGCACAGATTTTACTTTTAACCCTATATCTCCACTATCTTGCTTTCACCAGAGTTTTCTGACAGCGTGCCTGTTACACAGCCTTTGAAAAGATATTTCAGGGTGTAAGTTATTTTCTAACATAAAGCATCATACAAATTGATTCATAACCAGCTCTGAAGTGCAGAATTTTTAAGTTGTACAATAGGAGGCAGAATCCATTATAGCAGGTGTTGAGAGTCCTGAGGATGGAACAAGAGCCAAGAACTTGCTCTGGCTCGTGGAGTGCCCTCAAGATCAGGTTAAAGAATCATAGAATCACAGAATCTTCATGGTTGGAAAGGACCTTTGAGATCACAGAGTCCAACCAGACACACACACACAAAAAAAAAAACCAAACAAAAACTACAATCTCTGTCACTAGAGCATGCCCCAAAGTGCCAAATCTACACATTTCTTAAATACCTCTAGGGACGGTGACTCAACCACCTCCCTGGGCAGGCTCTTCCACGGCCTGACCACTCTTTCAGTAAAGTAATTCTTCCCAATATCCAATCTAAACCTCCCCTGCCGCAGCTTCAGGCCATTTCCTCTGGTCCTGTCATTATTCCCCTGGGAGAAGAGGCCAACACCCACCTCTCTACACCCTCCTTTCAGGTAGTTGTAGAGGGCCATGAGGTCTCCCCTCAGCCTCCTCTTCTCCAAACTAAACATGCCCAGTTCCCTCAGCCTCTCCTCATATGGCTTAAGCACGTCCTTTCTTCTTTTCTCTTTCTGGAGTAAGATAAATTGAACAATGACATAATTTCAGAAGCACAGGTATGTGAGGTACACCTTAAAGATGCCTCTTATACAGATTCAGGAGAGATACAGTTGTTCCCTGGGCTTTCACAACACATCTACTTGTCTTAAACCCCAGCCGCCTCAGTCTTAGAAAACTGAGCATTGCTATGGAATGATGTGTTTGAGGAACTATAAAGAGAGGAGCACTTAGGGGTCGATTGAACGGTGAATTGTGATTTTTCAGGGCACACTTGCCACCAAATATTGTTAAAGCTCTGTAGGATTCTTGCTTGGCTTTGGTGTTTACTTCCTTCTTTTTACAGAGTCTTCATCCCGATTGCTTTATTTTAGTAGCAAGCATTTGGTCAAAATTAAAAAATGGTATTCTAAGACATAAAATTGATTTGCTTATGGTTTTTTTTTTTTTTTTTTTTTTTTCTGCAAACACACATTTGTAAAAAGCTTGAGTATATATGTGAAGGAAACATCCCCCTGCTCTTGCTTTTAAATTCCAGACCTGCCATACTTGTTTTCTGCCCTTTCAAGGATCATGTTGAGTTAATATGGTGTTTTAAAATTATTATATCACTGTCTGGGGTATATGAAAACTACCTATAGATGGGGATGGCTCCCCCCATTTGATGACTATTTGTTTTTAGTCCAGAAAAGTTGCTAGAATGCACTTGAAGATAAATGTAGGGAAAAAAAGACCTTCTCTATTTTATCTCTCCAGTGCAACGGGAGGGAAAGGAAAGCCTGGCATAAATGTGCTTTGTATGTTCTTCTAAAATACTGCAGAACTATCCTTGCTTCTTTTTGTTCGACTTTTTCCACAGAATTAATAAAAAATATTAAGATTCCTTTGCTATAACAATAGGAATAACAAAAGAAAGAGTTAAGAATAAAAAAAGTACTTTTTGACATTTTAGTTTCAGGTTTGTAACAGTGGGCTGTTGAAATGTTCTTCTTAACAAGCATAACTTTTACTTAAACGCTTTCAGGAATAATAAACGAAAGTTATTCAATGGTCTAATATTTTCCAGTTGTTACAGACAACTTGGAAGTAGACAAATGGACCTGATTTGTAGACAAAACTAAGCAAAATATGTAATTTATAAATGTCCACATTGTGTGTTTTCACTCTACTTTTTAAATATGTGATATATAAATATTGTAATAATTCCACTCTTAAGAATTTCACATAATACCCTATGATGGTCTCCTCTGGGTAGGAAAAAAGAACTGGAAAATAATGGGGATCCGTGACGGCATGTCAGCCACGGCCAGTAATAAATTCAACAGCTCTCCATGTAACTTCCATATTTCTTGTTTTCAGTAGTCACTAGTATAGCACAGTGACTATTAATTCCTTTGCGCTGCCTCTTTTATGGTATAATGAGAAATTATGGTAAACTGTATTTCAAATCCCTTCCTTCCTGATACTGAATGGCAAAGATTTATTTTCCTTAGAGGTAAAATAACATTACGTTATGTAGCATCATTACACCATAAAATGCAATGGGTTTTATCACCTAGTGCTTCGCAAAAGTATTTTTCAATGACTGAGGACATGAAGTGAATAGAAATTTGTTATCTAAAGCTCTGAGGTTAGTTTGATACTTAAAAGAAACAAAGGAGCTGGAATTTACCCAGAATATTGGACTGAATTATTGAATTCAACTTGCGGAATTACCACAGTGCAGAGACCAGAAGTTGCTAGAAAGAAGCCTGAATTTGTACCTCATTACCATAATGCTCCTCATTCCGGTGTCGGCTCCGGCCACGAGGTTGATATTCCCAATCTCTACTTCCTGCAGAGGTTGCAAACACAATCACAGACTCTCAATGACCTGATTCACCCTGTTTATGCCCAGTGACAACTTGTTACGTGGGGCAGCAAGTGATACGATTGCGGGCCTCTTGGTGATCACAAGTATTCTGTGTAGGCTTTAGTGAGATCAGGGTGAGTAATTGTTTTTTTTATTGCTGACTAAAGTGAACAAAACTAGGGAAATTATTTCGGGCACACAAGAACACTGTTTAATTTTCCTGGCAACATGAAAGCCAAACTGAAAATGAATTAATATTAAGCAAAATACTTATTTTAAACAATCCTTTCCTTACTTTTTTCAATTAAGTCAAAATTTCAGTGTAAGGAGACAAATACCAAGAGAAATAGTGTAACTTTGGGATATTAATTTTTCAGGGCATCTTAATTCATTTTTGTGTTTCAACTGCAATTTTTTGTCTTTATTCTTTTGTGCAAATGTCTAATATTAGAGAGAAATATTTCAGCCATCTGAAACTATATTCCTAACTTAAAGCTGATTAACAGGCTTGTACATTCTATATGTCTCTTTTTTTTCTCACACTCAGATTTGTTGGGGTTCTTTTCCTTCTCTTTCTCACTTTCTGATTAGTTTCTCACATCCACGTCTGAGAAGTGAAGTCTAAATTTTTAAGCTTTATTTTTCAGTGTCTTTAATGGGTCTCCCAATAGAGGTAGAATGTACAATTTTAAACAATGCTTTTTGTCCTGGAAATGTTTCGGAATTGCTTTCTGTGTATATGCAAAGTAGGTTGGGTTTTGACAGACCTAAATGTCTCTTTAAATATCGTAACTTTTTGTATCATTCTCCTCAGTGCCATTTTAACCCATGCAGTTGTAGGGTCCCGTCATGTCCACTATAATACAGGTATGACGTGTACCATACTTTTAATGAGACATGTGCTATCCCATCCAGATTTTCTACCAATTCACAGAATCAAAGAGTCACAGAACCATTGAGATTAGAAGGCACCTCTTGAGATTGTCTACTCCAACCTCCCTCCCCAGTGCAGGATCAACTAGAGCAGG
The DNA here is from genome assembly GCA_008658365.1 of Alca torda. Classification (NCBI taxonomy): domain Eukaryota; kingdom Metazoa; phylum Chordata; class Aves; order Charadriiformes; family Alcidae; genus Alca; species Alca torda. Next base: position 78,410,434 of record CM018079.1, on the reverse strand, counting down.
TTGCTCAGGGTCACGTCCAGTCTGGTTTTAGACATTCCCAAGGATGGAGACTCCACAACCTGTCCTGGCAGCCTGATCCAGTGTATGATCAGCCTTCTAGTAAAGAAGATTTTTCTTATGTTTAGATGGAATTTTCCGTGTTTCCAGTTTTGACCATTGTCTCTTATAGGAGAGAGTGTGGCAAGTCTTGCCAAAGCCTTGCCCCAGTTAAGCTATCCACTGCTCTCCTGTCATCCCCTGAGCCAGTGATGTCATTATAGCAAACTATCATGTTAGTCAAGTGTGATTTCTCCTTCTTCAATCCATATTGTCTTGGATTTATTACCTTCTTGTCCTTAATGTGTTTGGATATGGTTTTGAGGGTTGTGTGTTCCAACACCTTCCCATGAACTGAGCTGAGGCTAATTAGCCCATAAATTCCTGGATCCTCCTTCTTGTCCTTCTTAAAGACAGGAGTAAAATTTCCTTTCTCCCAGTTGTTGGGGACATCCTCTAATTGCCACGACCTTGCAAACATAATTGAAATTGGCCTTGCAGTGACATCAGCCGGCTGTCTCAGCGCTGGTGGGAGCATACCATTAAGTTTCATGGACTTGTGTACGCCCAGTAGTTTAAGTGTTCCCTAAAATGATATTTCTCTACTGGGAATGAGTCTTCATCGCTCTGGACTTTCTCCCTGGTCTCAACAGGATTGAATTGCTGAAGGAAGTCCTTACCAGTAAATTCCAGAAAGAATACCTTGATCTTTTTCCATGTCCTTTGTCAGGATCCTGACCCATTCAATAGTATCGGCATCCTGACCCATTCTACATTTTCCTTAGTCTTTCTTTTGGTGCTGATATACCTGCAGAAGCCTAAATAGTTGCACTTCATGTCCTTCACCAATTTCAACTCCAGGTGGGTTTTGGCTTTCCTCAGCCTATCCTTGCATGCTTGGACAGTGTTTCTACATAACTCCTGGGTCACCTGTCCCTTCTTCCACCTCGTGTGTGCTCTTTTCACCTTTCAGTGTACTCAGGAGCTACTTGTTCATTCAGGCAGGCCTCCTGTCACCTTTGCTTGATTTCCTGCCCATCAGGATGAGCTATTCTTGAGCCTGGAGAAGGTGATACTTGTAAACCAACCAGCTCTCCTGGACTCCTCTCCAGGACTGTATCCCATGAGATTCTCTCAAGCAGGTCCCTGAACTGGCCAAAGTCACCTGGAGTCCAGGGTTGTGATCCTACTTTTCGCATTGTTCCCTTCTCTTAGGATCCTGAACTCCACCGTCTGATGGTCACTGCAGCCAAGGCTGCACCTGACCTTCCCTTTCCTAACCAGTTCTTCTGTGTTTGCAAGTACGATGTCCAGCAGGGTGCCTCCAAGGTGGCTTATGTGTGTCCAAGCTGGAATACAGAATTCTGCACGTGGTAGAGGCCTAAAATTCCAGATTCCCGTCTTGATTCTTGAAAGACAATTTTATTGAATATTTATGGTAAGGCCTATGGAAAATAAATTCAGATTAGACAGGGTGTAGGTGCATGCCTTTTCTGGGAAATATTCACGGAGATGCATTGGGAGCATAGATCTGTAAGACCAAAGTAGAGACCAAAGCATGGACTTAGGAAAATTAGGAGATTTGAGTGTAACGCATTGGTATATAGATAGTTATGACTGTTAGAAATAAGTATGTATATAAAGTGGGTATGTCTCTGAAAAAAATAACTTCACACACTCAATGACAAAATCAAATGTGGTGATTTTGGAGCAAGCCAAAACCTTTTTTTGCATCACCTTACAAGTGTATCACGTTTTAAAATGATGGATGGTATTGTAAATTAAAGTTGTTCTTTTCTTTCTATGGTGAAAGTCTGCCAAATTCCTAATATATATATTTTTTTTTTAATCTGTCACTCCATCTCCAATAATTTTCTTCAAAACAACACGCAAAGCAAGCCAGAAGTTTTTCAGACGCTAATAAAGTACACAATGCTTGGCGCTCCTCATGTTGGCTTTGCAGCAGCAGTTAATTAACAGATGCTATTCCCATAGCTAGCCTGCTATGTTTGATCTCCATGTGCTAAGATATTTGACAAGATAGGTGCTATACCTAGCTTGAATATTTTTTTTTTTTTTAATCAAAAACATCAATTCTAATGTCAGCTTACACAAAACACAAGGGTTGGGGAGAGTCTAATATTTGCTAAGTGGAAAAAGACAAAAAGGGTATTGGGAAAATGATTATTTTCAAGCTTCCAGTTAGATACTACAATCAGTGGAGGTTTAAAAATAAATAAACAAGAGAGCTAGTGAGACATCTGCGTCGAAACACACTAATGCTCCAAATTGGTATGGATTTCACGGGGAAAAATCGTAAAGCTATTTCATACTCCAGCTATACTAAGTAAACTAGATCCACTCCTCCCCCTTCCCCAACAGAAGCCGAAATATTCGCTGGTGTGAGAGAATATTAGCTAGGAAGGGAAGGAAAATATATCCATGTATTTCCTCTGTTTCCAAACTGGCAATTTAATCATGCTGCAATCCTCTGAAATTCAGCGGTTGGATTGTTGATCGGTACATAATAAGTGCTATCAGTTTTCAGGGTAGAACTTTTTGACCAGTATTCAAGATAAACCGAACCAGAAACATTTCAAACAAATAGGTTTCTCCTTTATATTTGACTTGTGATGTCTTCAAGTAAAAAGATACTTAGAGGCTTTAGAAATTTTGCCATAATTGTTTACAGCAGCAGCAAAGAACATTAACGGGGGTGTTACCCTTCAGTTTAACTTTGGTATTTGCACTTAGTGTGATGGGAAGGATGACAGCTGTTGTAAGAACTCTCATTAGCAGAAGCCACAACAGTAACCAAAAATTGAGAGCACGGAAATGGACTGAAAAAGCCAGTTTATTCATGCTGTTTCTGAACGCCCAGCTCATATTCCATGCTTTGGTTTTACGCTAATAAGTTACGGATCTCTGTTTCCTATGCAGAATTTACAATTTAGAGTAACAAGAAACACAGGAAGAAGGAGTATTGTTTGTGTCTGTGTGTAATTTCAGAAGTTCGTATGTAGGATTTGGGAATATTTTCAGTTGCCCTGAGAAAGTTTGGTTGGTTGGTTTTGATTTTATATTAAACTTCAATACTCGAACAACAACTCTGAAGAGCAGGATTCCTCAAACCTTATTCCTGCGACGTATTTATTGATATGTTGATCTAGACACAAAATACATGTTTTGTTTTGTTTTGTTTTGTTTTTTTTAATTCACAAAAAATAGTTCCGGTTATTTTACAGATCTATTTACAGATAGAAAACCATCATGGGCATGATCAGAATAAAAAGATCCGAGAGGTAATTCAAAGCCGTCTGAGGTGCAATATCCCAAAACGATGTAATTTATATCTTCAAAGGTGCACACCACAATTCTTGTTCCCTGGTCATCCAGATTAGGAGAGCAACGGTCATCACTCCCCCTCCATAAAACGGAGCTGGGTTCTTCGATTTTTGCACGACCTACCCCAAAGCAGGTCTATCACAGGAATATCTTCAAGTTGGAATTGATTCAAATGGAAAAAAAAATACCAAAAGAGATATTCCCACCACTGCCCTCTCTGTGCACCCATATCCTCAGAAACTAAGGAATATTTCTGGGAATAAAATGGAGCGCGCATTGAATTTTATGGGCGAGTGTGAGAAAGCTGATCTTCTAAGTGGTAGCGCGCAACAAATCCACAACGTGTTACACAGAACAGCGTATTGCCAAGACCTTTTATCAGCCTGTTTTCCTAATGGAATGCCTTTATTATATCGATTCAGCCAAAACCGAATGAACTGAAGGTACCTCTGCCAAACAGCCCATTTAACATTGCGCTCTTCTACATACTCAACAGCAAAATACAGTAAATATCTCAGCGAGGGACGTAGTCTTTTTGACTTTGAGATTTAAATGGATCTGCAGGCTTGTCAGCCTTTCCACGGGTGTTTTGGGGGAGTTTAAAGCCGTAGCTGAGGAGGTGTCTCACGTCTCTGGTCTTTCAAATGGGGTATTGAAGTGAGTAAAAGCAGTTGGGACCGTGGGCATTCCTGCACCTGTGAGTTTCACTTTCTATCAAAATACTCGCGGATTTGCTGAGCGGCTCCTTTGTCTACAACTGTTTACGCAGGGCTTAGAAAACGCTTTGCGTGAAACAGCTCTAAATATAAGAGAATAGGGTACAAATTACTCATGTGTTTTAATCTAGATTTTTCACCAGGTAGCCAATATTTTGAGTAAATCACGTTCCTGTTGTTTTGTTTTTTTGTTTTTTTTTTTTTTTTTTTTAATTTTTGCTCGGCAAACTTTCCCGCAGAAAGAGAGTAATGCGTATGTGAAGAATCCAGCTTTGAAAGTGTCAGTCGTGTGTTGGTATGACAGGTAATGAGGCAATTTGGCAGAACATCAGAAACTAATTGAGCTCGGCTCACATCAATGCAGGTTTTTCAGCTGAGGCTGTGTCTTCCAAAACGCACGGTAGAATTACATAAGACAATGTGACATGTACAATTTTAATTGGAAGCTCTAATTTAAAATATTTAAAGCATGTTTAGAATAATTTGTGAATCTACACAGACACATTCTTGTCCAATTAATTAAGTCTCTTCAGTGGGTCGTATAATGACTTAGTGTCAAAAATATAAAATATTGAAGTCTCTGCACATATAAATATTCAAGCAACTTTTAAAGAGAAGGGATTTAGCTTTAGTAGAAAGGTGGTCTCAAGACTGCACATGGGTATGTAAAATTAACATGGAATTTTGTAAGTTAGCTCTTAAAATCTATTAGTACTGTTAAAATACTGTTTAATTTAGAAAGCAGAGCTCTGATTTCGTCACACAGCAAAGCAAGGTTGTAAAATATAATTTCAAAACATTTCAAAGATCATTAAATGATTTTTGTAACACTGATTTTTTAGTATTAAATGTTAATCTCTGGGCGTACTGTACGGTGTTACCAGAGCAGCGCCACACATGGGGTTTTTCTTTTACACTGCGATTGAAATTGCGAATCTGTTAAAATGAAGTTTTAAAGGATAAATCTGTCCCATAAAATGGAATACTAAAAAATTATTGTGGGGGGGGATAGAGATTGTAAATCTACGTCGAAGTGTTGTTTGAGTTATGTCCTTTATGATTCACTTACACTATTTTTATTTTCCCTAGTCTTTGAGGAGTTGCTTTTTGGGAAACACATACACATAATAACATTTCCTGCCTGCCAAATGGTTCTAATTACAGATGAAAACATGGATATACGTAGTAACATGTAGCATAATGTTATATCAAAACACTGTGGGAAGAAGGGGAAATATTATCTCTGTTTTTTATGGACAGCAAAGCTGTTGCTTAATAGACTGAACTGATTTTGCCTCAAAGTCACCGGCAACGTCAGTGGTAACACTGGGACCAGAAGCTGGACTTCTTGACTTCCAGGGTAGCATCCTCTTCAGGGGCTCATATTCTTTCTCTAGTTCTCCATTTTCTATTTTTACCATGGCTTTTAGGGCAAAAAAATGACAACACATATTTTGTTCTACCGTGCAAGTAGTCTGAAGCAATAGGATTTCTCGTGAACAGCACCCATGCTGCCCAAATCAAAGTTAAAATATTTCTTGGTAGTCTCTTGTATTTCTTAACATTTCCAGTTTTTAAATGGTGCTGTTTCTTTAGCTCATTATGTTTAAATGTCTGGATTTCAAGCGGTGAGAGTTAATTCGTATTTTTTGGTTTAAAAATGTAAATAAATACATTGCTTCTAAGTAAAGGCATTTTAACAAATTTAATATCGTGCATTAATTAGCTTACTCCTTTATCATTAAATCTGCAATGTTTGAATTCTTAACTTAATCTGACTCCATCCTAATCGGTACCCGCTGAAAATAAATTCCTGAGATCTGTGTGGGATCCTGGGTGCTTCTGATACAAAGAATGATATGTCGAGCTTATTCTTCTAATTAAATAAACCTGATGTACAGAATGATCTTGTCTAACAACCACACTGCATTTTGAAACTGGGGAACAAAGAGTGACTTTTTAATCTCAGTTTCTGGATAGAGTCGATTTAGGATGAAATTCAGTGGGAGTCGTCAGACATTTCTAACACTTTTCATAATCCCAGAGGAAGGCATCAGTAATTGTGTCTGGGTTTGATATCACTGACTCTTTTTCCCTCAAAAAAACATATATTTTAACAAATTCAGGGTATACAAAATAAATTTATGAATACTTATTAGCAGCACAGACAAATGTGCTGCACTTGGTTTGATTGGTTTCCTGTGACAATTTTTCAATAACTGTTTATTAGTGACTGCTGCTATGAATATCAAAGCCTCCTTCCGCGAACTGTCTCCAGCTCCTTTCCATGATTGACTCCGAGGGCTGGAATGTCACGGACACTGGAAGTCTGCCTAAAACCATTGACAACTTGAATGATTATCTTCCATCATTCGTGGTAACTCTGTCAGCTTCTCTGAGAATAATTGTGAAAGAAACGCGGGGATGGACACGATGTGTCCTTAATAGATCCCTTGAAGCTGCTGGAGTTTACTTGGTCGATAATCTGTCATGAAAAAAGTAATTCAATATATTTTACTGAAAGGCTGGACAAATCAAGTCTACTGTACTCCAGTATATTTTTGGAAATGTTATTTAGCTTGCTCTTCAAAATCCTTTAAATTATTAAAAATTTAATAAAATTATGACATTCTGAGTTGATTTTAGTACTCATCTGAATTTTCTTTTGAGCTCAGAAGGAGATACAATGATACAGAAGATATTAAACATAACATTGTGGGATAAAATTTAGGACTTCCTGGTGTGAGATTATTTTTCCTGATACAGACTTTCAATTATCGCAATAAATTTATTCAGTTTTGCAGTATTATTTACAAAAGGATTTTTGTCCATTGATTCGAATAAGTGAATTTTGTCAGGTAATTCTATTTAGAAAATTTTTCCGTGTTCTGGATGTAGTATTTGCAATTTTTTTTTTTTTTTTTTTTTTACTTTAAAGCTATTTTTAAATTGCCAGTAATTTTAATAAGGAAATAATGCTGTCAACTCTTTTGTCAAGAAGATGTATCTAATGATCACCATAACCTATTAGGCTTATTTTCTGCTAAGTATACAGAGAATAGAACTTGTTATTGTTGCATTTTTTACCACCGCCAACAGTTACCCATTTCACCACTCATTCGGAAAAGTCCTGTATATTTCTGGCTTTTTAAATTTGATTGCATTAAGGAGAAATATAATTTTTTTAAATCAATGACATAGTTTTAACTGCTCTCTAAATGCCATGCAGCAAAGTTACAAATAAGATTTGCTGAACTGTTATTCTTAGAGTCGTAGCAAATTCTGATGCGATTTCGCAATTTAAACTAAAGCATTTTAACTAGATAAACCCAATCTTATCATAAATGCTTAAAGACTTGTAGGCCAGTACTGCAGATTAATGATAGTTTGTAATATGAAAGCACTGGCTTTGCAGTTAAGTCATTTTATGTTAGAAACCATAAAGTGTGTCCAGTGAAAGATGATTTGTGGCAGCTAAGACTGTAGCCTGAAGCAAGACTTGGTGGGTTATTACTTTAATCTAGTTATTGCAGCCTTGAAGCGTATGTTAGTAAGCCGAGGGTAAAAATGTCAAAAGCACAGTTGAGACTGATCGCTAAGAGTTTCTAGGAACAACAGAAAACTGTCCCATGTATTATTTTTCTGAAGTTGGTCAACTGAAATTGAAGACATAGTGACTGTGGGTTATTTTAAAAATATCAGTTATTTCTGGAAAATAACACTTTTCTTATGTGAAAACTTCCATAACTAGGAATTTACATGCAAAAAAGTTTATTGTCACTCAATGAATTGACATTATGAAAAGCTAAATTTGCAACCGCCATATGTTCATCAAATGAACGTCAGTGTACTCTGTAGTAATACCGTAGAATCACAGAATGGTTTGGGTGGGAAGGGACCTTAAAGCCCACCCAGTGCCACCCCCTGCCCTGGGCAGGGACACCTCCCACCAGCCCAGGTTGCTCCAAGCCCCGTCCAACCTGGCCTTGAACCCCTCCAGGGATGGGGCAGCCACAGCTTCTCTGGGCACCCTGGGCCAGGGGCTCACCACCCTCACAGCAAACAATTTCTTCCTCAGATCCCATCTAAATCTCCCCTCTTTCAGTTTAAAACCCTTCCGCCTCGTCCCACGGCTCCCCTCCCTGATCCAGAGTCCCTCCCCAGCTTTCCTGTAGGCCCACTTTATGTACTAAAAGGCCGCAATAAGGTCTCCCCGTAAATCATTTAGAATATATTACCTGCAAAATGCTAAAAATAGCTTAAATATAGCTTTTCTTTATTTCCCTTAATTGGAAATTGTGAAGGAGTCAGCTCTGCAAGCAGATTAATACAGCTGGTTTCAGCTTTGTTTTTATTTTTATTTTAGAAAAGTTAAAAGAGAATGGACAGTGGACTGACATTAACTAAATGTTGGTAGAGGTTTAAGGGCTAAAACAACATGTATATATGAATATTTCTTATATTTGAAGGTTTTTTAGTCTTCATTGCAGTGCATTACAGACATTTGGGGGAAGGGGTTTGTTATGGATTTTAAAAGCCGTTGCAACTAATAACATATATAAAAGGATAACATAATGTGAGAGTTTTCACTTTGAAGTACTGTAATAAGATAGTGGATTTAATGTGTTCCATGGGCTGCAATAATTCTGTCTCATTCATACTTTGAAATAGTTATTATGTTAGTCTGTATAAATATATATGTGTGTTCTTGACATGTGGGTTTATTCTAGACATGCAGTAATTATTCTAGACAAATTGGAAAACTGTAGCTGCGTTCAAAATTCATAACTACCCGCCAAATTACTGTATTTCATTACTGGTTTTAAGGGTCTTTGCAGCATTTTTCACACACATAGATTACATTATTTTCTCACATGTTATTTAAAAGGGAAAAAGGTGGCATGTTTGCCTTGAACTGTCAGCGTCTCTTTTCTCCTGCTCCACGTTTGAGATCCTCATCCCATATCTTACTTCCAAGGATGAAGAACACTGTTTTGCTCAAAGAAATGATGCTCGGCTAATCTGAACCTCCTACTGCTAAACATTGTGACGCTGTGGTGGAACCTGGAAAATATTCTGTTGCCCTGTGGGTACTGCCAGGGACACATTTTCTCAGACCTTGTTTTGATGCTGAAAAACCTCACGCGCTACCGTATCATCCTTTCCGCCCCCCAACACTGACCCTAATTTCAGACACAGTTGTACAAATGACTGTATTTGGCTCCGTAAATGGTTGAGTTCTTTATTGCGTATGCTTGTGAGACAGCTTGGCTGCAGATCTAGAAACTGCTAATTGATAGTGAAAGTAGCACGGAGAAGAAAAGTGAAAGCATCCTTTATTCACGATATGAAGTCTGTGCCTTCTACAGGCCCATGCGAGATGCTGGTAAGGTTTGGTATCGTTGCCGTAAAATATTCCGGCTTCAGGCCGATACTGGTTGAAAGTAGTGATACCGTAAAATAGCAGTCTTATATTGTGCCAAGTTAAATTTGCCGAGCAGAGCATGCACATGGAAAAGAATGGATAATCCAGCCATGCTTCTTCTGGGGAAAAAAAAAAAAAAAAAGAAAAAAAAAAGTAATCTTGATTCACATAGTTTTAAACAACTTGCTTATATAAAGATTCACAATATGCTTCCATGTACATACAGGTTGATAAATTAATATTTGTATGATACCTAAACAAGCATCTTCTAGGGCTTTGTATATCCTAAAAAAGAAATGCACTTTAGAGCACATGGTTTGGTATTAAGCACTCGGTATTCTGCTGCTTTTAACATTTGTAAAGGTTTTTATCGCATTCATAGCGATACTACAAGTTCATGGTATTACCACTTCCTTCAGGCCCCAATTACTATTCTTTTTAGTTTCAATAATTGCATAGAAACATGAAATGTGATATGTCACCTTCTAGCCAGGATTTCCAAATCTGCTATAAATTTAGATAACTTGCAGAAATTATAGTTAAGCTTTAGAAAGTACAGAGAGATCAGGTGAAAATAAAAAGCGAAGCTCGGGAAGGCTTTATGAATGGATGAACTCAATAAAAGCAAGAAGATTCCGAACTCCATAGAAGTAAACGGAAATATTTGTATTGGTTTCTCGGGACTTTGGATTAGGATTTCTCTGCATCTTTATCAAGGTTGCCCTTGCGTATTTCTGCTCTTACAGTTCCCAAGTCTAATCCCTTTCTGTATCACGTACATGTAACCAGCGTGGTCTCAACTGCGTTTTATATCCTTGATGTTTGAAGGATGGTCATTACAGCGCTGGCAATTTATTTCTCTGATTATTCTATAGTTCTGTTCTCCCCAGGAGAAGGGAATATCAGCTATTTCCATTTTCCAGCTATTTTTTGGTCCCTCAGACCAAAAAAAAACACTGTGTAATCCTCCAGCATTTCCTCTCCTGATGACCAGGAGAAAATATGTGGACATTTTAGGTCGAGGGAAGGTAGTCCTAAACTGCCACTTCAGCTACAACCTCGGTTCAGTACTCAGACGTCAAGTTAGGTGAAGACATTTATTTTCTCTAGAAGACACAGGAGAGGACATTTTGAGGACCAGAAACAGACACAACTGAGAATTAACTTCCGTTTACTCTTCCTAACACGAGAGCTTTGTAGATTTGACATGTTTTGATAATGATCTGCAACTAAACATCATTTCAGCATTTCAGTTGCAAAACTTGGCAACAGACCAGGATGCAGATGATGTAGTTCAAACCAGCCCCATCTGTGATATATGTGCAATTGGGAAGGATTATTGCTACAAAATAATGTTAGGGAGCATTTTTGGGAGGATGTAAATAAAAGGTAAATAAATTAAATGCGTGTATTTCAGAATGACACTCAAATATTATTATTTTTATTAGCTTGTAGTAGAAGAATTTAGTTCTGAAGCTGTAATGGGTAGTAAGACATGAGGGAAATACATCCTTACCATAATATGACCAAGATTATATGAAGGTCAGCCACGAATGACAAAACAACACATACTTTAATGAAGTGCAGTAGAAACTGGCCACAGCTTTATTAACTGTAGCAAAACAAATTAAATCATTTAACACCTCCCTGAGATTCTAGTAACTAATTTTTTTGATTTGAGTGCATCTGAGTGTCACCTTGGCCCAATCATTTTTTCATCGCCACATCTACCTCCATGAAATCTGATCATGCCAGCTACTGCTCAACTGGGAACTTCCAATTCCAGCTGAAAACCAGATAAAGCATCCCGAACATGGGTATTTCTTCTTCTTAAATAAGTTTCACAGTTCATTCTGCAGCTGGAGTGTAAACAGCTTCATTGTGCCGCTTGGATTACGGCATTAGAATCAATCAACACTGGCATCGAAGTACTGCAGATATAGACTATGAAATAAAATAGTGAAGTACTCTTAAAAGAGGTGTGATGGTTTCTCATTCGTAGCTCTGAAGCAGACTGGACAACACTGTCACTAACTGAAGGCTGAAAAATAGTGAGGTGGGGATGAAAAGCGATGTTGGTAAGTTCTTTCACGGCCTGTTCAACATGGTGGTTATACTTTTAAGTCCCACCGACTCTTCGTCATGTTTGGAAGTGGGGATTTTCATCCAAGGGTGAGAATGTCTTTAGTCATAGTTCCGGCACATGAAGGTGAAAAGTTATTATAAACTTCAAAGTTATAATTTTTTGAGTTTTCAAACTGATCATCAAAAGTTAATAATTTTGGGTTGGAGTTTTAGTTTATTACTCTCACAATAATTTCAGTAGTATTTTTCGTATTTCAATAACAGAAAACAGGTCAAGTCCACAGTAGCATGGCCCACCTTCAAATGCAGAAAGATCTTTACCCTCAAACTTCAGAAAGGGTCTTAACCTATAAAAAAATAATCTTGAAAACAACACGGGAGTCCCAGCTGTAGAATATTCAGGTAACTCTCATGAGGAGAGTTTTATTGCTGTGCCTAGCAGGAGGTGGTTTCAAAAGGGAGACAGATTTTGCATCTGAAGCAGCAAAATCACCAGTTTGCGTGAATTTAGGTATTCCCTAAATTTTCCCTTGTACCTTATCCACATTTATGAATAACTAAGCCCTCAAAGTCATTTGTGAATCTCTGAAGATATTCTTCTTGATCCTCGTGTCTATTAACAGTATTTTCTCTTCTGAGTTCACAACTGTGAAATTGTGTCCGTAACAAAAATGGATCAAGGAATGCTTAAATCAGTGAACGGTCATTTGGAGATGGGTGGTAAATACAGTATAATTAATATTGTTCAACTATGTAGTAATAGAATGTTGCTAACATTCTATTAACAGATGGGGTAGAATAAAACATTTAACTGTCCACCCTTTTTGGCATAGTGAGTGTTAAAACTCAGTAGTTGGTTGTGAGAACGCTCAGAGTCATTGGGTGTGCGTTGATAACCATCCTCTGACAATCGTCTCCTTGTTCACTACTCTTTTGAGTTACTTGTCTTTTGCAGACGTCTAGCTTTCGTTTTTAAAGTTTAAAAGCCATCATAATGACAACTATTTTATGTATGAATACATATTATCCATTAGTTTCCCTAAAGTATACAGAAATTGGAAAAAGAAAGAAAAAAAAGGAGCACCGTACTGTGAGGAGTGTTAACAAATGACTTTGAATGTTAACTGTGGCAGCTGAAGCAAATGAGTTTGGAAGATTCTACCCCTTCTCTCCCTATTTGTAATAAAGCAGAAACAATCCCAAAATTTCTTGCGGAGCCCAGCAGCTGAGCCTTCCCTTCAAAGCCAAGTAGAGACATCCACTACGGCGTGCTCTTTTCCACGTAGAGCGCGCTAAAATCCCGGTGTCAGCGGTTGGGTCCAAGGTACATTTTGAGACTTCGCGATGTGAGGAACAAGTTTCAGAAGTGCCACACGGTTGGGGAACCGCGTTTGGAAGAGCCCCGACAGCTGCTGCGCAGAAACTAAGCGCCCCGAAATATCTGAAATATTGATCTGAATGAGTATCAGTCAAAGGCAGAACAAGGCTGTTTACAACTGCAGCGTGCATTCAGCCAAATTGCATTTGCAAATTAGTGTTTTGAAGCTATAGACCTAAAAATAAAATAACTTAATGGGTTGAAATCTGTTTTGCTAAGGAAAAATATATCTATGCCAGCAGCTTGTATATGAAGTTACAGCCTGTTACAGCCCAATGCATTTTGAAATGACCGAGATATTAAACTCACAAACAAGGTTGTCAGACAACAAATCAAGCTGCAAATTAGCCTTCTAATCTGATAATCTCGTTGCAGCTGCCAAAGTACAACTGACAATTGATTTGCTGTTTGCTGTCCAGCACGAAATGTCATATATTCCTTTTAATGAGAGTCAATGAGTGCATTAAGCGTATAGCAGCCCGTGGCCTCCCAACTCTCCAGCGCAAATAGTCCTAAATTACCGGGCTCATTATCTGTGCGAATAAACCCGCTGCTAGAAAAGTGCAAAGCAGAATTTGTACGCGACTTCTGCATTTGTTCACTTTCAGAAAACGTGTATTCTTTTTTTCGGCGGGTATATGGAGTAGCTCTGTTTGAGGTCATTCAATGTGCCAGCTTTCACGACTGTTATAAAAGTAAATATTTCTAGGTGACTACTTTAATGGAGTATCACGAAGTATTAATAGAGTGGTGTGTTTACTTGTAGCATTACCCTTTGTAGCCAGCCTTAATTTTCTATCCAGTACCTCTGATATGAATTAAATTAACTTTTCATAGAGGATCTGTGATTTCTCACTTGTTACAGACCGGTTGTAAGGTTTCTCGCTTAGAAGATTCGGGACATTTACTTGGGTTGTTTGGAGCTTTTAAACAGAGCAAGGAAGAAAAAAATACAGAAGGAAAACATTTACTGGCGTAGTCACTGAAATGGAAGAATAACACTGAAAAAAAAAATATTAACAACTCTTCAACGAATGAAAATAATGTGGTGTAGGGGAGTAATTTCTGCTACCGGTCTTGGAAAAAGGCTATTAGGAGAATAATTCTGGGGAAGACTGTGATAAACCGGTATCCTACTCACAAAAGGAATGTTCTCAGTTGATGACAGTACAAATACAGGAAAACATTCTTTTCTTGTACTGTCTGGGAACAACATCGGGTAATTAGCTCTAGGGACACCAGGTAGAAACCTGTGAAGATTCGGTCTCTCACTGAACTTCTACCTCCCCGAATTTCCCTTGAAATTTTACTGAATTTTCCAAAAGGGAAAACTGTCAACAGAAGACTGTTAATAGAAACCTGATTAGAAAACAAATGAATTTGAGGCACAGTTGAAGTGTATGGTTTATCAAAACAGAAAGGAGGAGACATTATCAATAGAAGACCATTAAGAAATGTTTCCAGGTTAAATTGCCTTTAAAAGGATGAATCGTTTCCTTTTCAAATGTTCTAAGGATAAATTAACACTTCCAGACTAAATTCTTAGACTCTATGTAGCTAGTTCCAACTTGGAATTTTGCTTGTTTGGTTGGCTTGGGGGTCTGGTTTGTTTGTTTGCTTGTTTTTTATCTAGGGAAAGAATATAAAAAACTTAAAGACAATGGTTCGTGAAAGGAATGCTGACATGATTTTAGCTGCTGTAGCATAAACACTGTCATTATACTAATGGATTGCAGAACAACCAACTGTCTGAGTGAGGAGATTTGGGAGGAATGATATGGTAGTGAATATAAAGCAGGAAGAAAAACACTTTCTCCTATGCACTGAAATATTTACTTACTCTTTTTGCACCACTATTAAAATACATATATATTATTTGTATATAAATATATACAAATATTTCAAGAAAAACTAGTTTAACATACTGTATCTTCTCTAAAATATAAAAGTTTCTTGCTTACTACTTTTTTTGCCAATGCTCATGAAGAATAAATATATTCTGTTGTTATTTGTAAGTACCTGCATCCCTACTTGGCCGTACAGACCTTAGGACAGGCAGATACCTGCTGGTTTTAGAATAATTAGAGCATGAGCGAATGCACGGCTTGTTTGGTGGGCAATTTTATAAGAATTTTATCAAGACTAAGGGAACAGGAAAACAACTGCTAGTAAATGCAGCATTTGAGCTTTCACGCGTCGTTCCACGCAGATGTGCTTTAAGAGTAACTTGAGAAAAAACTTGGGAGAAAAACTTCCAACGGTCTAGAAGATAATATAGATGGGAGGTAAGAAACCGTACAGGGGGTATGAAAAGCAAATTGTTGGAATCCAATGGGGCAGTACAAGAGAGACCACGGCAGTGAAATTCAAAAAAGTAGTAATGTTAGGACACGGTAAGTGGTAGAAAAGGAGTCGTGCTCGTATCTGTAACCTTAATGCAATCACCTGCTGCTTCAATTAGCTCTAAATAAGGATCACAGGATAAGGAAATTCATATTTGCCCTTGAAATTTACAGCTCAGGCATATCTCTACCTAATATTCACCAGTGATAATATTAAGTTAGGATTTATTCTTAATATGCTGTATAATAGGGACCGTGGTAGATCTGGTAAAAAACTCATGAAATAGAAAAAAGTTTTAAAGTGCTAAGGACAGCAGCTTGATTCTGAAGTGTGTTAGTAGCTGCTTTTGTTTGCAGAGTGGTGTATAAAGAGTATTCTATGAAAGCTTGTGTGAAGTCTAGAGTTCCTTGTGAATCCATGTTCACGGGAAGCATTCCCTCGACATTCACCTTCCCCTCAACGGGATTCGGAGGTTTTCTTTTTGATAGTAACATGGAAAGCTCAGTGGGCTCCTGTCTTCCTGCAGTTCTTTCCAGAGCTAACTTGTTACTCTCATCTATTGGATTTCAGAACACTCCATTGTTTAAAAAGTCATTTTCATTTTTTAAGTGGTTTTCTGCCCGCATTTATAACAGTGAAAGTACAATAAAAACTATTGTTCCTTGTTTTGAACTCTGACTTTCAGTCGTTAATTTAGTCCCCGGTTCTGCAAGGTGCTCTGCATGAGCACAGGCATTTTGCCTGCGTATAGAATTTATATGATCTTGGACATAAAGAAAGTAGTATTTTCTATATTATTTTGTCCCTAATTCCTGTAGAGACTTAATTGAAGCCAGTCAGCCCAGGTTCTACTTTCAAACTGACAATAAATATATAGAGATATATTTAACAGAGTATCATTTCAAAACAATTTGGTGTCTTTCCTTCTCCTTCTAAAATCACACAACCACAATTAAGAAGCTGGAGGATCATATTATGCTTTTTCTTCCCTTTTGCTTTTTTAATGATCATCAAATGATTATGTCAACTACCACAGCTGAAAATTGGAATTGTGGCATGTTTTTAGTAAGTAAATCTATCTAAAACAATAAAAGGAAATTGAGATAAGAGAAGGACCTTCTGTATTCACGGGGTGAAATGGGGTGTTTGATTGTGTATGGCGTATCCTGTCAGTGGTGGAAATGATGGCAATGTTTTGACTTATTTCAGTAAAGCCAGAATTTCACTGAATAGTATGACATTCCCTTGACATAAAGTCATCCGTCAGTTACTGATTATTCAATATAAGTAACAAAAAGTTTGTTTTGTCTGATGAGTAGGAGGACTTGGCATTTATGTAGCCCTTCCTCTGTTCATAATGAACGATTAGAGGTCAGAAAGTATGTCTTAGCGGAAAAAAAAAAATAAAAGAACACCTTGCTTTAGATAAGAGGAGATGAAAGGGTGGCAGAAACAACAGTTTTCAGATACATGAAGAGTTCCTGTAAGGAAGGTAATAAATTTTTGTTTATATTAAGGGTGAGATGAGAAATTACAATCTAGAATTGAAATATGATTTTGTCTAGGTAATAAGGAAAACCTCTTGGTTTTAAGGACTATAAAGTCTGGAACGGTTTAAAATCTCCACTGTGGGATCTTCGAATGAAATTTCAGCTAAGTATTCCTTTGAAAGGTTTTAAGTTTAGCCAAATGGTGTGGTAATGGAGAAAAATTAAAAATTGTGTTGAGACAAATACAAATTTAAGTCCTCTTACTCTAGAAACTTTTCAGTGTCAGTGGCAAAGAGGTGGATGAGAAGAAGTGATAGGAGGAATGGGGAAGGGACGATTAACCTTTTCTTGCCACAAAGCAATATACCAGATAGCTATCATCTATATTATATTATATTATATTATATTATATTATATTATATTATATTATATTATATTATATTATATTATATTATATTATATTATATTATATTATATTACATTACATTACATTACATTATATTATTATATCATAATTATCCATATTATTTCTATATCATAAGAATTTTCCCATTCATGGTCATGTCTAATGTCCTGACCTGGCCGTAAACGTAGTTCTACGATCTCTTAATTAATGAGGGCACCATGACGTCAGTCACCTAACAGTCCTGCATCCAGCAACACCATTTGATGGAGGGGGGCTGCCACCTTTCAACATGTGCACAGTTGATCTGACCTAGAAAAACGGGTGAGAACCTCTGATTTAAGAGCAGTGACACAATGAGGAATAGCGTGCAATAAAGTGTGCATTTTTCATCAAGTCACGCGTTTCGAGAAACAATGCAACAGAGCTGAAAAACAACGGATGTTGGCCCCTTTTAGGTTTGATATTTATTAGAGACTTTACAACTCAGACTTAATTATCTTTAAAGACAGGTGAAGTATTTTAAATTTACAATACCACAAAACCCAGGGCCAAGTGTAAAATACAGTAAAAAAAAATTCTGCAATAGTTTTGAATGGTATATTAATTTCTATAATCAAAAGTTTTGTTACGACGCAGACTGTCCATTTGATGGAATTACAACTCTGTGAAAGAAAACTTTTCTTGAAAATTCCTGGAAAACAAAATCAGCTAGCGATCTGCAGTAAGCAAGCACTGAAAAGTATTTGCAATATTTATAATCCTTTCTATTTAAATAGGTGTATACAGAAAAATTTAAGACCGTCTTTTCAATAAAAGTTTGACCTTCACAGATCAAAATTACAGATTTGCTAATATCATGATGCTCTCTATCTTTTCATTACGGCTGGCAAGACTGAGCAGTGCGTAAAAAGGATTGTGATTCAGTGATTTTTGTAGCCTCAGCATAATCGGGAAAATGCATGCTGCTCTTGAACTCTCTGTGCTTCTCTCCTCTCTTTGCCTTTTGGCTTCAAGACTGGTGTCATGGTTTTGGCCGGATTGGCCAATCGGAACGACAGATGGCCCTTCCCCCCCTCCCTCCTCAGAGAGGAAGGGATAAGGAGATTTACGAGTTTAGAAAAAGAACTAAACTACTTTAATGAAAATAATAATAAATAAGAAAATAGTAAATAATAATAGAGAAAAGAAAAAGAAAAAAAAAGTCTACAATACATACAAAACCGTATCCAGCTCCCAGGATGACGATCATGTCACCAGCAGACACAGGGAAAGTCCCAGACTGGAGTCAGTGACGGACAGGAGCTGAATTCCGGAACTAGAGTCAGGAATGCTCGGATCGGGATCAAAGGCAGACGAACAGACAGGGTCCTCCCCAGACATCAGCCATTGAAGGAAAAACGAGCCCGTGCCCCCTTGCCCCTTTGATCCCTCAGCTTTTATCCTGAGCGTGATGCAGATGGGATGGAATACCCTGCTGGTCAGTTTGGGGTCACCTGTCCCGTCCGCTCCTCCCTGCAGGTGGGACCCCCCTGCGCTTCTCCGCTTCCGACCCTCCAACGGGGCAAACAGCGAAGTTACCTGACCTCGGTTGTTAGAGCAATAAGTATAAGCAAGAGCCTCTGTGCACACCATTCCTTGGTGTAATCAGGTCTTATCACTCTGAGAGCGAACAGTTTCTGAACAATATGCCATTAATTTCAGACTTAGTTAGAAGAGGCCCAGCTAAAAAGTAAAATTACAAATCAGAAAATCGCTTCTGTTTTACCTCAAACCAGGACAACTGGTTTTCAGTGAAGTGTTCATTCCCATCCATAACGTTCTTTTTCTTTTTTTTTTATTGCTTTTTCATTCCCCATCTTTGTAATTGTAATTGAATTTTTTGGCTGCACTGATGCTGGTGTTGTAACAGCAGCCTTATTCTGACAGTAACAGCCTGGAAACAACAATGCACAAAAATGTTTCCTCTAAGATTATCTCCATGCAGGAAAGTTATTTTAATCCGGTACCATATTACAAACATGCAAAAACTAATAGTAGAAAAACGTTACATATAGGCCAGATAAAATGTCCAAAAAAAGTTAAAACTTAACCTGCCTTTTGCAAACATAATCTATAAAACTCATTCTGTTCCCAGTTCTTTATTTTAAGCTTGCTACGTGCTTTGTAGCACAAGAAAAGCTTCTGACGGACTTGATTTGCTCCATCTTTTTGCTTAGACCTTGGGTTTATTGTAGTGTTGCGTCTGTCCTGGAGCGGGGCGGAACCAAATAAATTTCAAAATTTCAAATGTACGCACAATCGTGCATGCACACAAACACAATTTTTTTTATTTTTTTTTTTCCTAGGATCGTAAGGTGAATTGACGATGAAATTTGAAAAAAAGTATAAACATCTATACCTTTACACATTTTCACTAAAAAAAAATACATTTTTTTAAAAGAAACTGTGCAATGGTTTCCATGGGAGGTTTACATTAAAGGTATCCTTAAGCAAATAACTTCTCACATATTGTTAGTCGTGACAAACTTTTTTGAGACCAGCCTAGCGATGGCCAACCTTCTGTTTTCTGGAGGCAAAGGAAAAGGAGGGAAGACTGTTCTCAGATGTACCAACCTGCTCTTCTCTTTGTCCTCCATCCTTTGGGTTTCTCAGTCGGAATATGTATTTCAAGACAAAAGGAGAACTTTCTCTGATTCCATACCAAGTTTCAATGGCAGGCCTGTTTTGAACAGGCCTGTTCAAAATATATTCAAAAATAAGGACATAACCTGAAGCACCGTCATTAGAAAGGATGCTTCTTTATAGAAAGTATTATTAAAAGGAGAAGACGTTGTTTCAAAACTGCTTCTGATTCCCAAGCTGAAAGGATCCGGAAGATCTTGTAGCCATTTTCCTCATTGCTTTCCTGACCTGAATGTAGTTTTTGTTGAACCATCCAAATCCTCAAAAATTCAGGACTGTACTGCTTACGTAAATAAAAGTGAGGGATTAAAAAAAAAAAAAAAAAGAAAAGAAAAAGAAGAAGAAGAAAAAAGGAAAGAACATGATGAGATAGAACATATATTTCAAATTAAGTTTCTGGTTTTTTAACGAATGAAATTTCTATGGCTATTTTTGGCAATAGAGTTTTCATTCAGTGCTTTCAACCAGATTTACATTCTGTAATTTCTGACAGACTGTTGTCTGAGGAATGGGTATATTCCCTTAAAAATGATTTTTTAGTTGTTTCAACTAAGTAAATGAGAAGGGTCTCCATCTCCAGCTGACGTTCTGCTTATCTTAAAGGTTGATAATGACCCACGATGATTACTTTATAGAGTAAATAAGTATAATTATAACAACCTTTAAGTAAAGGAACCGGCTGAACAAAACTTATGTCTGGCTTCCAGTAATCGTTCCAGTTCAGATTGTGAGTAGTGGCTGCAACCGTATTTCTCAGGTAAATTTGACCTCGCATTTTAATTTCACCAGCATCAAGAAAGTATTGCCTTATTCAATTTTTAATTATTATTGGTGTGAATATACAGATAAAAACAATCCTGACAAAATTGCAGTAACTCTATTTCATTTAGTATCTTACGAATATAGCGCTTTCTGCAATTTGTCATGTATTTGAATAATTAAAAGCTAGTATAATGTCTGAATAGTTAATTTAAGAAATTTGTAATACCTTATGGACAGTGCCATTACTTCTCTGCTGTGATAGATTTCCCACTTTTGCTGTCTCTTGTTTGCAGTTTATCATATGACCATAAATTTTGTGCTGGGGGAACAAAGCAAACTGAAGCTCAGGGAAGAGGAAAAAATAAGGACGTGACCTGAAGCACCGTCATTAGAAAGGATGCTTCTTTATAGAAAGCATTATTAAAAGGAGAAAACGTTGTTTCAAAAATTGCATTGGTACTCAACAGCATTAATGAAATATTATTTAAATTCTGTTTACAAAAATATACTTTATGAATATGAAAATAAATCCACCATATCCAGTAGTATTTTTTTTTTGCTTAGATGTTTGTCAAGTTCCATAATTCATAGAATCATAGAATCATAGGATCATTCAGGTTGGAAGAGACCCTTGGGATCATTGAGTCCAACCATCAACCCCACTCTACAAAGTTCTCCCCTACACCATATCCCCCAACACCACATCTAAACGAGTCTGAAACACATTCAGGGATGGTGACTCCACCACCTCCCTGGGCAGCCTATTCCAGTGTCATCCTTACATGACACTGGATACAATACAGTGTATTTCTTACACAAAAAATCCTTTTGAGGGTTCGGAATCTACTTTTAAAACACATTCTTGTTTTCAGCAATATTTCGAAGAACCTCTTTGTCCTTTTCCAAAATTTTCTGTTATCAACGTTTCAAAATCTCTTGAAATGTTCCTTTCAGGAGACAACTTGCTCTCCAGATTTTTTGTTCTGTCCAGTCAGCAGTAGCTAAAGTACCTACCTTATTTCTACTCACTAAATATACACGTTTATCTGCAGAAGTAAAGTCATTCTTAACAGTATATAGCAAAAGCTGGCAAATAATTATTTATTTCGTAGCTGAACCAGTAACCAAACTCCTTGTCTACTGTGTTTGTTTCTTGTTTCTACTTGTTTTCACCCTATACCCAGGACTAAGGAGGTGGAACATTAGTGTTACATCATAGATAAATCTTAATGAGAATGTCAGTAGTTATTGTACATTTTATCAAATAATGGGGTAATTATTCTTCTCCAAGACATTTTCTTGCGCTATAATGTTTTGCTTTACTATTCTGTGGTCGCTTCCAGCCACATTCAGCCTGAAGGTATGCGAGCACAATTTTTTAGTTATTAGTTTCAACTTGGCCAGCACTTCTTACTGTTACAGGACGGAGAAATGGCATTTTTTCTAACTCCTCACTTTCTAAGATAGACAATCTCATAGCAACTTTTCATAATAAATAGTATTTTTATTCCCAGCTGAATAAAATCACAATTTTTTTTCTGCTGTGGGTGGATGGAGATAGGTGGAATGGGAGACAATAGAGGAGAAGATATCTTCCATATGCAAGAAATCTGTGATCTTTAATTCAATATCTATCCATAGCGTATGTCTGTTCAGCTCTTCATCTTTTTGTCCTACCAAGTCTGTGGGAAATCAGAAAGAAATAGAGAAAACTGGTATATTAACATAAATCGCACAACATCAAAAGCATAGAGAGCTGGACTTTATTTGCACTGGTTTTGCGAACAACTTCATAGTAATAATAATTGCAGTTAAATAATTCACCAAAGCCTGGTTCCATTTCCAGCTCTGCCACTGGACTTTCCATAATGAATTTTGCAGGACTTGATCTCAACCGTTCCATCTATAACACCAGATAATGATGCTCATCTTTGTACATTTCTTGAATTGCTTGAAGTAGGAACTGCATCAATTCCTGAAAATTATTTTGGTTTTTATCATTATGCCTTATACAGATTTAAAACCAAAGTTCCAAGTCTTTTTTTGTTCAGCAAATACAGAGTTTATTCTTAGCCCTCGGAAACCAGGCACCCTTAAATGCCGTTTTTCTGGAGTCACATTTCGGATCTTTATCACGCTCAATGTGTATGTTTCTGGAATCACATTTTGGATCTTTATCACATTCAATGTGTATATTAAATTCTCTATCATGTAGAATGAGAATAATTTAATTCATCCCAAGATTGCTCTACAGCACTCAAAGTTCTCCAGGAGTGCTGTTGGAATTTTTATTGCTTTCATTTCTGAGGGTTTGCGGTTTGTTTCAGATAACATATATATATTTAATATTTACTGCCATGTCACAAGAAGAAAATTTAATTTTAGGTCAGTTCTTGTGGAAGTCTGTATAAGACTTGGACACTTAATGTTAGGTTTTGGCGCACTTTGGTAGTTTCCTATGAGCAAATTGTAATAGCACAAAATTAAAGGTGAGCAAATAAGTTGTAAAAGAAGCTCCTGTTAAGATATCTGAGCTGTTTCTTTATAACTGCTTTGAACAAAATAAGTGTTTTCTGTTCTTCTGCTTAGAAAAGTTATTCTAATTTTCCCTTGAGTAGTAGAGTCCTCTTCTCTTGAAGAGGGGGTTAAGATGCCTGCCTTTGGGGGTTTTGTATCCTGTTGTGTGAAGCATTTGAAGTAAATTCCACCCTTTCTTACTGAAGGAGACAAACCCTGGACTCTTTCCCCTTTTGTCACAATCCTTCCTTGACAAAGAGTCTCTTCCACTTGAGTGGTCAATGATTGTACTACACACTGGATAGAAATAAAAGCTCCAGCACCCGGGAAGCATTAAGTAAAATCAACCCAAATAGAGGAAGGACAATTGAAAAATAACAGTGAGCAGCAAGAAAAGGTGTTCTTCTCCATCTTAAGTCCTTTTGCAGATGCCCTGCAAGGTTGTCCATGGTAATACTGAGGAACGACTGAGGGAACTGGGGTTGTTTGGCCTGGAGAAGAGGAGGCTGAGGGGACACCTTATCACCCTCTACAACTACCTGAAAGGAGGGTGTAGAGAGATGGGGGCTGACCTCTTCTCCCTGGGGACAAGTGATAGGACAAGAGGAAACGGGTTCAAGTTATGTCAGGGGAGGTTTAGATTGGATATTAGGAAACATTTTTTCACTGAAAGGGTTATTAAACATTGGACCAGGCTGCCCAGGGAGATGGTGGATTCACCATCCCTGGAGGTGTTTAAAAAAAGGGTAGATGTGGTGCTTAGGGACATGGTTTAGAAGTGGTTTTTGTCAGGGTAGGTTAATGGTTGGACTTGATGATCTTGAAGGTCCCTTCCAACCTCAGCAATTCTATGATTCTATGATTCTAATACAGAATAGCAGCAACGCCACGTTCTCATGGAGAGTCTGTAGCCCTGCATATGTCACGCGCAGAAGCAACAGGTGACCTGTAAGGTCTGAATTCAGTTTTAATAGAATCGCTATCAAAGCAGCAACTCAAACACACATCAGGAATCCAGTAAGTAAAGAGCTGATTATACCTTCTTGCAGACACTCACCAAATGGTTTAACGAACATGCTTTTAATGGAGGAAAAAAAAAATCTTACAAGAGAAATAAAGAGGGCAATAATAACTGATTTTTGAACTGCAATAGTTGTACAGTGGGTTTTTTCTAGGAAGTGGTTTTTACATCATCTGTGGTGAACTCCCTCGAGAACCTTCGCTCACATGTTCAGACTTTCCAGGTAGCTACGTCAGGTTTAATACAACTTTTTTCTTGTTAGATGGCGTCTCTTTATCAGACAGCTGGTTCTTTGTCGTCTGTTCTATCACCTACTTTGTCACCTGCTGCCTGACTGATAAATGAGTGTTTGAGACAAGACATGTATCTTATTGCTTAACCAGCTGGAGGTATTGCGAATGGCCATACAGTCTAATGGCCTGGTGGCAGCCAGGACTTGTTTTGGGTGGTGCTCATGCACCAGGAGCCCAAGCCCACACATGGAGTTTGTACTCAACTCCTGCAAGCCACTCTCGGCGACTTGGTTTCAGTTGTTCATGCTGCTCTGGTTGTGGGGCTCCAAAACCTGTAACAACTTTAAAAACCTTTCCACATCTTTCTTCTTTCTTTTTTTTTTTTTTTTTTTTTTTTTTAAATTGGTTTCTGCTGTGGTCTTCCCAGTTTTCCAGGACTAAATTTGTAATTTCATTTTATAGGTTAAAAAAAGAGTTCCCTTCATATTTCAGCCTTCCTGAAGATGCGTCTGCTCGTCTGAAAAGTAAAACTGGGAATATTTGTGTTTTAAGCCACTTCGCTGTCTGTGAAGATTTCCTGAACTCTTTATTTTAGCCTGTCAGCTATAAGCTCATGTATTGCTCTTCTAAAGTTTCTCTCTGCTGTGATTGTGCGGAACTTTCTTATTTGCCCTTAGAATCTGGTTTACAGGGGGGCTGTTTTTAAAGCTTGCTTTGTTGTCATGAGAGCTAATTTAAAGCCAGCGTCACAAAGCTGAGCAGTAACTCCCCTAAGATGTTGTTCTTGATTTTTTTTTTTTTTTCATTTGTCATTGAGGTTTTTTTTTTTACCTTCTTGGTCAAATAAGCCAAAACACTGTTTTAACACTATCTGTGTAACTCTATTATGTTTTCATGCTGTATTTTCTCCTGTTTTATGGCTGTGTGTATCACCGACACCTGGATGATCACAGCTCCTCTCGGTAGTGTTGCATTTCTGTTTTCTACATCTTATTGTCACTTCTTATGGTGACACCTTTAGTAACATTAATGCCTTGTCCAAGAGCAGGGTAAAGTAGTGACAGGAGAGTTAGACAAATCTCAGCAATATTTATATGCTGTCAGGGATCCAGGCAAACCCACCCTTTGACTTTGTGATAACAAGCTGGATTGGCAAATGGAAAGATAAGGTATCTATTTCCATTATATGGTGGTCTTTCAAATTACATTTTTGAATGCAGAAAGTTATTTATTAGTTAAATTATGGATAACATCCATTATTAAATGTTGATTTTATTATTTTTTTCTTTCAGTGTCAGATTACCACAGCTAGAAAATTGTGGATGTTTTTTTTCAGATTGCCTTACTGCTGTTGGCAGATGCCTCCTCTATGTTCTTCTCAACATTTAATTCTCCCTATTCAATGCAAAGCCATTGTTGCTTATTAATGATTCTTGCTAATGGAAGCACAGTGATTTGCTTTCACAAGTATTTTATTGGGGAATATGGATACTTTTCCTTTTTGCCCTCCGTAACAAGTGGCCCCTAAGCCTTCCATGATTTTAAGGTGGACATTTCTTAAGTCCTTAGATGCAAAATTATCACACTAGAAGACTATATGTACGCAGAAAAGGTGACGATGCAGATGATTTATGTAACATTATAGCATTTAATTACTTTCAGAACCCTTTTTTAATGCTGTGTTAAAGATGGCTTAACAGATGAAGATATTGCAAAATCAGAAATCGGAATTTTGGCAGAAATGATCAGACAACAACATCCAATGGACTCGGCATTTCTTTGCCTGTCCAAAACATTCTGCAGTCCACTTATATACATGTATATATAGCAGATCTGTGTATGTTGCAGTCAGATCTGACCAAGCAGTAGAAAAAATATTGTGTAGAAAGAAGTTCAGAGTAAAAAACCCTGCTGTTCTCCATTCGTACTGCCCTTTCTGTGGGCTCTAAGTGAATACAGAGGGATGGAAATCACAGTAAGGAGGGTGGTCTTAGCTCCGCTGAGGACTTGGTCATTTTCCATGGGATTAGCTTGCAGTCAGACATCAGATCCACGCCGGTGCACAGCTCTTGTCTTACAGGGGCAGTACCGTGGTTGTGACCATAGCCTGTGGCATAAGAATGAGTGGGGTTGGTGGCATTGAAATGAAGTTAATAGATCACTCTTATTTAACCTCTAGTGTTAATTGGCCGGGTAGTATAACTGCTTTCGTAGATTTCCGTTTCATGCCAAACACTGAACCGAGCATAATAGCTTATTTTTCACTAAAGCATAATGTGTTTGGCCAAATATATATTCCAAGGGGGTGTCCAGTCTTGCTTCAAGTCCATGAAGAGGCAGAGATTCCAATTTTTCAGTAATTTGTTCCAACGGTCAACTGTTCTTACTTTGAAGTTCGTGTTTTCCGTTCATCTTTCAGCTATCTGTGGGTAGACGTCTTGGTTAGAACTATTTCTGCTCAAGCCTGGAAGGCTTTATTATTATAGGCTCAGAGCCAGATAATCACAGTTGTGTTGCTTCTTAAGCCAACTGGTGTCTTTGAATTTCATTCAATAGCTCTGAATTTCATTCCAAGAACTGGAATCAGTGGCCAGCACCGTACAGCAACACAGCAGCAATTCCTGGGGGAATCCTGTGGGGTCCCGTCTGATGGGAAGACTCCAAGCTGGTGTCCCCAGAAGACACCACCTCTGCATCCCTTCCTCCTCTTCCAGTGGAGTCAGAACAGGACAGGGGGCAGATCCCAACCTAAAAATTGTTCCCCCAAGAGCATTTGGAAGTTTACCACTGGCACCATCTCTTGCAGGAACTATTTTGGTTCTGATCATGCTGATATTGTGGCTAATGGTGTCTCTGCTTTCTGTGCAGGGTGCTCTACCTGGTGCTTATGTTTCCAAGAAGACAATTTGACCTTAATTAGGTTAAAATGCTTTTTGGCATGCAGGCAGTATTTGTTTGTTTAGGAAAGAAAAACACCTCTGTGTTCCTTAATAAGCCGAATAAGTTAGCCCTTTAATGTTTCCTTTCTCTCATTCTAAAGCAGTTTTTTCCATCCTTTAATTGCTTTTGTGATTTTTTTTTTTTCAGGTTATCTAGATTTAAAATCCTAATATTAGACATGCATACACTACTACTGCGTTAGTTTCACAAATTTCTTACGCACTGATTAAGTCTGATCATATCCTCTTTTTATACATATTTTTAAAAATACATCTTTTTGCTGCAGTTCTAGGTACACTGGTTTGCCTTATCCTGAATCAAAAAAATCACTGCTTTCCAGGGCATGGGGGCTTATACTTAAAATGCATTCTTTACATTCTTTGCTAGTTGTTTATTTTTCATCACTCGTTGTTGTCACTTCGTTATTTCTCTGAGAGTCTGCTTCAATCGTTGCATTTTATAACAAATTACTGATGACAAAGCAGATAGCATAGCCTATATCTGGGAGTTTAATTATGATTTAATCCTACAAAATTGGGCTAAAGGTGTTGCTCTTGATGATGACAACTCTGATATGACATCCGTCGGTTCTGAATTCATTCCATGCTTCTATTGCCCAGTGTTGGTTTGTTCTCATGGTCAATATAATCAAGGTCTATTCCTACAAAGAACCATTGCATATAAGTAGTTGACTTCATCAAAAAGGTCTGTAATTTTATAAAAAAAAAAACCCTTGAAATCAGTTTATAATATAATTATCCAATTAGGGATTATCTATAGAAAAACTTCTGCAAGCCATGTCGGGACTTTGTATGAGGCAGATGCCATTTATGAAATGCAGCTCAGAGGAACATAAGACTGGGTGGGGTTTGTCTGCTTTTTATTTTGTTTTCATCTGTATTGGTTTTTAAAAAAACCCAACATAACTTTAAAGAAAGGAAATACAATTCAGCTGCTGTTGGGATTTCATTTCATGCTCTTGCTGGTCTTTTGCTCTTATCTTCAGTGTACGCTGAACCATTGATTTTTCCAAAACTTGAAGTTCACAGAAGGTGAACTACAATCTTATTTCCATAAAAGTATGTACAAAACAAAATTGAAATCCACATACATATCTTTGCTAGGAATGCTTGGGCACTCATCCATTCAGTGAAGGAGCTTTACCCTGCGAGCTGTCTCACAAAACCCCCGCATCTCCTGTGTGTAGGGCTTCAAGAGATCCCTTCACAGTCAATATTCAGTTACAAGTTTCACATACCAGAATTTGGCAAATGGTTTCAGCTAATGAGTAAATGAGAGAAAATCGTGATCTGCTTGTTTATATTGTGAAAGGAGAAAAATCGGCTCAATTTGCTCAATAAATTATTCATTGAAAGTTACTCTTTCATCACTAACAAAAACGCTGTCTTCAAACGTTTCCTCTATTTGGTGTTTCATATGCAGGAGAAAACTGATTTTACAATCTCTGTCAGTCCTTCAGCTGTTCTAGAGAAAGACGCTAAAGAAAAGTCCTTATTCTAGGAGGAAAAGTAAGCCTTTATTCTTCCATCCCCACAAATAAAGAAAAAATATTCCAAATGTAATATACAACAGATTTTTTGGGGAAAAAAAATAACCCAGTGAAGAATGTGTCAATACCAAGGGGTGTTCATTTAGCACAATATATCTGCTATGTTCATGTGACTTTCTTAAATTTGGACTTCAAATGCTCTACAAATGTCTACAAGACTAGAAACCAGGAAAGTATTCGATAGCGTACAGAAAATGCTGAGGTGAGCGTGTTACCTCTTCCTGGTGTTTTAGCTTATTTATTCTCATTTAGTAACTCCTTGAAAATACAGTCAGCGCTAGAGAAAAGATTTTGGAGTGGTTAACGTGTCTTCCTTACTGTCAGAATTTTCCCAACGTGGCTTTGAACAGTGCTAGAAGAAAAGCAGCAGGGAGAATTAGCAATTAAAGGACTGTCACTGTCATCACAGCCAGTTGAACGTGGGGAGCAGCGTGATGGTAAGGGTGATTTAACCTCCGTCAGAAGAGAACTTCCAGGCTGGTGAAGTCTGGAACTTCTCCAAAGGGATGAAATACGATGGGAGAAGTAGTTGGCAGGAGCTGGTACACATAACGTATGCCACAGCCTCATGGTGACTGACTAAGCTGAGAAAGAAAAAAAAAATAAATAAATGACAAATAGAATAAAATAGGGAGAAATAAACTCACATTTGGAGTAGTTTACACGTATAAGTGTGGAGACTGAACTGTTAGAGAAAGTTCAGTGTTCAGTTCTGGGCCCCTCTGTACAAGAGGGACACTGAGGTGCTGGAGCGGGTCCAGAGGAGAGCGACCGAGCTGGTGAGGGGTCTGGAGACCAAGTCGTGTGAGGAGAGGCTGAGGGAGCTGGGCATGGTTAGTTTGGAGAAGAGGAGGCTGCGGGGAGACCTCATGGCCCTCTACAACTCCCTGAAAGGAGGGTGTAGAGAGGAGGGTGTTGGCCTCTTCTCCCAGGGGAATAATGACAGGACCAGAGGAAATGGCCTGAAGCTGCGGCAGGGGAGGTTTAGATTGGATATTGGGAAGAATTATTTTACTGCAAGAGTGGTCAGGCCATGGAACAGCCTGCCCAGGGAGGTGGTTGAGTCACCATCCCTAGAGGTGTTTAAGAGGCGTCTGGATTTGGCACTTCGGGGCGTGCTCTAGGGACAGAGATTGTAGGGGGTGGTTTGTTTCTTTTTGTTTGTTTGTTTGTTTTTTGGGTTTGTTTTTTTTTTTTTTTTTTGTGGATGGTTGGACTCAATGATCTCAAAGGTCCCTTCCAACCATGAAGATTCTGTGATTCTGTGATTCTGTGAAAGTTCGTAGGATAGACAAGAAGTCCAGGAAAACAGAAAATGTTTACATATTTCCTTCTATGCATTCAGAAATGCTAGAACATTTTCTTAAAAAAAACCCAGAATTTACACCAAAACATTTTCAAGAATCTTTGTGTAACTAGTGCCTGAACTGCAGAGCTTTGCTATGTGCAAGTAGAGAAATGATGAATATTGCATGGTTGAATTTCCTCGATACCAAATAGCCCGTATGTTTTCACACTGTCGTTATGAAGCTTCCTGTGTCCATTTTGTTATGTCAAATTACTAATAAATCAGTGACAATTTTATGTGTATCACAATAAAAAGGGACATTTATATCTTTAAAATATACCACATTTCTAATTAAGATGATGTTTAAATAAGGCAATACAATGTATTAATGCATATATTAAGTCTAACTTGCTCTAATAAAATATCCAAGAAATTCACCAGTGGGTTCAACATTTGAGTCGGCCAATGATAACCGTTACCACCACCTGTTTTGCTAAGTCAAGACAGTTATGTCATACTATCTACTTGCTGACATAGATAAATACAAGAATTCCCAAACAACACAAAAAAAGTGGATTACTTTGGTGAACGTGGTATTCATAGGGGTTTTTTTTTTACATTTTGGACATATGGTGGTCCATTAAAATCTTGACACTATCAGGGAGCTAAAGACTTCTCAAGGTATGGAAGTCATTGGAAAATTAAAAATGTCTTCAGTTTTTCCTCATTCCTTCCCGTTAACTGCTTAGAAAAATCATACTTACTGAGAGCCCTGTCAGTTCTTATTTCGACCCGAAAAATAGTAAAATAAATTCATTTTCATAGCGGGACAGTTACTTGAATTAATCAGGTCTCAAGTTCCATATGATTTAAATATTAGTTTTGATATGAAATAGTCTGAGAGACAGCTAAGGGGTATAAATGGTAGAGAATCGGAAGCAAAGCCATTGCTTTCTTGTGTACAGCACTTAATGTTATTCCTTATAGAAAAGTTTTAAGCTCCTTAAAAACAGAAGTAAAAATGCTTTCATCACGTTAACTTTCATGCATTTATTCTTTTTCATAAGAAGAGAAAAGATTGACTGATAGGTGCATCCTTTTATGCATTATTTTTAAGTCCGAAGGTCAAAGTCAAGCAGTTAGGCTGAAA
Organism: Alca torda; assembly: GCA_008658365.1. Lineage (NCBI taxonomy): Eukaryota > Metazoa > Chordata > Aves > Charadriiformes > Alcidae > Alca > Alca torda. The sequence goes on along the minus strand of CM018079.1, from coordinate 78,379,047 downwards.
TAAAAAGTGGAAAGTTAACTAGTAATAACTCTCAGGAACCAATCTATTATAATAGAACAAGATGGGAGTGGTTATGAGATACTGAAGGCAGTAACTGAACGGCTTCATCTGAAGACTCATGAAACTGTATTTACAGTGTCAGAACCTGCAAATTTAGGGGATGTTCCTTCTCCACAGAAGGAGAGTATCATGATGCTGATTCCGAGATTATGTGTCTTTCCAAAATTGTCGTAGGACATAAATCATACTTGAATGTGACTTAGTGAGAGAAGAAGAGCTCATTATTCCAACTGATCACCCGTCCCTGCCAACCAGTGCCTGACGGTACCCAGTACTGAAAGGGAGTCATTTCCTTAGGGCGGCTTCTCCTCTTTCCTTCTGTCATCTATGTAGATATTGTTATATTAAAGCTTTATTAATTTGAGATTTACTTGAAAAGAGAAGCTAAAATTAAGCTCATGAAAAGTTCGTAACTAGTGCTTTCTGGTATAGTTTTTTGTAATATCAGATAAAAATTTGGCGTAATCATTCATATAAAATGTGCATCAATCTATCCTCTCATTGAATATTTGGGAAACTTTTTTTTTTTTTTTTGCTAAATATCTATAAAACCTTAGATTACTGTTTTGAAATGTAACAAATTGAGTTGATTTTGATGACTAAATAATGATTTAGTCATAATGTTCTGCAGTTTTTTGAAAGATAGGAAAGACTAGGAAGACGGTAGCTACATGTCAAATAAAAGTCTTTATTTGGATTAGCTTTTTAAATCGAGCATATATATGGAATAATTAAATATTTAAGAGTGTCCAGCTTTGTAGGTGTTCAAAACACAACCGCACGGAGCCCTGAGCATCCTGCTTTAGCTGGCCCTTCTCTGAGCAGGGAGGTCGGGGGAGGCAATCTCCACATTCCGCCCTTCCACTCTCAAGGATTCTGCGATTCTCTGATTTTATCTTTCAATTTGATACTCAAAATGGTTGATTTTACAGATTTAACTAAATTTTTACACCTTTTTCAAATATATTTTTGTTTCCACAATAACATAACTTTTCTAAAAAGCAAAAAAAAAAAAAAAGCTGTAAATCACTTCCCCCCCGCCCCCTCCAGAAATGTGGTGACAGCGAGGTTGAGGACTATGTTAAAGAAAAGCCATTTCCCAGATTTAGAACCAAAGCAATAAACTGGTAATAATTAATTTGGTAATAATTAATGTGGTAATACAAACTTACACAAAATACATGCTTACAATATCCTGAGCGACGTAAAAAAGTCTGCTTTTAATAACTATATTTTTGCTTAAAGTGTAAAATATTAGGATTACTCTTGGTTATTACAGATTAAAAAGAAATATTTTGCACAGCTCTGATTTCCCGCAATTTCCACTGATCATGTCAAATATTTGCTATTGCCGCACTTCTAGAATTTCTTTCGGAATAACACTATAAATGCAAATCATATTAACATATAATATTAAATGACTATTAGTCTATAGTCACAGGAAAGCAATGGTCCTGTGCTGTGTGATAAAGTGTGTAACTACAAGTAGTTTCCATCAGGGGAAAGCAACTGGGGAAAAGTACATTAGGAGCCTGAATAAAAAAGCTGTTTGCAATCAGTTACAGCTGAGCGCAACAAAAATGACTTTCTAGGGATCAAAGGAAATTAATGATTGACCAGTGCAACCAGAACATCCCACAGCATGTTAAATATTTAATACCATGCTACTTCTGCCCAAAACAATCTGAGGTTTGGCATATATCCACTAAAATAGCTCATCGCCAATTAATTTGACATGTCATTTTGCATAAAATTAGTAATTAATACCAGTCACCGTGCACGATAGTGAACTTTTTCCAGTTAAAGATTCGATCTCGGTCGTTTCGAAAGCTTGATGAAATGGTCATTTTTTATTATTCTTAGAAGAGAACTTGCGCATTGAAAAAGGTATTGCAGTCAGAAGGAAGGATATATCAAAGTTTATAGACCAAATTTATTGGAGGTTGTTCAAGGTCAATGAATTTTTTTCCCTCCACTTGCTTGAAATTATGAGTAATAGAATATGAATAGCTGGTACTCCAGCTGAAATGAACTACAGTGATGTGTAACACTATATTTAGCTGTCTTTTAAACTGTTGCAGTCTCATTTAACGGGCTCCAAATTGGACCTGCGTTCTCCACCACCATTTTAGAGGCAACACTTACCCTGAGGTTTTGCAAATTGATTTGAAGCATCTCCAGTAATTATTACTCAAGTGTGCGGAAATAATGCAATCTTTGAAGAAGCATTTAGGGTAACCATTGCAAACAGTGGTTTTGAATAATAATAATAAAAAAAAAAAAAAATCAAGTGAAACTTTGCATTTTCTTTGTGAAAAAAAAGTATTGTTATGTGAAAAAGTGATTTTTTGGGTCATTTTCCTAATCTGTCTGTCCCCCCAAAGTGGAGTTTGTAACTGTATTAAAATACAATTTATTCTGGGCAATTGTGCAATCCCAAACCCCGGGCGCTGAAATCCTATAGTTAAAAACCTAGTGAGCCATTGAAAGGTAACGCGACTCGGCGAAGGTCTGCGATGAGCAGGAACAGCCCTGTTGTAGCAGAGAAGGCAGAGACTGGAAGATGACTACTAATTAAATTAATAGCAGTGAGCCCAGGGCCGTGTTTCTTCATATTCTGTTTCTCATATTGCCTCTCTTTTTTTTTTTTCCATGATACTCTTTTCATCTTTCTTATTCCTAATTAACACTTGTTAACGCTTTGTTTTTGGTTTTTTTTTTTTTTGGCTTTTGCTTTTTGAATTCTTTCATATGGTTTTCTTTCCATTCTTCTTCATATGTGTGATTTCCCTGTTGGCTTATCTCTCCATTCATTTTTTCCAGCCCTTTCTTCTGTTACCTTCCTCCCGTCGCCGTTACCTTCTCCTTTTGCTTTCCGCTTCCTTTCATTCGTTGTGCCATGTCTCTAACTTCTCCTTGCTTCATTATGTGGGTTTTTTTGTCAAAAAAGACTCCTCCAGCCCTTCCGATGGTGCTTCCTCGTTTCCATGTGAATCATTTCAGTAGTGTTATTCAAAGGAATGGGTTTTTTTTGCTACTCTACCAAAATTTTTCATATCCTTTTCAAAACTGTGTAGTTCAGTCTGCTTTAAGCCCATATTTTAGGATTGTAGCTGGATTAAAGCGTCATGACAGCAGCTTAAATGATGACAATAGTGCCATATAAAGTGTGAATGTTATAACATAGGTCGGGTCTAAATCTCTTGGCATGAGTTAGGATCTTTTTAGTAACTAGTAATCCCCAAGTGCATTCACCTGGACTGAGTTTTCCTCCTTAGAGGGGAGGATGCAATGTAGTATAGTGATACGCAACAGTTTTACCAACTTAAACATATGCTAGCGTGCAATCCCCCAATCTAAATGATTTATTAGAGGTGGAATTGCTTTTTCTTCCCTGTTACCCCTTTAAGACAGGCAATGCAGGCCGATATGTCGGAAAACTGGGACTTCTCACGCAGAATGAGCTTCCAGGGCAAGGTTATCCACAGTCTGAGCACGCGGCATCAGGCTGCCTTTGGACCACTTTTGGAAAAAAGACTAAGCCGTCTCAGGCTTCGAGGGCTCCCCCCCTTAGCATCAAGGGAAATATTGGCATGAGTATTGGTAGGTCTCGACTTCTATAAATAGTGACTGTCGCAGGAACTTTTTTTCCCGAGAAATCGGCATGTAAATGCTGTTCTGGGTGCTGGATTTGATTTTCACGGTGGGCGAAGGGGATACCCTGGTTTTAGTGCTATGGGGTAACAAATTCTGTCAGAGCTTTGGTTTTAAGCAGAAACATTTTTAAGGGAAAGTAAACTGTGATGCTCTAGGCTTTCATATCAAAATTTGGACAGCAAGCAATAGAGGGAACATTTATTATTTCTTCCTTTACACTGTTGTCAGAATGTTTTGCACAGGAATATGATATTGTGAAGTGCAATGTTACACACTGAGGGACTAAGGAATTTCTGTTAGAACTTGTTATGAGCCTTATCTTTTGGGAATATAAAAGAAGAAAAGCAAGAAGACCCGTCTTCATGAGTCAGAGGATATCAATGAACAGCCATGAAAAAAAAAAGAAATGCAATCACTGCATGAACTGAGAAAGTATTTCCACTAGCAACAGAGAGAAAACAAATTTGTGCATTGAGGAAGAATATTTAAAAAAAAAATAAAATGTAAATGATTTTCAGTTGGAAATCAGAAGGAAGTTTCAAATCTCTGAGGAGAGGGTTTAGAATTGCTTTCCATGAAGGTGTAGGGTAGCTCGAAATAAAGAAATAAACTGTGATTGCTTGTTATCACAGGCAAGAAGCTGCTGATCTCCTCAGTGCTTTCTGTGGATCTAATGTAGATGTGGCCACTTAAGAAGAATTATTCATGTTTCTGTGTTCGTTTTTCCCTGCTATTCACATTTTAGCTCACTTCTTACAGTTCGCTTTTGGAGAAGGTCTCAGCTCTCTCCATTTCCTTGAAGTCCCTGATACCCTGATATAAAATCAATGGACATATATTCCCTCTAAACTTAATAACACTCTTTACCACTTGGATGAGGTTAGTATGAAGCAGTTTATTGTGTCTTGCTGCATCACTGAATGGTTTGCAACGTTGCCTCCTAGTTCCTGATAGTGCAGGGAAATAAAAAGCCAAATTCTCATACCTCTATAATCTAGAGTTCACTCTACCACAGCTTGAATTGCCAGGACATGTATTTTCCTTGCAAAAGGGACACTTTATTTTTTGAACTTTAGGTGATTAATTATATCATAGTACATTAAGAGAGTGCTTTATTCCTGACTAAGCTACATTTTCACTGAGGCTTCATGATATATAGAAAAGCTTTTCTTGACATAAAGCATGATTTAGATACCATGACAATGTAACTGTTGGGGGAAAAAATGCTTTGCGTAGGCTAAAAGTGAGCTTGCAAAAATTCATCAAGAAAGAAACTTTTAAGTCAACTTTCCAAGTGAATCTGTGCAGTTATGGATTTGTGATGAGTTTACAGAATACTTTGCATCTTCGGATTAACTTAAATACCAGTACTAGCACTAAATGAGGTTTTTTATCAGAAGGAATAAACTGAATCAGATCTACTAAGATAGATGCAACACACACTTGTTAATGAAAAGATATGAAAAAAATGACCATCTAAACTATTCAAACACAAGTGGCTTTATAAAATCATAGACTCATGGAATCATTTAGGTTGGAAAAGACCATTAAGATCATTGAGTCCAACTGTAAACCTAACACTGCCAAACCCACCACTACACCGTATCTCTAAGTGCCATGTCTACACGTCTTTTAAATACCTCCAGGGATGGCAACTCTACAACATCCCTGGGCAGCCTCTTCCAATGCTCGACAACCCTTTTGGTGAAGAAGTTTTTCCTAATATCCAATCTAAACCTCCCCTGCTGCAACTTGAGGCCATTTCCTCTTGTCCTATCTCCTGTTACCCGGTAGAAGAGCCCGACCCGCCCTGGCTACACTCTCCTTTCAGGGAGCTGTAGAGAGTGAGAAGGTCTCCCCTCAGCCTCCTTTTCTCCAGGCTGAACACCCACAGCTCCCTCAGCCGCTCCTCACAGGACTTGTGCTCCAGACCCCTCACCAGCTCCGTTGCCCTTCTCTGGACACGCTCCAGCACCTCAGTGTCAGCCAGCAGTTGACCAACACCCTTTTCCACCAGGCAGCTCTGCAGCCACTCTGCCCCAAGCCTGTAGCGCTGCATGGGGTTGGTGTGATCCAAGTGCAGGACCCAGCACTTGGCCTTGTTGAACCTCACACCATTGGCCTCGGCCCATCGATCCAGCTTGTCCAGAAGCCTCTCTAGAGCCTTCCTACCCTCAAGCAGGTCAGCTCTCCTGCTTAAATTGCTGTCGTCTGCAAACTTACTGAGGGTGCACTCAATCCCCTTGTCCAAGTCACTGATAAAGTTATTAAAGAGAGCTGGCCCCTTGGGGAACACCACAGTGATCCACCAACTGGATTTACCTCCATTCACCACCACTCTTTGGGCCCAGGCCTCTAGACAGATTTTGCCCAGCGAAGCGTATGTCTGTCCAAGCCATGGGCAGCCAGTTTCTCCAGGAGGATGCTGTGGGAAATGGTGTCGAAGGCTTTACTAAATTCCAGGTAAACAGCATCCGTAGCCTTTCCCTCATCCAACAACATCCACAGCCTTTCCCTCATCCACCAAGTGGGTCACTTTGTCCTAGAAGGAGATCAGGTTTGTCAAGCAGGACCTTCCTTTCATGAACCCATGCTGACTGGGCCTCATCACCTGGTTGTCCTTCATGTGCCACATGATGGCACTCAGGATGGCCTGTTCCATAACCTTTCCTGGCACCAAGGTCAGACTGACAGGCCTGTAGTTCCCTGGATCCTCCTTCTGGCCCTTCTTGAGAATGGGTATTTAAATAGGTGGATTAGTGAAGAAAAAAAGAACCTTTGGTAGAAAAAGAGCATTTGTTTTCCCAAATGTGTAAGTAAAAATTTCCAAATAAAATATTTATAAACAAACATCTCATCCCCAAAGGTTATCAGCCTTCACAAAAGATTAGGCATTTAAAGCATAATTCGACTGAACTGGAGAAACAATTCTATATTCCGTAGCAATCATTAGAGGCATTTTTTTTTGAACTTTATGAGTTGTGGAGTGCTTGATAGGAACAACTCAGGATTAGAGCAGCTCTCATGGGTATGACTCTTATATTTACTACTTTGCCATTCATTTTGTTATTGACATACTAGGCCCTGTTGCTATAGAACTTTTGTGGCATTGTCTCGATTTTGGAGTAAATTATTTGGTGTCTGTTTACTTGGAGTCTAAGAGGGCAGTTTAAAAACACATCTGCATTTTCAGATACCAAAATACAATTTAAAAGTATAAATTAAGACTCTGATTTTCAAATGCTTTTTTGTACTCTAAATTTGTTTGGTTTTGGTTTTGGTTTTGGTTTTGGTTTTGGTTTTTCTTAAAGAGAATAGTTCTCTTAGAAAAGAAGTAGAATGTGGCCACTCAGAAGGAGCTCTGTCTTTCACAGCTGTACAAACAATTGAAATTAGAACTAGGAAGTTGTTAGAGGAAATTAACTCCACTTCAGTACTAAAAGGCTCTCTGTCTGGCATGTACCTGTCCTGTAGTGTAATACTGAAATGTGTAAGTACACAAAGTCTCCAAGATCTAGAAAAATTACCTATAATTAGATAAGTAGATTTTCTTCTAACATCTATTTCCTGTTCTCCTCAAAAAATGCGTCCAGTGTTTTTAAAATGGCTCTTTGCTCAACGTGTTTCTTCCTTTTCTTAGCTTTCCACATATTCTATATCAAACATACTCACATGCTTCATTTAGACTGCAGAATAATTTTGAAGCAACTATTAGCATAGGTGAAGAGAGAAAACATGCCGTATTTCCTAGTTCATATTTATGAGGTGGATCGTTCTCTTTGGTTTCTATCGTATTACCAGTCTCAACCATTAAGAACCCATGATTCCCCCGAAAGTAATGACATTATATGAAAACAACAAACTTGTATTAGGAGGAGTGTTTATTTTCTTTTCCTTCCTGCTTCTGAGTCCCTGGAGTATATTCAGTTCATATTTTCAATCTTTTTCTTCACAAGCACAAGCGGCTTTATTTGTTTATATTTTTACAAAACAGAAGGTGACAGCTAGATCAAGGAGAGGTATTTGTGAGAAAGCAAGGCTTTATTAGTCTTCTGGTAAAATACGAAAGTTTACTGCACAGTGTTATAGCTTGCCATAATCAAGTAGCAAACAAAGAAGAATCTCTGAAAAATATCACGGAAATGTATTGTTTTGGCCTTCGATAGCAATTGTAATAAAAGGTTTGGAGGACTTTGCCTATGGCAGTGGAAGTCATAGATGACAAAACATTTCTGACCTCACTGCATCTGCTGCTTCCACCAAGAAACTGGTGTTCGGAAGAATTAAGTGTTAGTGAAAACCTACCTTTGCTCCTAATTTTACTAATGCTTTCAAAAATATTTTATTCTGTTAAATTTTGAGTGTAAGATAATTTATGGTCACTTATTTAGTTTCTGTCTCCGTGTGTAGCCAACATACGGCCTTCCCGAATGGGCAATATGAAACCTGGAACGCACAAAACCGTCATACACAGGAGTATGTTACTTACGGTGTTTCGTAACAGAAGAACATTAATGGATTGACTCAGACTATACTCACAGATACCGAAAGTTTCACTCATGACTACTCTTCATCAAAGCGATAAGGATCAATTTGCAAGCTTTTATTTCAGGAAGGAAGTCACATTGAAATGAAGGCACCAAAGCATAAAATAGGATTAATCAATACAGGCTCAACATAGAGGTCAAAAAGCAAATAAAACCATGCGTGGTACTTGTCTGCGGTGACAGCAATAGAGAAATTACAATGGAAGCATAATATAGGCATTACCAAGATGTTTAAATGTTGCATATCTATGGTTATACATATCTTTAAAGGTGTAGATCTATACTTATACGGATCTTTAAGTTTTCTGAAAAGTCTGGCCCATCTAAGGGCCATTTTACAACCAAGCCTGTACAGGGGAAGAAAGGGAATATCTTGTCCTTAATAATCCTCAGCGCTGACGCTTCCACTAGAAGAAGTGCTGTGATTGCACGAAACAGTCTCTGAGGCACTTACAGATCTTCTCCAGCGGCCTTGTGGAGAAGGTAGATGCTTCGCCTCCCCAGATGTGTCTAATAACACAGTTTAAAAGCACGGTTTCCAAGACAACTGTCTTGGAAAGTGCGTTGTGCTGAACATTTTTACCTGAAACTAAGATGGAGAGCTAAAGGGCGATGATAACTTTGGCATCATTCTTTCACCTCTGCTTGGAGAACAGGCCAGCACTAGCGTTGTCCTTTGCTTGTCTTTACTCCAGGGCAGTGTTTGCAGGTTAAAGCAGTATTAACTAGTCCAAAAAACTAATTTCCTTTTCTTATGGAAGGAAAACACAGAACAGATGCCTGATAATTTTCATTTTTTTTGGTATATACAGTGTTCCAAGTGGAACTAAAAATGGGGAAAAATGAGACGATAGATAACTACAGCTGAACAGAAGTAAGGATCTCGCAGAGCTCAGCGGGCACACTAAGATAAGGATTCCTGCCTCATTTCTATAATTTAGTTTTGAAACCTTCCCTCACCTGAGAGGCAGCAGTTTCCTCTCATAATTGCAAGATTTCACTTATAAACTCAGCGATATCTTGCTGCTATGACAGGGAAGACCTCTCAGCTTCCACATCATGCTGAGTTGTGGGAGTTGGACGACCCTGGGAGATCAATCTTTCCTGGATGGCATGACCTCCGGGCTCCCCGTGAGCTCAGAACTTAGGCGGATCTTGCATTCTGCAATATTTTTCACTGGCAGTGGCAGCTGGAGCACAGGTCAAGGAGGACGGTTTCTTCCTCTTTTGTTCTTTTTCTTCTTGGTCCCTGTCTGCTATGTTAGCAAGAAGCAGACAGCTAATTTGAAGTAGCTTTCCTTTACTTCTGCAATAAGCTTCAAAGCACTACAGGCTTGGGGCAGAGTGGCTGGAGAGCTGCACGGCAGAAGAGGACCTGAGGGTGTTGGTCAACTGCTGACTGACTATGAGCCAGCAGTGTGCCCAGGTGGTCAAGAAGGCCGACAGCATCCTGGCCTGTGTCAGCAATAGTGTGGCCAGCAGGACCAGGGCAGTGATGGTCCCCCTGTACTCAGCACTGGTGAGGCCCCACCTCGAGGGCTGTGTCCAGTTTTGGGCCCCTCACCACAAAAAAGACATTGAGGTGCTGGAGCATGTCCAGAGAAGGGCAACGGAGCTGGTGAGGGGTCTGGAGCACAAGTCTTGTGAGGAGCGGCTGAGGGAGCTGGGGGTGTTCAGCCTGGAGAAAAGGAGGCTGAGAGGAGACCTTCTCCCTCTCTACAGCTCCCTGAAAGGAGGGGGTAGCCAGGGCGGGTCGGTCTCTTCTCCCAGGGAACAAGAGCTAGGACAAGAGGAAATGGCCTCAAGTTGTGCGAAGGGAGGTTCAGGATGGATATTAGGAAAAATTTCTTCCCTGAAAGGGTTGTCAAGCATTGGAAGAGGCTGCTCAGGGCAGTGGTGGAGTTGCCATCCCTGGAGGGATTTAAAAGCTGGGTAGACGTGGTGCTGAGGGACATGGGGTAGTAGTAACTTGGCAGTGTTAGGGTAATGGTTGGACTTAATGATCTTAAAGGTCTCTTCCAACCTGTGGAACCTATGATTCTATGAAGCCATCCATGGTGCTTATAGCGGTTTAGTGAAAGCAGAAGTGGGGGAGCACAGAGGGAGATAGCACCTCTGTTTTCAATGGAAGCAGTGTTTGTAGAAAGTAGTGATAGGGTACAAAATAAGCAAGTCATTTCCCAATTTTAATAGTAGATATATGTGTAATAAAACTCTCATTTTCCTGAGAATGTCAGCCATCCAAGACTTAGATATGAATTATGGTGTTGTGGTCTGTAGGCTAAATTTTGTATAAAAATGAATGTAAATGTTTAAGAGACTGTTCATGGGATCTTGATAATACCAAATTTGTTAACAATCCCATTCTGTGTTTTGTTCGACTACAAACCTTCCTTAAGGACTCCATGAGGATTGTCTGTCTTGCATTAAGTTTTCAATATTTGATCAAGATATTGAATCAAAAAGTTCATTTCTGCAAGGTACTTCTCTTTAATTAGCAAAGTTCTTCAACGTGCTAGAACCGATGCCTGCATTTAGTGCTTTTGGCTTTAATGGATGTGTTTCACTAACTTAAATCCAATATACTATGGGCAGAGAGCAATGAAGGGACACGTTGCAAACATACCTTATGTCTAATTGAAGACTCATTAACAGTGTTACAGTGTAATGAAAACCTCACAGCGTAAGCAAAATTCAAACCCAGATGTGTGTAGACCTAGATTCTCAGCTGGAACGCGTCTCTCTAACTCTATTGAATTCAAAATACTTTTATAAGACAAATTAGTAAAAGATGTTCGATAAATTGATGGGCAAATAGCTATTGTCCAGGTTTTATTCCGAAATTACACTGTTTTTCTTTGAAGTTTTGTAGGTTATTATTTCAGTAAGTACATATGACATCACTGGAAGTTAAATTCCTTTTTCTGTTTATTTACTCTTTTTTGGAGTCGGGCACCCTCATTGAGAAATCACCAGTAAGTGAGCATTCTGTGTGCATTCTGAGTTCTTGTCTAGGATTTTTGACTACTCAATTTTATTCCCTGGTTTAGATAAATGAATTAAAGTGTTTTGATAGGGTTCTCTAATAGTGAAAGAACTAAAAACATGCTTAACTTGTTTTCCTTTTTGGCTTTGCTGTGCTTGAAATTAGGCATTTTTGGTATATACCCATCTTAATGGTTTCATGCAGAGTTTCTTGCATCAAAAGTAGGTTGTTGAATGAAAAGGAGAAGATTTGGTAGCACTTTAGCTACCACCACACTGCGCTGTCCTTAAAGGCGTCTAGAAAAGCCTCCCCCTTCTGTGTGCCACAATCAAGAAAGCCCTTCAGCTGCCTACGAGGAACTTGAATTTCTTATCTGTTCTTATCAACACTTATCAATACTTACAGGGTAGGTGTCAGGAGGATGGGGCCAGGCTCTTCTCAGTGGTGCCCGGGGACGGGACAAGGGGTAACGGGCACAAACTTGAGCATGGGAAGTTCCATCTCAACACGAGGAGGAACTTCTTTACCCTGAGGGTGGCAGAGCCCTGGCACAGGCTGCCCAGAGAGGTGGTGGAGTCTCCGTCTCTGGAGACATTCCAAACCCACCTGGACGCGTTCCTGTGCCACCTGCTCTGGGTGACCCTGCTGTGGCAGGGGGTGGGACTAGATGATCTCCAGAGGTCCCTTCCAACCCTATGATTCTATGATTCTATGATTCTTATAGGTTTACAATAAAAGCTCTTTATTGTAAAGAGCTTTTCGGTGTTTGCTTAATATAAATTGCCTCAAATTTTTTTTGGAACTAAGGCTGTAAAAGCTTTTGGATTGTGCTTTTAGAGAGTCACGAGAGGTCTGGCTGGAATCTCTAAGTAGCAGGAGCAGAGAATGGAAGGGGATGTGGGCAAGAGCACGAGCAAAGCAGACTGTGGGTACATTTCAAGAATAAAACTGTAAGGAAGTTTTTACGTGGGGATATTGACTGCAGGTAAAAGCCTGTCCAAAGGCTCCTGAAAGGATATTGGCAATTTATTTGGAAGAAAGAAATCTGGCTTTTATTTACAAGTCATTTTAATTTGTATATGCTTCCTAAAGGAAACAAAAAATGAAAATATTCCTTCAAAATAATAATTTGTTAATTAAAACTCATCTTTTATCTTGAAACGAAAAACACACATTGCATGCTTGAGTTTCCCAGCATGTGTTTCCTCTTTTTCATAGTTTCCTTAAAGTATATTTTCCTTTTCTCATCCATTTTGTACAATATCAGAATTACCTAACTTGACTGAAGGAACTGCACAGAATATCTAAATTGCTGTTTAGGAAATATCCTTCAAAAAGTTTAGGTGGGTACTTTTTTTTTTAACTTATCTGTTGCTGAACAAGTCTGCTTTCAACTGAAATCAATACATGCATGTGACACTTCTTTAAATGATTAAGATTTTCAAACACAATTAGAAATTCCATATTTGGTTATTATTAAACAAGCTCCCAATTACTTGCTGTTTGTGAAATTGGATTATTTTATTTCCCTTCTCAAACGTACAGTGTTGTAATACAGAAGTACGAGTTTGTAACTAACATCATCTGAAATTTTGGATTGCTTTATGCCCTTAATAAGGTACTTTTAAAAATTATCTTTGTCTCTTGTCTGTAAGTTCAAAGTGTTTTCAAGTCCATTGCACTTCTGTGAGCTTTTTTTTTTTTTTTTATGGCTATATGCTCAATATTTTTAGAAGTTCTAGTTTTTTTGTTCTGGGGATTTATGATTCATACTTCTTTTGTCATGTTGTATTTTACTACGTGCTTCACAGGAACTGGCATAAATAACGGGGCTACAACCTGAAGTCTTGGCAGAGAGTGTTTGTTGAAATTCCCTGTTTTCTCCACTGCAGACATCGGTCTTAATTTTTTATTTATTTATTTATTTAAAAATCTCTTTTAGGACTAAAACTATCAGTTTTCCAAAGTTAGTTCATAGATGACAGAAATATAAGGAAATTGTTTAATTACATCTGAAGGTTTTGGGGTATAGCACTCAGTGACGTAAACAAACTTCTGTTTGTCATGGAGGACTTTTCATAGTTGCTCTGTAACTTGTCTGTATTTGTACTTTCAATGAAAATCCACTTTTCAGCTCCAAGAAGAGTGTACTGATGCAGATGAGCTACTTTCTCCAGCAGGGCTTGTATCTATGTATCAGTAAATAGTCAAAATTGTATATATCTGAACAGCTTATAGCATCCTATGTTGAATTCACTATTGACAGCAAATATAATTTACATCCTGATTTGGATTTTCTCTGTTTTCTGTGAAAGGTGTGAATTTCATTTCAGAAGGAAAAAAAAAAAAAAATAATCCATTGCTTAGCCAGGATATCGTGGGCTAAAACTCTGAATAAAACCTTGTGGAACCCCTCTGGCTTCAAACAATGGAGAATACTATTTGTGAAAGTTGTTAGAATTAGGCATTTGTATCTTAGGTATATGTCAGGCCTCCTATAGGCCTGTGACATTTAGAAGAAGTGTCTTGATGTAGGTTGTAATGACTGCTAAAATAAAACCCGCCAGTGATAAATGAACAGACTGCTACTGTGAAAGTGTTTAAAGGTTTAGGACTCCTACTGATAAAACCACCAGAGAGAGTTTGTAGAAAATTGCTCTCTTCTCACCTTTAATTGCATTATTTAAGTTGAACGTTTTCTCTGCTGAACGGAGCGCAAATAATAAAACCTTTTCATTTATTATGCAGAGTCCTTTGCAAACAAAGTATAGAGACTATAGGAGTTAGGCTTGCTTTATTGAATTAAATAACTGACCATCTGCAATGAAGTTCGTGGTGGAAAGGAAAATTGAAGTTTGACTAAACCAATGAAGTATTAGGACTTGATCAAATGGAGATGTTGCAGATATCTTCAGGGGGATGTTATTAACACATTCCTTGTAATGCAAAAATAAGCACTTCCAGTGGAGAAGCAAAAGTCTGTCTTACAGAATGAACCATCTAGAAATACTAGAAGATAGTTCTGCTGAGGAAAGGACCGAAATTCTGAAAGTCTTCTTTTCTACCTCATTAATATAACTTCCACGCCACCAACTTTTTTTAACAAAGATTGGCTTTTTGAATTATGGAAACCACTATTGACAAAAAAGATTGATTATGGAAGAATGTAAAATATTGTCAAGGAGAGCCACACAGCGAAAGAAAAAATATCATTCCTATATGCTTATAACCTTATTTATATCTATTATCTTATTGATAATAACAGACATCAACTGGTTTGTTTTTTTTTTTTTTTTTTAATTGGTTCCAATTACTTCAGAAAATTAAGATTCAATGACGGCCATTTTAAAGCTGGAAGAAACATACAAATTAGCTTGAATGTACATTGCATTTTTCAGATTTGCTCATACCTGAACCCCATTGCATTGAGAACACTTGGGCCCAGCAAAATGAAGTACAATAATAGGCCATGGGTGGAAGCATGAAATATATCTTATGTGTGCAAATGTAGAAGTTCCTCTGAGACAGGTCTATGAAAACTCTTGACACATGTAGGCAAATTAATGTTGTATATAATCCAGAACGTGGCTTACTTTTTCATTGGTTATGGCTATTTCAGTGGGGTTTTTTAGCTTTATTTAATGGCTATTCAAGCTTAAAGTAAAAAAAAAAAAAAAAAAAAAAAAAAAAAAAAAAAACCCCCACAAAAATACAGGGAAAAAAATTAGAAACATTTTATTTGTTGTGTTTTTTTAATTTTTTGTCAATACTGCTTTTTGAATCCTGCACGAGAAAATGATAGGAGAATACTTTGTGAGGAAACGGAATTTCTTATTGAACACAGAGGGGAGAAAATGATTGGAAATTGTAACAATATATAGAAAATTCTCCATAAATTGATTACTCGCACTTTTATGTGCCATGGCTTGCACAGCACAGATTCAGTTTCATTGATTTCTCTGTAATTGACATAAAATGGTACACTTATTCTTTCAAGTTATTGCTTCTCAACGTCACCATTTTTTTTCCATTATGTGACGTACAATCGGTTCCATTTCTTGACCAGATATTCTTTTTCTGATCATAAAAATAGCTAGAGATGATATTTTTGGAGCCAGATATGTTTCGCTATCTAGAGGAATGACAGTAGTGTGAAAGTAGAGAATGCTGCAGAATTAAATGTACTCAAAGAGAAATGTGGCATCAATCTTCTTATTATGAATAACACCAGAAAAGGGCAATAACCCTGAAATCAAAGGGTATTAACTCTGAAATGGGCCAGATCACATAGTTGTGAAGTGTAACAATTCTGTCTCCGATTTAGAAAATGGGTAAACATTGACATCCTTGTCATATACTTGTTCTCTTTAGTTGAGAACTCAGCGCCTCCTCTCTGCACCTTCGGCTAGCCAAGATCCAACGGTCCTAAAAATGCTTAAAGTTACTAGGTTTTCTCAGAATTAAAAGTGAACCGAATAGAAGAACGCTGCTTAATTTCACAACTTGTGAGAAATCTATCCTCTAACAGAGGATGTATGATTTTATTTGATTTTATTGTGCTATGTAATTTTGCGACCTGGTATATAAGTTCCCTGTATCAGTCAGCTTTATCTGTCCCAATATGTCTAAATTATGTTCCCTGTAAATTTGTCAGATCCAGGTAGAAAGGGAACTCTGTGATTTGGTAATAATTATAGAAAGGGATGAGCAGCGTAAGAGGATTTGAATTTTGATGGTTTTGAATAGTTTTTTGTTTCTTGGGACGTGCAAAGATTGATGTTTTACCTTCATTGAGCAAGGCGATGCTTTCTATGTGGCGGCCATCCCGTTCTAGCATGCTAACAGTTATCTTGCTACGTTTCCTCATTAGCCAACCAGGCACAACACTTGGGAGAGTCCAAAGTATTTCTTGTAACAGCAGGAGAATGTTATTTTAGTCTTTAGACTAGTTGAGGGTGGGTGTCCAAATGTGCTGGTGAACCCTAATAGGCTTTAATTGGATTTTAATGGGATATTTTAATCTTTTAATGAGTTAGTAATGCAACTGATACACTTGGTCTGTTTTTCCCCCCATGCAAAGATGGAATCACTGGTTATACGCTAGTAGTAATTTATGGAGTACCCGGAGCTACCAAGACCAGAGCCTCATTTTCCAGGCATTTCTTCTGTGTGTGTTTACAGAGTAAATATATATTTCTGTCATCGAAAGTTCCTGACAGAATGAACTATTTGGAACAGAGGTCCCAGATCTTTTCAGCAAGTAGTGTGTGATGTATGAGGAAAGTCATCTTTCAAATGCATACATGCTTTAAAAGAAACACCCATTTATTTTATTCAGCTGTCTTATTTTCAAAGAAGGCCATTTAAGCCAGTTATGGTACAACTAGAGGGTAAGCAATGCAAAGAGACTGCAAATCTTCTCTAGTCACACAGCTGTGGATTTCTCCTACTCGGAGAATATCTGGGCACTACAGAGATGGTACGCTTACCTCCATACAGCCTTTAACAACCTGCCCGTGTGTTCTGGGTGCAACGGAGCTGCAGCCCGGAGACACAGGGATGATGTAAGCAGCCCCTCAAAAAACATCAAAGTTTATGAACTTTTCACAGAATCAGAAAATTGTAGGGGTTGGAAGGGCCCTTCAGAGATCATCTAGTCTACCCCTCCTACCAAAGCAGGGTCACCTAGAGCAGGCTGGACAGGAACGCATCCAGACGGGTTTGGAATATCTCCAGAGAAGGAGACTCCACCACCTCTCCGGGCAGCCTGTGCCAGTGCTCTTGTAACCTCAACGGAAAGAAGTTTTTCCTCATGTTGAGATGGAACTTCCTGTGTTCCAGCTTGTGCCCGTTGCCCCTTGTCCTGTCACCAGGCACCACTGAGGAGAGTCTGACCCCATCCTGTTGACGTCCACCCTTTAGTTATTTATAAGCATTGATGAGTTCCCCCCTCAGTCTTCTCTTCTCCAGGCTGAACAGCCCCAGGCCTCTCAGCCTTTCCTCCAGTCCTGGAGCATCCTTGTAGCCCTCCACTGGACTCTCTCCAGCAGTTCCCTGTCCTTCTTGAACCAGGGAGCTCAGAACTGGACGCAGGACTCCAGCTGTGGCCTCACCTGGGCCGAGTAGAGCGGGAGGGTGACCTGCTTCGACCTGCTGGCCATGCTCCTTTTAATGCACCCCAGGAGACCATTGGACTTCTTGGCCACAAGGGGACATTGCTGCCTCATGGGCAACTTGTTGTCTGCCAGGACCCCCAGGTCTCTCTCTGCAGAGCTGCTCTCCAGTAGGTCAACCCCTAAGCTGGACTGGTGCATGGGGTTATTCCTCCCTACGTGCAGGACCCTACAGTTGCCCTTGTTGAATTTCATTAGGTTCCTAAACTTTTGTAACCTGTGTCACGCCTGCATAAGGTAACTGGTCACCAGGATCCCAGATTTGAAGCCACTAATACCTTAACACCCAAGAAGTCACTGATCACACATTGTTCCTACCTTTCCAGCACCTGTGGTTACTCTACCTTTCAGCATGACTTTTTGCGTCTCTTCCTAAGACGGTGAGTGCAGACAGCAAAACCTCCAGTCAGTGGGGGAAGGAAACTTAGCTCAGCTTTAAGTTGTTCTGCTCCTTTACGTTATGAAATTGTCTCTCATGAGGGAACCAGAAGGAATATAAGACCATTTTATGCATGCTGATGTTGTCACTTGCGGGGGCTCTAACAAATCGTCTGATTTCTATAACCGGGTATTTCTGTATGATTCAGTGTAATTGACAGTGCCAGAAACTAGCCCTAAGCAAATGAAATGCAACACAAAATCTGCTGTAAGCAAATTAATCACAGTCTAAGTGATAGAAAACTTACACTTCATTTCTTTCCAGGATACATTTGTAACAGAAAAATAATTCCCTTTTCTCTCAAAAGACTAGAAAGGCTGTCAGGCGCTCAGGGGCAATGGAAATAAGTAGTTTATGCCTCCCGTAAATAAAGATATGAAATGTTTGTATTTGCGAACAAAGGCCAGAGTAACCTCGTAAATTTGACATTCCGGGCTTTGACTCATGGGCTGAGACCACTGACAAATGGGTCACTGCCCCGGCTCTCTGCCCCCGCGCTTCTCATGCAGGCGCTTGCCTTAATAGTCTGCGCCATAATTTAAAGCTACCTCTCCAGTGCCATTTTTGTAGGCACCTGCTTAAAAGATTGTTCTGTTCTTATTGCCTGAAAGCCTGTCTGTTTAGTTAATTATCTGTGTTTCTCAAGAGTTTTATTAAGAATGAAGTATCTTGGACTTTATACAGCAGTGCCCCTGGCCTTGCTGTTCAAGAAAGGAGTTTAGACGTGGGTTTTTTCTGGATATTTCGCTGTCCTCTGGCTAGATATTTCATATCCTCACTAGTCCTATTTATACGTTGGTCAGCAATGTCTTCTTCTAGTGCGTCCTACAAATACACTTTGCACTTTAAATATCTTCCTTAAAATTTCTGCGAACGCAGTTAATGGGTTTGTTGGCTTAATTTTATTCTGATGGCTTTTTTACCCAAAGCTGTCCAAAGCCTCTGGTCACTGCCATTGTTGGCTCGCTCCTTTCCTTCAGATCAAAACTTTATCTGAGGAGGTCATCAAAAATGTGGTTTCCAGTGAAAAACTCGGGAGCCAAGCACATGACAAATGGAAGTCTATGGAAACCATACTTTCCAAAATTAATACTCACTGTGCATAAACCATGCATATCTTGCCAAGGATGCTGGTGAGAACCCTGAGAGGCACATGACTTCTTAAAAAAATAACCCTTTGCAAACAGCTTATATCACCGTATTTTCCTCTTTGTAAAACTACAGCTTTTCCGGAGCAGCAAGACAGTTGCACTGTCATGCAGTCCAAGAGATTTTGTTCTTAATTAAAAGCTTGGAAAAAAAGCAGCTTCTCTAAAAGACTTGAAAACCGGGATGGCTGTATGTTTTTACATGTCTACGATAAGCGCTCTAAAGCTCTTCTTCACTTGGATTAATTCCCTTCCTCTTCAACAACTATGTTCTTTGGATTTAACCTATGGCTGGACAGACTTTTAAACCAATAATGGGTACCCTTTTTCATGATACCATTACAAATCTTATCTTTTCCAATTCTCTGTTATCTAATTGTTGTATATCTGCAGAGGAAATAAGGTCATAGTCTTAATTGTTTGCCTTTTAATATCTGTTGCTTTCATTTAGAGGCTCTAATGTTGCTTCTGGTACCATAATAGCTCGTGCGCTAGTATCCAATGAAAACCCAATAAATATGTCATTAGCTTCAAGGCTGATAGTATAATCACCTTTTATTATGACCTTATCCTTTGCTCCAATGAGAAATTAATACGAACTAGCCATGCTGATTTTCTTTTTATGGTCCATATTTGCAAACTATTTACTGTCTGTGACTTACATACAAACATGCAAGGTTGTTTTTCAGAGCAGATCTGTCATAAACTTCTGGATATTTTCCCGTTTTCCTTTCTTTATTTCCTCATCAAAACCACATTTTCCTCTTTCTTTCTTGTGTGGGATACGGTAGTTCTCAAAACTTTATGGTTTGGTTTTCATAGAACCATAGAATGGTTTGGGTTGGAAGGGACCTGAAAGACCATCCAGTTCCACCCCCCTGCCATGGGCAGGGACACCTCCCACCAGACCAGGTCACTCCAAGCCCCGTCCAGCCCTACGGTGGGGATGGTGGACCACTGCAGGTCCACTACGGTGGACCTCCGCAGGTCCAACTAACCAGGACATGGGGTACAGACTGGACTTTCAGAATTGCTACAGAGGAGCAATGCTACAGAGCGGCTACAATTGATTTGGATACTCAGTTTACCGTTATAGTATTTTGATCCCATTTCAGAGCTTTATTTTTAATGTTTTTCATTTGTATTCATTTTTATTTGTCAGACTTGCCATAGTTGTTTGGTAAAACGTATGTTTAATGATCAAGCCATGTGCATGTGTTCACCCTGAGCCTCTTGAAACCGTTGGTAGGAATCCACTGATTTCAGTTCCAGAGGAGCGTTTCTTTTTCAAACTGAGAAACAGTCTCATAACAATGTAAAACCAAATTCACTAATCCTCCTTTCCTTTTAAAACTGGATTATCTAACAAATGCCAAAAGATTACAAACCAATGGGATATTCCAAACCAAAAGTCTGGAGATTTTTCGCTGTATTTATTGCCGAAATTAGATCAGAACTCAGGTTTTCATCAACTACCAGATATAAGACAAAAACAAAAGATGCTGAAAGATTGGTATTTCCAGGTCTGCTGTAACATCCTGAATGAGGAGCTGATTGAATTTAGTATTTAACGTCCTTCTTACCACTTCAGGGCTGGTAGGCAGGTTGTTTTTTCGTGGTATAACCGCGATAAATCCTGCCTCCGCGCTCTGGTAGCAGAGGAGCTTTGCAGGGAGCCCTGTGCAGGGTTCGGTGGGTAATTCGACCTCAGCGCGGCAGAGGCCGAGCACGCGATCTGCAGGTCAGGATGCACCAGGAAAGGTAGTTTAGCAAGACTCTATAGATGATAAAAGCTCTCCTTGACCGCGGGCTACTTAACATGGACTGAAATTCCACCGTGGCCCCAGATATGTTAAAACAATATAAAGACGTAGTTCAACTGGAAGTAAATGGAACTATTACAAGTGATTAACTTTCTACACTAGAATTTTTTAGTTATTATCTTTATTTCCACAGCTTTGTCTCCTCTTTTTAACAAGGTATTTTAATGTGAAGAAGGCTCCATACTGTTGGGTCAGTTTAAACAGAACTCATATTTTTCTCTGAAGAGTTGCTTTCTCTTCCTCCCCAAATTAATACAAAAATGTGGGGGCAGGTTTTGCTGCTGTACTGCCCTTTTACTCAAACCTTTTATTTGAAAGCTATTTTTAACCCTCTGGATTTCATATTTGGTATTTCCCCCAGTAATGGGGGCTTTTGTTTCCTCTGGTGAGATCAGTGGGTGCTGTAATAAACCCATCAAAAATTAACTTCCTGAAGGAGACAGCAATAGTTCTTTTGACTTCAAATAGCACAAAGAAGAATTTAATGAATTTAATGCCATTGTCCAATACTTTCACCATTGCCCTTTAGAATTACCTCAACCTTAAAACATAATTTGACATCCTGACTAGCTGAAATGAACCTATCAATGGAATTCCATATTCATTTTTAAATATATATATATATATCTCAATGACTGATAAGAAACTTCATGATTCCTGTACTGAAGTGACGGTGATGGAGCTTGAAAGGGGCCCAGGAAAGTTCTCTTGCGGTTCTCAGAAGCAGTAAAGAAAAAGGCAGGTGTTAAATTCAGGCTAAATCAGGTCAAAAGAGTAATACAGAAGTAAACAAAAATAAGAGCCTGTGAGCTCAAAAGTGGTGTTGCAGGTGATATCTCCCTGCTATTATCCTTTTCCTCTGTATAGCTATTTATTGCTCTTAGAACATAGTATCGAAATACTTAAAATGACAGTGTCTTGAATTAGGGAGGCAGAGGAAAGGGGCAGCAGGGATACGTATCACGTGAGGAAATGCAGTATAGTGTTATTTTTAAAACTTTCTTAACAGTTACTAACTTGCACTGGACTGGCAGTTCCTTTGCTAAAGTGTTTTCTGTATCCAAGAACGTTAAAGAGGCACCAAAGCTCTGTGAAAATACCTTCATAAGACTCTGTACAGGAAGTTGTAAATTTAAATCTTTATTATCTTCACTGTAGAAAAAGATGCGTATTATTTAAATTCACAGATCAAAGAACAGAATCAGGGCTGTAGCTGGCTGAGAGCAAATAATCATAATTATCAGTTTTTATTAAACTTGGAGAAAAAAAATTGTTTTTACAAACTGTTAGAATTGTTAAATCCTATCCATAAAAGCCCCGACTACTTGTCTATTGAAAGAGCGCGGACAAGAAAGAAGCTGAATATATCACTAATATCACAGCGTGTAATTCAATCTGCTGCACTCCTGAGGCTCAGATCAATGCCGGTCGTGGCAGCCACACAAAGTCAAGGTTAGCGTATGGAGAAAGCCGTGCTTAATATACTGTGCTTCAGCGTGATTGCAAAATCTTCAGTTTCCCTTCTGGCACCGTGTAATACAAATGGAGGAATCAGGCGTTACTCATTCTCTAATATTTAACTACTGCCTGTGGGTATTGCACTAATGTTTCCAGGGCTATCTTTCTGCCCGTGGAAGTTAAAGTAATACAATGCTCTCCCACTTATTACTAACTTAGAGAGATACTCCACATGTGTGCTGCATTCAGGGTTACCCCCAAAGCAGTTACGCTTGGTCCCAAATCGCCTGTCGTGGACACCTTCTAAGCTCTGTCAGGTGGGCACGGGATATATATATATATATATATACATATATATATATATGGTGTGTGTATATATATATATATATATGGTATATGCAATCCAGGCTTGCACAAGGCTCTTTCCCGCAAATGAGGCATTACAGATATGTAGGAGATTGGGAATGGACCAGCAGGTGGTCCTTATGGACGTTTATAACTACGACTCAAGCGCGAAATTTTGGTGTGGAAATAGGAATGACCTTGGGAAGCTGAGGAAATGCTCACTCCCATCTCCTAACACAAGGTGGCTCTTGAGTAAGAATCATAGAACCATAGAATGGTTAAGAATTGGAAGGGACTTTATAGACCACCCAGTGCCACCCCCTGCCCTGGGCAGGGACACCTCCCACCAGACCAGGTTGCTCCAAGCCCCGTCCAACCTGGCCTTGAACCCCTCCAGGGATGGGGCAGCCACAGCTTCTCTGGGCAACCTGGGCCAGGGGCTCACCCCCCTCACAGCCAAGAATTTCTGCCTCAGATCTCATCTAAATCTAGATGGAAGGAATTTATTAATGGGGAAAGGTGAACTATGTCAAGGTAAGAGACAGAGTAACTTTCAGAGTGAGGGAAGCAGAGAAAGAGCTGTACGAGTTAGCCACATCCTAGCATCTTCCAGGGGAAACGAGTTTACATCCTGGGCAGACTGAATAATCTGTGTAGTCATTGGCAGGAAACAATAATGTAATCACAGACATCGCAGTAAGTCCTGCTTGAAAATTTCGAAGTATCTTCTATTGAGGCTATAAATCTGAAGTAGCTATCTTGCTTTTCTCATGCCTTAGGTCTAAATATATTCTGTTTTCCACAGAGAGCATCTGTAATTTAAATGCCTTACTCTGTGCGTAAAGAGTGGGAATTCTCCAAGTCTTCCTGCTTTTATTTCTTGAAGAAAGCCCTTGGAAAAAAACCTTAAATATGCAATCGTTCAAGATGCGGGTCCAATCTCTGAAGTACTGCTTCGCCTTAAAACTATCAACACAGAAACACATTTTGAAAACAACCAAGTGACTGCTGAGTATATGAGCAGTATTGAGGTGGCAGTAGAAGACCGGTCACTTTTCCCAGATCTTTCGTATCAAACCAAAGGCAGAGTTTGACTGAGATTAAGGTTACCACACGTAACCAGATACGAACATTTGTATTTTCGAGTGGTGACTAAATCAGCGCGCAGGGGTTATGTTCGATGTCCTCGCTATGTCAGAGCGGCGTTTCCTTCTGGCGTTGTGGGGCGCTCGTTTTTCTTGGGACACAGGCTTTTGGGGCTATCTGCAAACGTCTCCCGCTAGCCGTAACAGAACCTCGCTAATTGATGCCAAATATACAGATGCTATAAATTACTGACTTCCTGCTATAAATCCACTAGTAATTGGGGAGAGGGGTGGAATAAGGGGGCTGTCTTTAGAGCTCTACTAAACGCTTCTTATTGTATTATATTTGCTTTTGTTCATGTGGCTGTTGACCTTTCCCCACTCTTTTCCCCTTCAAAATGGGACTGCACGGACATCTGCAGTTTTCTGAGAATTAATTACCACACTCCCATAAAAGGAAGGTTGTTGCACCATTAATTATATACTAGGATGACTTACTTTACAAAATGTGATTTTTTGTTGTTGTTTCTCCCGTTCTTTTGGCTACACCTTCATATCTTGTTTGAAAAGAACGCTCTGAGAATAAATAGCGGAATATTTCAAAGTGTTTCGCAAGAAGAGTCCTGCGGATATTGAATTAAAAAGGAGCAGTGGCAATAATGAAACTGTTAGGGCTTGCAGCAAAAGTGAAGAGCAACCCCTCTCCTGCTGCAGGTCGCAAATAGAATCCCATGTGGTCCAGACAAAATCACCCATAACGTGTGGACAGATTAATTCCAACATAAATTAACTAAATCATTAGATTTAGTCTATATTCTTTTTCTCCTTCTAAGTTTACACGACCATGTAACAAAAAGCTGCTTGATTTCAAATACTCAAAGTTTCAATGGGCTCTGTGTATTTATTACAATGGATTCTGTGCATTTATGGCCAGCAGGTGGAGGGAGGTCATCCTCCCCCTCTGCTCTGCCCTGGTGAGGCCGCACCTGGAGCACTGTGTCCAGTTCTGGGCTTCCCGGTTCAAGGAGGACAGGGAACTGCTGGAGAGGGTGCAGCAGAGGGCTACCAAGATGATGAGGGGACTGGAACACCTCTCTTATGAAGAAAGGCTGAGGGATTTGGGTCTGTTCAGTCTGGAAAAAAGAAGACTGAGGGGGGACCTTATCAACACTTATCAATACTTACAGGGTGGGTGTCAGGAGGATGGGGCCAGGCTCTTCTCAGTGGTGCCCGGGGACAGGACAAGAGGTAACGGGCACAAACTTGAGCATAGGAAGTTCCATCTCAACACGAGGAGGAACTTCTTTCCTGTGAGGGTGGCAGAGCCCTGGCACAGGCTGCCCAGAGAGGTGGTGGAGTCTCCGTCTCTGGAGACATTCCAAACCCACCTGGACGCGTTCCTGTGCCACCTGCTCTGGGTGACCCTGCTCTGGCAGGGGGTTGGACTAGATGATCTCCAGAGCTCCCTTCCAACCCCTGCCATTCTGGGATTCTGTGATTTTCCAAGTATTTTCTCGTTTGTGTATCTGCTAGCTTTCAAGAATCCCCTAGCATTTAGGGAACTTTTGTTAACCGCGACATGACTGCTGCAATTCCTATTTCTCTCCTCTCTGTTCCCAAGAGGCCGTTTGCCCACTGCAGATACACGCTGTTGTGGATGTCTGTACTTGTTTTCTTCATCCCCTGTGGAACTGATCTGTTCAGAAAATCCTTTCCTACTAAAACCGATTGTAGCAAATTTCATGGAAATATGTGAATAGAGAAAGCTATAATATATTGTACGTGAGTGATGGTCTCTGAGTGTGCGGTAGATGCGTTCTTATATTGGAGTTTTCTCTCGCGTCTCTTCTGATGGTAGACGTGCAAACACTTTCCTATACGTACAGTACATACATTTGAGCAAAACTGATAAAACTTATTTTTCAGTTTCTTTGCACCAAGCAAAGCTTATAATTGGCTTTTGTTTTAGGAGTAAAGTATCCCAAATGCGCATTTGAAATGTACATGCAAAATTTGCAACTGAGCACGCGAACCAGAACCCTGCTCAGGACAGAGTGGGAGCAACCGGTGGCCTCAGGTGTTGGAATTAATGAGCTGGGGTTTGTTTTTATTTTAACATCTGAGGCCAAAATATTTTTTGTGTTGTTATCTTTCATATAAAAGTAATCTGCGTTTATTTTGTGTTTTTGCCATGTGGTGGTCTGTTTTTTAAATAAAAATGAAGGCAATTAGATGATACCTTAATGAGCACCACATAATTCAGAGCCGGTCTGTCACGTAAACGAGGGGCTGTCACCCTCACAGGTTAGGTCTTGTGTCCAAACCGCTGCCAAGGATCTTGCTCATTAGTCAGTGATCGTCTGTTTTCATTAATTCCTAGAACTAATTTATCTAAGCTTTAAGATTTTTATTTTTCTGGGTCGTATTTCAACATGTTTCCTTTTCCGAGTTATGAAGTAAAAAAAGTCATTAGCCATATTTATCTGTTAAAAGTATTTCTTACTTATTTTTTTTAAATTAATATGTACTTTTTTTATGATTAATGGCCTCTAACCAGTTATAATAAGACGAAACTTGCCTCTGCCATGGCTGTCTCATAAAATGAAGCAAACTAAGCCAGAATTCTTAAAATTCATACCGAAGGTCTGCTTAGGGAACTTTATGAAGGTAGTGAAATAAAAGGCATAGCATCATGTAAACGGGAAAACAGGGAAAAACAAACAAAAAATGAGACAACATCAAGCTTACGGTAGAACCACCCACAAGTTAATGGTAAAAATGTACGTGCAATTACTGTTTCACTGCATCTAAACACTATGAGCATAGTCTTCCTTTAATCTCCTTTGGCGTACGAACTCCACATGAATTTCAAGTACACTGAAATAAATAGTTTTTTTCATCAGATTTTGCAGGTTTTGATCAGACTCTGCATTTGAAATGGCTTCATTGAAGTGAATAAATGAAGGAAATAGTATACCATGCAGATTTTCCTGAGATATCCTGGAATAATCTGTGGGGTACCTCCACAGGTACCGTGCCACTCTACCTGAAGAAATTTTTAAAAAAGAAGTCAGAGATCCTATCAAGTGTCATAGATACGTAAGCTTATTCCGTAATTACAAATTTGTAGATTCAATATGCTCATAACATATATGAAGCAGTTACACATCTGTTATGCTTACCAAAGAACTGAAAGGTGGTGAGGAATATGGAGTTAAAATAAATAAGTATTTATATGTCTATCTCATGCTGATATTTGGATTTTTACTTTTAAGTGCAGCAGAAATAGCCTATTTTGTTCTCCTAATTTGTTCTTTATTTCCTCATAAAGTGCTTGTCATATGGTGAACTGTTCTACCTGTTTTTAAAAGGAGGAGCAGTTAGATGAATTGCTCCAAGTCAGCCTGAAGTTCTCTAGTTCATTCAGAATTATAACACCAACATCTTGACTGCGAGGCATAGGCTTTGATTTTAAGAAGTCATCTTTGCTGCTTTTTTTGGTACGAAATACGAAAGAAATGGGTCTGTACAGGTGTGGCGAAGGAAAATAGAATTTCAAGTGCTGTAGCTGTTTCATAAAATGAAGCAAACTAAGCCAGAATTCTTTCTTTTGCTAGTAATTTGCATTAAACTATTGATATTTAAAGTCCAGATGGCTGACTTCCCGACTGCCCTAATTCTTTCTTTGGAATAGCAACAAGTTGGCTTTTTGTCCTGCATTTTCTCCATTTGTAAAGGTTTTTGTCATTTATTTGTATTTACTGAATAAGCTTACGTATCTATGACACTTGATAGGATCTCTGACTTCTTTTTTAAAAATTTCTTCAGGTAGAGTGGCACGGTACCTGTGGAGGTACCCCATAGATTATTCCAGGATATCTCAGGAAAATCTGCATGGTATACTATTTCCTTCATTTATTCACTTTAATGAAGCCATTTCAAATGCAGAGTCTGATCAAAACCTGCAAAATCTGATGAGAAAAACTATTTATATCAGTGTACTTGAAATTCATGTGGAGTTCGTACGCCAAAGGAGATTAAAGGAAGACTATGCTCATAGTGTTTAGATGCAGTGAAACAGTAATTGCACGTACATTTTTACCATTAACTTGTGGGTGGTTCTACCGTAAACTTGATGTTGTCTCATTTTTTGTTTGTTTTTCCCTGTTTTCCCATTTACATGATGCTATGCCTTTTATTTCACTACCTTCATAAAGTTCCCTAAGCAGACCTTCGGTATGAAATGCGCCATATAACTAAGCCACGACTAGCTGTCATGATTTGACAGTGTATTTCTCTCTCCTTAGAGATAAAATACTGAGAAGAGCATCACGGTAGAAAAATATATCTTAGCATAGTAAATTACTAATATCGTCAGCCACAGTAGTTTCCTATTACTTCATCGGTGAAAAACTTGATATTGTCTTTAAGGTAATTTACTTAAGTGCTAAATCACAGTGTACAAGTTTACGTAAGATGCTTCAATAAGAAATACCGAATTTATTCCGTATACTCCAATACGTTTCAGACTTTCTCACAATAGCTGCGCAGATGAGTGGGATTGCGTTTTGGGAGTCCTACATCTGGGAACACTGCGCGAAAAGATAATTATGGGTTAATGGAGCATTTTTGAGCTGAAAAAGATATTCTTGGAATGAGGAAGAATTAAGAGATAGGCTATATTTAGTTTCTTCAAATGAATATTCCATCCTATAAAGTAAAGCGCTGCTTTGAAATTATAGTTTTAAAATGACTTTGAAAATGTCCTCGATTATGAATTCTGATTTTATTTAAAATTTCACTGTCAAACAAGGCTCTTGATGTCTTTAAATTGTAATATATAAAAAGCTAATTCTATTTTATATTTGTCAACTTTGGATTACAGGAAATATTTGCAGTAAACGTCAACAATCGTAAAGCATCGAAGCTTTCGTCACAGAAGTCAACTTCTGTGAAAAGTGGTTTTAAAGATAGCAAATTTTGTGTCTTTGCCTTCAGTTTGGTTTGCGTGAGATTTCAAAAATATTCTTCATTGCTGCCACAAAGACAGGTATATTAAGTTTATTTCCTTAATTAGTTTGTTAGTTAATTAGAGTGGTGTTTTCCTGATGACATCAAGGTAGGCTATCCATCTCGAACGGGCATTTAGAGCTGTCAAAACACAACTGGAAAAATGAATTTATTCTCATGTTCAAATTTTGTGAAAGTATTAGTTTTCAATGATTTACAGAAAACGCATAATATATTCATAGCACGTGTTAGTAGTGGTCCAAAGTAATTTGTAAATACGTGATAAGTGTTTTATAATGTTTTTTGTGATACGTATTATAGATGCTAGTACATTATCTATTAAATTTTGATAGTATTATAGTAGATAATATTATCTATTATCTAGAAATAGAAAATAACCACTGATTAGTGGTTATTTCCTGTCCTTTGGGGAAAAAGTTATCATCACGGCTAAAAAGTTGTAGATATGTTTGGGGAGTAGGGGAATTGTTATCATGGCTAAAGTTTGTTGATATATTTTACAAGCCATTTAGAACAAAGTAGATAACCCTTTAGAACAAACACAATTATTAATGACTGTACCAATATCTTTATATAAAGATATTTAAATGTTTAAAGCGCAGTAAAAATTGTAACTTCCATGCAGTAGGTCTTTTAAAAGAATCTAAGTGTGTCAAATATGCATACAACGCTATAAAAATAATACATTTTCTGGGAAAAATTGTCCTAATCTGCTGGTGATCTGAAGCTCTTCAGTAGGTACAAGAGATATCTGCGCTGATGGCGGGCACAGACATGTATAGTCTTGAACCCTTGCTGAGGTGCTTTGAATCGGCTGTAATTCATGTATCCTTCAAATAAAACCTTGCCATAGTTTTTAGGATGACAGTAGCCTTTGGCAAGTGCGCCGATCCCAGAGATGCCAAACGTTTTCCAAGCTTACAGCTAATGTGAAAATCTCTTTTCCCATTTGTGTTTCAATCGGTCAAGCTTGCAGTCAAACAACTGAATTCTTTTCAAATGTTTACTGACCGGGCATCTATAGTTCAAGTAATATTTAAAGAGAGGATAACCAACTGCCTTGTTTAAGTTAATTTGACTATGATTTATTAACTGTTGAAAGATTTCATGAGGGGAAAGTACCTTTCTTGTAACTGATATAAAACATTATGAAAGAAATATTCTAGTGAATTTTTGTCGGTGAAAATTTTTGTATAGACTGCTTTGTCTTCCTTTCTCTTTGCCAATTACACTCTAACTGCATTAGCACAAAATTAACATTTATTTCATTGACCTTTTTAATTTGTTGTATTCGGGTTTGTACTTTTTTTTTTTTTTTCCTACAGTAAATGTAAGATTGCGGTTACTAAAGTCAGCAGTTTCAGTGGAAACGCTGGTGCGCTCATTAAAAGCGCTGCCAGGTGTTGCCAGCCCCAGGTGTCAGCCTACTGGATCGTCAGATATATATAACACTTCTGGAAAAATTGCACTCTAACAAATTACCCATCTTTGGCAAAACTAAACTAGTATCCTGTGATTTGGTTTGTTACTT
This sequence comes from Alca torda, assembly GCA_008658365.1. Taxonomy (NCBI): domain Eukaryota; kingdom Metazoa; phylum Chordata; class Aves; order Charadriiformes; family Alcidae; genus Alca; species Alca torda. The sequence continues at coordinate 78,348,764 of CM018079.1, read as the reverse complement.
ACTAGCTGCTAACGTGTAGGCCAAATGAGAGAGCATATGCCCCTTCTTTGAAGATATAAATCAGACTAATGACTGCCTCATTACCAGAAGGCTGTTCCACAGGTATCCATGCAAAACAGAATTTAAGTGCCGGAATGCACTCCAATACTGTCTGCCTATTTCTTTTATTTTTAAAACTTGTTCCTCTCTATAACCAAGCTATTTACAAAAAAGTGGGATTCCTTGACTGCTAAATTTTTACATCCTCTGAACTTTATAAATTATTGCCTGTGGATTTTAAGGGGCATCCAGATGAAAAACAATTCAGAACAGTGACAGCAAAAAAATCCCGTGCAGCAAAAACACCGGAGTCGGGGAGGAGAGGGGAAGAGAGAGAGAGGCAGAGTTTTACCCATCTCCCCTTTTTCTCATGAGTCAGTATTTTGGAACTCAAAAGTGCAGGAAATATTGCTGTCAGCCGAGGGACTACAATTTTAATAAAATAAATGACATTTGATAAGCTTTGCAAAACACTTTGAAAACTTTGGAAACCTTTATGAGTTTTAATATTCTTTTCTGTAGTACGTACTTTTTATTTACCACGAGCCCTCTATTTTTGCTTGAAGGTTGGAATATATTTCCTATACTTGTATTTTTTACAGCAGAAGTCTGAATCTTACCTTGACTGGCACAGCCCTGCCTTGGATGTAATGCAAGAGCACTGAATTTCATGTTTTAAATGTCCTGTGTGATAGATAAATGTGAATGTTCTCAGCAAGTGCCGTCGTGTAGCAGACAGAAGCATGAACGGCAGTCAGTAGACTTTTGAACTTTGTAGGAAGATGAAAGAGGCTAGATTTCAAATAGCCAGATGATTCAGTTCAGTTATGAAACACAAAATCATAGAATCATAAATTGCCTAGTTTGGAAAGGACGTTCCAGGTCATCTAGTCCAACCATCAACCTACCTCTGGCAAAAACCATCACTAAACCGTATCTCCATAATGTTCTACAATTAAATATTCATATAGATTGGAGAGCCGTCTTATCTCTATCCTGCCTCAGAAGTGTGTCTCCTTTAGCAGAAAACATTCATGGGCACTTATAGGACTTTAAAGACTGTAAATAACTTCTCAGACATGCAATGTGCTTGAGATAAAAAAATTCTTAAATGGGGTAATTCTCCGATGGACGCTGGTATGGGCTTTGCCTCAGGGTAACCTCAGTAGTGTTTGTGTCACCGATACTCAGGTGGGGACTATCGACTGAGAGGGGAACCTCAAAAGCAAAATGGGCAAAGTGTAAGCCATTTTGGCGTAATAAGAAATAAAGATGAAATTTACAAAAGAGTAGACTTAAAAAATCATAATGTCGGTGGGAATGTTGAAATAGCTACTTAAGTGTTACACTCTCTTCGCGAAAATTGCAGTTATAACAATATTTCTACCATTCTTTGCACTCTCCTGTCGGCGTACTTCACATAGGTCGTATCTCCTAGTTTTAGCGTTTGACTGAATTGTCATTCCATGTGTTCGTTTAAGAGTTTTTGTCTTGGAAGATACCTAATCACGTATTCTGCTGCTTTTCAGTGATTCTTGTTTGAGTGACACTGTAGGCTGTTTTTCATTTAAGTTGTCTCAACTTACCACTGTAAAATTCTATCAGTCTTGTGATAATTACAGTTATACCTGGAGGTTAAGAACCGAACTCACGGATAATGTAAATGGGGGGAAAAAAAGTGACGATACAAGTTGAAAAATGTAGTTTTGATGTCATTGCTGTGGAATACCTGTAAAAGATGCCATTGGCTAAAATTTGTAAAAGATATAGTTGGCATATAGTTGGCTAAAATTTACCAGAGTTGTGATGGGGCAATGAAGAAAAAGACAGGGAATTTCAAGGTTTAAATTACACCTAGAACCATACAAGTCTTCCTTACAAAACCCTCTTCCATTTGTCCATTGACTTATTATAAGGAAAATGAAGCTCTTTCCTATGTGAGAATTAGGATCCATCAATATTCTCAATATTGCCTGATCCTCAAAATGTCCAATGTTTATTGCAGTCTCGCTATCTTAGAATTCCTAACGTACTCGCTTTTACCATATGTTGTCAAGAGCTAGGAAATGGAAGTAAAAATACATTTATTTTCACACTTCTACCTCAGGGTTAGCTTATCTTCTGGATTGGCATTTCATGTGTGATATCTTGGCTTGTCTAAGCTTTCTAAATGTTTTGGAAACACGTGGAAGCTTCATATCGTTTTCTTTACCTTTCTTCTTACTGGCAGCAGTCCTCTTCAAGGGCAGTTGCCTCCACCAAGAAAGCTGTGGAGCCCTAAATCCTTTTGTCTAACCCTTACTGCATCATCTTTTCTAAGAGTGATGTTCTGGTCATAAATAACGTTTGCTTCCTTCACCCAAATTAGCTTCGGCCTGTTTCATTATGTTTCAATCAGCCATCCATCATTATCTTTATGAATGACCCGAACGGTGCTTTTACACTGAAGAAATAAGCTTTTAAACAAATTAATCCAAAATAAATACTATCTATGCGGTGTTAACATGACAAAAATGTTTTTCTCTTGGAATTTCAGCTGCGGTAATTTCTGGGAAATGCTTTATTTGGCTTTCCGTACCTAATGTTTTCAGCGTAATTGCACAGCTTTGGTGAATGTTTTTTCGGTAAGCCTCTTTCCAGATGTTAGCAGGGCAAAATTTTTTGTCTTATATTTGAACTAGGTTTTTAATAGGTGTGTTAGCTTTAAGGATTAAACCGTCGTGAATGGTTAATTGAATATATAGTTTCAGATTGAATACAATGTTTCAACATCATCATACCTTTTGAAACTTTACTAAAAATACGTGGGTTTTGACTGTTCCAATTAGCAGTCGTGTGAACTGTTTACACATTAGCCAGTGAAATACAGTTTCAATTAACAGGCACGAAAAAACTTAACAGCAGAGTGGAGGGGTGAATATTTTCACGTTTGTAGAAAACTGTGCGTCTCCTAAAGCCAGTCACAGAGACTAAAGTCCGTTCGGATCCCAGACTAGTTTCTGCAGCCTCTCCCAAAGTGCTATCAGGGTGCCTACGCAGCGGGCAGGGAGACACGAAATCAGGAAAGGCTCAGTACGGGGATGTGTTTGAATTCTTAAACCTGAGAAGCATTTGGTGTCACCTCTCATGCAGAATCTGGAACTTGTAGCACCTTACGGGGGACAAGCAGCTGGCCGTATTCCTTGAAAGGACAATGTCTCATCGTTTTATTTTAACAAACAGCCGTTATAACAGAGGCAATACTGGCTTACGTTTTTGTTATATTTCAGTGATTCCAGGATTTTTCTAGGATGTGGGAAACCCAGGTTCAGCATCTTCTTAATCTTAAGGTTAAAATTTGTATCTTTCAAGTCTGTACACACAGAGAGTACCTCTGTACTAAAACTTACTCATGCTTACGTCAAAGTTTGAAATAACCAAATAACCAAAACATGGAAAAATTGTTCCATCTCTTAATCAGAAGGTTATATTATAAAATACTTCCCAAGGGAATTAGTTAATTATTTAAAAGCTTATATGGTGAACTTCATGAAGTACAAAGAGAAGTTTTACTTATCAATGCAATTAGCAGCAATTGACATTATATATTGACTTACAACGTGTGATGGACTTCACCTGGAGAAATTGGATTTCCATAACCGAGCAGGCTATTGTGTTTTTCTGGTGCAGGAAATAATAGTTTTGTTCCAGTGGAACTAGGCTGTGGCAGTAGAAGACCTACAATACCTGTAATACCTACAGTTGTAGCTTTGACTATCGCACAAATAGCTTAAAAATTATTTTGGCCAAAGCTAGATTGATTTGCAAGGAGCTCTAATAGTCTAATACCAGTAGAGATAACTGTTTCGTTCACATGTAACTTGATAAAAAAAAAAAAAAAATCATAAAATGTATTTAATTAGATTCACTCTTGCGAGCAAAAAGAATGTGGAGACTGAAGTTCACAGATTAGCAGCTCGGTTTTGCCTGTCATCACTTGGCGTTACTGCAGACACTATTAGAAACTAGGCTCGGTAACACCTCCATCTCTGGAAAACATTTTTTTCATATGTGTTTGCAGCTCAAGCCTGCTGCCATTGCTTTCAAGTAAATGAGACACTGCAACTTGAAATATAGTTTGCTTGTATAGCTGTGTAAGGTGTTATGTACTGCACTGATACATGTCGGTGATGTGTTGATAGTTTGACTTTTCTGTTTTTTTTTTTTTTTTTAAAAATTCATGCTAATTCTTTAATGAAAGATATTTCTTTTCTCCGTTTTTGGTTTTTGTTTTTGTTTTTTTTTTTTTTTTAATTTCCATCCTTTTCTTTCTACTTTATACATTCCTTAGCTTGTTTGCTAGAAAGCAAGGAGAGGTAAAATTGGGGACATTGCAGCAAAGTTTTTTCTATCTTGAAAATATATTCTACCAGGTACGGTAAGTCCACTGTGTCTTAGGTGGGTTCACCCATTTCAGAGCAGCCCTGAAGAAAAGACCTTTTGGCCCCAAGAACTGTTATGCAGTGTGTGATACCTGGTTTGTGGTTACAGAAATAGATGAGCTTAATATCTGGTTTTAATGAGCTATGGTCCTTCCTTATCTTTCTTTATATGTACGTGACTTTATAAACGTGAATTTTTCAGATCTACTTAAAAGATACAAGGCTGGAAAGTTTGCCCATAGTGTACATGTATTAGTGCAGGTGAATCATGGAATCGTTTAGGTTGGAAGAGACCTTTAAGATCATTGAGTCCAACCACATCCACCACTAACCCATGTCCCTCAGCACCACGTCTACCTGTCTTTTAAATACCTTCAGGGATGGCGACTCCACCACTGCCCTGGGCAGCCTGTTCCAATGCTTGACAACCCTTTTGGTGAAGAAATTTTTCCTAATATCCAATCTAAACCTTCCCTGGCACGACTTGAGGCTAATTCCTCTTGTCCTATCACCTGTTCCTTGGGAGAAGATCCCGACTACCCCGGCTACCCCCTCCATTCAGGGAGTTGTAGAGAGCAAGAAGGTCTCCCCTCAGCATCCTTCTCAACTTTACCATTCTTCATGGTGAAGAGCCGTGAAGCTCTCCCTTCTTTTTGAACTGGCTCCAGCCACTTCAGAGGAGGTACAGGAGGTTCCCAGACCCAGCAAAGCCACTCCCGGTCCTGTGTGGTGCGGTTCAGAGACAGCAGCACTCCCCCCGCGACCGAAGGGCGGTGGGAAGTCACACCATCCCTTCGCCCGGGCTTCACTGCTGTGTTTGAGCTCTCACGTAGAATCCAAATTTTGGCATGAAAACCCACTGTTCACCGTAATTGGTTATTATAATACAGAAGTGCAAATTATCCGAGCATTCTGTATATCAGTTGTATTTAAATCAAAGTAACCTTTCTAATCTTTAGACTGCTATTTGTAGACACTACACGATGTGGATGGAGATAAGGCAATACCTCATCGTGATGTTAACTCTAAAGTCTGGGGATATCTCAGCCGCCAGAAAAATGTCGATATCCTGATGTGACATTCCGAGTGCAGTGTCCTGCTTGAATTATTAAGCAGCTGTCTTCACTGTCAATGACGCTGTTTAAGATATTTCGTAATTATAAGAACTTCAAGCCCTTAAACAAGGAATTAAATGATGTCCATGTACCTTATTTAGGAAGTTTCACCTTGCGGTTATGAAATGGTGTGTGTGTGTATTTTGAAATCACCTTTCAGAATAATGGTATCAGAAAGATACTATCTATAGAGGCTTTTGGAAAAAAATATCTGATATAAAAATGTAATGTCACCCCGTATTGTTTAACAAATCTTATGAAGTAATACAAAGTGATATAGTCTGTATATTTTTATTCTGTATTGACATTTTGTCTCAGCCGCTGGTATGTCAGAACACATCTCTCGAGCTTGTTACTGAGCATTGCTTTTTGTTTTTCTGCAAATGACAGTATGATTTCTCTTGTTTTGAATTAAATCTTTTCTCGCAATACAAGAGCAGATGTATTGCCCTCCCTATGGAGGAAAATCTGTGTATCGGGTTTCCCCGTATTGATTTTGTATCTAAGCCTTTTTCAATGCATTTTGCTTTAACTTTTATTGTAACAGCTTACAAGGCAACCACCAGACATGCCTGTAAGACATTTTACCCTAATTTGAGACAGTCCAAATAACCCCAGTCAATAAGTAACAGCAGCTTGGCCTGGACCACAGAATACTGTGGGAAAATATGCACCATGGTTTACACAGTTTGCTTAGGAAAAAAAAAAAAAAATGCAAATTTTGAACAGAAAAAAACAAACACTATGTCTTTTTTTTCTGGTTTGTAAAATGAGAACGTTTGAAGAGGGGGTAACATCCTGTGTGCGAACCACAGCAAAACAAAGCCGTGTTTGACCAAGGTCGAATAGCAGATCACGTTTATGTGAAATTTTTTCATATTTAGACATTACCCTCAAATAACTTTCCTAGGCTCTAAGACAAACAAGTTTTTCAGCCCAAATATTAATGTTGCTGATACGAGATTCCTTTATAGATGAGCGCAAATGTTGTTGTGGACAAGACTGGTCAATCAGGCTGTATACGTGTTATTGCTGGAGGTCTTGGCTAAAACAGCGAAACAATAATAACAATGTTAACACTTACCCTCTTATCAAAAGGCTATATTTAATTCAGCGTGCAACTATTTGTGTCATAAGTGCAAATGCAAAACTTGCATTTGTATTAGCAGAGGTAATTACCGCTTCTAGTTAAAAGGGGACTATTCATTCATCTCGATTTGTATGTATCTATTTACCGATAAAGCATCCAACCGCTATTCTAGGTTTTAGTCAAAACAGTCATGAATAGATAAAAATGCCCAGTTTCCTGTGAAGACGTTACTTCTGTCTATTTACAAGCCACAATTGGGATAACTCATGCTATGAGAGTATGATTCACAGCCGAATCTACTTGCTTTCTCAAGTCAAAGCTTTAAAATATATTCCGTAAAAATAGATAGAATAACAGGTTGGCGTTTCAGGTTGTGTTTGTTAGTTTATTATTTTTTTCTTTTACTACAAAATAAATTCCATAGCGACCAATTAATATTTTTAATTTTGACAAAAAAAATGCTTTGAGGGCCCAAATGTCTTGTTTTTCTGTTGAGTTCTGTACGTTTACATAAAAACGTAAGTAACAAGATATAGAGAACATGCTTATTTTATCTGTCTCATAGCAGAAATTTATACATGAATGAAATTTTTAATTTCTGAGGTTTTAGATGTTTTTTATATAATTTTAAATTTCCAGTTCAAAATGATCCTTTAGCTGTATTGTTAATAAACTATGCACTGTGTTATCAACGGTGCTTTTTGAAAAGTGAAGCTCTTTTTGCTATTATGCTGAGCAGCCAATGATAGGTTTGACTACGGTTTTCACTTCTGCTCCTTAAAAACCAGTTTAAGAAATGAATGAAAGCCATCACAAGGGAAATGAAAATCATTTCAGTGCCTAAAATGTGAACTTACATAGTTTGAGTTGAGTATGTATTGAAATTGTAAAATCTATAGAATATGTTGGACACGGAATTGCTGATAATGATGTGTAGGTGAGAAGAAGAAAAGCCAGCTCTCCTTGGTTCTGCCTACTGAGCGTATCTAACACAGCCTGGGATCCAGCAGTTTGACAGTGTTTGAGGATTTCGAGATGTAACAGGTTTGAAGTGATTGAAGCAGATTGGGACCAGACCACAGATGGCTCCAACTGACTGGCTCCTGAAGGAGGCAGCAGAGACCCAGGGACTGGACCTGGACCAGCGGCAAGCAGTGTGGAGGGCTGGGAGCTGGGCTTTTCCACAGGGAGAAACAGGATGAAACAGCTGTGGATGGAAGGAGGGAACTGAAAGGAGAGCAGCCTTGTCTTACCCACCTTTCTGCTCAGGCAGGGTTATTGAGTGGCTGGAGAGCTGCACGGCAGAAAAGGCCCTGGGGGTGTTGGTCAACAGCCGGCTGAATATGAGCCAGCAGTGTGCCCAGGTGGCCAAGAAGGCCAACAGCATCCTGGCCTGTATCAGGAACAGTGTGGCCAGCAGGACCAGGGCAGTGATGGTCCCCCTGTACTGGGCACTGGTGAGACCCCACCTCAAGTGTTGGGTCCAGTTTTGGGCCCCTCACTCCAAGAAAGACATTGAGGTGCTGGAGCGTGTCCAGAGAAGGGAACGGAGCTGGTGAGGGGTCTGGAGCACAAGTCCTGTGAGGAGCGGCTGAGGGAGCTGGGGGTGTTCAACCTGGAGAAAAGGAGGCTGAGGGGAGACCTTCTCGCTCTCTATAGCTCCCTGAAAGGCGGGTGTAGCCAGGGGGGGTCGGGCTCTTCTCCTGAGGAACAGGCAATGGGAGAAGAGGAAACAGCCTCAAGTTGTGCCACGGGAGGTTTAGACTGGATGGTAGGAAAAAATTATTGACGGAAAGGGTTGTCAAGCATTGGAAGAGGCTGCCCAGGGCAGTGGCTGAGTCCCCATCCCTGGAGGTATTTAAAAGGTGTGTCGATGTGCTCAGAGACATGGTTTAGTGGTGGACTTGGCAGAGCTAGGTTAATGGGTGCATCTGATGATCATAAAGTTCTCTTCCAACCTAGACAATTCTGTGATTCTATGATTAAGTCAGAAAGTTTCTTTTCACTGTGCCTTTTTTGGTCACAATTTAAAATCTGAGTCTAAACTGCGTGGGGGCTGAGTATTCACAGTAGCTAGGAGACTGAACAGGAGATACCTAAACCATACAAATTGCTGGAGAAAGGTGCTTCTCATGAATCCTACTTGGACTTGAAACTAGCCTGTAACTTCGTATTAAGCACATCTGTGAAATTAGTATTCATGGCCTAAAGGCCTTTCCAGGCTTCAGATGGAGGTGGTCAAATCACTTTTTTTCTGCTTGAAATCTAATTCCACCTTTACTGATGCCAAATGCAGAAATCAGGTGTCACAGGTGTCTTAAGATTCATGAGAGCAAAAAGGGAGCCGGACTCTGTGAAAGTGGGAATCCTGGTGTTCATTTTTGTTTCTGTAGTTTGCATTCAAGAGAAACTGAATAAAATGAGTCAGGGATTGTTGAGAACAAGGGCCACAACCTCTCTAGGGCTTGGACTCATTGCTAGGCTGCGGTCATACTTCTTTCTCCTCCCCACCCTATTTCTGCAGTTTCAGATCTTTTAAAGCATACATAATTTTAATGGAAAACACAGGCAACTGCTTTCATAGATTTGTAGAATAATTGAGGCTGGAAGGGGCCTCCAGGGGTTTAGTCCAAGCGCCTGCTCAGAGCAGGTCTAATTAAATCAGGTTGCTCAGGGCCAGGTCCACTTGAGTCCTGAAGACTTTCAAGGAGACTCCAAAGCAGCTCTGGGCAAATTTTTCTAGAATTTGACCTTCCTTTGTGGTATGACATTTTTTTTTTCCTAGTATCTAATCCAGCTTAGATCTATTGCCTCTCGTTCTATCCCTGTGTACAGACAAAAAAAAAAAAAAAAAATAAAGATTATGTTCAGAAAAGCTTTAAGAAATTCAGAAAATGTGTAACTTTAAAAGTAAAGGTATAATTGAGCAAAGAAATGCGATTAGACAGGTGTGTGCCTGTGCATGCTCTTTTGATGGCTTGATGCAGTTGGTATGGGGAAGACTCTAGATATAACCAGCCAGATACTTCTGTTTGCTGCTGCTGGGAAAAGAAATGACAAGAAAAGTCTGAGGCTAAGTTAAAAGAATGCAATTCTTAAACAATATCGACACGGGCCTTCTATAGCTTTGTCCTCACCCCAACCCCAAGCAAGACCTTGGGTTGACTGGGATTTTCTTCTTACCCGGGTGGTCTTTGGGTGGCTGCTGACGTTCCCCAAGCAGAGAGATGTGGAATGAGCAAAGGGCAGTTAACACCTTGCAAAGCTCTCAGGCTTTCCGAGTGCTCGTTAAAATCCAAAAGAATAAACTGTAGATAGTGGTAATTCACAATTCACTTTCCACTCGCTTTATAATATAACACCCCTTAACCCAATGATGCCAAACTAGATTTAATTACTGCAGGGGCTTTGTCCAAAGCCCCAGGATTGGTAGGCTAGAAGAATAACTCCCTTTAACAGTTAACATACGAATGTGCATATTTGCAAAAATGTTTTAAAGCAATAATTATAGTGTATTTTTTTTTTAATCTTAAAATTGCTTATGAGGTATATTTCCTAATTACTTTTAAGTATTTAAAATTATGCATACAAAGAAATTAGCTTTTCTGGAGGAATAATTCCCAAGCAACCAATTTCTTCCTGTAATTTACCCAACAAAAAATGCTATTGCATTTAATTGGCTGGGTTTTTTTACCAGTTATGACATGGAAATTCTGGGTTTGAGTTGCGTAGATGCTGGTCTCATTCTTTTCTGAGAACAAAGAAGCTTCATACAATCTACAGAAAGGCAAAAATTTGACGAGGATTTTTTTTTTCAGGAAAGAAAATTGAAATGGCCACCTGATAACAGCTCCTCAGCCAGAAGTTAAGGCTTCTCCTTCCTTTGGCTTGTAGGAAATCCTCACGCTTAGGGCAAAGCAAATTTAGTGTCCAAACACCCGGTGTGCTTGCTGGAGTCCATTTTCCAAGGGAAGTTCCAGGTCATTCAAGCCTGCAGTTCCTAATGGAACTCTTTATATCACCTCGGTGTGACAGAACCTGCCTTAAGACAACACTTGAGTACTGTCCTGGATATAAAAGGAGAAACAGTATTTGAAGGGTTCGTAAAACACCGCATCAGATACAGCTGATGTTTTCAAATCTGGGAAATAAAAAGAACATAAATGAATGCAAGCACTAAAAATAACTGTTTGATGTGTCGACTGTATTAGCTTTTTAAATATTTATAAGTAAAATCTGCTCTGGTTTGGGGACAACTTTCTGGTGAGGACTTGTAAGCTAAAGCTGAGAGGAGGGGAAGCAGCCAGGTGGGAGGTAGTTCTGGGAACCAGGAAAGCGAATAAGGGCAATGCATCCTTCTTCTAGAAGGCCATTCCTTAGCTGTAATAGGAAAGAAAAAAAAAAAAAAAGAAAAAGTCTTTCAAGGATCAGAGGCTTTTGAAACGATAGAAGGTGGACAGCGTGACAGGTATTTTCAGGGAAAAAGTTAAATATGTAATTAACGTTGTGGTTCAATTTAGAGTTAGGCTTGTAACATGCCGTATATTGATTAGTACATCTAAGTTTCAAAGCTCCTGACTTTCTATTGCTTTTTCAGTAATCCGTTTCTCACAAAAACATATTTTCTTTTTATGTCAAGTGGAATTAGGTAGACAGATGTCGTCAGGTCAGGATATTTACTTCCGCAGCACCTGAAAAGATGTGAACTGGCGTGGGCCGTGTGAGAGGGGAAATGGGAACAGAAGCGATTGCACCAGACCTTTCTCAAGAGAAAGGAAACCAGTTACTCTGCTACCTCGTATATCTACCGGGACGTAGCGACTGTCTCTTTGTACAGTCTTAAAAAGAAGCAATACAGGGAAAAAAGGTATTTTGCTGCCCCTTGGTTGCCGTCTAAATTAAAGTGGGTTTGCTTCTCATCTGCTGTGCACACAGTTCCCACAGCTCAGCTGAGCTGTCATGTGGTGTTAAACCAGCAAATTATTTACGCACCTAAGCCTGCAAGCTAATGCAGACCAGTGTAAGAAGAGTTGAATCTACCCAAGACAGATTTAATTACAAAATAATGTAAAGGTTTTGAATTCTCAGCATAAGCCAGCTGATTTTTGAGGCTGAGATAGCATTTAGAAGACGTAACAAGAACGTGGGCGCAGATTATTAAAAATTATCCCGCAGAGTATTTTGTAGTCTTGCAGAAGTGTGACTTGCATTTGATTTTAATTTCATTACATGCCAGTAATGCCATTGTTCTTCCCAAAAAGGTTTGTAGAGAAGAGGAAAGAGCAGTTTTTGATACTAATGTAAAAGTCTTTATAGTCTAAGTACTTGTTTAATATTCCTAGGTGTGTTGTGGGAGAGAACCCTCCTCATTGTCAGAAAAAAAAAAAAAAAAAATTATATTTAAATTCAAAATGTCAGTGTTCTTGAACAACTTTTCGAAAATTCATTACTAGCAGAATAAATGCAGAGTATTCGCAAAGAAAAAGACACGACCGAAGTCCTCATCTTACCCGTCGGGGTTTATGTCCCTGGCAACCGACTGCCAGACTGCAGTGGCAGCACCGCACCTCTTTGTTCTGAATCTTACAGGTTAATTCAGCATTTGAGATAAACAAAACTAAAGAAGAGTCACCGCGTCTTACCTTTTTTTTGCCCGACTAGTATGTGAGCCCTGTCAAAGCAAGCTCAAAGTAATATTTCTGTCACTTTTTGCCTTCCTTGACAATATTTGTGTCAGTGCACCATACAGCAATTGAACATGGCCTTTTCCCCAGGCTATAAATTCCATCACCTTACATATATATATATATATATTTAGATTTTTTTCATCAGGTCCTAGGAAACTCAACTTAACAAACTTACTACCATTGGGAAAAGGAAAAAAAAAAAAATGAACTGGAATCGAAAGAACAAAACTTTTCTGGCTTTCAAATATCCCAAAGTCAATTATATAGACGAGTCCGAAACAACACCTAGCTTAAAAACAAAAAAATAAAAAAAAAAAAATTGGAGGAACTTTTCTTTGTTGACACAGGGGCTGGATAATACTGCATTTTGCATTCTCAAATGAGATCGGTAAGCACAGATAGAATCGGGAAATTACCTGATCGGCTTGTGCAAATAGAAGCTCTTCCGTGGCTAGGTAGTGTACACATACGTTTAGTCTTGAAATGTTGTCACATAAAACTTTATTATTCTTTTTTTCTTCCAGTTATTTATGCAACTATTTTTGTACCGAGAGAGGAAGAACAGAACTTCCTATCTAAATTTATGTTTTCATATTCTCACACAGTGTCTTTGTTCTCTGTTCCTAAGTGAGTTTTCAGTGTAGTGGGCAATTGTCCTCACCGGTTTCTGAACTGTACAGTCTGATTCTTGAAATTGAGAAACTATAACTGCAAATGTTTTAAATTAAAGATTAATATAAATAATAGTATTGGAACACCCTCTATATTATTCTCCGTATTGTTTCGCACACATTTCTACGTCTGATTTGGCTGGATCTGCGTACTGAATTCAGATAATCATTGAACTCTTTGTAGTCTTTCTGGGTAGTTTAAAACACTAGAAATCGTTTGGATGGTTTATTTTTCATTTTTTTCTGAATTAATCGACTTTAAAGATTATTTATTATTAAGCTTGTAATGCACCATACATTTTCGTGTCTTTCAATTTTTTTTATGATAAGCTTCTCTTGAGTAATTAAAACCAGCAGTTACAAGAAGCAGAGATGCAGAACGGTTCTTTATAACTTCCCTGTTTTGTCTTTTGGACATTCGATTTATGACCACTTGAAATCCATTTTCCTCAAAGACTGTATATTCGGAACCTGCTTTTTTTTTTTTTTCCAGTGGTAGCACAATTCTGTAAGAGTCTCCTCACAGTTTGGCACATAACTTTTGATTAGATAAACTGCTGTTCTATAGTATGTCTTCAGAATTTATATGTTTTCTGAATTTTGCTGAGTTTCCACATTTAGGCATTATTGCCATTCTTTATTTATTGCCGGCGCTCTGTTTCTGTTCTGCTTAAAACTAAAGCCATCTCCTCTGTAATGAAAAGAATAGGAGAGAGAAAAACTGTTACCAACTGCTCTGATGGAACGTAGGGAATGATGATTATGTGCAAACCCATCTTATTTGTGGGGTGGCTCTTCTAAAAGAGAGCGGGAACCCTTTGCAGTAGAGCATTGCTCACCTGGTGCACCCACTTCATTCCACGCGGTGACTCCACTGATGATTTTATAAGGAACAAATAAGCCCCAACCTGCAGTTAGCCTTATTAAAAACAGCGAAATGTTACTCCGACGTTCTTTAGAAAAAAAATCAATATATCTTCTCACAGAATGCAAGCTCAGTAATTACCCTTGTATGTCTACTTCTATTTAAAGCAACCAGATTTGGTATATTTTATTTGACAATTTTGCAAAGGAGAAAAAAGATCTTTAAAAAAAAAAACAAACAACCAACAAACTTCGAAAGCAGAAAATCTCACTTTTCTAGATAGAAATTTTGTTGGAGGAAACGTCTGATGTGACCTTAAATCATTGTTACTAAAACCCGATAAGAAAAACAATAATTATTTCACTCAAGTCTAATCAGTGTGTGTATCAGATCAGAGATCCTTGATGTGTATTTCTTTCTGAATTGCATGATTTCAGTGGATTTATTTGCATTTTCTTTCCTATTGTGAGATGTATACAACTCAGGGACAATTAGTAATAAAGAAACATTAAGTACCAGAAATTAATCTCCTCAGTGGTTCCTGAATTATTTTTTTTTTTCAGCCTGGAGGGTTAATTTTATGGCTTTAGAGCAATCATTATTTATCATCTCTTGCTTTACGGGAAAGAATTGGAGTTATTAGCTATTAAATTATCCATGAAAATTTGACACTATACTAGACCAAACAAACCCTGGGGCTTGCTGATTTTCCCAGTATGAAACATCTGTGACTTCAGCTAGAGAGAACTTAACATTGTCTAATTAGATTTGTAAGATTTATAAGGCTCAAATACTCTATTATTAGAAACTTGAAAATTGGAGCAAAATTGCAACTTGCGTTTACTGAAGATTATTTAAAAACATTTTTTAACCGCGCTGTGTGTTGCTAAATACTACCAGCTTGTAATTGGGGAAGATTACCAGATCATGTATTACAGTCTAACAACAGGAGTTCAGCAAAAAAAAATGCGCTCCCTACAATTGTAATAAGTTGCAGCCCTCGACTTCAGTAATTAAAAATACCTTATTGAAAATGCTGCACTAATTATATGGTTATTTTGATATTCTAATTGAAATCCAGTTTATATTCTCTCAATGCAGCCTGCTGAAGCAAAAAATCAAGTTGGCGTATTTTCTGTTCTGCCAAATTATCACTCCTGGGCAGTGAGGGATAATCATCACTCCGCGGCACAGAGGACGTGGTTTGGTGCGGGCTCTGATCTCAAGTCTGACAGTGAATTAGCCACTCTTCTGTCTCTTTCTTTGGAGTCAATATGGCTTTTTAACGTGGCAATTAGATACCTCATTGCGTCTGCCATGATTGGATCTCAAAATGCTTCAGACATTTCAATCTGTTAAAATTAAAATAGCATTGTTTAGATGCTATTTAGATAGCATCTCGTTTAGATGTGGTGTTAAGGGATATGGAGTAAGGGAGAACTTTGCAGAGTGGAGCTGAGGGTTGGACTCGATTATCCCAAGGGTCTCTTCCAACCTAAGTGATTCTACGATTCTATGATTGTAACATAATCATTATTGCTGTATTAAAAACACAAAACAAAACAAAACCAAGAGAACATTATTATGTTTGCAAAGAACTCACAAGTTAGGAAGGTGGGGAATCAGGATTATTCCTCCACTCTTAGTTTGTGCCTTTTGCATTCGGATTACAGCAATCTTTAGTTACAGGTTCCCTTTCTTATTCAGTACATAAAATAAATACTGCTCGGCTCAGGGGCAGCTTTTCAATATTTTGTTTTCTCCTTGTTCATGGCATTGCCCCATATATTATTTACTGTAGTCTATGCAGTTCCTGCTCTAAAGAAGAAATGATTAAGTTCCTCAAGAGTTCTTCGGTGGTGCTCATCACTACATTATCTGAGTTTTTCACAAACACTAATTAATCTTCATAACATCCTTGCAGGTGAGGGGTGGAATTAACCCCAATTTGTAGGAAGGAAGCAGAATTACTGAGAGCGTAAGGTCACAGATCTCCATAATAGGGGTAACATTTACTACTTCGTTTCTTAGAGTCCTGAGTATTACACAAATTTCTTTAGTCATAGAAAATTTCTATTCAGTTTCATTTAATTTGTGAGAAAGAAACATTTCTGCTAACAAGACCACATCACTGAGTCAGGTAATAAGAAAAGAAAGAAAAAAAAAAAAGCCTATAAGCCTATGCAGTATTAATTAAGCCCAAGAAATTGCCTTTCCTCAATTACTGAAATCTCAGGAAAAGAAAAAATCTGTTTCCATAGGATAGAATTCAAGTGTGAGCCAGGAAGCCATCCTTTTTTTTTTTCTCTCTGCAAGATTGTATTTTATTTATTATCTAGTTTCCAGTTCTCTGACAAGTCAGACAGGGGTCGTACAGCGAACAGCCTCCTCCGTTGCTGCCCTTGGATTCCATGGGAGATCCATTCAGTGTCCTGGGAAAGCTGAAGAATTTAAGAAACAGCGTATGTGGTCTTGTAGTTCAGGAGTGCGTTACAATCCGTCCGAGCGGCGTAGGTCAGTTAATTTTGTGCTGGCAACCACAGCCTCAGCTTGAGTGCTTGACTTTATGATTTCAGTAATATTTTTTCTACTGCTGACTTCTTTGCGTGCATCTCTTGATTTAGGAAACAAACAAAAAAAAAAAGGGCAAACTAAAAAAAGGCCAAGAATTCCAAGACATGAATATTTTCTTCTGAAATGTGGTGCTAAACTCGAGATTTGCAAGCTGCTAGTATCACAAATTTCCAGTATCTAGCTCCTCCCCCAGTGGGATTAGCTGGGAAAGACTATCCTGGGAAGAGTCGTCAGCTTGGCTAGAGAATTCCTCACCGCTCCGTAGGATTTCTTGTGTTTGCTCTTGTTTGCCTATGGAAGAATTTGTGAGACGTCTGGAAACACAGCAACAACGAACTCTTCTGAGATGTTAAACTAAATATTCCTATTCATGAACATTATTTTCATAAAAGCACATGACGTAGTTAAATTCTCTAAGAATTTTGCAACCTACATATAGGTTAGTTCACGTGGAGAACCTTAGCACAGAAGTTATCAGCCAAGGTTAAAGTCCTTGATTCAAAGCTTGGGGGGTCATAATTTAGTTAACACTGCTTAGCGTGGGCACAAAGCCGCGTTTGTACCTCATTTTTGCTTGGGAGCATTTTTAAACTTTTATGACTAAATATTTCCAAATATTTTTATCTTAAATAAAAGCCTCACTATATAACGATTTTAGCCAGGATGAATTACGGTAGTAAAGCTTGAAGGGACTGAAGAGGCAGTCTTATTAAAGGGAATTGCCATGTGATTTTAATAACAGGTGGTAATTTCAGGTTTGTTTACTATTACAGTAATTAATATTGAAAAGAATGACAGAAGTTATACCACTTTTCCAGTACCGTATGGTGAGTCTCATGCTGATCCAGTGCTAGAGACGGGCTTAATCAGATCTCATTCTAAAAACGTAACCGCGCTGCTTAAACCACTGAGCGTTTTTTGCTTGCAAAATGCTTTTGTCCAAGTACGCTTCCCAAATAGATAACGGACTATTCAGACCTTCTCTACTTACAGCACTCTGTCTACCTCCATCAGTTGCAAAGAACCCATTCTTTGAGTTCAACTGCGTGCAGGGTAAATCCAGTTTGACAGCGGCCTTTGAAATTTGGGTCACGTTTGTAGTTCACGGACGTCTTTGCTGACCACGTTAGAGGCTCCCTGAGAGCGCCTAACGCTCAGGCCCATGTATTCCATTCAGAATTTGGTTTCCCACAATGTTTGTAAGCTTGCAAGTAGGAAACGGCAAATATAAATGGCATCTTTCGCCTTAAAACCTCCCTGTTTCCAACTTTCAGCTTACGGCATTTCTTGCGATTCCTGTGGTTTGACAGTAAGTAAAGAGATCCTAATCTGACCATTACAAACCCATTTGAATGTTATCCATATGGGTCCATGATTACTTTTTTATATGCTGATGTTTTTCTGTTGCCTTCTAGATTTATATACAAATATCTGTAAAATTACTTTATTGTTCTCCCTTTCTTATGTAAAGTTAAATAGTACAATTTAACATAATTTCAAGATCCCATTGCAAGCCTGTTGTCAAGTGTGGTCTACTCGAGGACGGGGATTTTGAGTGGAAGCCATATTTTCCATACTCGTAGAAAATTTAAAAGCACGAGTGCTAAAGCTCTTTGCCATTGTCACTTTCCTGCTCACTCTTGATGTATCCACTTTAGAGCAGAAAATAAGAAGGGCACAGTAACTGCGTGTGTGTTGGTTTGCAGCGCTCCCCCGTTTGCTCTCAGAGCTCGGGTGTATTATTATACGTCTGTGCTGGGGTCTGGTTTTCCAAATTTTGTATCAAATTTCCTTCCCTGTGAAATACGCCAGTTATGCTGCAGCCGAAGTGACGAAGCAACGTTAACGTTACACGTAGATCTGAAAGAGATGCGTTAAAATGAAGAGGTGACGCCCTCTGCTTGCCGACATGCAACAGGATGTGAACAGGTGTAATAAATACAATACAATAAATATTAGAGAATACTAAGTTTTTAAATTTTGCTTTATGAATACGCTTCAAGAAAGTCTATCATCTGGAACATAATAACTTGTATTTATTATTCCAAACCTATTATTGCACACCTATTGTGCATGATTGCAACAAAATAATCGAGACTATTTTAAATGAATCAGTGTAACCCGTTGCCCTTGGTCCCTGTATCCTTTGAGGACCTGCTAGCTAAACCGTTCATTTTTAAATTGCAAATCAAATTTATTTTTAAGAGTAACTGACGTTCTGTTTGATTAGAGCTGCTAAATTATTAGCATCTTGATGCTGCCACCTTCAGGCATGGAGGAGGGCAATAGGAAGCAAAAAATAGATCCTTAGTTCTAACTAAAGCTGAACTGCTACGTGTAGTGGGGAAAAAAAAAACCCCGCATGCTACTCATTACGAGATCGCTAGTTTTCTAGCTTAGGTGTTTACAGAGTGTCTGGAAAAAACATGTTTTCAGGAATATGCTTAACAAAAGAGATGACGGAGAAGCTTTTGTTTATTTAGGAGAAGGCCACGGCATCTTGTTATCTATAATGAAACTCTTCCTGGGCTCGGCAGGGTGGGCATGCTTGGTTATAAACTTCAGTAGTAAAAAGCAACGGGGAAGTGTACATAAAAAGGAATGAAGATTTTACAGGATCAGATATTGTCTGTTTTACCATTCAGAAACCTGTAAGAACAGATAATCCCTTAGGTAAGACCAAAAGTCAATGTTGTCAAGTATCCTGTCTCTGGCAGTAACTAAGGACAGTTGCCTAATGAAGAGGGTGGTCACATAATGATGCTGCCCTTGAAAACGACCCCATTCTAAGGTGTTTGAGATTCAGGAGCTAGAATGCATATCTTGAATGGATTTTTCTTCCATAGATTTATCTAGTTGCTTTCAAGATCATATAAACTCCTAGCATTTACCCTTTCCAGCTGCTCGTGCTCGTCTAGCTGGTTCCATACCTTGGCTCGTCCTTGTGACCTCGGCAGTCTCTGTGCTGTCAAAGTATGTCTCCTCCTAAGGGGAAGGAACACAACTTTAATAGCATTTGGGTGAATTTACGTGAAGGCACAACAATGTTTTCTCTTCCATTCTCTATTTCTTTCCTAATAGTTCCCAACATTTTGAGTTATTTCTTTTTACTGAGTATTGAGAAATGTACAAAAGCAATCTATAAAAATCTCAAGATCTCATTCTGGAGCAATTGATAGCCCATGGTGGGTTTGGTTTTCTTCCTCTCCTTATGTTGCATTGCATTCCTCTGCATTTAATTGGCTGTGCCATTTTATTGTTTCAATTACTCAGTGTTGTAAGGCTCTTGACAGATGGTACTTGTCCTTATTATCCTGCAAAACTTAGTGTCATCACAGACTTGTCACCTCACTAGTCACTTCCTGGTCATTTGTGGTCTGAATCTCTTGAACATCATAGGTCTTATTCCTGATTCCTTTAGTAATCCCCTTCCCTGTGACACTTCACAGTTACCCCATGCTCTCTCTTGCTGTATTTTCACCAAATTATGGCTCTATGTAAGGGACTTCTTTTGTCTAACAACAGCCTGATTTCTTTAATGGACTGTGGTTGATGGAACTTATCTACGTCATATGAAAGCCTTAGTAAAAAGGATTGTATGGATCCTATAGCATGTTAATTCCTTAAAAAAGTTCCAGTGGATCTGCAAGACATGTCTTGCCTCTCAAAAGCTGACTCTTGTCCATAACATCTTATTTATCTGTGTGAGTGCTAATACTTTTCATCGGAGTAATTCGCACTAGTTTGTTTGGTACACAGGTCAACTGAATGGTCTGCAGTTTTCCAGATCTTTCTTGGAGCTCTGCTAAAAATTCCCACCAGGTTAATTATTCTCAGAACCTTTGGTGTGGAGACAGTGTTAAGTGAGAGTTTACACACCGTCATTAGTAAAGATCTTTCATCCTTGAGTTCCTTTAAACTCTTGGATAAATACTGTCTGGCATTAGTGATTTCTTACTACTGATTTCGTCTATTTATTCCATGATCTCCTCCGTTGACCCTGAGTTTCACTTTTCTGCCTTCTAAGTCCTCTGTGAAAGGAGCGTCAGTGTGGGCAGCTCCTCAGACCCTGGGTCACCCCAGATGCAAAACATTCGTTTGGCTGTTTGTGCTTCTTTTATAGCTTGAGCCTTTGATGACGTTAAAGGAACTGTGATGAGCTTCCTGCTTCTGATGTGCTTTAAAAAGGATTTATGACTTGATCTTGTGCTTTTTGTACTTTTTCCCAAAATTTTTAATGGCCTGTCTTATTTGCATTTCTTCACTTAAAGTGCCAGCTTATGCTCATCCCCTCACTATGGTTTTATCCCCTCACTATGGTTTTATCCCCTCACTATGGTTTTCCTCACCCAGGGACAGCTTCACTTTTTTCTTCTCCATTCTGATTGCCGTTTTTATCCTCACTCTTTAGCTACACCGGTTTCTTTTTGGACCTTCCACATTTCTTTGTGACTCTGTCGCCTTTGCTCTGAGTCTCGAGAATTTTTTCTTATACATTTTCTACAACATCTTTAAAGATTCAACTTTTAACTTGCGTTTTTTCCTTCTTCTGAACAAGTTCCCAGATTTTATGATAGTACCCCTTTTGGAAATGAAGTATAACCATAATGATTTTTTTATTATTATTTAATTATTATTATTATTTTGTTTGTTTGTTTGTTTTATAAAGAGCATCTGTTCAATAGTAACATCCTATTCTGTCTTCCCTGTACACTGTGCATGTATTAATGTCCTATTGATTGTCATCCTTCGCTCCATCTTCTGCTCTGGTTACGATGTCAATAGCCTTATTTAAGAACAGGCGTTATCATTTCATCATTTCATTTCTCAGTTTTCACATGTATCATTGCTTCGCTGTCCTCTGTTTCGCTGTCGGTGTATTCTGACAATTCTCTGCTTCAATATTTCCAGCTTCTGTCCTGCCCTTCACTCGAAGATGCAGGATTTTTTGACTTTGTGGCTGCCAGGTACACCATGAGCACAACGAACTTCGGCACATCTCGGTTGAAGGCATTCTACAACACTATTGCTGTTCCTCATCTTTAGCTTTAAAAGTCTTGCATGAACCTCTCGATATCAAATCCAGCAACCTGGATTTAATAATAGCTTAAGAGAAGTCTGACCTTCCTGCACTAGCTCCCTCTCTTCCGGAAATGTGTCCTGTTTCTGATAATCTTTATACCTCTTTTTTTCACCTGTATTTTAACTTTGACTCCTCAGTAACCTTTCTGACTTGTTTTCTGCGTCCTGGGAGCAGTTCCACGAATACTAACATGTGGAACCTCTTTTCAGCCTCCTATGCAGCCCACTCCAATTTTGCTTCTGTAGTTTCTGGTTTACTTTTTCCGGTAACACAGAACCGTGAACCATGCCCCCCGGATTTTCCACAAACCTGTTCAGACACTTTGTGCGGTCCTCTTGTTTTGCACTACCAGCCACGTCATTCTGTGAGATCACAAACCAAACCTCATGTCTAAGAGCAGAATTATTCACCCTTGCAGCCAGCCCCCTCCTTTCCTGTGGGTTCCCCAGCTCAGCAGGACTGTCCTTTGTACAGGAGGACACATGGTCATCTTTTGAGAAGGACCTGCCACCGTGTTCTGTTCCACCAGATCTATATTTCCATGTCACAAGACAAGGACTTCTGATTTGGAAAAGGGACTTTTCTACAGTACATTGGAAAGACTCCTTTATTCCCGATATTATGTCTGCGTTTACTTTGCTCGATGTAAGAGGGAAAGCGATTGCTTTATTTTGTCTTGTAGCTGCACTGATTTATTGACTTTTATGTTGCCGGTTTGTCCCTTCAGTGTCCCCCAGAGCTGAACTTGCGGTACAGTCAGGCTTCGTTCCCTCTCTTTGCCGACTCACGCGGTACAACCTCCTTTGCAGAAGTACCCAGAGCCTCAGGTGAGACGGTGATGAACAGTTCCAAGGAAGAAAGCAAGAGATGTTCTTCTAGATGTTTGTAGACTACCTAGAATACACTTACTGAAAATCCTTTTGCTTCTCAGGCGCATAAATAAATTTGAACAAAACCAAAGTAGAAATTGGTATGTAATGTTGGGGTCGCTGAAAGGAGGAAAATGGCTACTTTTGAACCTACTTTTATGCCTTTTTAATCTTCTAGGAATGCTTGCCAAAACACTGAACACCGTGATGTAAGGGTAAGAAGAGAGGAGTGTGGGATTCAGTTGTCAAAATTTAGCCACTTAATGCCATTTAAAATTCCTTAAATCTTGTCTGGCCTCTGGCTTCTGCTCCAGAGGCATTTCAAAATGCAGTTGGTAACGTTAGTTGTTATTGACGTGGAAACACCTGCAGTTGTTGGAACAACACCCCTTCCATCTTCTCATATGTTAAGTATTTCAAGGCTTTACTTTATAAACCTCTTGTCAGTTTGGGTGATCTGTACTGTTGGGACCTTTTTCTTACTGCAAGGTTATCCTCAGCCTTTTGTCTTCTTTGATGTCAGTCAGTTGTTTCAGCTTTCTGTCCTAAAGTTCAGATTTAAGGTAAATGCTCACGGCAGTATTTCATCTAGGCCAAACGTGTATGGCAGCCAAGAACAAGCAAATAGAAAACCCTAGGCAGAATGATAGAGGTGGAATTTAAGCAGTCGAAATGTGCTTTTCTAAACTTTCTCCATCTCGCTTAAAGTAACCACTAAAATCTTGGAGCACGGTGACTCTAATTTTCTAGACTTCAGACTGTTTCTTTGAATGCTTATACTTCAGCTTCTCACACGTTGAGAGCAGCTGCTGAGTCATGAGAAGAACCACTGGTGATCTGAGAATAACATGGACCTTAACGTTGTACATTTTCTCTTCTTTGGGTGCCACGCACCAGTCATTTGTTTGACTGTCTCTCACCTTTCAGAATAGGGCGTTTTGTTTGGGGAGTACCCACAAAACAAAAGTTTTGACGATCAATAAAGTCAATCAATAAAGCGAAATGTAATAAATATTAGAGGTGATTATTTTCTCTGGCTTACGAATTTATTACCCAGCATTGTTTCCCCAATATGATTAAACAATAACAAACAGTATGACTGTTTATAAACAGATGCCGTAAATTCTTTTTATTTAGATTAGATGAATTAAGTAGATACGCTTTTCTCCCGCATTGCGTGTCATAGTGTTGCTGAATGGGCTTTGTCTTCCGTTCTCCTTTTGCTTTTGTGTATTCGTGCTGTACATACAATCCCTATGGAGAAAATTGATAAACTGGTTGTTAACGTAAAGTCATTTGTGGAGTTGAATGTGGTTAGATATAGGTCTTTTCAACATGTAGGAAGAATTTAATTAAAATGAAATTAAATTCTAAATTAAATTCAAGTAATAAATGGATGTTATCCAATATAGTAAGCTATTCTCATAAGAAATTAACAATGTCCAGTAAACTCATTTTAGGTCTTGAGGCTAGGTTTTCTGGGGAATAATTGTATGACTATGAAAGAAAGGAAACTAAGTTTCGGAGTTTTTAGATGCCTGCCTTATCGTGAAGTGCCACGATATACCCACTGTTAATTGGAAAAATTAAATTCTTCTCCCAAATTCTCAAAGACTGCTAAAGTTCTTTGTTTCTTGTAAAACAAATTGGATTAAGAGTCGTAGCTGTAGAGAAAAACACTGTCCGTGTTAGTGGACAGCTAACAGTGCAATCAGTTTACAGTGTATGTGCTTCTTATAGACATCCCATTATATTTATTTCCAGTCATTATTTTATTTAGAACTACCTAGCAGTCTAAAAGCTATGAAATATGAAGAATGAGTACTCTATTACACGTGTTTTACATCTGAATTCTTTTCCTGGTAAAACGTCTAGGCAAGAGAGAAGCTGGATTCTGTCACTGTTAGGAGTCATGTAGAAAACAGTTACTGCATTACTTCATGCCGGAAAAATATTAATTTTTTAGTCTTTTCACATGTGAGAATTAGGGAATAAAGATGGGCAACCAACTTGCATTCATCCGCTCTAGTCTGGAAGTAATACAATTATTGCATGCTAGTTTTGTTCTGCGAGTAAAGACTTATTTGCACAGCATTATTTTATCCTTCAGAAAGGAGTGGAAATAGCGTTAGGAACAAAATCGCATTATGCATTGGAGTTTATTATCATCAGCATGCTTTCCTTCAGACTGCCACGTGGAATTTTGTGGGAGGCAGGATGTTTAACTTAGATTTATTTCCTCAATGCAGTGGAGTTTAAATTGCTACTTTCTCTGGTTTGCTTTTTGGATGAATGGTAACAGGACAGGGAGTCTCATGTTTGGCATATTTTAAGCCATATTTTACATTACGTAAACCATGTTACACTTGCATCTTTTCTGCTGCAGGAATTGTGCATAGAGCACAACAACAGATCTTGATCTAAACAACAGAAAGGATTACAGGGGGGGAAAAAATTGAAGAATTAGATAATTAGGTAAAACGCTTTTTTAACTATTGGGTTTTCAAATATTTTATATTCATTGAGAAATTTCAGTAGTCTTTTCTCATGTTAGCTGATACATGTTAGGAATGTAGTTAGCTCTGTAAGAACTATTTTAATATATTGAAGAAATAATAGTCAAAATGTACGTGTGCTTTCCTAAGTAGTCCTCTGCAGAAATATATTCTCTCTCTTGATACCCATATATGTAAAAAATTTGGTTTTTTAACAAGTAGGTATTTGTTATTGTGCCTTGAGGGATCAAAGTCGGGCTGTTAGACACTAAGGTTAGATGAATTCAAGTCAGGGACTTCCACATCCCATGTTTAATGTCCAAAAATATTGAAAATTATATGAAATCACGAAGCTGCCCCTCTCAGCAGACAGCAATTCGCTAGTTCAAAGGGCTGTGACTAGTTTAAATAATGCCTATTAAAATAAGGACGATGCAGACTGAAAATATTACAAAAATTACACCACATTCATGTGCTCCTTCTTGAAAGGGACCAGAGGATCCCGTGGGATACAAAAGCGTCTCAGTCGTGGTTCTCAAGCCTTCCCCTCTGCTAAGCAAAAAGAAGCAAAATAAATACTCATCATTAATTGAGGAGAATGCTTCCTTCCTCCAAAACACATTTTGTAGATACTTTGCAGTCTTTATGGCATGTTTTTCTTCCAATTCATTTTTTTTCCCTGGATGATGCAACTAGAACTGTGAAACTTCAGGCTATTTCTGTTCATCGAATAGTCCATGGTATCTACTCAGTTTAGAATATCTACCAAAGATAACTTCAGAGAATCGGTATCTGTCATCCAAAGACCAGCCTGAAAACCGACAGTTTAACTGATGTCTTCACAGGAGTAGCTGGATGGATTTTATTCAGCTTTACAGGACGTCATGGTAGTTCATAACGGCAGTAAGGAAAACAAACACACCTACGCTCAAATTCCTATTCCGCTGGAAAAGCTTCTTTTGGGATGCAATCGTGATAGTAGTCTGCTTTAATCTGTGCTAAATAATTTCAGCTATACGTGTATGACCTGGCCACTGATGCTATATTTCACTTGAACAATAGTCTGACTACAAAATGTACGGGTTTTTTTGCCAAAGACAGAATAGCCACGTTTTAACTGTGTATGTCAGAACGAAGGCCGAAATTAACTTTTTAACCCCAAACTGATTGCTGCAAGTTTTCGGCATCTACAAATCTTGCTGACTTTCATAGGAATTGGTGATCATGAGGTCTGTAGTCCTTTCTGTTGGTAGTTAGGAGTTTAAATGTGTTGACGTCTGCACGTGGCTAGTCCTGCTGCCCAGTTGTAAGATGCTTCTTCCTTTTCCAGGTGTGTTAACGGGAAAAGGTTTTCCAAAGAAAGGGATAAGTTTTAAGAGAGAATGATTTGCCATAAGGATAGATTTATTTCCATGCAAGCCCAGGAAGTTATGCCTATGCTGGTAACAAAGAAAGTGCACCTTAAAGGGATAAAAGAGAAATAAAAGCATTATTATTTCTAATTAATTGTGCTCACTGCTTAGTGATGCAGCTACTCCTGATTTCATACACGAATCATAAATTAAGATCACTTACAACTTATGAAGGAATACTAAGCCTGAAAAGCAGGCTCTAACAGATGAGAAAAGAACTACCTTGTAACCAGAATGAACCTTAAATGAACCTTCATTAAGAATATTAAGCCAACTCCTAATAGACACAGGTATTGATCTAATTAACAGGAAGTGCATAGCCGAACGGAAAGGTCCAACAGAATAAATCCCTTCTTGTTGACACAATGTTGGCACAGAATTTAGGCAATGAGGAAATTCTCAGTAATATCTCTGGTCTGTTCTCCCCACCCCCACCCCCAAAAGCTCTCATTTGTGGTCAAATCAGCTGGGAATGCCTTTGAGCGTACATATGGTACACTGTGCTTTCATTGCAAAGAGTAATTTAGCAGAAAAAAAAAATAATAAAAAAAAATTTTTGGCTTTTAGGTTGCCTTATATTTTGAAAACGACAAGGAAAATTTATTTTTATTATTATTGTTATTATTATCACCATCATCATCATCATTATCATTATGGAAATTTTATTACTTTATATATTTAACATTTTCTGAGTAACTGAAGCTCTAGCCGGCCAATATATTCCTGAAAGCCAGAAAGCCAGGCTGCGAGTGTACCTGCCTGTCTGCTTTGTCGGTAACTCAGAGCTAGCTCAGGAGTTTTGAAGGCAAGTGATCTGGCTAGGGTGAGAAGGGCTCAAGCTTTTTCACAGAATCACAGAATCCTCATGGTTGGAAGGGACCTTCAAGATCATCGAGTCCAACCATACACACACACACACACAACAAAAAAAACCCCAACCAAACAAAAAAAAAAAAACCCTCTTAAATACCTCTAGGGATGGTGACTCACCCACCTCCCTGGGCAGGCTGTTCCACAGCCTGACCACCCTTTCAGTAAAGTAATTCTTCCTAATATCCAATCTAAACCTCCCCTGACGCAGCTTCAGACCATTTCCTCTGGTCCTGTCATTGTTCCCCTGGGAGACGAGGCCAACACCCTCCTCTCTACACCCTCCTTTCAGGTAGTTGTAGAGGGCAATGAGGTCTCCCCTCAGCCTCCTCTTCTCCAAACTAACCATGCCCAGCTCCCTCAGCCTCTCCTCACACGACTTGGTCTCCAGACCCCTCACCAGCTCGGTCGCTCTCCTCTGGACCCGCTCCAGCACCTCAATGTCCCTCTTGTACAGAGGGGCCCAGAACTGAACACAGCCCTCGAGGTGAGGCCTCACCAGTGCCGAGTACAGAGGCACGATCCCTTCCCTACTCCTGCTGGCCACGCGATTCCTGATACAAGCCAGGATGCTGTTGGCCTTCTTGGCCACCTGGGCACACTGCTGGCTCATGTTAAGCTGGTTGTCCACCAGCACCCCCAGGTCCTTTTCTGCCGGGCAGCTTTCTAGTCACTCTGCCCCAAACCTGTAGCGTTGCTTGGGGTTGTTGTGACCGAAATGCAGGACCCGGCACTTGGCCTTATTAAACCTCATACAATTGGCCTTGGCCCATCTAACTTAAGCAGATTTGATCCTGAATTTTGAGCAGCTTAGCCAAAAGAATTTTAAAAATAGTATATGTATTTGCATACACGGTAAAACTCAAAGTACCTCATCTAGCCTGCTTGTCTAATTACACATCTTACCTGTCTGTTGAGAGAGGCAGCTTCGTGATTTCATATAATTTTCAAGAATTTTGGACATTAAACATGGGATGTGGAAGTCCCTGACTTTTTACAGGTCTCTGCATGCTGTATTAACTCAAACCTATTGTGATGATTACATGAAACAGCAGCCTGGACTGCAGTAGGTTAATCAAAATTAAAGCAAAAATGGTCGCTCTGGGCACAGCCTCAATAGCAAATAGGGAGGAAATTTCTGATAAAGAATAGAAAAAAGAATTTAAACACGGATCTTGAAAGTGGGAGTATACGAGATGATATTACCAAGTCTTCCTTTGATGGAGCCGTGGAGATTTTAGTTTTAGAGCGTACATTTACATTTTTCACCTCAGTAAGATGTGTAATTAGAGAAGTAGCCTAGATGAGGTATTTCGAGTTTTACCAAGTCTGTTTTCATTAGGTGAACAGGAAAATTAAATGCAAGTGCCACCAATCTTACACCATCTCAGAACAGCCTTAAGATTTTCATAAATTCATATGTTATCCTTTTTATTTCTAAACCATTTGCTTGCTCTTGAGAGAAGATGAATGTAATTTTTTTTTTCCTGCACTGTAAGTATAAAAAGGGAGAAAATGGCTAGACTTCTCCACTAGTGTAAATCATAGCAATGCCACCCCTTTCAGTGAAATCGCACTAGTTCTGCTAAAGAGAACATTTGACCAAACAGCTTATTCATCTCGCAGCCAATATACATTTTATTCATCTCTCAGCCCCTGTAAGGACTGGAAGACTATAATATACGACATACAATGTACTACTACGCTCCCATTCGTATTGATTGATGACTCTATATTCTTACAAGGCAGAGGATTAAACGGTGTTATTTTTTAAAACTGTTGCTTTTGTGATAAGAAGAAGGTGAAATATGCATTGACGGGTTTTCTTTTTTTGACTCTCACATTCGTATTTAGTTTTCCCATTTTGTATTGAGTTTCAAACGAGTAATTGATGTTACAGATGGAAGATACTTGTTTCAAAAGGTTACCTGACATTTACTTGACTGTAAGAAATGTGTAGGTACCAACACTGCAAAGTATATATGTATTACATACCCACGTACACCCACACATAAAGGTCCACTCTGGAGCACGGTAGACAGGAGAGACAGCCACAGACACGTGGAGTGTGTATAGAACTCGGGAATCTGGGTGAAAATGAGAACAGATGGTTTTCAGGTGATACACAAAAGTAAATCCAAAGTCTGTAAGTCTATAAAATGCTTTCAAAGATTTTGGGAATCATTACTTACAAAAGAAAGCAATTCATGCTCTTACTCCAGGTGAGGTTTGCTCAGAAAAATGTGTTATGAAAATCTTGAGGCCTAATTGATGTAAATAGATAAGACCCATCCCCCCCTTTTTTTACTCAAATCCATGTGTGTACTCACAAAAAAATAAGCATAAAACACTGAGACAGCGTATGATAACGAGCATCTCTTGTTCTGTCAAACCACCTAACATTTCTGATTATTTGTACCCAAAAGTTTCAAGGACAACCACTGAAACTGCACGTTCCAATTAGATAACGTACACGTGAATGCATTATTTTCAACTTAGACTCCAGAACTGATAGTACAAAAGTCACATACCAGTTTACAGGAAAATACTTTAATATAATAGAATAAAAAACATAGATAAAGAGATTCCTTCTGCTTTGCTGTATTGTAGTCCCAAAGCTACACTTTCTTTGGGATACTTTTTATAGGTTTAACGTTGCTACATTTTTGTAGATATTTCCTCGAAGTTGTATATGCTCAAAATTACTAGAGTTTTCATCCAGAATAGTTTTTGGATGATCTGCAGTGTAGATGCTGGTTTTCACAAATCAATTTCTATTACATTATACAGTAAGCATGGATTTGCCAGCTTTCGTGAGGCAATTCAGTGAATATTTGGTTTCTATCACGAAAAGAAAAAGATTCCGTTTTCTTTATTTGGATGTATATTTTTGGCCATTCCGCCATTCCACGTTCCTGATGTATAATAGTGATAATAATTATAATAGCGCATTTGCAATCATTTTAATTTATTCATAGCTAGACACTATTATACACAAAGAAAACTTTCATGTCTAACGAACTCAGTTTGTTTACTCCCCCTTAGCAAACCTCATTTCAATCTCATTTGAAAGTTAAGAACGGTCTTCCCATTATTTCAGGAAAAATGGGAAAACATCTCTAAAGTACATATTGATTGTAGAATTCCCTTCTAAAAATGTTGATTCTTCTGTCTTCTCTACATTCAGAATGAATAGCATCGTACCTACAGAACAACGCGTCTTCATGCCTAACATGATTTTCTCTTAGTCTGTGAAGATTTTCACTGAATGTATTAGTGAAACTCTCAACCAAATTATGGTTTCATAATTCTACTCTTATTTCTTTCAAGCGAGTTGGTGGCCAACAACTGCCTCCATCTAGTGTGTGTGAGGTATTTTTGTAGTTTATTAAATTGAGATAAAATATTAAATGTTTAATAAACATTAAGCCCAACTGACTAAACCACAGCTTACAGCACATTAGTTGGGTAGGATATGGAAGCTTACATTACATCTAGGCATCTATAAATAATTTTTAAATAAAGCGATTCAGTCTCCGTTGTAAACCTAGATGTTTTAACGAGTGTTCTATTTCTGCCAGGAGTAAGCACACAAATGCAACCAATATAAAATCACAATTTAAGATAGTGAGGTATCATTAATTGTGTATTTAAGGCTATATCCAGTAAGAAAATTAATTGTCAGTAAAAGACTAGCCTTTCCGTCTTTACAGCTATCCTAATATACCGAAACACTCTTTACAGAATTTCCAAAGCTTTTTTTCTGAACTGTTAAAATTGCTTTGAGTCACATCCCTGGGTGATGCTGAATCAGTGTGAATGCTGTAAATAGATCAGTTATTTTTGCTGCGTGTTTAAAATATGCAATGCCTCTTCTGTTTGATTCATAATTCGTATCGTTCATGAAAGGGAGGACGGCAAGATTCGAATTGCCTCTCCGGTTCTGATGGATGTACTGACCTTGGGTAGGCTTTGAAGATTGCTCATCTGTTAATTGATTTGAACTTTCTTAGGGGAGCAGAAAATACAGGAGAGGGAACCTTCCAGTTTCTCATTCAGGGGGATACTAGTCAGTGGGACCTCTGGTACCCCCTACCGGTTTCCACTTCAGCGGTGGGTGGGTGCTTTATGCAGCTCAGCTCCTGAGTATTTACATTACTAAGCATATCCTACTACTTAAATCCACCTCCTCCTTCACATTAGAATCACAGAAAAGTAGGATAGTTCCAACTGGAAGAGGACTTTGTCTGAGACACGGTTCAGAGCAGGGCCAACATCAAAGTTTGGTCAAGTAGCTCAGGGTCTTCCCCAGTAGAGATTGAGTGTCTCCAAGGGTGGACGTGGCAGAGTCTCTCAGGCACCCGGTTCATTCCATGCTTAAGGACCCTTATTTGCTGTATTTTGTTGCCTTTTATCTAGTCAGAATTTCCTTTGGTCTTGAGCTGCAGGAGCTGAATTTCTGGATATTTCTTTCAAGTTGCTTCCCTGAATTTTTAAGTAAAGGTGCTGAGAGCGGCTTTTCAAATCTCACAAAATATGAGACTCTTCCTTATTACAAGCAGCATTCTTGCAGTATTTGCTTCTCGGGTATCTTGTGTTTTTCAGATATTATTTGACATTCCTGATTGAAGCTAAAAAAATATTGCTTCTTATTTTGGCGTGTTCTAGTTAATCTTGTTTCTTAATCATAACTCTGAGACCCTTCACCCTTCATGTCATACACTAGTGGCAATTTTACACTGATCGTAAAAAAAAAAAAACCTCTGAGGGCAAGAATATGCATATGTATGAGGGAAGAACAAATTATATATTAAAAAAAGCACTCATAAGTGTTATGTTAATGCAGTCTATTCTAGTAAATGTTGCCTATAGATAAGTTACCTGTACATCAGACAGAAATAAGTTCTGAAAGAAATAACTGAGAGCTGTATCTAGCTGTGAAAGATAAATGGAAAGATCACTGGAAAATGAAGAAGAATGGATGTGAATGCTCTATTTATGATCCAAGAAGACATCTTAATTTCTTCTGGTTTTACTTTTACTGCTTCGTTTACTTAGAAATATTGTTGGCCAAGCTTGAGCCTTAGAGGGTTGTAAATTGGCATAAGCATAATAACTTTGTAGATATCAGCTCTTCCTTTAAAAACACTAATTCCAGATGTCTTAGCAGCTGATTTTCCACTTTTCTGAGAGCCATTCCCATGGGGCCTGAGTCTTCTGTAACACCTGAGCTGGGACAGGCAGGAACGTTCCTAGTCAAGGGAGCCCAACTGGCTTTTCAGAAGGTGCTACCGCAACCAATTTGTCTTGTCGACAAGTACAGAGCCTGTATGACTACAAAAGCACCAAGAATAAAAAACAAAAGAGATTCAACTATGTTGCCAAAGAAAGCCGGAGACACTTTAAGAGATTCAAGTGAAACGTGAGGCTTTTCCTCATCTGAATGTTTAACATTTCGGTCGTGTGCCTTCCACGATACACGCAGCACGCTGACCGGTGGGGAAAAGATAACGCAGCAGAATAGTGCATGATCTGCCGGATGTCCCGAATCCCTCCCATTGGTGAGAGCAGGGATTTGAACTACGGCTCATGTAAGTCAATCCATGTTGTACTGGTTTAAGAACTACACTGATTGAGCTCAAACTGATTGAAAAAATAAGGTATTTCAATGTCATCATGAAAATAATAAAAGTTTGGGGAAACCAAGTTTTTAGTTTTAGAAGCTGTTCCTCATTCTGACAGTAAATAATAGAAAAAAGAAATATTTGTATAGCAACCGGAGTTTAATGATAATTAAGGGAAAAGAAAATGAATTAAAAGATTATGATCAGAGGGTATCATAGTGCCCTGCAAGTAAGAAGCATCCCTTCTAATTCAACATAATTAAAGCCTAAACCCAAAATGGAGATTGTGTTGTACAACACTACAGTTTATTTACAGTCCTTAATGATTGAACTGTACTGTGCTGAAACTCTGTGAAAGTGACTGGTAAGGCAAATTTCCACAATAAACAATTAAAAGAGTTTTGCCAACCTGATGTTTTGTACTGCCAACACTTTTCTTCAATGATGGGTGAGTTCAAGAAAAACTTTCGCAGTTGTGTAATTGTCTGGATGGGAAGCATTTGCAAATAATTCTTACTACTTTCACCTTCATCTGTTTCAAGAGAGACCATCCTTACAACACTAAGTGTTTCTGACGGGTTATAGCTTCCATGTAAAAAAAAAAAAAAAACCAAAACAAAACAAAACAATACAAAACAAAACAAACACAATTTCCTTAATTTCTTGATAGCAACTTCAAGGTGAAACTTCTAACGCTGAAAATTAGCTTCAGCCGGCCTTGAGACACTTGCGTCGTTGCTGAAACTGTGTGTTTCTCTCCTTCAGAGGGCACAGGAGTCCTTAAAACTCTTCTTCTCCTGTTTTCCTGCAGTCATTATTGGTCTCAGCGTCGGGCATCCCCTACAACACCTGATATACTGTTATGAACTGGTGGAACTGTTTCTGGACCTCTACCTGAAATTGGATTATAAGTATGAGAAACCATATGAGAATGAGATGTCATATTTGATAGCTCAGACAGGTTTTGTATACACCCTCCCTGCCCTGGGCAGGGACACCTCCCACTAGACCAGGTTGCTCCAAGCCCCGTCCAACCTGACCTTGAACGTTTCCAATAATGGGACATCCATATCTTCTCTGGGTGGTGCTTGAATTCCTCCTCAAAAATACCGGCGTGTTTGATGAAAGATTTTAACTGAACTGAGAAATGCAGAGGAAGAAAGTGAGCATGTGTCGTTCTCTCACCTTCCTTTGGACAAAGATAACTTCTGATCTGGAAGGAATAGACGTGTGTGCGTGTGTGTGTGTGTGTGTGTGTGTGTGTGTGTGTGTGTGTACCGTCTGCCTCTACGCTCCTCCATATAGTGCATGAGCGTCTTATCTGGATGGTTTGAAGCCTGCTTTTCAAAGGTCTGGTTTGAGAAATAGGCAAAATGCTTTTTTTCTGCAGAACTGAAATGGGAGAGGTGTCGGTATTTTTTGCTAGTTTAGTTTGATTTGAAACTGAAAGGGAAGGCGGGGTGGGGCGGGGGGGAAGGTTTTGTTTCTTTGCTTTTTGCAAGGAGAAGTCAGAACTGAGCACGTCTGAGATGGTGGGAGTTTTGCATACTCATCCTCTCCTGTTTTTCCTTATCTAGCTGATGTTTGCTGCTTACCATCCAGCCACGTTTAACGATGAGCATCTCCCAAATCAGGCTTAAGCAAATGCATTTCACTAGTTTTGGACAACAGCTCAGTTACTTGTATTTTACATTGCATTTCAAGTTAATTCATTTTAAAGCTCATGGGAGATAACCTCAGAAATTATCACTGTGTACGTTAAAATCAGAAGGTGGCTTATTTTTATTATTATTTTCATTTTTTAATATCCCTCGTAGTAGGATTTGGCTGTTGTGAAGAAATTGCTCAACGGGCTGAGTTTTTAGAAACTTAGTGGAATCCGACCAACCAGGATTTTTTTTTTTTTTTTTTTTTTTAAGGGTGGCCTTCAACAGATGTTTTTTCACCTCTTATCTCCAGGTAGAACCTGATAGCAGGTATTAGACTGTCAGCACATCTCTAAATTTACTTTGATGCGGGCTGGCAGAAGCAATAGGTACTGCAAAACTAATCTTTCCAGTAACGTATGTCTCCTAGAAAGAGACAGGACTGTATGCATTAAAAATAGCTTGACTGAAGGGAAAAAAATATTGACTGGGATTTTCTTATCCGATATTTACTTTTATGTACTGGCAGCCTTCCTTCCTTCTCTCTTCTCTAGTCCCATGAGGAATAAAAAGAGGCCTGTGCTCCTAGTAGATCTACTTCTGGTTTTAGTTTTTATTTTTCATTTTTTTTTTTATTAATAGCGGAAGTACTATCGTTTGAAATGGGAAGGAGATCTTTGGGTTTGCTTTCCTCTTCCAGTTTTTCGGATCAAAAAGTGAGCTGTATCCACTTTTGAAAGAATTACACTTCTTTCTACCTCACCATTAACTAGTAGCTGCCTCCGGAGTAATATGGTGAATAGATCTGTAGCACGAGTATTTGAGTTACTGCGCAGGTTACTTCTAATAAGCCTGTACAATGTGTGCTTTAGCTTCCAGATACTGCCGTATTCATTGATTATTTTTTTTTTCTCATTTATTAATATGAATAAAAATCTATTTGAGATTATATGTTTGAATAGGAAAAACTTGCGTATTTATATGTAGATGAGGAATTTCCTGGATCGGGGTTTTTATTTTAATACCAAATTTGACTGGGCTAAAACCAAATTATAAATAAAGTATTAATTAAAATGTAGTTGTGGAGACAAATGAAATGTTGGGTTATTAGGAGGGCAGCACATCACGGTCTAGGAGTCACCCATCCAGTTATATTGTGGTGTTGTAATCTAAAATGTAAGCATATTACTCCGGAGGTAGCTACTAGTTAACGGTGAGGTAGAAAGAAGTGTAATTGTTTCAAAAGTGGATATAGCTCACTTTTTGATCTGAAAAACTGGAAGAGGAAAGCAAGCCCAAACTTGTACGGAAGTTTCATGCCCAGATATGGCTCTTTCAGATTTCCCCACCACCCAGGTGCCTGATCTGTCTGAAGGGGAAGGCGTCTGTCTCCCTGACGGCATTCCCGGTATATCCAGGTTCCCTCTTAGCTGTTACAGACCTGGGGCTCACCAGCTCCCTGCCCTCCCCCTGTAACTCTCCCTGGAAAAGTTCATCAGGTGTTTCCTCAAAAGTTCATCCAGCCCGACTATGTTTTCCTTTTCCTGTCAGATGGCTCTCACCCGTTCCGGGTCGACTCTCAGTTACGCAGCTGAGGTTCCTGTTTCCACCAAAACAGAAAACATAAAACCGGCGCTTACTCCTGAAAAATTACTTCCGCAATTTGTTTAATTGCTTTCGTGCTCTCACGTCTGTTATATGCGCTGTAAACGTTGCTGCTGGTGCAGTAGCTGCTATTTCTACCTTTTTTGCGCTGAAGGAATAAAAGGGAGTTAAACGATGACAGGCTGCTCCAGTCCAGTGACCGCCTTGATTCAGCTTCTAAAACGGTCTGTGAAGTAGTAGAATATTATTCACGTATTTAGAGATGAGCACAAGAGAGATGAGGTGCCTTGTCATAACATTTGAAGCGGGAAAGAAATAAGCTCCTGTCATTTTTTTCTGGTTTTGTTTGGTTGTTTTTTTTTAAGCTCAGCCGTCTCCCTTTATCCTGAAGAAATATTCCTGTTTTAAAGCAAGCGCGTGTCTGGCACAGGCACCTGCTGTTGTTTAAGACCTTTGCCAGGTAAAATTATAGAGATAAGATTGTTTCTCCGTTCATGTCCATCTCCAATGTAGATTGTTTCTCACAACTAGAAACCAAACGTGGAGGAAATGTCATCTCAGACTTTAATACAAAATGTGCATTTTCCCCCCTCTTCTCTTTGCGCCACTATTTTAAAGGATAAGATAAAACTATGCAAGAGCATTAGTCATGCTCCAGAGTCTGGTGGAAAGTTGAGAGCGAAAACCAACCAGGTTCTCAACTCTTTGCTCATGGCTATAATTTTCTTAAAATATCACCTTTTTATTGCAATCAGTGAAAGCGCCAGTGTAAGCGTACGTAACCCTGAGCGTCACGGGTGAAATACTTTCCATCTATCATGGGTGTCTCTTCACTGGGGTGTCAGAAGCAGGGTCAGATTCTCCTGGAACAGGGTATATATGCGCAGCGTACGCAGCAGCTGCACGGTTTGCCATCTGCCTGAGCTCCTGACCTAGTTTATGGAGGAAAGAGCAGACCCTGAAAACCTGAGAGCGATCGGAGGAAGCAGTCCCTCCAAATTTAAATGCTTCCCTTCTCTAATTTATGCTGAAATGAGGTACCGCCAAGAGGTGTCTTCCTCTCCCACTGGAAGTAGATGGAGGAAGTAGCAGGAGGCGTCAAGCCCTTGCCTCTCTCCATGCAGACATGCTCTGAGACTGAGACGGGAGCTGCAGTCACATCTTTCCCATAATAACCCGGCAGCTGGAGCAGAATAACCTGACACGGAGACCTGGGCTCTGGATGCTGCATAGCCCCCATCAGACTGAATCCAACCGGCAGGGGAATGCCAAGGGGTGTTCTGGTTAAAAGCATTTCTGTCCTCTTGCCGAAGCTGAGGCAGGAAAGCAAATTTACGGGTGAGGAAGAGAACAAGCAATTTGGAACCTGATTCCCACCTAACTCAGCTGGAAAGAGAACAAATATCTGTACTGGTTTTGGAAGGGCCTCTGTGTGTGGGTGTGTGTAGCTGTTTGGTTCACTTCAATGGTAGCGTTGAGCAAAATTTGCCAGAAAGCAATTCTGAAGCTCCAATTTTACCCCCCTCTTAGCTAAGGACTGACAAGCAGGGCTGGGGGCAGGACACAGCCCAGCCTTGCCCTTGGATACCCCTTGGCCAACGCATCTTTGACAGCAGCTGCTCCACTGGGGAGCAGCCACCAGCAGGGTCCCACCAGCAGCCAAACTCTCTCTTATGGTTTGAGGAACCCACAATTATCATCGTTTGGACGATCATTCTCTCACCCGATGACCCCTCCCCACCCAGGAAGGGGAATTGGGAAAAGACAAGGAAACCTGGGGGTTGAAATATAAACAGATTGAATAGAATAAGATGAGATAATTAACATTAATAACACTAAAGAACCAATATAAAATACACAAGGATCATACCCAGCCCATTCCATCAGCAGAAGCCGTGCACTCCCAACAGGGGACAGTAAATGTGGGACCCTGCGAGCGCTGCGGCTGCGGGAGGAAGGAGCTCAGGGCTCCGGCACCGGGGCAAGGAGTTCTCTGGATCACAGCCATCAAGTGACAGAGAGAGAGAGAATTCCTCAGCAAACTTTCTAATTTATATTGAATGTGACATTCGTGGTATGAAATAACCCTGTTGGCAGCTTGGGTCAAGTGCCCGGGTCTCGCTCCCCCTCATCCCCGCACCTGGCGAGCTCTAAAACAGCGAGGCCTTGAAACCCGCACCCCATGGCTGTCTATAAAATAAGTATTTTCACCAATTCGGACACTAGAGTCTTCTAAAAGTGCGGTTTCCCCAGGCATTAGAAGAAAAATTAGTCCTGTGTCGCTCAGACCAGGACACTCTCCCATGGTGGAGAAACACAAGGAGCTGATCCGGGATGTGCTGGCTGACATTTATGAGAAGGTTTGAGGCTGAAGCTGGGCTCTCACACAGGCAGCACATGGTTCGCTTTGCACAGGATCAACCGAAAATCTTGTAGTTCTTGAGGCTTATCTGACCTGCCCAGATTAACATCCTGGCTTACATCTTGGCCAGCAAGACAGAGAACGTGAGGAGCCACTTGCCATCAGCGTGTCTCAGCCGTGGGGCCAGCAGAGTGGTGTAAGCCAGGATTGCTGTCGTATCATGGTCATCATCAGCCTGCTGCACAAGAACATGTTCCAGTGGTATCATCACTCCTGGCAGCTGGATGCAAAGCTCTGGGAGAGCAATCCCAAGTTGGAGCTGAGGCCCATGGTGGAGCTTCAGCAGCTGGCAGGGCTAATTCACCGTGCCTCGACTGTGTGCCGGGGATGCCAGAATGTGCTGAATCATCATTTCCTGGAAGTGGGAGATGGAGGAAGAGTGACCACGGCTGGGAGGGCAGAAATTGTGTCCCAGATTCCTGGGAGAAAGAATAAAGATAACTGAAGAGTAGAGATAACCGAAGACAACTGAAGCATTGTGTCTGCAACTTACCTGGATTTTAGAAAATACGAGGTCTGTCAACAGGAAAGGCTCAGTCAGATAAAATCATGGAGGTTTTATCTACACAAGCTCTTAGCAACAGTGTTTGGTAGTTACACAACACTGAGAAAGTTTAGGGTAGGTGAGCCCCTTGTCTTCCAAACCCTATGTTTTAGGATGAAGGTCAATGATTACACCAAAAACCACCTGGACACTGTTCACTTAGAGTTTGTGAATGAAGCAGATTTTAGCAACTTGCACCTATAGGGATTTTTCTCCCCCAGGGCTTTTCCGACATGGAACAAGCCATTTACCTTGGGTGTTGTTTTTAATTGCTTCTCTGAGAGAAGAATTATGAAATGAGCCTCAAAACTTCAGGGAATATTTAGGATTTTATAAAATAATTTGAGTAATTGAGTTTGTAAAATTTTAGAGTGGTTCAAATGTATTTGCTGTTACTAAACTCATACAAAAAAAAATGAATACAGATTTAGTAGCATGAAATTGCTTTTTTAACAAAAAGGAGTTGTACATTCAGCTAGTTGAGAAATACCTATTTTGATACATAGATTATATACCTCATTGCTTTGTTATAGTCTGTATTAAAATAATACCTTCCATGCATGAATACCGTCGGGAATCCGTCTATTTGGCAATCTAGCAGGGATGTGTCGGCACCTTCCTCACTAAGTTGTCCCTCATAACCCTCGAGTAGCAAAACTGCATGCAATAGTGAGGCGTATTTATAAAATCACATAATGGAGTAAGGCAGATTTCTCATATTCAGGTGCCCTGTTTTTAAGTCAGTTTTTAGAAACACTAGTCTGTGGCACTCGAATGTTATTTATTCCTGGTATTCTGAGTTTGTAAGCTGTCTCCTCCGAAACCAAGTACTAGGGTTCGCGCAAAGCCCCGCTGACCTCAGTATTTAGGCTACACCGAAAAATCTGGTTCTCCTGCTTCTCTCGCCCTCCTCTCCCTCCAAGAGCCTTTAGAGCATGTAAAAGGAGCGCTTTTATGGGTATTTTTTTGGCTCGATTGATGCAGCAATATATTATTATCTTAGCGTTAAGTCTCTCAAAATTTTATGAGGCTTCACAGAGTAGCTGAAGTGAACATAGGTTTTATGTTCCATACCTAAGAGATCATGCAAGCTCCTGCCGTTATCAGTTAGGAGATGCTTGATCAAGCTCAGACAGTTCACAAACGAGGGGGTATTTTTTTTTTTCTTCTTCACTCTCCGATACATCTGAAAGTCAATAGATTATGAAGGGGACCGGTTCACAGTTTCAAAATACAGAGTTGTTATTGTTACCAAAGCTACGTCTAGCTAAATGGTAGCAAAAATTGTAGTTTCACAAATTCACTCTCGTGGGAGCGGCTGTTCCATGTGCGTGTCTACGT
Source organism: Alca torda (assembly GCA_008658365.1). Classification (NCBI taxonomy): domain Eukaryota; kingdom Metazoa; phylum Chordata; class Aves; order Charadriiformes; family Alcidae; genus Alca; species Alca torda. The sequence continues at coordinate 78,308,391 of CM018079.1, read as the reverse complement.
GAGCCTCCCTCTTTGACTGCCGTGGCTCAATACACCCCCTTTCACAGAGCAATGACTAATTTTTTTATTTATTTATTTATTTATGGGAATGAAATCCTGTCCTCCGAGCAAATCTTTGTATCACCAAAAACTATGGTCATTTAAATGGCATTTGGCAAAGGGATTTTTACTGTAATGCATAGATTTCTGCACCGTGTTTCCTTGTGAGGGAAAATACTAGTGTGCAAAATAGCAATCTCTCCCATTCGTCTTCTGCTCTGTCATTTCTGTCCCTCTATAACAATATTAAGGAAGATACACAGTTATCCGAAAGGATTAATTCGGTCACTGAATGGGGAAAAAGTAACAGCATTTTTAAAAGTGCCGTAATCCTCATGTAAATATTTTAGCTGGATACAAAATATAGTTAACTAAATAGATGATAAATAAGATAGAACGGTTTCTCTGGAAAATTTAACATATGGACAATGAATCCTACTACAACTGAATATTTTAGCAATTCAAAAATTCAATCTTGCTAGCTAATTTCTAACCCCGGTTTCAAAATGATGCCGTGCAGGTGCTCTTTGCGGGACCGCTACCAGCGTCATTATGTAAAGAGGCAACGGGATGTGGCTGGAAACGGTTCTCAGGTTTCAGTCTGTAGATATTATTTCACTCAGGGTGAAAGCTTATTTTCTAACAAGGAATAAACCACGAAGCGAATGCCAACTGTATTTTATTCTTGGTGAACAAGCATTTTTAAGACAAACATCAGAAATTAAGAGAATAGAAAACTATTAGAAAGAGAAAGGTAAAATCTTACACCGAAATTGTAAATAGAGCGGTAGAAAATGGCGTAAAATTATAATGCTTTAATTCCTCAAATCTTTTCCATGCAAACACTCAAAGGTAGCCAGTTGCAGTTTTGTTAGTTTCGGTGAAGAAGAATGGAACGACATTTTTGTGATCGTTATTTTTTTTTAAAGCGTGTTTCATATACAACTGCTTCCCGGGAAGACTCAGGATGTTTTAAAATAAAGTTATTCCACTTCTCTGAGAGTACTGATAGAAATAAGGATATGAAGCCATTAAGGCAGCAGCCTGTGTCTTTTTTTCAGCCAATCTCTCTCCATTATGTGTTTCTGAAGTCACAGTTCAGTTTTCCAATGAAAAGCACGGTAGGACCCCCATGAGCAATTTGAGTCTACCAAAGAAACAACTTTAAGTTACTGGCTTTGAATCCGGAGGAAATAAATCTGCAGCCAGCCAAGAGCCACCATGCTTTATATCTACACTGAGGTTTCCATCTCCTTTTTTTTTTTTTTTTGCTTTTTCTTAAAGCTCCCATCCTCAAAAGAGGCAGAGTGCTGTCACTGCAGCATAGAAGGTGGAACCTTAAACCTAGGAAGTGACCTTAGAGTTTTAAAGAGGGAAAACTATGCAGATAGAACAGGTCCTGATGTAATCGTTTTGTTTATCATGAATCAGTGCATTTATTTTGTATTTCAGAAAACTGTTTCTGATTCTTTGGTCCCTTACATTGGCATTGTTTTTTTTGGGGTGATAGCTGATCAGGGAATAAACTAATCCAGCCCAAGCCAAGTTTAGGCAAACTACCCTTTTCCGCATCCCTCCTGCTTTGTGGGACCCCGTCAGGGCACAATAGTTCATTCTCAGTGTTTACGCGGTTCTAGAAGAAGAAAAAATAGTTGGGTTTTTTAATAGAAATCAGGAAAGGGACACATAGGGAATATTGGGTCATAAGCTGCTATTTGCAGGCTAAGATCTTAATTATAGGTAAGTGCAACTTTCAAAAGTGATGTTAATTTCAATTATATGCTCCACTTGATCCACTTAAGACCCCATTACTTTGTTCACTGGGTTATCACCATCACGAGGATGAAATTAGGTTGTCCTGTACTGAAGAAACAACCGTACTGTCCTAGTTTTGGGTGGAGGCGACCCGCTGCCTCTTTCATCTTGGAGGGTGTAAGAGCAGCAGCACTTCCCTCTGTGTCGCAAGCGGAAGCACTCAACCGTGCAACACGAATCACTGCTCAAACAGTGCTCTCCCATTTCTTTTCACACTAAAGCAGCGTTTTCCACTAGCAATGCGTACACTAGGGCATGACTTGCTCACAGTACAAGAACCGTACGAGACTGGTTGTTATTTACTAAAAGCAAATTTTTCCTTTTTGCCGTATTTTTATACATGTATTATTAATAAAATATAGGAAAAAAACCCCAAAACCTTCCCTTTTTTTAATTTCCCTGAGGTTTAAATACATAATATTACAATATGCATTAATATATTTCGATTAGTTTGAGTGAAGGTAGAATTATTATCTTTTTCAGTCCAGAGCTGGGTTTATACTAAACTTCGTCACAAATGACCTTCCCAAATGTATTAAATATCTGAAGGACTGAAAACAGAATTCATTGTGTCTAGAATATCTGACTACTTGCGCGGCAATGGCAAACATACCCAGGGCAAGTTTATTGTGAAAAAGGAAACCTTTATGCCCTTCAGCCAAGGTACCCTCCACCACGTGCATTTACATGAAGGAAAGCATCCCATGTGGCTTAGGAAACCTCCGAGGTAATAATTTTAGTTGTCCTGGCCAATATATTATTTCTGAGTAAAATAGGAACAAGGCGTTGAGGTCTCTTAGTGAATACTATGACCTCCCTTGTTTGCCTACATAATGAATTGGGAAGCCGTATTTAACTTTGTGAAGTAGGCGGCAGTGATGCAGTAAGCCCAGCGTAAAAATGAATTTTATTTTTTAAGATTATACATTTTCCCGAGCATTTTAATCAAGGCTACAAAATAAAACGACCTTAAAAATTAATTCATAACTGGAGCGTTATTTTTCCTCACTAATATTTTAACAAATACATTTTGTTGTAATAAATTATCATTTTAGGAAGATCGCATTTACAATTTTACACATAAATGATAACCTCATCTCCCAGATAAGCAGTTAAATAGATAGCTTTCTTATTAATAGCACAATGATACAACCAAATGATGGGTAATTTCTATTATCTTTATAAATAGATAAGCAGTATATAGATGTAAAAGAAGCATTGATGTGGAAAATGTTAAAATAACAAATCTTATTAGAAGAAAGAATTTAGAAATAACTTGTCAGGAGGGTAATGACCTCAATTAAATTTTATGTGAAATTATAATTGGCGTTTTTAATAAAGGAATGCTACTGCAAATTGCATATTTGATATAATATTACAGGACATCTTATTTCCTCTGGCATGTATTTATATTAAATAAAACTCTTTGAGATAATCAAGGAAGATTCATAAATTAGGGGTTTGGGAATCTGCTGAGATGATAGGTTTAAAATAGCTTTCAATACAAGAGAGGGGAAAGTGGGAAGGTTATCTGAAAGTGATCCTTTTGTTCTTTTGACCAAAAAGATGTTGGTATTCAACATGGTGTGGTGCATGTTCTCAGATGTAGTCAAGGATGTAGCATCTTCAAGATGTAGTCAAATAGAATCCTTATTTTTTTTTTTTTTAGGCCCCTCATTTAAGGCCAGAACGTTCACTGTGTGCAAACTGTCTAAATAAATTCCTGAGAAAGTTCTAAAACTTGCCCAGTTTTCATCTTTTGTACACATATACATGAGGAAAGTATAATGTCTCTCATTATCATTCTGGTCACGTGCTAATTTCTGATCCCAAACTAATATTAGAATAGTAACGTTGGAGTAATTCTGCGAATAATATCAAGATGTATGTTGGGGTGGGAGGAGGGCTTGCCTGTGGAGTGCTCCGAAACATCACTCAATATAAGGCTTTTTGTTATTTATATTGTCGTATAGTTTTGTTAAATTTCAACCTAGATACACTTAAGGTTACTAGAATAGTGCAGATTTCAGATCTGGGAAAAATATCACAAAGAGAAAAGTCATCTTAAACCATCTGTCGTCGTTTAACGTTCCTCCTTTGCTTACATCAAATAGTAGTGGAAGGGTTGCGGTTGTAGACGTAGTAGTAGAAGTGACAAGTTGAACTGGTGCAAGAAAAAGCAACAACAAAAATCAATGAGGAACATTGGCTCGGGGTGACATAGCTAAAAATAAGCTGTGGTAGTTGTTAGGGAAGCACCTAATAGAAATTCTAAGCAAAAAGAAGCGGTGTCTGTAGCGTTTGCAAATAAGCAGCTGCTCCCATTCACAATCTACCCCAATTACCTTCTGTTAATCTGGCACATCTTTAAAATGAAATACTGTGCATAATTTTTCATGGTTCAGATCCTGCGGACTTTTCGTCAGGCTCACCAAGAAAAGTCACTATCACCAGTGACCTGTGTAATTGAATGTGAGTTATTTTAGTCGCAGATTTCCACAGAGGGAAGGAGAACTGTGGCCATGGGGAATCCTCAGCGTTTACTTTTTAAATTCTGAGCTGCTACATGAATGTAAAGAGAGACAGAGGGATAGTGTTGAAAAAGGAATGGGTGTTCTTACATGGGGAGTTTATCATTTACGTACTGTCGTGTGTAGGTAGATACACATGGGATTTGCTGTAACCTAAGGACTAGATTCCAATATAGTTTTGAAGATGAAATGTTTTATGGATGAAGAGCAGATTACTGTGCCATCAAAGCGTCTTTCAACAGACCACTCTGGGGACGAGCTGCTGTAACCACTTTGCAGATTAGGTGAGAACTGGACATTTAAGACCAAAAGCAGCCCGGAACTCCCATGTGTCACCTAGTTTTGGAGATACATAGATTGATCTTATATCCACGTTTTGGACTGCAGTTTTTAATTCATCTAAATTGAAGGTCCTTGCAATCCCTGAGGCTTGTGCTTAGTTCTCGTAACACCCGCTTGTGACCCAGTATGAGGTTGAGGGGCACCAACTCTAGAGGGACCTTATGCGTGAAATAAAGTCATAGAAGAGTCAGTTGTAACAAGAATGGAACTTACAGCAGCTGGTCATGCAGCTGGGCATTCAGTTGGTTGACCTTTTTTTCACAAATAAATTTGTATTTAATTCCTGTGTGGAAAAAAAATAATCACAATTCTCAAAACATTGATAAAGAGATCAGGTTGTGTTAGTAATCCAGAGGTCTAAGCTGATCACCACAGTCCACAGTGCTGTCCCAGGACAGAATATTGCTACGGTTTTACCAGAAGAGTTTTGTTTCTTCTTTTTTTGTTATTGTCCCTAGAGCTCCGTTCGAAGTTTTTATTTATTCAATGCAGTATTTGAGATTAAAAGTAGAGCTTTTTACACACTACATGTTGGGCGGGTGTTTCTTTGCTGTATAAAATTTGCTGAATTTGTCTGGAACAAGCAATCTGTAGGAATCGGTGCTTCTAGAGACAAGAAGTGCTTGGAGTTGCAGGAAACTGAGATGAGTAGAGACACTTTGAAAGCTGTTCTTTTGCTCAGCGAAACTTTTCTTATATTTTGCGCAAACTCACTCCGAACGCTAAATTACTGAGCAATATCCTTTAAGTTAATGTATGTTGTGCTGTTAGGTCAAAAATAAACTTTTTTTTATAAGCAATTTTGCAAACTTAAAATACCTTACTGCAATATTGATTGTATTTTTAAATACTGAAAATACTGTTATTCAGTAGGCAGCGGGTCACCAACAAGAGATTTATTTTATCCATGTCAATCAATGCTTTTCTACTTGATTTATAGTACTATAAAATTCATTATTACATAGCATAAAATACCACAAGAGAACTAATGACAGTATTCTAAGTCACACTTTGGGAAATTAGTTCCTCTCCTGTATCACCCTTTTGGTATCTTAGTGCATTATTATTAGGTTTTTCAAATATTTTAGATATGACATACCCATGATGAAGGACCCACGGTCAAGTCTCCCTACTGGAAGGACTGAGGAGGGGTGAAAGCTGTTGGAAGGAACCCCTATTCGCTATCGCTGCAGCCTACAAAGAGCCTGTCAAGATACTTCTGGCGCTGCGCCCGCGTCGAATTTGTCTTTGTCAATGAACCCGCCACTTTCTACGAGCCCAGTAGGAGACTTATCAGGTGTTCTGAGAGCTTAAAGCAACGCTTTCTGCTGGAATAGTTCTCACTGCCCGACAGAATCCTGACAGAGGCTGCTATAACTTGGAAGCCCTGAATCATCTAAATAATACCAAAGAACATCCCGAACTGAGAAAAGGCCTAAAATTGGAGGATGGAAATACAAATTAAGGATCCATTTATAACCCCATGGTCATCACCGGATTTCACTTATAGCTTCCAAATTGTTGGCAGGCGGGGAGAGTATGTTTATACAGAAATAGTAACATAATTGCACCTCCGTTTACATGGAAATAATCTGATTTCCATGTGGCTAAACTATAAGACAACAGGCTCAGTATTGTATTATGATAGCATAATCTTATTATCTCTTAGAACAACACTGTAGCAATGATGTTACTACACTTCTAAAACAAACACAATTATTTCAAAATAAATAAACCTCACTTTCACGCACGCATAAAAAGCCCTAAAGTCTTGACCTTTTCTGTGGCATTTGCAATAGACCTGAAGTAGCTTGTAAATTCTGATTATTTCATGTCACTGGAGTGTAGACTTTTTATTACAAGGTTATAATTAAAAATATTGGCTCAACCAAAAGCGTGCAGAACGCTGACATGCCTGGTTTCTGATATACCTCCTCACTTAAACGAAATCCTGTAAGAAGGAACAATTACCATGATATACTTATTTCCCTAAAACATAATATGCAAACCACAACCTGGGAAGCATCTTCTAAACAAAGGCCTTTGAAATGGCCAAGATGACCGTGCTAATGGCCAAGCTGTTGACTTGCGTGCGGTGCCAAGTCATTGACATGCTCCATGAAGTGTCTGGGTGAAGTCTATAGATGCTCTTCGCTATTGAGTACAATTTTAGGATTTTTTTTCTTCTTCTCTTCTTTCTAATTACATGCCTAGGAATTGTGTTTGGGGCTTTTTTGTTGTTGTTGCTGGATAATCATCTCTTTTATTTTTTTTTTTTTTTTCCCCATTAGCAACGAAACTCTGCTAGCAGGATATACACAATTTAAAAGTATAACGCAATTAGTTATTTCCTCATATACTCAATGTCTAGCTAGGACTAATGAGCCTGTAGGGTAAGCACCAATGTGCTCACCACCCCCGTGTGGGACCTTATGTCTGTGTTTACTCAGACTGATCTTTGATGCTGCTGAGTTGTGGCCTTGCAGCTTCCTTTACTTCAGGATTTCAGACCTTTCTCTATCAGTATTTTTCTTCTTGAATCTTTGGGCGGCCCTCCCTGTCTCAACAGTCTAACCTCTGCTCGCGGTATTACATTTCTTACCATTTCTGGCTGCCTTCTGGGGACTTTCTGATGTTCTTCTCCGTAATTAAGCAGTTTTCTCTGAGTCGAGGTGGTGCAGCTGGACTGTATCAAAAAGACTTTGGATCAGACAGTGGAACCTCTTGGAGGAGAGTTAAAATTAAGGTTGTAAATGAACAGCAGTTTGGAGGGGTTAGCATAGAATCACAGAATCATTTAGGTTGGAAAAGACTCTTGGGATCATCGAGTCCAACCATCAACCCCACTCTACAAAGTTCTCCCTTACACCATATCCCCCAACACCACATCTAAACGAGTCTGAAACACATTCAGGGATGGTGACTCCACCACCTCCCAAAAATTAACGCTGGTAAAAATTAAGAAGCAGCGTAATACTCTATAATAAATTATTTTAATAAACTCATTATGTGAGCTCCATCTAATCCTCAGCTGTAATTGAGAGCAGAACAAAGATAACTATGAGGCTCCTTGGATTCTTTAGTTAACACAACAATATGAAGAGGACAGGGGGCATATCACGAACTTCATGTTCCTAATTCTGTAAAAGTAAATGATAATTTTAGCTACCACAGAGGAGAAACACAGAGAAACTCTTTCTTGTGCTGCTTAAGAATTTATAAAGAGAGGACAGAAAAAGTTCACCATGGGGAAAAAACACAAGCTCCACCTTTCGTTGTTGTTTCGTCATCTTCAGACTTGAAGAAGCTCGTCTTAGAATTTAGACTTATGCTAAGCTAAGCCAAACCACTGGGGTTTGTTCTACTGGGCTTTGATTTTCTGTTCATTGAGTCTTCTGCAAAAATATGTCTTGTCTTTGTCACCTTGCTTTTTATAATCTTGGCCAGTAGACATTTAAGTTGTTCATCCATCACGGTCAAAAGCTATCTTCGTGAATCCCCTCTTGGTGCCAATGACAATCACTAATTTTGTAGGTGACAAGAAACTGGCTACTTTTTCAAGGTAGATTTTTCATTAAGAATTTATCCTCTGAAAATCTGAATCATTCTCAACACTTTATAAATGTTCCAAAATGTATAGATTCCATAGACAATGCATTATTTTTTTTCTTTATTTGTGATTAAGTTGAAAAAAGTTTTCATTTCAGAGAGATATCAACTTTAAAAAAGCAAACTAGCCTCTGCTACTTTTATATAAAGATACATAGGTTTAAGAGTAAATCTAGCTGTATAGCTGTTTTTAGTAAAGGTTTTATAATTTGATTAGATTTATATGACTCAGCTGAGAGTAACAAAGTCATGCCAAATGTCATACTGAAGTTGTGTTGAAAGTAATCTCAGGTTTAGATAGGGCAGAGATGAGTGAGGAGAGCTGATTAGTTGCACTGCATTACGATGAAAAGCTATAAAAAAAATCATTTATAATATTGCTGTTTATATTCCAATAAAATCTAAAAGGTTCACATTAGGACCATCCCCCACCGCTAGACCTTGTACAATCAGGGAATAATAATCAGTGTTTGCTAAAGAAGCTCTCAGTCCAAACAGATTAGAAAGCGTGGGAGGGAAAAGATTATTTAAATCTCTGCTCTCATAATTATCCCGAGGATGATTGCTAAAGTATATTGCAGGTATGAGAAAAGTAAGTTTGATAAAGGTGAAACAGGGTATTAATATTATTAATTTCTGACATCCTGTGTGAATGTATGCTTGGGCTGTTCTTTGACGACTCCTCCTCTGTTTTGTCTGCAACTCATCAGCTGTGGTCTCAGATCTGGTTTTTAGTTCTTAAAAAAAAAATTACATTAGTGAACCAGTCAGGATAGAAAGGAGGTATTAAAGCACACCTTAAGATATTATCTGTCTTCAAAGCCTGCCATAGCTGTCATTAGATCTGTCGATAGACTCCCACTGTCAAATCAGCGTCTATAAATATAGCCAAAGACTTGGTAGTGCAAGTTTCTGTACTCTTGGTATTATTGTCCCAGTTTTTCATAGAATCATAGAATTGCTGAGGTTGGAAGGGACCTTTAAGATCATCAAGTCCAACCATTAACCCACCCTGACAAAAAACACTTCTAAACCATGTCCCTAAGTACCACATCTACCCTTTTTTTAAACACCTCCAGGGATGGTGAATCCACCACCTCCCTGGGCAGCCTATTCCGATGTTTAATAACCCTTGCAGTGAAAAAATGTTTCCTAATATCCAATCTAAACCTCCCCTGACATAACTTGAACCCGTTTCCTCTTGTCCTATCGCTTGTCCCCAGGGAGAAGAGGTCAGCCCCCATCTCTCTACACCCTCCTTTCAGGTAGCTGTAGAGGGTGATGAGGTCTCCCCTCAGCCTCCTCTTCTCCAGGCTGAACAACCCCAGTTCCCTCAGTCGTTCCTCAGAAGGTTTGTCCTCCAGACCCCTCACCAGCTTTGTAGCCCTTCTCTGGACACGCTCCAACACCTCAATGTCCTCCTTGTAGTGAGGGGCCCAAAACTGAACGCAGCACTCGAGGTGGGGCCTCCCCAGTGCTGAGTACAGGGGCATGTACAAGGATCACTTAAAAGATGTCGTAGTGGTTTAGTTTTCATCCTTATTCTGCACTGTCTATTCACTAAGGCTACTCATGAGGAAGAGATTTACTTAGGCTTGCTCCTACCCTTTAGGAACTTAAACTGAGATCATGATCTCCTTTCATCTAAATTTCTGACCAACTATTAGAAAATGTATTTCTTTAGCAGGACGGGTTAGAATTGATGACTTCTATCCATGTCACTGAAGGATAGTACTGAATAATCCTTCGTACTAAATTAGATTTCTCCTCCTGATGTCTCGTTTCACATTAAATGTGCTATGTGCAAACAAACACCACATCCCAGAAAATTTAGTTTTTCAATCTTTAACATCTTACATACTGTGGCTACTTTAAAATATCTACAGGAAAAAAAAAAAAGAAAAAAAGGCCAAAGAAACACTACCAGGGAGTAAAGAGTGAAAATTGAAGTTTCCCTTTGAAAGTATGAATTTATAGACCTTTATACATGGGAAAAGTATTTTTTTGTTGTGCTCGGTTCTGAAACTGGTGCAGGGATATCAAAAAGCCGATCATGTTGGGAGAGTCACACGTGCTAGTGATTCAGTCCTTATTCCACAGCAAACTTGGGATTTCTTCCCCCGCCCCCGAAACGAAACAAAACACCAAACCCAAACCATTGTTCTTTGATTTTTATGGGAACAATGCTTAGGAGAGTTTTCACAGCTTAATTGGCAGAAGATGCTGACTTATACAGAAACACACACATATATATATATTTCTTTTTAAACATTGGCGTAAACCCATGGACTTGAATGAAACTGCTCACATAAACCTCTGTTCAATACTTTGATGAATGAGGAACATAGCACTATTTTTATTTCTGCTGTGCCCTAAAGCTGAGCTTAAATTTAGAGAAGAGGGAAGATAAAAGAGCGTGAAAATAAAAAAAAAAAATCCTTTTTCACTCTAGAAGCAGGAAAAAATACAGGAAGTGGCTTATTGCTAGTGTGTTTTCCCAAACTATTACATATTACATTTTAATTTCTTGGCTGAATGCAAGCTTATGTCAGCTGAAGTATTGAGTGAAGTGTTTTAACAGAAGTAACATGAAGAGATCTGAAGTTAAAATGCTTTACTTGAAGATATCAAAATGTTCAGCTGTATCTTTTTCAAATATCATTGTCTCATTTGACTGTGGCATCTTCAGGATGCCCTGGTAAAAATGCGTGTGTTCCTTAGCATTGGGTAATAGCTTCAAACTTGCAATCCAATCGAAGCTTTTCCATATACCCTTGTTCTGAGTGAAATTCACAATCCACACGACGTTGTTAACCTGGAAATAATCCTAGTTAGTGTTGGATTTCTGCATTACGATCCGCATGGTGTTTTACAGAAGCCTCCAATTCTGAGTTGGATTTTGTTGTGGATACTTTTTGTTTGGATACTTTTTTTTTAAGCTAGAGGAGTAAATCCCATCTTCTCCGCTCTCATCATAGTTTTCTGCATGTTAGTGCTATAGGCAGGAATTTATATGTATTGTAGCAACTCTAAAAATAAGTGTTGCCTCTTTGGATACCCTAAAAGATCCATGAATTTTAAAATATGAATCATAAAATAAGTATATATACACACACAGATGCATGAAATTGCACCTCCATGTTTTTCATTACTGCATTCTGTGATATTAACCAGTTGTATTGCTTTATATACGGCCGTAAAACTACTGAAATGTGAGACATGCGAAATACAGTTTTGAAATGAAAAAGAATAATGCTTCCAGCTATATCTGGTTTTAGACCTGGAGACCCATCGATAACTTGCAATAAAAAGAAATTATGCGCACATCTGTATACAGAATATTTGAACCAATTTCTAGATGAGACAAAAAAAGGATAGATCTTATCAATCTGGTCTTCAACAAAGCATTTAATGGAGTGACGCCTTTCTGAATACAATGAAAGTGTCTGCTGAGAGAAAATTAGTATATGTAGAAGTTAGAGTAACGCGGATAAAGTTTTGAGGAAAAAAAAAGAGGTTGAGACACTCTGGAATTTGATCTTGCACTGAAGAGAAGTTAACCAGCAGAGTTTCTAAAGAGGCGGGTGGTCAATTAGTATTTTCCTACTAAATTTTCAGGGAGCTCCCATTTTCAGGGAGCTGGGACTGTTTAGTTTGAGGAAGAGGAGGCTGAGGGGAGACCTCATCACTCTCCACAACTACTTGAAAGGACACTGTAGAGAGGTTGGTGCTGGTCTCTTCTCGCAGGTAATTAGCGACAGAACAAGAGGGAACGGGTTAAAGTTGCAGCAGGGTAGGTTTAGGCTGGACATTAGGAAAAAAATCTTCCCAGAGAGAGTGGTCAGACACTGGAATAGGCTGCCCAGGGAGGTGGTGGAGTCACCACCCCTGAATGTGTTTCAGACTCGTTTAGATGTGGTGTTGGGGGATATGGTGTAAGGGAGAACTTTGTAGAGTGGGGTTGATGGTTGGACTCGATGATCCCAAGGGTCTCTTCCAACCTAAATGATTCTATGATTCTATGATTCTATGATTCATGGAGGATGACACAAAAGGTAGAAGCGAGCTAGTAAGATGTTGTAACAGCCCGGGCTTGAGAACCTTCCTTGAGCAGGACCAGGATGAAAATGTACGTGAGAACAAGACCACAGCAGTACAGAGTGCACCCTCGTGTATCTAGGAGAAGTTTCTGCAGTTAAAGAGGTGTTCACCAGATACAAGCCATCACGCCATTGCAGCTGGGGAAAAAATAACCAATGAAGATGCAGCAGATGAAATGCAAACGGACAAATAATCAGTGTGCGTTAGACGCCTTGTCTGGAATGCAGGCTTTGTTTATAATAGATGTGAAGGTCTGAACTGGTTTTTCAACAGAGGACGCGGAAATATAAAAAAGTTAGTTATACCTAAGCTACAATTTGGTATTTTAAAGATGTCCCTGCTTACTGCAGGGGGGTTGGACTAGATGGCCTTTAAATGTCCCTTCCAACCCAACGCATTCTATGGTTCTATGATTTTTGTGTCTGAAGAAATGCCTTCTAGTTGTTTGGTCTGGGTTTCTTTTGTCCCTTCTCTTACAGAAGAGTAACTCTGTGTTCCGAATGTGTTTTCTTTCTCAGCCGCAGCCGGAGCACTGCTGTCGGTGTCTGACACCTTCAGCCCCGGTGACCACTCAAATCCCGACCTCCAGTCACGCTGAGTCAGTGTGTCCAGGATGTTCTGATAAAGGACCAAATAAGTGCGAGTTGCAGCTTGGTTACGCGGTGTAGGGAGAGGGGGAGACAGATTTACAATTGCGGCAAATGGACTTTGTGAATATTTGCTGCAAGCGAATTCCAAGGGAACTGGGAACCCCACTTGGTGCTGGAAGCCATGGGGAGTGCAGCGAGGGGAGAGGCGCAGCTCTCAGGCAGCAACGATTTAGATCAAAAAAGAAGACATTCGTGTTGGCAGGGAGGGAAAGAGGATTTATAAGCTAAAATACAGCAGCGCAGGCATATGGCAGGCTGCACTAACTAACCGGGCCGGTGGGAGCTGGAGGATCTGTGCCACGCTCGAGTGCTCTATTCACTTTTCCTAAAAGTACAAAAAAAGCAGTACTGCGTTACGATGCCAGCTTCTGTCACCTTCTTGTTGCATTTCCAAACCGGCGCTTCCGTGCTCTCTCGCATGGGAGAACTCTCCTATAAATATCCGCGCTACCGTTTACTTGACAATAATTAGGCTGCTGATGGCTTGAAAGCGCTGACGAACTTCATGTATATTAATAGTGCGTTGTTGTTTCCTCACACTTCACGGTCTTCCTTTATGCTTTTCCTTGTCTCGTCATATAAAAATAATAATAAAACCAATTCAAGCCAGGTATTTTTGCTCCGTGTTTGGCTAGTGCTTGCCAAAATAGGGTCTAGTTCCATGCCTTTACAATTAAAGTGCGTGCTACTGGGTAAAAAGCATTCATAAACACGCAGGTCATGCGATCTCTTTTGGCGTTTCTTCTGGATTTACTTTTCAGATTATTACTTTTGTTATCTTTGCTACAGAATATTGCAAACTGCAGAATGTACGTGGAACATTCTTTCATAAATTCCTTTTCAGTTGGCGAGGAAAAGACTGGTCGTTATAAGAATTATGTTAGACAGAGGGAAAAAATGTTCACCCTTGCAATTTTTGTCATTTCTCCCTTTTTCTGTTTGTCTTACTTTTTCTTGTCTTTTTTTTTTTTTCAGTAGGATATGTTTCTCTTATGTTACCTAAGCAAGACTGTATTCTGTATCTATTTTTCAGCTTCAACACTTTCAGAATTTTCTGAGTCCTTCATTTTCTAAAATCTAATATTATTTTACTAATTTAAGTCACACGTAGTAGAAAGACCTCTTCATATTTAAAAAACTCAGGATGTACATTTGATGCTGCAAGTCTTACAATCTCAACAGCTTCCAAAAACCTCGGAGTCTCCTATATGTATGGTCTCCGTCAAATACTTAATGTATTTCATTTCTTTATTTCAGAACATCGATATGTAATAGCTGTTCTTTTCCTCCCCCTGCAAATGCCCAACAGAACTCATTTTATTTATTTGTTGGCAGAATGTGCAACGGCTTAATTTTTGCTCGCTCCTTTAGAAGTGAACTCTTAGAATAAAACTGGTTCCTTTGCAAAGGAGTCCACGTGGGGAATGCAAAGGAACGCGCAGCACTTAAGACTCATCTAAGATTTAAAACAAATGATTTAAATAGGTTTTTAGATGAGTCATAATTACTATACAAGCTTTCTGCACATAAGTGAATGTGATTTACCTGCATATTTTTACTCAGAATGTAATTACTTGCCAATCTATTACCACTCTCTTTTGCTGAGTCTATATTTAGAATTAAATCATTATGCGTGCTGCTCCTCTCACCGCATGGAGGACCTGAGCGAGGTTCTCCACGCTACTGAACTTCCAAAGACACAGCTCCGGGAGCTGGCCTCTGAAGTAAGACAAATTGCCCCTAAGACAGGATTTAAAATAACGGAAGTGATTTTGTACATACATTGTTTTTTGAGAAATCCTGAGAAAGGGTGTTTTCATTACTGAAAGTCACGTCACTGGATGAAATATTAATTGTCTCTAACAGAAGCTTCCTTAGGAATCAACACGCCAGGGTGGTGCAGCAGGCAGAACCAAATACCAGCTCTAAGTAGATCATAAAACCATAGAATGTGTTGGGTTGGAAGGGACCTCTAAAGGCCATCTAGTCCAACCCCCCTGCAGTGAGCAGGGACATCTTCAACTGGATCAGGTTGCTCAGAGCCCCATCAAGCCTGGCCTTGAATGTCTCCAGGGATGGGGCCTCCACCCCCTCTCTGGGCAACCTGGGCCAGATCAAACCCTTGGTTTTAAGATGGGCCACCCCTGCCCTCACCGCGGGCTTTTTTTGCACTTTAGAAATAAGCTATTCCCGTTCAGAATTTCTAAAACCAAGAGAGCTTCCTAATTCTTCTGTCTTTTATTTCAGCTAATGATTTTTTTCAAAAGATTTCACCTTTTCACCTTCGCTGCCCTTTTTCTCAAGCTATGCTATTTTACGTCTTCTGTTTTGGATATCCTGAGCCCGACCTTCCTTCCCGTTCCGGGGGACAGCACCCTGACTTGTTTCTTCCTACAGAGACAGAAGCCATCGCTCTATTAATGGACTTCTGCTGCGGGTTACTAGACAGTGGTCTAATTACTCTGTTACCTATTCTCATGTGGGTTTAATAACCTAACTTCCTTTAGGAGCTAGCTAGGAAAAAATTCTCCAGGTCCTGAGGTGGTCCTGAGCATTCGATATCATATCCATGACCTGGATTTCCCAAACCACCTTCTCTAAAACTCTCTTCTTATTCTCCTAACTGCTTTGCAGTTTGGGGGTTTTTTTTGTTGTCTTTCCTGTCTTGATATGGCCTTGTCTGCATCTGATTAATTCAGGCACAAAGACCAGTGTAAATACTTCCATAAACTGGCCTTAAATCGCTTTTTCCTCATCAGGCTTACCCGGGCATATGTTGTTTGCAGAGAAACATCTTTGTCAAGTTTAATCTCGACATTGATTTCATTAAAACAAGGAACGAGAGACTAAGCTATCAGCAGCAGCTCTTTCGCATTTGTCATGCTAAAGATTGACAATACGAAGCAAAATATTTCCGTACCTCAGGAAAACATTCCGAGACTCTTTCAGTAATTATTATAAGGGCAATGCAGATTCTCTGAAAAAAAAAAAAAAAAATTATTAATATCTTTAAATCTTTCTGATTTATGAGAAGAAACCCTACTGTAGTTTGAATGCAAGAACTCGACGGTAACAGTTTTTCTCTACTGGCTTTATAATCTCAGCCCTGCAGATAACTTTTTCCATCAATAAGGAATACCCAGTGTGGACACCCAGCCTGGTGCGGTAACTCAGTGACTCTGCACTTGTGCAAAGAAATTCCCCCTTCCCCATATTTCCAGATCTTAGAGAAAATGTCCGTGAGAAATCAAATGCTTTCAGTCTTCTATATATCTGACAGAAAAAACGGATAAAGAATTGGCTATAGACAGCGAATTATTTTACCATTGCTAAGTAGGACTATTACAGAAAAACAATTTTCCACTGGAATTAAAACAGAAGGGCTTCAAATGTACAGTCTAAGCTCACTCAACACAGCAAATAGCCCAGCCTGATTTCTCATCAGTCACTAAATGGTAGACTGACGAACTCAGGAACGGTTTCCAAGGCTTCAGGGGTGATGAAATAAGCCACCAGGACGGAGGTAGCTGCCCGTACTTCCCTGGGTATGGAGGAAGGAGAACAGACCTCTGAATTGCCTTACCGCAAGGAAGATTTCCATTTGCTTTAGGCCAGTTACTATATTATCCCACAAGAACACAATTTTCCGTGCTGAAAACAAAAGCATTTGTCATTTGACCAACTTAGATTCTCCACAAGCGAGGACATCTTAGGTATCAACGTTTCTATTCCTTCATTGTACTCCAAATGAATTTTTTCTGTAGTCCTGTCTTCACACTGATTCCTCTTCTTCCTTCCCGTAGATTTCTTGGTTATCCATTCCCTATCCTCCCATAATTTTTCAGTGATGCTATGTTGTTTTGTTTTGTTTTTTTTTTTTTTAATGTCCAACTGGGAAATCACTTTTTCTTCTCTTTTCTTTTTCCGGTTTCGGAAACTATATGAAATAACCTATTAACTTCAGAAATTTAACATCTTGTCTGATTCCTCCGTTCTGTTGTGAACCAGACCGAAATTATTACTTGTCAAAGCTTTAGTTTTCATTTGGGCAGCTGCCTAAATATGACTTGGCTAAAGCATCTTTGTTTAATTTTACCGCAATGTGCTATTCAGGACGTGCCCCAAACTGTTCCTTAGCATTTGCCTGGAGGAGCAAAACTCCAAATACCTGAAAGCTACTGATAACCTCTAGCCAAATGAATAAATCTCTGTTTGTGCGTTTTCTCTGCAGATGAATTGCTAAATGGAGAGCGCAGCAATTCCAGTTGCTGTCTGCTAGAAGTGAATAAAGTTAGTGAGTGAATTATTCCCAGTCCAGCAGGGTATCCTGGAAAAGTCTTTATTAACTAGTACTTTTCCCCAAGAGAATCACTTAAACTCTGTTTGGATTGTAGCAGAATCAAAACGGATTCTGGTAGTGCCTGGCTAGGCATGTACCCAGAAACATTTATTTTTCGGTATTTCAAAAAATATAACACGGGAAAGGCATATGCCAATGCGTATGCAAAGTGGCTACCTTCGCCTCTGAGATTTTTGAATGACGTTCAGTGTCACATTTTGATGTTAAATGAACTTGGACCTAGGAATCATTGCGGTTGATGAAGAAAAAAGAAGAGATTGGAGAACAGGGTAAAACTGCTTAGAACTGGGAATTCTGAGTTTATTTTTCTCCCAAAATGACCTTTTTTTTTTTTTTTTTTTTAATAACTGCTGGTTTAGGTCACCAAATTAATGTGTATTAATTTTTCTCCGTTTTCTACTGGTATGGAGGCTTTGATTTTATAACTTTTTCTCCCCTTTGATGAGGTGCTGATGCTTGACAATGTTCTCTTGATTAGAAGGGTGACTGAATGTACTTCAATAAGAAACAGTGCTTTATAGGAGTGAAGAAATAATGATACATGCATCTGTATTACAAAAGGTGGGCTTGAAGAGGAGGGAGACTTATTTTCTGAAGCTGTGGAAGGTTTTCTTTCTCTTTTACGAGGCCTGGCTTCCGGAAAAGCCAAGTGCCAGCCATTCCAGTGCCGATGGTTGCTCCTGTCTGGGCAAGGCTGTGCCTTCCACTTTCTTTTGAAGTCGTGAATAATGTGCACGTTCGGAATATGCTCTAACTTAATGATGTGTCCTCAGGACCCAAATATATCCTACCAGAGGATTAGCGGGCATTTTTGTCAGTGTAGTCGCTTCAGAAGACTCAAAAAGCAGTCAAGGTTGCTTGGCTTTCATTTGCTTTGGTCCTTTGCTTTTCCTTCCTTGTCACTATTCGTAAGGCTCCGGGAGAAGTTCCCTGGCTGCCGGCTGGCTCCAAAACTCCCCTTAATAAAAGCCGGGGGAATTCCTCGTCGCTAACACAGCGAGTTACCGCAGTCGGCCTTAGGGTTGCTGTTCCTGAGCTGGAGCCGCTCACGTCGCTCTGCCTGGCACTCCTGGAGCCACGGAGGGGCTGTCAAAATGTGGGGACAGGACACTTGGCCAAATGGCAACAGCTGCTTTTTGAGGTTTTCCGATGTGTTTTCGTTTTAGGACACAAACAGCGTCTTTTTGAATACGTTTGTGCAAATTGCGTGTGAAAAAATTTTGAATACGATGGTGCAAATTGCGTGTGAAAATGCTGCTTTTGATTTGAGTCAAATATTTCTCCCTGCCGAAACGCCCAGTCTCCTTCTCACCTTGTGCCCTGGCACAAGCTTTGCCAAAGGCAGTTCGTCTCCATTAATATTTTACCTTGAAAAAACAGCAAGGTCCCTTCCAACCCGAAGTATTCGACGATTCTGTGATGTAAGGAAGACACAAAGATTATAGCTCTCCTTTTCTCAGAACTCAGTGGCTGAATTTCTTTTCCTTTTGGCCATGGGGATGGATCTTACAATCCGTACCCGTGTCCTTTAGACTTTTTAAATGATAGAGATTAATCTTTACCTCTGTCTTTGAGTATTTACAGGTCCCATTTTTATTCTCCGTTACGGTGGTTTTCATACAAATGCTAATATTGTGACGTTACTTTAGAAATAGTGTCAGAAAATATTTCTTGTGAATTGGATTTCTTTGTGAGTTTTCGGTATATATTCGATTTTTTTCCATATTTGGCACATCATAGGAAAACAAATATTCTAAAAGTTTCCAGGCAATGAAAGTTCTTATTAGCTATATTTAAATATTTGAAGAGGAGACAATGGATTTGCTACATGTCCAACTGTGTTCTTCTCTTTTATATCCTCTTACCTCAAACTTTAATCTGTTTTTTTTTTTCTGAATAGCGCAAAGAAACTATATCACGTGAAACCGCCACTAAGAAAAATTGCCTGAGGGCATTCTGACTTTTTGCTTAAGCTTTATTTTGTCATTTATTTCTATTAACAATCATTAAGCAATTTAATAATTATAAGCCTCATTAGCATTTTAATGAGACTAGTGGCCATTGCTAAGTGTAATTAAATTAGTTTTATTGTATGATATTTTGAAGCTGTGATTAAACTAAGTTTTACCGTGCTTTGAAGAATAAACCTATAGAGATCACTCTTCAGTAACGGTCTTGTTAACTTGCGAGGCGTCTGTAAAATAGACATACCCAAGAAAAAAGGCAAAATATTCCCTACTGAGGTTAATCATAACAATAGAAAAATCAAATGCTCCTGCTGCCACCAGCTCCAAGATTACCAATATATTCTCAGTGATAATAGGAGTCTGTTAAATAGCATCCGTTGTGAGTAGCTTTGTGTAATCTATTTTTAATTTTTTCCAAATAGCGTCTAGATGCTGTGGTGAGTTGTTCTTTATAAATCAAGGAGAGAATCCTGTAGTGCTTGCTCAGACAAAACTCCCATTGAGCTCAAATGGAATTTCACCGCAGTGAGAACAGCAGGGTGTGTAAAAGCTACGGATTATTGGTGGTTGCTGTTGTTGTTATTATTATAGTTTTAGAGAGATCAACTGAGTAGCGAGGAAAGACAGCGAGAAGAGGAAACAAGGTACTACAATCAGAATCAGTTAAATTCCTATGATCTGTCAATTAAATGCCTGCGAGAAGATGTACAAACAGAAGATTAGGCATATCTTTGTCTGTGCCCGATCTCTGTGAAATCTGGAGCAGAGCGCGCCGCGCTAGAACTGTCCAGGCACTGGGTAGACACTGGACGGTGGCTTGTCCTCGCCCATTGATCGGGTGAGAACTTCTGGCTGTCTCCACTACCTTGTCCTCATCTTCTCTTGTCATCGTGATTGTACCTGAATGCGCTGCACTATTTTGCTGGGCTTCAGTGAGCGTAAAGTTTGTTAACAGGTAAGTTTGCAATCGCGCATTATGGTTTGAAATGTTAATTATATTTATGGTTGCATAAGTTTGGGTTTTTTTTCCTTTTTAAAACCATTCTGTCCAAGGCTTGTGAAGTTGAACTATTTGAGATTACATTTTCCAATTGCAATGTCTTTCTTAAGATCGGAAAGTTTTTTTTTTTTTCTTTTAATTAAGATGTTCTGCAGTGGGAGAAAATATACAGTTTCTCTGTTAAAACACACAGCTATGTCCTGGTAAGCTTCATGCCTGAATGTTTTGGAACAGTGACTTAATTTTGGACAAGTTTCCTCATGCTAATAGCCTTGTGGTTTTGCAACTTCATAAAAATTTCCAAATTCGTTCCAGTTTGGAAAAGGTCGTTGTACACATATGTACACTACAACTTTGTTTCAGTTTGACTATTGCTGAAATTTGTATTTGTATTTGTGCTGGGTCGCTGCAATCCCATGCACAAATACAGGCTGGGGGGAGAATGGATGGAGAGAAGCCCTGCCCAGGAGGACTTGGGGTGCTGGTGGATGAGAAGCCCAACGTGAGCCGGCAATGTGTGCTTGCAGCCCAGAAACCCCCCGCAGCCTGGGCTGCATCCCCAGCAGCGTGGGCAGCAGGGCGAGGGGGGGATTCTGCCCCTCTGCTCCGCTCGGGGGAGACTCCCCTGCAGTGCTGCCTCCAGCTCTGGGGCACCAACAGCAGAAGGACACGGAGCTGTTGGAGCAGGGCCAGAGGAGGCCCCGGAGATGCTGGGAGGGCTGGAGCCCCTCTGCTGTGAGGACAGGCTGAGAGAGCTGGGGGGGTTCAGCCTGGAGAAGAGAAGGCTCCGGGGAGACCTTATAGCAGCTTTCCAATATCTGAAGGGGGCTACAAGAGAGCTGGAGAAGGACTTTTTACAAGGGCATGGAGTGATAGGACAAAAGGTAGTGGCTTCGAACTGGAAGAGGGGAGATGTAGATGAGATCTGAGGAAGAAACTCTTTGCTGTGAGGGTGGTGATCCCCTGGCCCAGGTTGCCCAGAGAAGCTGTGGCTGCCCCATCCCTGGAGGGGTTCAAGGCCAGGTTGGACGGGGCTTGGAGCAACCTGGGCTGGTGGGAGGTGTCCCTGCCCAGGGCAGGGGGTGGAACTGGGTGATCTTTAAGGTCCCTTCCAGATCAAGCCATTCCATGATTCTATGAAATTATTGCCTCCTGGGGTGTGCTTTTGTGATATCAGCTTCAGCATGATAACTTTCCTGTGCCACGTGTCCAGAGTGACATGGCCTTAGCAAGACCTGCAAGTTCTCCTAACAGCGCTACGATGTCAGCCCAGAGAGTAAAGGAGAAGAACTGGAGATGCAGGATCCATCCTAGTTTAATAATTTCTGGTGTACTTGTGTTCCCTCTGCCATTAGTCATTGGTTCATGTAAAAAAAAAAAAAAATTTTTTTGGCATTTTTAAGTTAATATCTTAGTTCGAAGAGCAGCTGGCAGGGATGCAAATGTAAAGGTTCCGATCTTCTTTATAACAGGTAAAGGTTAAGTATAGTCAAAAGGTGACATTTCTAGGGAAATGCCTTATTTTTCTTTTCAGTAATGAGCACGTTATTTATTTTGACGGGATTTTACAGTTGCACCAGCTGAGAACTTCAAGGTCAGGAAGGTGCTGGGATTCCGGCAGCCCAGGTGCATACGTGCCAGCTGAGGTCGAGACAGCGCTTCGGGCAGCGCAGACAGGGGAATCCTGAACAAAGTTGTGAGCGGATCGAATAATCGTAAGCTGTAGAAAAACGTAGCAGGAAAGTGATCCAAGCAAATCTGTGTGATCGGTTGTAATATTGGGGAATTGTTGCCATTTTCAGCCTCAGATTTGTTCTCTTAAATCTGGGGTCGTAAATATTTGTTTGTACTTTAACTTATCTGCACTTTAAAGAAGGACTGTTTAGCGTCTGTAAAACTTAACTATAGCTGGCAGAGTATAGACCACACAGGACTTGTGCCAATAAGGCGACTGACTGTCTAAATCACAGACCGGCACTATTAGCAGCTACGTTATATGCTGGGAGAAAGCCTCCAGCTTTGATACATGCGTCTTGGTTACACAAAAATACTTCACCTGTGAGTAGGCTCAGGCATTTACAGGGTTTTCATCCCAGCCTGGAAAAAACCACTTCTGTGGTAAGCCAAAAATCCTAATTATTTTGCTATATCTGTTCTCTTAGTATGCCCTGGATCTAGTCAGGCTTGTACGGTTAAGTGCAGGAGTGCTTCCGCATTCAGCTCACATATTAAGGATAAAACATAGCGCTCTATTTTTAGCTGCATTGTAACTTTTGATGAACTGCAATTCATCAAAATTAGGGGTACTGCAGTGAGTAAGTCTTTTTTATTGTCGCTCGCCCGCTCCAGCGGTATTTTTATAATAAAGTACATCAGTTCATAGTACATAAAACCACTAAGAGTGTCCTCAGCGCCTGTGGGAAAAATATGGGAGAAGGAAAGGTTTTACACGGAGAAAAAAAAAGCTGGATTTTTTTTACTGCTGTAAGCCTGTTCCCAGAAGGTATTCCTAGATCTTTCACCGGTTTTTAATGGCAGGAGGAACCATCTTCCCTTCACTGGGGAGACGCCTCCACAAGCCATCCATCAGCGCCGGGTGCGGAGGGAATTAGGGAATTCCTCCCATTGTAAAGCCCAAGCGTTGCCTCTAAAATGGTATTTTTTTTCTCTTTCCCTTAGTTAGAGAGAGAAGGGAGTTTAGGAATTCTGTTCCCGTGATGTTTGTTTATTGTTCTGAGGTACCTGAAGAGGGACCTGCCGCGGCTCCCGCTTGCCGTTGTTTGCTCTTAGACCTTGTTTGAGCTGATACTGCCGGCGTTACGGAGTGAAGTTTGGAAATACCCTCAAGAGCGTAACGAGATAGTTGTGTTTTCTGATGGATAGCTTTACAGAGAATGTAATTACGCATTTTACAGGATAGCAACTTGTATACCACATAAAGCACATGTTTACTTGTGGGAATTGTGTGGTTTTGCTGTAATTATTAGAGCCTATTGATTGTCTGCCATTATGTTAATGTTTCCAAATTAAGCAATATGAAGCAATTCTCTGCCATGCTGTATCTCAGAAGCCTTAGGGAGATTATCTGCAACTTTTACTGCAAGTCTAGAGGCCTTTGTGAATAAAACTTATAATTCACTTCATTGTAAGTTTTTCTCCTGATTGTAATCAATGAACCTTATACCATGGAATAAAAATGAGGTGACAAAGGAGGAAATAACCCTCCTGAGCTAGGAAAAGGGTGATGGAAAAAGGCACAGCGCGCATTCAATTGACTTCTTAAACAAAAATACTTTTGCCCTTTCTTTTAAAGACTGGCTACTTTCGGGTAATCATAAGCTGTTTGCAGCTATGACCACTTCAGAAAAGAAGAATAATTTTAATGATGAGTTATTATCGTAATTGCTACAGCATTTCCTGCACTAGTTAAGGTAGCTTATTTCTGGCCATATAGTATTTTATTGGCATTTGAAATACTGTATCATCTGTTCAATTTGTGGAAAACTATCAAAGGCGAATAACTGAATGTTAGGGATGGAAGCACCGAAAGATTTCTGGCAATTGTGTCCAAGATCAGCTGCAGTCAAGTTGTCCTGATTTTACTTCTTCTAATCTTACTTCAAAAATACGGAGATACTCGCTCTTCGTTTGTGGTTCTACAAAGTTCTTTTAGGCTAATTCCCACTCCTGTTTTGGGGGTTTGTATTATAGCCTCATACTTTGTATTGTTTAATCCATTCTCAGTTTTTCTAGTTGATTCTTATTTGACTTTTACTTCATTTCCTATCTTATGTATCTCTGCTTTTAATTCTGTTTATTCTTCTCTTTTCTTCCTAGATTTGTTCTCTTCTTAACCACCCTTGCTGGTTTATTTTTCTGCTTCTCCTTATTCTCTTTTGTTATCTTTTTCCCTTCCACTCTTGTGTACATTTCCTATTTCCTTTCATGTGGTATAAGAAAGAGAGAAGCACAACTTGTGAGGTCGCGGACGTAATTATAAGATGAAAAGAAAAGACGTTTTTTCATTTCTGTGTGTCCCAAAGTCCTTGGAAATTTAAGGAAATAGAAACGTTCAAAGGCGCGTGTGTATGATGTATATGTGTTTCTAAATGAATGTGTAGAGACATGCACCGGTCTTTGTATATTGCTTTTGAAAAGGGAAAGAATTATCTTAATTTCTTCAAGTAGTCAGAGGATCAGAAATAAATTTATTGGTAAACTTGTGGACCTACAAGTCAAGTCTGCAATTTCCCACCAGTTATTCTAAAATAAGAAAGAAAATGAATACGTATGTGCATTCTGAGCCCTTCCTAGCAAGAACTTCAAATCTGAGAGTTTGCTAACAGGTCGGGAAAAATATGATTTATTTGTTTTTTTCCCAAAGGGATCATTGGCACAGAGCAAAGTTTGTCCTCAGAATCCAGAGGAGAATATCTACATCCTCTCTTTAGAAAACGTAATATAATAGAAATGTATGAGTTAGCTAAATACCAGTTTCTACCTCGATTTCTCTTATGATGGTAATTGTGGTCTTTTTTTTTTTCTTTGGTTCTATTTTGCTAATAGATTTTATACATCATCCTTTAGAGTGATGGATCTGTTTGAACTGAGATGCTCTATCCCAGTCCAGTTCTAAGTGAGCCGGCTTTTATAGAAAGATCTACCACCAACATGAAAGGAAAAGGCTGAATAATAATAGAAACAAACGGGAATATTTTCTCTGCATCTGTAGATGGTAACTCACATGCCTCCGATAGGAGTTTCCCTTAGTTGCTTCTGTATTTGAGATGAAAAGATAGGCACTTTCAGAAAAATAAGAACAACTCCAACAAAACCAAGCAGGATAAAGAGCAGGATTCACAAGTTTTTGGGTTTGTACACAGAAAATTGTAACTTGTAGCCCATAAAAGGCCTGAACCCTGGTCAGAGTTTGCCTGATTACAGAAAACGTTCCCTGCCTGGAAAAAAAAATCCTCACGCTAAAGTGGATATGCAAAGGAACAGTACTTTATCACACATCTAAATCTACACAAGAGAGAGGATTCAGGCAGTAGCATGTCTGACTTACCCGTTCCGGGATAGGTTGAATGGCATCTAGGGAGGGACGCCACCACAGAGCCCATCGTTCTGTTCAGCCCAGTGTTTTATGGTACAGGAGTAGCACTAAAGCAGATCGCAGTGCTGCCTTACGCTCTTCAGGCACACCGAACTGAAAAAGCCAACACGAAAGGATATAATTGTCATGTCTTCGGTCCACAGTGCACCACAGGGTGCACCCAGGGCCACCACCACCACCACCACCACAGCTTGGTCAAGCACTGGAGTGTGTGGGCGTACTGGGCCGCTTTAGAGAGCTCACCTTTAGCCATATGGACATGGGCCAAGCTGTGCCACTCTGCTGGGGCACGTGCGTTGACCGGTGTAGACACAGCCTGTATCCACCATGGAGTCCTGAGCAAGGCTTTGAATCCTTCTGTCATCACAGGAATGTTCTGAAGAAGCACTAGGAGACAGCTGGAATGTATTACTCTTTTTGGGAACAAATATAAGACATTAACTGAGCTTTGGTGGGCACGGATAAGCGCTTCTGGACAGCAGAAGATTTTGTTTATTTGTACTAAATCAAAATTAATTTTCTGTTTTCTCTGTTGAGTCATTTCAGCAGACCTGTTGCCTTTTACGTTGCTTTGTCGTGCACTGAGGAGGAGTGAAACGGCGTACAAGATGACTGATGTGGGTTTGCTTGTCAATGTCAATGATCCTAAGCTGCGCTACGTAGGAGGAAATCTTAATTGAGGAAGCAGAGTTAAGAGGACACTAGACTTATTACCAAGCAGAGGGACTCATCCTGACTGTTTTTTCTTTTTTTTAAGGACACCTTCCATACAATTTGGGCAATGAGAGACAGTAATTTTGTTTTAGTATAGTAGTATTTTTTTAACAAATGCAATGGTAGGATATGGGAGGTACGTATCCCCAATTTTCCCACCCAGGATGTCAGGAGAATTGCTGTTTTTCGCTATCGTGGAATCATAGAATGGTTTGGGTTGGAACGGATCTTTTATAGATCAACTTTCATTAGATCAGGTTGCTCAAAGCTCCTGATCATGCAGCTGTCCTGTTGGTAGCTATCTTAATTACATCTCTCACATTTAAAAGGAAAGAATTTATGTTGAATCCTCTTACAATGACTGATTTGGAAGATTTGGAAATTTTGAAGAGCTTCCTGGAAACTCAGCGGAATATTTTGCTATACTCCTAAAGAAGGAACGCAGTGAGCACAACCACAATCCTTTTTGGTCTGGTTTTAATCCTGTATCAGCGGCCACACTTGCACAGTGTCCGTATGTTAGATTCCCTAATCCTTGATCAGGATTCCCGGACGAAGTCTCCTGAAGAGGCGTAGCCACACACGAGCCCTGAGATTCAACCACCGTTCACAGGTATGACGTGTGGTGAGGAGACCTTTGGGGTTATGACTGACAAGGAGCGCGCACAGTCTAGTTTAGTGCGAAGGTCAAACCACCGGTCAATAGGTTTCAGATAGAACACAGGAAAGAACAGCCTCTTAACCTGCCTTTCACCAGATTAATCCACTGCTGCTACACCTCGCTATAAATTCATGCTTCTGAGCGTGGCCGTTTCGGTCCACATGATGACAAACGGAACATTTTTTTTTCTTTTTTTAGCTTACCAGAATCCTTTCTCTTCTTTGACAATACTAACGGTGAGGTACCCACTAACCGACTGATGTGGCAGCGGTTAGTTGACGTGTTGTGTCTGAGTCCAGGATTAGGTACGTAAATTAAATGGCTCTCCAGACCTGACCTCCCTTTTTAAGAAGCCGACGTTCGCTAGAAAGGCTCCTGACAAACTTGAAGAGACTTTGAACATTAAAGTTGCTTTAAAGTTAATAATTAAGCCACTTAAAACTAAAGAAGTAGCATGCATTTGATCTAGCTTTTCGTGCCTTCTGAGTCCGATAAACGGAGTGCCTTGAACAAAGCTGCTTAATTCGAAAGGTTATGGGTGTGAAGTAAAATAGTGCCATCCGGTTTAGAGGAGGAATCCGTGCAAGGGAACGCTCGGACAGCATTTCTCCAAACAATTTACACCAAACCATAGAGACTATATCATGTAGTGTTTAAATAATTTCTTATATAAAATCATACCTTTCAAAATTAATAAACCAGATTTTTTTTTTTTTTTTCTAGTAAAAGACGGCGGCAATATTCATCCATTCTTGTCTCCCGAGATTTGCTAGTATTTTGGTAGGAATTATAGAAGGACAAATATGAGGGGAAAAACAGAGAGAGCAAAAGGAGTTCCTAGTTTAATATAAAAAATACTCTTCTGAGTTTGAAAAAAAAAAAAGACATTTTTTGCAGAAAAGCTTATAAAAATTTGTCAAAGGCAGTTTTAATGTGCAGAATTTAAAAATAATTATTTACGTTTTGAATAAATGCAAATACAGCATTTAAGAAAACGACCTCTGTATTACTTACTTCACTAATTACCTCCAAAACAGCCTAAATGCATACAATATAATTTCAAATCGTGTTAAATGAGCAAAAATTGCAAAGTACTTTCCTAAAGTTCAGGTGTAAGGACTAAAATCTTTGGCATATTTCTATGTACTGAGACTGCGCACTGTGTTTTGGGATTTTCTCATTACGGTGATCACTTCATGAACTGTTCACTTGCTTACCCAAGTGGTTTTTTTTTTTCCCTTTTCTCTCTTTTCAGTCTATCTCTAATATAGAAACTACAACCTGGTTTTTAAAAGTGAAATTATTATTTTTGTCATATGGAAGAGAAGTTGATAAGAATGCAAATAGAGAGTTTGTCCATATAATAACGCCAAAGTCCCTAGAATTGATTCTTCATTTTTCTCTATAAACAAGGCCCTCAACTAGTGTTATTTCATTTTGGATCAGAATATGACGGCATAGTGGGTGTTAATGGCTGTGGTAGACAACTAAGGCATTTTTAAAACTCTTTCTAATTTCAGAAAACATTAAGAACAGCACATCTCTGAATGTGTATTAACAGCTTAGTGGTAATACTTATTCAGGCTGTAAACTTCTGTTCATTGTCACTGACATTCCCTGTAAAGGGAGATTTTCGTGGTAGACGTAGGAAATTATGTTACTATAGTTGCAATCACTAATCTTATCTCAAGCTTTAAAAAAAAATCTTCAAT
Organism: Alca torda; assembly: GCA_008658365.1. Lineage (NCBI taxonomy): Eukaryota > Metazoa > Chordata > Aves > Charadriiformes > Alcidae > Alca > Alca torda. The sequence goes on along the minus strand of CM018079.1, from coordinate 78,279,774 downwards.
ATCCCGTATTCATTGAATGTAAATGCCTTTGAACCATTTAATTTTCAAAGCTAAATCCCCACAATTTGTACAACCACAGAGGTTTTGAAATAGGTTGTTTTTTTTTTTTTGGTGGAAGTATATAGAAACTAGAAAAAGCCGAGAGAACACTACAGATCTGAAAAAAAAAAAAATGCTATAGACCTGATCCATCTTCGCTACCGGCGTTCAGACTATGTAAGAAGAAATAATGCATCTTAGATAATAAAAAGTGAATATTTACTGGAACTTACATTAAGAAGTGTTCATATAAGGTACTTTAGAAAACACAAACAGATATGAAAGGGGCCTACAGGAAGGATGGGGAGGGGCTGTTTGCAAGGGCATGTAGCGATAGGACGAGGGGCAATGGTTTAAACTAGAGCAGGGCAGGTTTAGATGAGACATTAGGAAGAAGTTCTTTACACTGAGGGTGGTGAGACACTGGCCCAGGTTGCCCAGAGAGGTGGTGGAGGCCCCATCCCTGGAGACATTCAAGGCCAGGCTGGGTGAGGCTCTGAGCAACCTGATGTAGTTAAAGATGTCCCTGCTCACTGCAGGGGGGTTGGGCTAGATGGCCTTTAGAGGTCCCTTCCAACCCAACACAGCCTACGATTCTGTGGTTCTATGATTTTTTTTTTCATTAAATGTGCTTGGAAGAGCAACCTAAGTTGAATTTTCCGATGGTAACGGAATATTATAAAGTGAGGTAAGATTAATTTCCTAGGAAAGGCGTAATGTAGTCAAGTAAGCAGAGCTGGACGTGATCAAAGGAACAAGCATAGATTATGTGATAAGCAATTTAAACCTCTTTCTAGCAGCGTGGCAGTGCCAGGGTGCAGATACGGAACCTGAGGTCACAAAATGAGGGAAAAGCAGAAGCGGTAGCAGGTACATGTGTAAGCATCATGTACCTACAGATAGGTAGAACTGTCTTTTCCTCTTTTTTTTTTTTTTTTCTCTTCAAATCCATTTCCCTGTTCAGCTTAAATACTTTTTGGCATATATTTTATGAATGTGTATCCTTGCTATCCTACTACCTACAAAGACAAAAGCTTCCCGTGAATAGGCAGAGCTGTTTGAACAGTAAGACAACTACTTCACAGAATGTAAAACCATTTGAACTGATTTTTTTTTTTTTTTTTTTTTTTTTTTTGTACCATACTGGCATTTGCAATTATAGTCCTTTTCATCAAGATTAAAGCCTGAATAAATTCAGAACCCAAGCAATTGGTGGAAAATAGGTTTCATTTTACTTTGGGGCTCTGAGAGAGGAAAAAGTAGGGATCCACTTTCTCCAAGTACTTCAGGAAAAGGAAGGTTGGACACAGTTGTATACGTGACATTGTCAGGGAAGTAAAGCCTCAGTATTTTTTTCTTTTTTTCTTTTTTTTCTTTTTTTTCATAAAAATCACAACAAGTAGTTAAAATTTTATAGGTTTGAATTGTTTCCAAAGTTGAATTTTGTTTTGGGAAAACTTGAACGGGAGTCAGCCAGTTCCTTTAATTTACAAGAGTATAGCATGTTTACGTGAACAAATACGTATTCTTCTTTGAGGGAGTTTAGATGCATGAATAACGTAGAACGACTCAAACCTTACATCATAAGCAGCTTTCCAGGCTACTGAACACACTTCCTTAGTGTTGCCGACACATAGAGGTTCTCCTAATTCCCCCATCAGTAATTCCATTATTGTCTGAAACCGCAACTTTCCTACATCTGAAGTGAAATAAATTCTCTTTTTAATATGCGTGATGAGCTACGCTGCACCTTTCTCTGACATTACTGTAATTCTTTCCCAACAATATATCTTCGCTTTGTTTAATGGTGAGCCGCGCTTCACATTGTTGTTTCCATTTTCTCAGAAAAGCATCTGGAGATAGACGTGTAATGGTATTACTCTGGTAATAATTGTGTTAAATAACTGCAGAAAAGAGATAGCACATAACTATTTATTATTATAATTCTGCTGCTATCGCACTCCAGTGAAGATGAGGGCTCCAGTCGGCTATATAACAAGATACTAAGAGCTTGACAGTGCAAATACCCCGGTGAAAAAAGGGTTGCTAAAACTAAAAGAATGCTGAGTAGAGTGATGATTTGAATATATCACATTTTTGTGTTCTTTTTTATTTTATGAATAGGTTGAGATTAAGTAATACTGTTGTGGTTTGAGGAACCCACAACAATTTATTGTCATTTAGACAATTATTCTAATCGTCTAAATAAAATTGTCTAATTCTAGACAATTATTCTTAGCCACCAGCAGGGCCCCACCAGCAGCCAAACTCTCTCTTATGGTTTGAGGAACCCACAATTTATCATCGTTTGGACGATCATTCTCTCACCCGATGACCCCTCCCCACCCAGGAAGGGAAATTGGGAAAAGACAAGGAAACCTGAGGGTTGAAATATAAACAGATTGAATAGAACAAGACGAGATAATTAACATTAATAACATTAAAGAACCAATATAAAATACACAAGGACTATACCCAGCCCATTCCATCAGCAGAAGCCGTGCACTCCCAGCAGGGACAGCCAATGTGGGACCCTGCGAGCGCTGCAGGAGGAAGGGAAGGGCTCAGGGCTCTGGCACCGGGGCAAGGAGTTCTCTGGATCACAGCCATCGAGTGACAGAGAGAGACAGAGAATTCCTCAGCAAACTTTCTAATTTATATTGAATGTGACATTCGTGGTATGAAATAACCCTGTTGGCCAACTTGGGTCAAGTGCCCGGGTCTCGCTCCCCCTCATCCCCGCACCTGGCGAGCTCGAAAACACTGAGACCTCAAAACCCACATCCCATAGCTGGCTATAAAGTAAATATTTTCACCAATTCGGACACTAGAGTCTTCTAAAAGTGCGGTTTTCCCAAGCATTAGAAGATAAATTAATCCCGTGGCGCTCAGACCAGGACAAATACATACAGAAAAAACCTAGAAAAAACTATGATGAAAAGAGAATTGAGAAATTACCTAAAGGATGTAAGAAGAAAGAGATGTGAGAAGGAAAAGAAAAGGAGAAAAAAAAGTGGAAGTCTGGGCAAAAAGGATGGTCCGGAGCATGGTTGAAGATATACAGTCTGTGGTACATCAGAGGGAAAAAACACTGTCTAATAAGAGCCTGGTAACTGCAGCAGCAATTCCTGCAGCTGGCTCTGCAGGCTCACGACGTCAAAATACTTTTTATAAAGGTAACAACATATTTTCTCTTTCGAGGCCTTGCAAAGCAAACCCAGCACAGAGTCTTCCTGTAATGCGTGGGGTGGCTTTTCTGGTCTGTCTCAGACTCGTGGCACCTCAGCAGGTGGTGTGGCCTTTCAGCAGAGGGGAGGCTGGGTCGAGCAGGTGGGCTGCGTTACCGGGCAAGCTGGGAAGTCTGGAGGAGGGGAAGAGGAGCGAAGGCAAGACAAAGACGTGAGAAATGATACCTATCAAGGCTGATGGAGCCCACCTGATGATGAAGACCACTTCCTCAGGAGACCACTAAGGGTTTGCTCTGAGGAAAGCACCTCATTTCTTGGGTTTGTTGTCTTTGTTAGCTGGAGGAATGAATTTGAGTTATTTTGGAGAGTTTTGGTTTTTTTTTTTTTTTTTAAAATGAGAGCTACTATCTTCTGAAAGCGAGTGAAGCAAAGTACTAGCCTTCCATAGGAAAATGGATGACGTAGTTGGAGATCTTCGATGATTTGCAGAGGTGGCTGGAAAATGGAGAAGAAGCTGAAGGAGCAGAGAAGAAAAACGCGAGAAACTTGGGAAAAGGATTGAAAGAAAGATGTAGGTGGTGCTACAGTCTGCTAATGGGGGGAAAAAAAAAAAGTGTAAAAGTAGGTATTTGTGACTCGAGGGAGAAACCTCAGTGAGACTAGATGCTCCTTCTGTGAAGCCTGCAAAAACCAGCAGGGCTGTGCGCCCTGTGGTGGAGCAGAAGATGGCATGGTGGCGGCAGCAGAAGATGGCATGGTGGCGGCAGCAGAAGATGGCATGGTGGCGGCAGCAGCAGGGTGTGTGAGAGGGTTGTGTGGGGCAGGAGACCAAAGAGAGCCTGGCTGATTCTGGAACGAGGTAGGTCTGGGCCAGGGTGGTAAACCTGCTTGCTTAAAACCAGTCTTACACCCTGTGTGAGACCAGGAGCTGATGGTATGATGAGTTAACTGGAGCGAGGTAAGAGGTCCCATCTTTTGTTTTGTGAAACTTAGCGTACGAATCCCGGAGAATCCTAGGAGAAGGTTTGCATCCTCGTTTTACCCTGCGTCCCCCACTAGCGCTGCCAGAGGGGAAGACGTTGCTTATCAAAACTGTAGGAGATCTGGAGAGAAGGCTCACGAGAGTGCGCTGGGAAGGGAATTGCACCAAGAACAAACGGCTCAGGGCAGGAGCAGCCTTACCAGTGTCTCGGCTGTGCTCGGCGTGACGCAGGTGACAGAGATTTGCACTGCGATGTCGGGCACGGCAAAGAAGGGACGGCAGTGGGGGGACCCAGGTGAGGTGCTGTGACTTGTCCTGCTTTCTTCCATAGTCTAGTAAGTGTTTGGAAGCCCGCTCTGGCGAACTAACAAACGTCTTAGGAACAGGAAGGCAGCTGTAAACGAGAGGTAGACGTGCTGCTGGGCCCATGGCAGGAGCGGAAGGTTGAAGGCCGTGTTTCTGCAGCTTGCGCTGAGCTGCTCCGTGCAGTATTCTTAAATTAATAAGGCCCAGCTGGGAACGAGTGATGTTACAGGAGCCTTTCCCAGGCCAGGCAGCTCTGTGGAATGGTTCCCATCTCCTGGTGTAGTGACGAGCTCTGAGCCTTAACGAGTAGATGAGGCGTGAGGAGCCTTGCTGCTACGCGTGATGCTTCCAGTCCTGCTCCTACCGTGCCTTCTTTTAGTCCTGCCCTGCATTACGCCGTGCCCTCTTACACTTGTTTTTTTCCAGCTGAAGTCTAATCCAGTTGGTTTTCTATCCTGTTCCTTAACTCTTTCTTTCCTCTGTATTTTTTTAACCTTCATATTTCTTTCATGTTTTCCTCCTTGAGCATGTTTTCTCATCGCCATTCATTTTTGCTTCCAACTCTCTTTTCTGTTCCCTCTTTGTGTCGCTTTCTTTCTAGTCCTGTTTTCTCGCGTCTCATCTTGTTCTCTTATCTCATTCTGTTCTCATTACTTATCTTTCAAGGCGAGTTTGTTAAGGTAAGAAGAAAAAAGAACTGAATACTTTGCCAGTTCCTTTCTAAAGGTCTTTCCTCTAATTACTAGGGAACCAGTTGTACTCTCTAAAACAAATTACCGAACCATGTTTTCTCCTGTGACTCACTTGTGTATGAAATGTTAAAGATAAAGATAGGCTGGTTCGCAGCATAGCCGAGCCTACGTGAAGGCATCTGTGTAAAAGCTTGCAAGAAACTAGCGTTTTCGACCTGAAATGGTATTTTTGGTGGGCGCAATTCCCCAAATGCAGGTGTCCGCATGGAAACTGCAGAAGCAGCTGATGCCTCAGCCTGGTGAAAGCCACTTGGCCAACAGCTATTTGTCTGGTGGGAGGGAGGTTGAAATATGGGAAACACCTGAGAGAGTGTGAATTAGAAAGCTAACAGTAAATAGGATTTTTTTTTTTTTTTAAAGGTAACTTGAGTGACAAAATTAGAGTAAATATCAATTCACTGTTATGCCTATGATATTAGGAGTTATTGAAAACAACTGGCAACCACAGAAAGCTGGGTCACAGCAATTAGTCCTTCTTTATAATAAAGCTTATTTCAGACTCTTTTTTTTTTTTTTTTTTTTTTTTTAAAATCAGCTTTCCAAAGGCATAGGGACACTTTTGGAAATGTCAGATGCACGAGAAGTGAAAGAGAAATTTCTTTATATATTCTTTTTTTTTTTTGATGCTTTTAAAAGATGAACTTTCTTCTTCCTCTCACTCCCATTTCCTGCTAATTATCGCTAACGGTAGCGCTGCTTCTTGTAACCCTGTTTTAAATGACACACTCTAGATCTCTGACCTGTACAGTAGAAACTTTTTTTCAGAGTATTATTTATTTAATCATCAATACTTTAAAGTGTTGGTTTGTTTTTTTTTTTTAAGTAGTGGTGGAGGTTTTTTAACACATCTATTGCACTTTAATGGCTGCTTATTTTAGGAATGAATAGGTTCTTTTCATTTACAGTCCTTGAAATCTTACTGTCCCCTGAGGGCTCTTTTTTTTTCTTTTTTTTTTTTTTTTTTTCTTCCCCCTTTGGGAAAGGGATGCTGGTGGAAATGCGAAAAACCTGGGGAAAAATAAGCAATAAGCTTGGTCTTGACTGTAGGTTGCGTGTTCTCGGTAGCAGATGAATAGACAGCAGGTGAGGGAATAGTGGGGGGACCGGTGTGCTGTCGCTACGGTATATTTATTGGTACAGGTGGGTTCGAGATGCTATTGTACTAGGAGGTTCTAAAAACCAAAAAAAAACCAACCCCAACACGGGGTAAGGATGCGTTGACAGCATTCGGTGTGGCCTGAGTTCCTGCAGGATTATACTGCGTGACGGTGGTACATCTGCCTCGCTGACGGGGTGGGTGTGCAGGAGGATCAGCCCTGCCCCTGGCGTGTCGGGTTTGTCAGGCCAGGTGCAGAGCTGTCCTGAGATTTCTGGGCTGATGTATAACTTTGGGGTCCGCAGCCTCCGGGAGACACGTTTCTCTGCAATGCTCTGTGTTGTACTGAGGGCACGCTTGCGGTTCCGAGGCCTTTTCCAGATAATATTTGGCTTCAAAAGTTACATCTATCTGTAATGTTTTCTTGGATTTTGTCTATTCATGTTTAGTTGCTTCCCTTTACCAGTGTGTGTATTTTCAAAAATATACAAGATTTTTTTTTTTTTTACCCAGTCAGTTCAGCTTCTCGCTCTCCCTGTGTTTGAGCTTTTGTGAATGAAATAACTTTGCCTGAACACCGTATTAAATGAGTAGGTGTAAAATATGACTGAAGCACAAATGGGGCCTATATTCAGTCAGAAACAGAGTGAAGTTTCCCTCTCAGTGTCCTATCACGTAGGGACATGCCTTTGCTCATATAAATGTGATAAATTGCCTATGCATAATAAAAAAAGTTTAATCTCTTTATGATTCACCATATAGAAACTGATTTCTATAGAACGCTTTTGCTGACTCTTGTGTGCTTTTATTACTGCTTTTTAGATTTAGTTCCTCCTTAAATTGTTCCTCAGAGCAGTATTATTTTTTTTCTGCCTCTGTTCTTAAGTGTGTTCATACAGTGGTCATGAAAGGGATCTCCCGAAAGTATTAAGTATCTCTTAAGCTGTTATTCAGTGATTTAATAAACCATTGAAACTTGGAATTGATATGAATGTCCGCGTGCTTATTCTGCATGATTTCATGTGTATGTTTTTATATCCACAAGTTCAAGATTGGATCCGCGTTAAATAACTTGGTGCCTTTTGACCAGCAAGCCAGCGAGCCGCCGGCTGCGAGCTCCTGCCAGCAGCGGACATGAGGAAAGGAATTGATGATTCTGTAGTTAACTCGTTGCTTTTAAAGCACGTTTTTAATGTGTTTCAAGCCTGTCAGAACATGATGGGTGCACCTTGGCACCTTAAGCCCTGTCATCCCTTGATGGTTACTGGTAGACACCACTTCTCGCTCCTGTTTCTCCTCTGCTGAGCACACGGAGCTGAAACGGGACCCTTGTCGTGCTGCTGGGTTTGAGCTCAAGCCGAAGGGGGGCTTGACAGCTAGGATGCTTCCCAACATGCTCACTTGCCATAATCTGCAGGTTTATAGATGTTCCAGGTGAGGGAAGTCTTGCTGTTCATGTGGTGGTTGTGGGATTAGCTTAACTCCAGGCACGTTCAGATAAAGTGAGAGTCCTGTTTAATCAGATTCCAAACAGACTTTATTTACAAGGCTTATAAAACGTACAAATCAAGAAAAGGTTTTGATATAGTTAGGCTGAAGTTCTGTTGAAAGTCTCCTCTCTCATCTCCCGGGGGTCTTGCCTTTCCTTTTGGGCAAGGGGCAGGCAGGGGGTTGAGCCGGTTTTCCTCTTCAGTCTGCCCAAACCTCTTGGATGGGATTCAGTCTTTTGGTTTAAGTTCTCTTTTTCTGTTGGTTTCTGTCCTGGAAACAGTCCGGCCGCTTAATGAAAACGAATTAATATTGCTTCAGTCTCTTCCAAATGTGTGCGTCTCCGTTAGAGCAGCGCTCTCAGATCAACTTGGCTCACCAGGAAATCCCTCCGTGCTGCATCTCTACCGAGAAGTTGCAAGTCTGTGCGTTACACGTTAAGGTGCACGTGAGCAATTTCTGATACGAAGATGCAAAAATAATAAATATACCTCATTAGTAACTAGATACGGTCATTAATAACTACTTTGGAATACCCGGTCTCCAATTTCTTTCTTCAAAGCAGACAGACCTTCAGTATTCCCAGTTTTCTGTTGCACGGGATCCATTGTGCATAGTTGTGAAAAGCAATTATTTTGGAGGGTAGGGGTTGTAAAACTGGCCGTGAGTCCTTACAGCTCAGCCTCTAATTTTATGCATTTTGTTTCGCTTTTAGAATTGATGACAACTTATTTTCAGTTTTTGGAGAAAACGTGTGCAGTTGCATGTGAACTTAGATTATTTTTTTTTGTGGTAGTTTTATGGCTGCTAGAGAGATATAGTGATCAAACACGTAGATTTGTTGCACTGTAAGACGTGTACAGCGGAGATTTTGGTTCGGTATAAACAAATTCTAGCTCTGGAGTTAAATAGTTGGCTTTGTTCTTAAATCTTGCCCACATGTCAATTGTGTATACGTTTTTCGGTTATGGTTTTACCTTGCCTATCACCTGATCAAAAAGAAAATCACCCACCCACAGCTGCTTACTTAATAAAACAAAAAAAAAAAAAAGAAAACACCCAAGGAACCAAATGTGCTGATGACTATCTTTTTCTCTTTATACAGAAAGAACTATAAAACTTACGGAAAATAAGTCAAACAAAGAAGTAAATAGAGCATTTCTACTTTAACAGATTTTGATCGGGTATCCTTGGCCTAGCAGCAAACTTTGAGTTTACCATTCTATGTTTTTTTCTAAAGGGGAAAAGAAAAATGTAATGTTTACAGTCAACACTGAAGAAATAGCAATTACTATGGGGTAACAAAACAAACCAAAAAAAAATGCAGCCTTACGATTCACCTATCTTTAAAACACAACAGCTTAGAAAGTTTAGCTTATAGGAGTGATCTAGGTATTTTTAATTTCAGCTGTATTTCTTAATAGTGCATACGTAATGTAAAAATTCATATTACCTGTGATTCTATAATTTCTGTACAGATCTTCATGTTTACTCCATTTTTTTGGAGGTAAGCTTAGAATTTGTTCCTCTGGTTGCTAAATGGCGTTTTCAGACACCTGCATGTGAGAGAACATTGCTGAGCACAAATTCTTAAGATTGAGTATCTTAAAGACGTCCACCTGTTCATTCAATGCTGCCCTTAGCGTAGAACTGATCGATTGCAGGTGAAGAGTTGTGGGGTTTAGGGGGTTATTTTTTACGGCTCTACACAGAACCGTCATGTGGTGACACTCGTCGTTACGTGGCAGAGGTGAGATGAGTAATGACAAAACGGCCCCTGTGGTCATCGGAGCAGAGAGCCCTGAGTAACCCCCACACGAAGTCCTGGGGCTGAATTGAAGCTTACCTTTGAGAAAAGAGCTCCTCTTGGTGTAAGCTCCAGATGGATGGAGAATCTTGATTACTCATGCCAGTGGCTATCAATTCTATTCTTTTGCAAACAGTTTTTAACCTTTATCTAATTTCTTTTTCTAGCCATTAATCCTTTAAGCGTATCAACGCAATTAAAGAGCCATCACTTCTCATGTTGCTATTCTTTTTCTCTTAACCTTCTCATTGGTAGGCAAAACAGATTGAGCTTCTACTCATGGGTGGTGCGTCATCTAGTCCTTGTGTGCAATGTTAAGTGTTACTTTTAAGGTTACCCCCTCACACTAATAGGAAAATGTAGGCAAACTACCATGGCACACACCCTGCTCTTTAACCAAACTTTTTAACCAAACTTTTTAACCAAACTTTTTAACCAAACTTTTTAACCAAACTTTTTAACCAAACTTTTTAACCAAACTTTTTAACCAAACTTTTTAACCAAACTTTTTAACCAAACTTTTTAACCAAACTTTTTAACCAAACTTTTTAACCAAACTTTTTAACCAAACTTTTTAACCAAACTTTTTAACCAAACTTTTTAACCAAACTTTTTAACCAAACTTTTTAACCAAACTTTTTAACCAAACTTTTTAACCAAACTTTTTAACCAAACTTTTTAACCAAACTTTTTAACCAAACTTTTTAACCAAACGACTCAATCCATCCATGAGGTTTGGGCAGACTGAAGAGGAAAACCGGCTCAACCCCCTACCTCCTTTTTGCCCAAAAGGAAAGACCAGACCCCTGGAGAGGAGACTTTCAACAGAACTTCAGCCTGACTATATCAAATCGTATATATCTTATAATCGTCACCTTACAGTCAGTCGGTCCCAAGTGGATACCATTTACATGCTTTAAAGTCTGTTGGATTTGTATATTGTTTGTCGCTGTATATAGCTTATGGAATTATTGGCTTCAAGCTTTTTTTATTTCCTTCTGATACAATAAGGCAGCTGTTTGTCAATGTCCAAGTCTATAGCGTGGTCCAAAAAGCAAAGTAACTGCATGCGCTGGCCCAGAACTTTACTGAGACGGGTAAACAAGGAAAGCTTTAGCAATGGTTTTCCATAATCAGTAGAGTAAAAAGATATTTGCAGATATCCAAGTCGTTTGGTTGCTTGGCTCTCACGCCTGCCGCAGGGCTGTAAGCGGAGCTCCGGTGTTCCCTGCCACTGGCTCAGCAGGAGAGGTGTTCAAAGGTATCAACTTGGAACTAGTTGTGTTCTGAGATTTAATGTCGAGCAGCTTGTCTGGCATAAGCATCTTCTCAAGGTAGCTTACTGATATTCCTGTTCAAGGCAATAAACTGATGTTTACCAGATACCGCAAAGTGTTTAATTTCCAAGCGTGTTTTCTAACCTCTGCCTAGCGCACTGCTCCTATTCAAGCAGAAAACTTTTATTTGGGCACCAAGGTTTAAGTAGAATAACAAACTTAATTAAAAAACTGTAAATGTTATTTTACCAGTGGGTCACACAGAGTTTCCAGGCTTTATTGTTCTCGTTTGTTAGTAAAGACTTACTAGTTAAACTGTGTGTATAAATACATATGTATCCTTAGCAATGGAAGTGGGATTGAGAGAAACCAAGGAATTCTGTTACAGATAATGCCATTATTCTAAAGAACTAAGGCTATCCTTTGTTAATTCATATGTTGAATTAAATCTGGTTCTTGCTTTGCAACAGTAGTTAACTCTTAAATGGGAAGATTAAAAAAGAATAAAATTAAATAACAAAACAACCAAACACCTAAACTTTGAGAGACAGAGACTGTTTATCTTGCATGCGGGTGTCTCAACCTGTACCAGAACAGCTCCTGTTTTAATGACCTGGTGAACCTGGAAATAGTGATCTTTAAATTATCGAAGTTCCATGATCTGAATGAATATTACTGAGTAATATTGGGAAAAACACTGTATATTACATATTATGTGTTTTTTCAACCTGTACAAGAAAACAACAGATTACTTTGCTTCTCCTATGTTGTAGAAGACTAATTCCTCATAATTCTAGCATTTGAAATGGGGGAAATGGGTTTTAACTTTGGAAGCTGTTTTTAGGTTTTCTGGTAGTGGAAAATACAAGAAAATAAAAGAAAATACAGGTTTTAATTTTCTTGCTTTACTGCTGAGCAATTTATGACTTTCACTTATTGCTTTATATCATGCAATTATCCTGACACTCGCCCAAAGTTCTGCTGGTCTAAACTCTGTTGCAGCCTTTTATCCGCAGCTCTCCTGGTATAATTTACTTTTTTCCCCATCTTGATCTGGAGACTGGATTAAATGAAATATGGAATTTTGTCTCAATTATGTTCTCGATAAACCTCCAAATAAGGTGTTTCTGTTGCAGGATAACTACGTCTTGCCCTCTGTGTTAAGTCTTAGCTTTTGTGTTATGTAAAGTATGTAACGTGCTGGTAGAGTTTAAAATAAAACGTAATTCTACTTAAATAATCATAGAACTTGCATGTGGAGGGGGGAAAATGGAAAAAATACTTGAAACAAAAATGTTTTAATAGGTGTAGATACATATTTACTTTGAAAGATCATTTTTGTCCAGAATGATGACTTTTTTCTTTATTCGTATTGCTTCAATAATTTTAGGATCTCAATAGGTGCCGTCACAAGAACATTGTTTTTTCAAACTGCGGTAGTGTGTAAGGGGTCACATTAAGCATTTGGAGATGCTTTATGTATTAGAACATGGTTATCTGGGGGCTTAACTATTTCCGCGGATCTTAAAGACCTGGTTTTGTCAAGGTGTAATGTAATTCATGCTTGCTATCTCGGTTACTAGAAATTGGTATTTCTGTATCAGGAAGGGAAAATACACGTAGGATTACCTGTAAGATAAGGAAATGATACAAAATGCTATTTGTTTTGGTTTTCTGATTATTTATTTCTGCTGTAGCAATACCCCTTTTATGGCAAAATTGGACTATAACAACGTAAGAGAACCTGTTCCTGTGCTATTTAATCGCTGGTTCCAGATATGAAAACTGGTATTGGCAATGTAATCAGATTTACTTTTTCTCTCAGATCTGATACCTTTGATAAGTCTAAGGGAATAAGTGATAAATTGGAGATACCATCACCTTGGTTTCAATGTTTTACAAAGTCAGCAGGGTTATGTCCAATGCGTGTCTTTATTATCTGGTCCTAATCTTGGAATTTTACTTGGCAGCAATAAGAGAATGTGTCCTTATTGTAATAATTTGTGTCTACTGCTGCAGTATTAGAATGACTTAGAGCTTGTCTTTCATTTCATTAGCTTTTTATTTGTGCATGTTCTGAGGGGTTTTTTTTTCTATGGTCCCAAGGCGTCATTTCTTAGCTCGTTCTGTCACAGTGTCTCTATTAAGGCATAATTTCCACTTGTCCTGCATTTGTGATTCTGAATTCATGGGGAAAAAACCCACAAAACGCCATAGACTTTACTGTGGGTGTATTTCTTATTTATGATATGAAAAGATTCTTATTAGCTGTGGCAACTCAAAGTTTATTCTCTATTAAATTAACACACTCGTGTTGTTTTGACTTCTTAACAGGCAATAACTTCGGACTCTTAGCTTCACGCTTTCATTGAGGACATAGATTCTACAGCGAGGACGTAACAGTAAGTGTTTCTGTGTTATAACTTCCTTTCTCTTTTTTTTAATGAAGTTTCTTGTAAGTCTTTGACCTTGACTCTAAATGTGTTCTGGAAAGCCATTATGACTGCAACTATGGCTGATGTTGAAATGCCACAAGGAGGTTCTCTCAGTGGATCGGGTGGTTCTTGTTCAGAATATTGAGTCAACTCTCGCAAAAAGGAAAACCAAATGGGAGGAAAGGCCTCCGTTTCACTTGACTATAATTCCTCGGTGCTTCCATCGAATGCCGCGATTGTGCTTCTGAAACAATTTTTTGAAGTTCTTAAAATCATTAGAAATGAAAGTGGAAGATTTATGATAGCTTTACAAGAAGTTTTAATGGGTAACGGGAAACCTGGAAAGAAGAAAGTTATGTTAGAAGGAGAAAGGAGCGTCAGTGCTCTGAAAGGCTAAATGAAGGCGCTAAACTGGTTCGTGATAAGCTGTTCCCAGGTTATTGCATTTGATTTTTGCAGCTGGGGTTAAAAATAACGCTGGACGCGTGTCATCAGCAATTAGTTTAAAAAGTCTCCGTTGCCTTTCATGAAGATGCTGTTCTTAATAGCAGCGTCCATGCAAAAAAGCACAATGTGAAATTACTGGGCATGTTAAGACTTTATGCTTTGTAAATGGACTTTAAACACATACCTGTATACAATTGACTACAGAAGTAAATGCATGCCAGCTGCTGCGTTTATCACCAAGGGGTTGATTTGGGAAGCTTCTGTCTTTCGTTAGCTTCCAGTTTGGCTTCAGCTTTCATTAGGGATTGAAGCAGGATGGTTGGAGGGAGACAGGCAGTCTCGCACGGAGAAGCAGAGTGCGGTGGGTGTTCCTGGCCTCAGGCCATCACAGCTTGGGGCGATGTCTGGGCAAGATCACAAGTGTAAGCCCTGCAGTGTTTGGAGGGGTCTGTAACAATCGGTGTCGTTACAAAACCGTACTAATAAGACTTATTTTTGCTTGTTTGTTTTTCAACTTAATGCGAAGTCTCAGCCTCTTTTTCCTAAGCTCCTCTCTACCTGCGAGTTATCAAAAACAATTATACTAATCTTCCACCTCCACAGGTCATGGTACAATGAATCGAGATAAAAAATCAAATTGAATCTTTTAATAAAGAGGTATACTGAGTGTTCTTAAATCAGCTTACCTCCAGCAATTCTGCTGTATATATAAATTGGCACGGATGTTGAAGCAGTTGTTCGCTATTCTTTTAAGTAAAGGAAGAGTCAGTGATCTGTGGGGCGGAAAGCAGCTTTAATTCGCAACGTGAAAATCTTGGGCTGGTGGAGGATGCAGCATCTTTGGAAACACTTCATCACCTTTCCTGCATCAGTTTCTCTTCATAGGGTTGGGTTTTGGGTTTCGTTTGTGTTTTTTGTTTTTTTTTTTTTTGTTTTGTTCCCAGACCTTTTTTACTTACTGCTAGTGGTCTGTTGTATTGGAAAGCAGCAAAGAACTTCTGAAAGATTCTGTATAAATATCTACATGAATGCAAACCGCATCCCTCCCGGCAGTCACAGACTTGTTTAAACTTGCTTCCTGATGTCAGTGTACTCTATGTGGTGGAAAATGGTCTTTGTGCATCACATGATACTTTTCCTTTTTTTTTTTTTTTTAAATATGCTGAGGGTGTTGAGGTTTTGTTCTGTAATTTGTGCAATTGCAATGAGACTGAGGATGAGCGGGGGCACAAAATCCTGCTACGACTGTGCTTGCTCAAGCAGTTGAGTCTCTTCTGAAGAAAACCTGAGACTTGAGTTGCGGAAAAAATCGATAGCAAGCATTAGGCTTTCATTTTAGAGCTTTGTGGGTAACCGTATTTATTTTCTTTTTTCCTTGAATACCAGCTTTTATTTTTAACTGGACAAGAGGTTTGTGCCCACATGGTATGATATTATTGAGTCAAGGCATATCACTTGCCTCTCAACTAAGCAGTGAAGAAATGCCAAAGCAGAAAATATCTGCTGGATGTAGAGATGAAATTTTGTTCCAACGTAGAGGCAGATGAATTTTAAAGGTTCACAGGAGTTGCTTAAGAGACGGGATTTGATCTTGGAGGGGAAGATGCGTTTTCTGCTTCATCACTTGCAGTTCTAGCACTTGGATAAAAAAAGGGGAGGACTGCAACGCTTTCCTACACATAACGCTGAAATGTGCTTTTGTCAATATCAGTAAAGAAAACAGTTTAAAATAATAATAATAAAAAAAAACAAACCAAAACTATTATGCATAAATAATTTTAGGTGACTTTTCAGGAATGTCCAATGCTTAGACCAAAATAAGAGATAGTGAAGCAATCCTGTCCCCTTCTTTCCCCCATTTGTAGTACAACTCGAGGCCCACGTGTGGTTTATCCTGAAAGCTCAGCTATTCTAATCCACGTTGTTTAGGAAGACGCTTTGAGGATTGTTCCCCTGGTACTATGGGTAACTTTTAGTCACGTTTTCTGTGCTCAGCTATGTTTCTTGCCTGCGTAGAAATACTCTATGACTTGAAGGAGACGAAGAACAGCAGGGAGCCTATTATCCGACTGTCTCTTTAGATTATCATTCTTATGCATACTCCTTGTTTCCCTGGAGAAAGCTGCTTAGTGGAAGGGATATTGCATCTTCCGTATGCTACACAATGCTGTAAATAGTTGGGTTTCATTGAATTAGTAGGCTTATGTTCAAATATGAAGGGAAAGCAGTAGATCATACTTGTGATCAAAGTCTTTAAGAATAAGTGGGTTTAGATGCCTTCCTAGAAGTTTGATGATCAATGTGAACGTAATATTAAAAAACATAAAAGTTTTTAAATATTTGGATAGATAAACTCACTGTATCCCCTGGAAAGAGAAGCATACGCAGACAGAACTAGAACCAAAGGTACCATCCACCACTGTTGCGTTATGCTAGTAAAATTAATCGAGTAAGCTTTTTATTTCTTATATCTTCTGTGTTCTGAAACTCTGGCTATTCTGTTCTTTCTGATGGCTGTTTTGATTTTTTTATTATTATTATTTTTATTTTTTAGTGACATCTACCAGTGCTGTTTGTGTGGGTTTGGGGTTTTTCCTTTCTCTAGTAGGTTATCTTTGGTAGAATACAGGAAGAGTTCTCCACATTCTCAGCTCATCCTGAATCGGTTGCGGGGGAGGGGGAGGGAATTGCATGGGATTTTGTTCCTTTCTTTAGTAGTACAGATTTGGCTGCCAGTAAGAAGTTACAAAGAGTATTGTTTTGCATATGAAGAGCTAACATTTATGTCTACCAAGCTGTTGACACAAATGTGCTTCTCCCTTAATTTTACATCTCTAAAGCATTAGGAAGCTGGATAATCCATTAGTTTGTTTCTAAGGAATGCCATTTCCCTCTGTCTTCCAGAGCAACCCATCTATTTATGGTGCTTGCACAGTTCAAAAGCCTGTTGTTACAGGCAGGCCCGGAGCACAGAAACCCAGGACCTTAAAAGGAACGCTGCCATATTTAAATGCAAACGTTCTAAATTGCGGTAAATTAAGTCATTTTGGAGACATCACTTTTATTTTACTTTCAGGTGTAAAATAATTAGCCTACTGTAATTCGCATAGATGAGACTACTTTTGTAGACCAATAACTGAAAAAAGAGCCTGCCATGCTATTCAACCAGATGAGCTTTGAGATAAGCGTGTGATGCGTGTGGATTTGGGGGTTTTTTAGGTTTTTTTTTTTTTTTTTTGCATAAAAGAAGCATTGTTAGCATGGAACCAAAATGATGACGATAGTCTGGGAGACATGCTTTCAAGGGTAACTTTCACAAATGAGGGTCATAACTAAAAGCTCTTCAACTAGCACAGAACACATTAAACTGGAAGAACAAACAAAAAGCTGGTGCTGGCAGATCAAAGAAAACGAAAGCATAAAAGATACTCTTAGAAGATCAGTTGGCCTAAATATCAGAATTGTAGTAATGTCTTTTCTGTCTTATTCTCCTCTGTTTTACTGCTTTCATGTATACCTTGATTATTTTAGCCACTGGTAGTGTTTCGTTCAAAAAGTTGCTCATTTTATGCCTGGAATTTAATGGGGTAGCGAGTGTTCAAGCTTATGAGAGGAGACTTATATTCCTGTTCGAGAATAAAGTGTTATGAGTCTTAGGAGAATTAATTGAGTTCATGTTCTCATGGGAATAAAATTTTTAGCTGATCCTCTTCTACTTTCTTCAGTTAAACTCTAGCAAAGGTAGCCCGAACATTGCATCTGGCACGTATGAAGTGTACGGGTGTGCGTATATACATGTGTATATACGCGCATGAACTTTGGCATACAACAGCTGTAGGAAATGAGACAATATCCGCCTGTTTACCCCTAGTGCGCTTGTACAGATCAGTCACAACGTGCATTTTTGTACGATCGGTAACTTAAAAGGTTTGCAGGTGTAGGTGCTTCTAGACTAGATAATGACCATCTACGGCCTGAAGACTGAAACACATCTGTCTAACCCATGGGACATTCTTTGCCTCCTTCTTTTTTTTTTTTTCCTTCTTCTTCTTTTTTAAACAGCAATTCTTTCAAATAGACGGGGAGTGAATGAGAGACTAGACGAATTATTCTTGCAGGTCATTCTCTCGTAAGGCCGTTTCACTTTTCTTTTCAACTGACTGAAAATAGGTCCACTCTATAAGCAAAATAACCCACTGTGTGAGCACGTCTGTATCTTTTGACGTTGTGATGAATACGCACGTTTAGTCATGCAACTGGCTTTCTGCATGTGGCTTGGGCTAGATGCCAGCCCTCTCGTTAGGTACAAGTGTCCTGTGTAAGAGGGTTGTCCAGAGCTTTGATTATTACAGCTGTCCTTCTGGTCGCGTGGGACATGAGGAGTCGGGCTTGAGGTTTTCAAGTGCCTCTGAGAGACAGTGCCTAGGTCCTGACTAAAGCGGAGCCGCAGTTCACTCCCCTGGCAAGGGAACCTTTTCCTGATTAGGGCGAAATGAGCTGCTCTGGTACAGGGAAATCTGTGTCAAATAAACTGAAGTGGGGGTCGGTCTCTTCTCCCAAGGAACAGGTGATGGGACAAGAGGAAACGGCCTCGAGTTGTGCCAGGGGAGGTTTAGGATGGATATTAGGAGAAATTTCTTCACTGAAAGGGTTGTCGAGCATTGGAACAGGCTGCCCAGGGCAGTGGTGGAGTCGCCATCCCTGGAGGTATTGAAAAGCCGGGTAGACGTGGTGCTGAGGGACATGGGTTAGTGGTGCCTTGGCAGTGTTAGGGTAATGGTTGGACTCGATGATCTTAAAGATCTCTGCCAACCAAAACAATACTATGAAATATAATTCATTTGTCTTTCTATCTTGAAATAAGCTATCACAGAGCTTCTATGTAGCAAATTAAAAAAAAAAAAAATCATCTTGATTGGTGACTAGAGTTGTAGTAGAGATATACCCAGAGGAAAACGCGCTGATCTCTAAACCATGTACGTAAATAATAATAAAGGCGTATTTTGAATGTTCTTGCTCATAGCTTTATGTAGAAAAGTAATTTGCTGCGATGAATGAACTCATTCTGGTTCAGCGTAAAGTATTATCCTCCTCTTGCCGTAGAAATGGGAACTGGAACACGTAAATCAGTGGAAACTTTCAAAAGACCTTGTTGCGGGGAGTGCTACATGTTGTACCGTAAAAGCCACTGCTGGACACAAATGTGTTTAGGCTCACAATATTAACTATAAAATTTGAAGTCAACATCAATTTCTGCTTCCATTACTATGTGCTGATTAGCATAAAAGAAACTTTGCCTTAAGAACTGTGAGGTAATTAACACCAAAAAAAAATAAAAAAAAAAAAAAAAAAACAAACCGTTTCCAGCTCGGAAAGGCTCTAAATGAAAATGGCTGGTGGGAAAGCGGTGAGGCAAGGATGAGAGAGATTTTCTGGTATGTACTTCACAGGCATCTACTTTGGGCCAAAATTGGGGGGGGAGGGGGGAAAATATTGCTGGACAAGGCAGACCTTTGATTCATTGCACATGAATATCGCCACAGGAAAAAAAAAAATATTTAAAAACCATTATTTCAGATTGCTGTAGTAAAAATACATTTGAATTGCCGCTTCCCTTCTGGAAGCCCTTTGTTATAGAGTGGCAATTATGGGAATGATGCTACAGCGTGTTAGTTGTTATTTCTAATGCTCAGCCATTAGCCACAATGTTGAGTTAAATGCTGAGAGTTTGATCTTTTCAGATCATCTGACAGTGCTTTCCCTCGAGCATCCCAACAGGGGTGTGTGGAACAGGCTGCAATTTCCCACCCTTTTTCTAATTGGGGAATACTTCTGTGACCTTAATCTGGTGGAATGCACTTCACCCTTTAGTACAGAAGGGGTTTTTTTTGATGTGTCAAATGAACAGAGAAGCCTATCGAATCAGGGTATCGTAACAGCTAGTTGACTTGACGTTGGGTGGTACAAAGCGTGACGTGGGAAGTACAAAACAGTGGCTTTGCCTGGAGAACTCCTGGCACGTGTTCTACACTGAGGTGCTCAACTTTGCTAGGAAACACGAGTAAATCCCCTGCAGCCACTACAGCCTGATTGATTGATTGATTTAACAAACTATTCCAACGGCTGGACTCTTTAGAAACTATTTATAACTTTCTCCGCTGTTAGTAGCAGGAAATACTGCTTCTGTAGCATTCAAATGTGTGGGATTGTCTCGTTCATAGTATGTAGGCTAGTAATTTTAAAAGATAACCTCAGCAAATATCCAATATGCAGTTTCAATGATTAGTATTACATATAGCATATTTCAAAATAAATCAGTGTAATGCTGCATCAGCATTTCAAAGAGCCCTCGTGATTACTAAGGCCACAGAGGGGAGAATAAAGCGTGGGGAAGGTAATTAGAATGACCTTACATTACCGAGCCTGTGAGCGGTACTGGATCTTTGTCCACAAGTAATGGAGTTTTTCCATAAGAAGCTGCTTATCAACAGCATGTGCATACAGATATCAGTGAAAGCGAATGCGAATACCTACTCGGGAATGTAAATAACAAAGCAAGTACCGCTTCTGTTTTCCAAAAGCGTTACAGGTTTAGCCGAGCTATTCACAAAGTATTTTTTTTTTCTTGTTCTTATTTTTATTGACTAAGCTTTTAGCACACTAAAATTGTTTTAGAATATTCCTTAATTATTAGTATGTTGACAAGATTGTCGTGTTGGTGGTGGTTTAAATCAGTGTGCCTTCTCTAACAGCGAATGGCTAGATTTGGGGTTACACTACACTAGTATGTGTTTAGTTTAATAATGGTTTAAAACTTATCATACCTGTAAACTTCTTCAGAGGTAACACTAGATGCTAGATGCCAGGTTATCTTTAAAATAGATTATTTATTAATAACACAACATCTGCAAATGCTGGTTTGCTGCTTAGTTTGCATTTTGGTTTTAGAGTTAAGGAAACTGCCTACATGTTTTAAGACAAATATTAGAAAAGCAGACTACGGAATGCTGACAGTCTCCTAAAATATATGGAGAGGAACAGTAATTGTAGCTGAGCATTGAGATTTATGTTTTCTTTTTCCAATATTTCTGCCATTGGCTCTTACTGTAACTACGGTAAGGTAGCCTGAACTCCCTGTAAGATGGTCTACCGGGAATATGCCAGGTTGTCCATAAGCAGCCTTTGGACGCAAACCGTTAATTTCTGCGACTCCATAATTACTGCATCAACGTTTACCCAGGACATGAAGTGATATAATAATTGTGTTATATCTTACATTATATTCATTATCAATCAATGAATCTGTCGATCCAAATTCACCTTGTGTCTTAGAATAAGTTTGTTTTGTTGGGTTTTGGTTGTGTGTTGTTTTTTGGGTTTTTTTTTAAAGTTCTGGTTACTCTTTGTGTGTTGACTCAGTTTTGAATTCGTTAATCTTCTAAAGAATGATTGGACTCTTTGCCTAAATTGCGTTGCGTGGATTTCTCTTAAGATAATTGGCTAAATGAAACTTGATGTGACCTCTGGTTTGGGGTTTTGAAAATTAAACCTTGTAGAATGGGTTAAATAAACAAGGCTTCCCAATTTGTTGCTTTCTCTTCACGCGAATGGATTTCTGTCGGCCCGCTTCCTACCGTATTTCACAGTCTGTGGAAATAAGATACCAGCAATGCAACGCCCAAATGTGCTTTTGTGGTACAGCTGTCTGCTTGGTATCCATGAGCTTTCAGCATTTTATATGTTAACTATATTAAGCCAGTTGAGCTCTTTTTGAGGTGAAGAAGATCCATGTCTACCAAATAACTTAAAAAATATTATCTGAGTGGGGAAAACTCCTAACAAATTCCCAAAGTGTTTCTGTTCTTGCGAACTCTTGTTGTTTTGCATTGCAAGCTGCTTCAGCTTCCCAGAAGGAAAAGCTAATTGTCAGGCAGAGGGGAAAAGGTCTCGAGAGACAAAGCTGTTGCTAAAGGCAGAATTTTCACCCCAAGTATATGGAATTCTACGGAGAATTAATGTAAAAAGCCGGTAATGGAGGCAGCGTTAACCGTTTCAGTGCTTATCAAAACATGAAAGTGAACTGGAAAGACTTCTTTACGAAGGATTTCATCGCTGTCTGAGGGTGACATCCCGTTTCAGTGCCCCAGTTTAAACAAGCTCCACTGGTGGAATTAAAAAACCAGAAATACTCCAGGCTCTTTGCATATAGAGCCAAAGCTAAATGTGGAGCTGACTGAAATAGGAGGTTCCCGTCACAGGCTGATCTGACGCTATGAGCTGGTGCGGTTTACAGGGAAGGGAAAAGGTTAGCAAACTGCCTAGCTTTTCTTTTGCAAACAGTTATGGAGAAAACGCTTCATTTTGACAGTCTTCTGATTTTTATTCTGAATGAAATGCTCACTTGGGATTTATCGTCCAGTTTAAAAGATTTAAAGGCTTTCTGGGGGGGTGGGGGAAACAACCAACCCCCACTTACCAGAGAATTAAATTGAGTCTCAGATAAAGCGAGAAGTAATGTGTGGGTATTTCATTTTGACTATTACAAGTCCCGTTACGCATCCGCTGAAGTTATCTTTGTTTCATATATCTTACTGGTCAATTGGTGTGCTGAACAGGGAGAATTTATCATTTGTACATCTCTAATCTAAAACCTATTTATGAGGGGACTGACGTTTACAATACAGCAAACGCAGGCCTGCTGCCAAGGAACTATTGTGAATATTTTTTTTTTTAACAATTTAAGTGGACATGTCTAGGCTTGCAAGTGATGTCTAGAGCAATCCATTTCCCCTTTCTTACGGTAAACAAGGTGGCATTATGTTTTGGCAAGGCAGTGGATTTATATAGATAAAGACCACCTCAAGATGATAGCAGGATCGGATAACCACTCTTGTTAGTGGTTATCATCTCTTAACTTGGGAATTGGCCTTGTTTTCCTATTTGTTCTTTTAGCTGGTGATGTCCAGTCCTAGTTAGCACATCAACTTACACGATCACCGAGGCTCAACCAGCAAAACAATTCTTAAACTGCTTCAACTGTGACTTGAACCCCCGTAGAAACGTTCCTGAGCACATCTCCCTGCTTCCAGAGCTTGTGGCGAGCAACGCAAAAACACTAAAGATTCAGACTTACGCAAAGCCTAGCGGATTCATTATGAGATTGGTGATGAATGAAATGTAAGAATGTAAATAGGTTTGGTTTCGTTAGATTCTTGCAGAACGTATATACCCAAAGGGTAGTTCCCCAAAATGACAAACTTATTATTTCTTTGGTGTATATAGACTTCTAGTTTTGCTCAAAACTAAGAAACTACAAAAGTTATTTGTTTCTACTGTTATGTAGGTTTTCTTTAAAGCCAAGTTGGAAAGAAAGCAGCGGCTGAAATTTGAATGAAATGTCTTTAAAAGCATTTCAAATGCCCAGACTGCTGGGGGTTCTAGTACACGAAGAAATTATAATAGGACGTCTGGGTGCTCCCCAGTGGGAGAAAAGCTGCAAAATAGGGCACCTGCATCTGTAATGAGACGAAGAAATCTGTTTTCACCTAAACTCAAAATACTGTAAGGCAAATACTATAAAGATTAGTACAGATGCAACATAGATCTCTTCTAGGTGTGTTCTGTACAGCAATTATTTAAAAAAAAAAATCTGTTCTAGATTAATATAATCTGTTGTCCAAACTGATATCTTGAGGTCTTTACCTATAAAATCAGGAAACTACTTTTTTCTTTATTGAGATCTAAACTTTTAAAATCCTCTGCTTTCTATGCTCAGGTGCTCCCATGGTCATGTTTATTGCACATGATTAAATAAGTGTTTTTGCATCCTTTCGCCATTCTTTTGTTTGAGACAGGCAAGGATTTTCCACAATCAGTTCTCACCACTCGATGTAGAAGCAATGTAGCCTGTTCAAACAGGCATGACAAGAAGTGGTTTGCAGGACAACTCAAAACTGTATTCATATGAGAAAACTAAAAGGTGTAATACAGCGTAGTGTTGTTTCTCATGGGCAGAGTTGTTCTTTATCAGCTCAAGTGTTCTGGGAATCTTAAGGTAAGTATAAAGTAGTAGAAATGATTCAAGAGGCACATGTTCATAAAAAATTGCTGTCTTATTTCTAAATTATTTCGCAAAATATCTCCAAGGAGTCATGCTGCTCTTCATAGTTTTAATGTGGAACTGGTCCTTCCTATGGAAAAATACCTAAGTATAAATAAATTAAACTTCTGCGCTCTCACCGGCTTGTTTTGGATAAAATATTTCAACCTTTTTTTATTGTCTCAAAAGATTCTAAGCTTGTGTGAGTAACAAAAAAAAAAAAAAAAAAAAAAAGACGGCTTGTATGAATTAATACTTGGTATAGTATCTAGTTTCCTCTTCCTTGTGTTTATTCTCTGTTCTTTTTGATATGGAGAGAAGTCTGTGAAAATGTCATCTATAGGTAGATGGGGGGGGGGGGGGAAGTGATAATTCTAGAATCCTACAGCTTCTTTCTAAAGGCTGTAAGGAATACAAGAGCAGAAAAACCCCATGATCTGAAAAAGCATTTTATCAGAGCAATTTCACGTGGATCTGTGTAAAGAATCAGACCATTAAAACAGGCTTTCTCCTCCAAAAAAATCAATTATTATCTTCTCTAGCTACAGCTGTCTAATGACTAGAGATGGGTATGACAGTGTGTCATACCTGGTCAGTTTGAGAAGGAGGAGAAACAAGGATATAGTTTTATTCAGTCTCTTTTGTTGTGTAGCAGCTCCACCACTGGTCTTCCGTCTGTCACTATTCAGAATTCCCTAAAGCCTTTGGTTTCTCCAGCTCCCCTTGTTAGTCTTGGGGTGGTTTCAGCGTGCGGATTACTCCAAGACTTATGGTGGAAATCTGTACTCGGAGGTTTCTTTTTCCACTTACGGCTCTCGGCTACACAGCAGCTCTGTTGCTTGAGAACTGCTGAGATTTACAGAAGGGGGAGTCTCTCCCATTATAGAGATTGCACTGATAAAAATATGCAATACGGAAAAACTCAGTATTTCATATCCAACGAGGAAGATTTTCAGCAGTTATGTTTTCTGAAACCAAAGCAGACTCAATGTACTGGAGATTAGTTACTACACAAGCTAGAATGATTTTTTTTTTTTTTTTTAAATATATGTAAAGCTTGCAGGACCGTATTATATTTTAACATTTGTGATGCTCTGCATGTCAAGGTAAGCTTGAGAATTCTCTTCATTAAAATACGCTCCCCTTCACTTAATAGATTGTGCAGACGCTCAGATCACTTTCTTAAAACTTAATTGGACTTGAAAACTGATTCCACTAAATTTGACTTAAATGTGTTTAGTGTTAAGCTTGTTAAGGTAAGAATAGAATATATAAGTAGGAGCACGGAGGTGTTGCTAAATTCCGAGTATTCAAAGTGAGAACTATCAACATGTAAATTATTGAGCTGTCAGATTAAATGAAGATGAATATTTTTAAGTGATTTCACATGCAGATTGTTACAAAAAGGCACAGATTCTGCATTAGCAAAAATCAGGAGCTCGAGTTAGCGCTTATTACCTTCCAAAATCAAAGGAACAATAAGAACTTTTGTGTTGTAACTTTGCTCCGCCAAAGGAGTGTTAGGTTGATTCTCTTTTTTTTTTTTAACAATACAGCAGAAGTTCTAAAGAAACATCTGTTCAAGAGCATTCATACTCTCCATATATTCATTTTTTTAGTCATTAATCTACATGGGTACCATTCTTAAAGGTTATGCATATTGCAGTAGTATGGTTTTGCAAAGTAAAACTTAAAATACCTTGTTGCCCTTTCTTTTTGATGAGAAATTAAGTTGTTAATGCTGATGATTGGTCTAAGTGTGTAAGTGAAATAGTCTTACTTCGTTCAGCTGAATGCAGCTCTTCACCTCTTAGAGCTATTGATCCAGATTTTCTGCAGAGCGACTTCTGGGGTATTTGTTTTAAGAATTTTTATCACTGTGAAGGCCGAGTCTACAAATAGTCTGAGGTGACTTTTGAAAAAAAAAAAAAAAGTACGCAAAATATTTTAGTATTTTAATATGTGAGAGTTGCTAGTGTTGTATACTAATTCATAAAAAATGCTCCAGAATTCTACTATTACTATTCTATAAGAGATTAAGGGTCACTTTGTGTGACACCGTGGTGTAACAGTGTAAAACGCTTCTTTCCGTACCACTTATCATCCTTTGCAGGGTGGGAGGGATGGAGGAGGAAAGAAGACTAAATTTTATGAAACACGGGGCTACTGGAAGTATCCTGGGTAATTCTAAACTGAAGTCTGACTCAACCTCTGTGGGTAACAAGAGGATTTCCACTAACGCTACGTGCATTGCTTAATCTACAGTGGAGTTGATCTAGACATACAATATTAATCCTTAAAACTGTCAGCCTTGTAAGTACTGTTTCTATTTTTTTTTTTAACTGCTTGCCATGTAATTCCCAAATGTCTGCTGCTGCTCTAGAAAGTGAAGGATTTGGAGATCTATGAGTTTATTCATCTCGGATGCAAAACAATTTTTGTAAACCAAAGAAAAACCCCCAAACAAACCACTTTTCCCCACCCCGCCTTGAGGCTGTGTCCACGCTGTGTGTTGTATCTGATGGGCTTCCTCTTAGCAAGGTGCTTGACGGAAGGGGTGGGGAGAGTCCTTCAAGCAGCCACACCTTCCCTGTCTTGAAGCAAGTTAACTGGTATAAAAGCAGGTCTTTAGGGAAGACAAGCTAAATGACCAGCACTGAAGAGCCTGTTTGCGTGAACTTTTTAGCAGTTTCCACTTGTGTACTACTAAAATTCATTACAACACACAAAATGCACTAGCATACACGAACTCTGGCTTCTTATGCAATATTTCAGACATAGCTCTGTGAAGACTTTTTCCTTTTTTTTTCCCCTCTCCAATTCTTCACTTGCCCAAGTCAAAGAAAATAAATATTCCTTCACCTTTAAAGATATAGTAGTATTTTGTATTTGGAGACTTGGATTTCTACTTACCGATATGAATGCAGACTCCTGCTTGAACCACAATAGCCTGATGAGCCACCACATTTAGGCCAGTGCAATAGGTGATGTGCACATGCTTAAGAGAGGTTTCCATTGGACAGAAAAGTGCATTTCAGAATATCTATGGTCAGAAACATCTGCTCACTGAGAAGTTTCAGCTAACCCAGTTCTTGTTATGCTGTGAAACTAATAGTGTTTGAGGTTCTTGTACTCTATTGGTCTTGCCTTGGGCAAATCACTGCTGCTCGGTGTCTGTTTACCTTTATAAAACACCACTGCTATTTCATAGAATCTTCATGGTTGGAAAGGACGTTTGAGATCATTGAGTCCAACCATACAGACACACACAAAAAAAACCCCTACAATCTCTGTCACTAGAGCATGCCCCGAAGTGCCCAATCTAGGTTTCTTAAATACCTCTAGGGATGGTGACTCAACCACCTCCCTGGGCAGGCTGTTCCAGTGCCTGACCACTCTTGCAGTAAAGTAATTCTTCCTAATATCCAATCTGAACCTCCCCTGCCGCAGCTT
Source organism: Alca torda (assembly GCA_008658365.1). NCBI lineage: Eukaryota > Metazoa > Chordata > Aves > Charadriiformes > Alcidae > Alca > Alca torda. Next base: position 78,252,405 of record CM018079.1, on the reverse strand, counting down.
CAGGCCATTTCCTCTGGTCCTGTCATTATTCCCCTGGGAGAAGAGGCCAACACCCACCTCTCTACACCCTCCTTTCAGGTAGCTGTAGAGGGCAACGAGGTCTCCCCTCAGCCTCCTCTTCTCCAAACTAAACATGCCCAGTTCCCTCAGCCTCTCCTCACACGACTTGGTCTCCAGACCCCTCACCAGCTCGGTCGCTCTCCTCTGGACCCGCTCCAGCACCTCAGTGTCCCTCTTGTACAGAAGGGCCCAGAACTGAACACAGCGCTCGAGGTGAGGCCTCACCAGTGCCGAGTACAGAGGCACTATCACTTCCCTGCTCCTGCTGGCCACGCTGTTCCTGATACAAGCCAGGATGCTGTTGGCCTTCTTGGCCACCTGGGCACACTGCTGGCTCATGTTAAGCTGGTTTTCCACCAGCACCCCATGGTCCTTTTCTGCTGGGCAGCTTTCTAGCCACTCTTCCCCGAGCCTGTAGCGTTGCTTGGGGTTGTTGTGACCGAAATGCAGGTCCTGGCACTTGGCCTTATATAAACCTCATACAATTGGCCCTGACCTATGGATCCAGCCTGTCTGGGTCCCTCTGTAGAGCCTTCCTACCCTCAAGCAGATCAACACTCCCACCTAGTTTGGTGTCATCTGTGAACTTACTGAGGATGCATTCAGTACCCTCATCCAGATCATTGATATTTACTTCCTTTGAACTGTTAGTCGGTATAGGGTTTTCTTTAAAGGTTTCACCCTCTGTCTGGAGTGGGATGCATCGCTGTTAGGAATATGACCACCCTTTCCCTACTCTGGTATATGCAACCTGCTCCCAAACCACGATGGGGTAAGGAAGGGCTTTGTGGATACACTGCTCAGAGCAAGTAGCGACTGCAGCTCAGGGGGAATCTATTATTCTGGGAGCTTGCGTGATGTTAGTATCCCAGGGAATGCTAGTAATTACTTGCAAAGGAACTGTGACTTTTGGGAATCTGAAAGCCAACAGAACATAGTGCTGGTACAAAGTTATAGAAATGAGGCAAGTTAAATGGAAGCCTATTAGCTGGGCTTGAAAAAAAAACAGTCAGATTCCAAATTGGGATCACGTTCTTTAAAACCGCCACTGGGAAATTTATTTTACTAAGCAACTGCTCTATCTTTATGCTTGCTCTTTCTCGGGGATCCCAGTCCATGTGCGTGCACGTAAAATATGCTTACTCTAAATTTACTTTATTTGTGGTGATGTAATTCTATATTAATTTAAAAGTTAACACCCCAAATATTAGAAAATAATTTTACAGCTAGAACAGACCAAAATTGGTTTCTCATTGTGATATTACTCATTATCCCCTTAATCCATGGTTCTCAGATGAATTGTGTTTTATTTTAAGAATGGGAACATGGGCTTCTGATGAACTAGTGTCTTGGGATGGCTGAGTCTTGGACTTGGTTTTGTCTGTATTTTGTCACTGATTTAAAGTCCGTGTATTGTACTGAAACATAATCCAAATCCTCAGGAGATCTGTGCTCCTGCCCTTTGAAAAGTGTTTTGTGCTTTTTGAAGTGCTATAAAAAATAGGCATTTCTTTCTAGTATATGCAAGACAAACTTATTCACAGCTTTATATGTGAACATATGAAATTTCACAGAATGGTTTGGGTTGGAAGGGACCTTAAAGATCATCTCGTTCCAACCCCTCTGCCCTGGGCAGGGACACCTCCCACCAGACCAGGTTGCTCCAAGCCCCGTCCAACCTGGCCTTGAACCCCTCCAGGGATGGGGCAGCCACAGCTTCTCTGGGCAGCCTGGGCCAGGGGCTCACCACCCTCACAGCAAAGAATTTCTTCCTAATATCCAATCTAAATCTACCCTCTCTCAACTTGAGGCCGTTACCCCGTGTCCTATCATAACATTCCCCAATAAAGAGTCCCTCCCCAGCTTTCCTGGAGCCCCCCTTTAGGGACTGGAAAGCTGCTCTAAGGTCTTCTCCAAGCCTTCTCTTCCCCAGGCTCAACACCCCCAACTCTCTCAGCCTGTCCTCATAGCAGAGGTCCTCCAGCCCTCTGATCATCTTTGTGGCCCTCCGCTGGCCCCGCTCCAACAGGTCTATGTCCTTCTTGTGCTGAGGACTCCAGAGCTGGACGCAGTACTCCAGGTGGGGTCTCACCAGCACAGAGTAGAGGGGCAGAATCGCCTCCCTTGCCCTGCTGGCCACACTTCTTTTGATACAGCCCAGGGTGCGGGTGGTTTCTGGGCTGCAAGCGCACATTGCCTGCTCGTGTTGAGCTTCTTGTCCACTGGCACCCCAAAGTCCTTCTCCTCAGGGCTGCTCTCAAGCCATTCTCCCCCCAGCCTGTATTTGTGCCTGGGGTTGCCGTGATCCAGGTGCAGGACCTTGCACTTGGCCTGGTTGAACTTCATGAGGTTCACACAGGCCCACCTCTCAAGCCTGTCGAGGTCCCTCTGGATCCTGAATTTAAAGAAGGAATTTTCAAGGCGAGTTTTAGGGCCTGTAATATTTAAAAGAGAAAGGGTGTTTTCTTTTTAGATAAGAATGCCATACAAGTAGTTTGTGTAGTGAAAAGCAACTGTTATTTTGGGAGGTGTAATAAATGTTCATTTGTTTACTGTTTTCTTAGCCTCCGTTTCTGCACAGCTGAACTTTCAGGGTAAATGAGGTACATCGCTGTAGCTCAAGGAAGCCAAGCAGTAAAACAATTGTATACACTCTTTACCTGTGAAATTACTTGTAACGCGCTTGGTGTTAACACAAATTAAGAGCCACAAGAAGTAAGTTACTGCTCCTGCTTGAAGCCTCTGCTTTCTGTGTGGCTCAGCCTCTGTGGACAGGAGGTGGAACTGCTGGGTGTCCGTGCAAACGGGCTCAAGAGGAGCACGCTGCAGCTCATGGCCCTGTGCTCCTGCTGTGGGAAGCTCTTCTGAGGCCATGGTTCTGCAGGAGATTGCGTCTGGCTTTAGGGCTTCTGCTTAGGATCATAGAATTATAGAAATGTTTGGTTAGAAGATCCTTGAAGATCACCTACTTCCAACCCCCCTGCCCTGGGCAGGGACACCTCCCACCAGACCAGGTTGCTCAAAGCCCCGTCCAGCCTGGCCTTGAACCCCTCCAGGGATGGGGCAGCCACAGCTTCTCTGGGCAACCTAAGCCTCACAGGAAAGAGTTTCTCCTTGATATCTCATCTAAATCTCCCCTCTTTCAGTTTAAAACCCTTCCCCCTCATCCTGTGGATCCCCTCCCTGATCCAGAGTCCCTCCCCAGCTTTCCCTGGAGCCGCTTTAGGGACTGGAAGGGGCTCTAAGGTCTCCCCGGAGCCTTCTCTTCTCCAGGCTGAACACCCCCAGCTCTCTCAGCCTGTCCTCCAGCCCTCCCAGCATCTCCGGGGCCTCCTCTGGCCCCGCTCCAACAGGTCCGTGTCCTTCTAATCAAGGATGTTGCAGCTACATGATGCTGAGTGCTGATCCAGTACAAACACATTCTGCTAACTTAACAGTTTTCTGGGAATTTTGGCAAGTTAACGTTATTGTCAGGCTTTATGCCAGATTGAGTGTTTTCTGTTCTGCTGTAGCTGTCATGTAACCAGTGTAGAGCATAAAGCTATCACAGAGGCTATATTGTCTGCACCGTCTAATTTGAGGGGAAAAATGCACTTGTGTTCTCATGTCTAATACAAATCAAATCTGTATTGCCGTGCACAGACCCACTATTAATGGTTGTGGAACTAGAGCTTCAGAACACATATTTTTTTGACGGCTGTCTCCTGGCTCGGTGTAGTCAGGACAAATATATATCTTTGCAAAAGACCGTCAGCGCAGTGCTTACATATGTACATGGTGTAAAAGCAGGGGGATAACATAACATTCTCTAAATTGGAGTGGGACGCATGAGTAGTGTCTTGTATTTCACTGCCTGTCATCCTGCGCTCTTCCTGTCTTCATCATACCCGTCTGTTTTATGTAGGTAGTCCCAAAAAAAAAATAAAGTGAAAATCCAAATTTTATCCAATCCACAGAGGAAATCCAAAGAGGAAATCCAAATTTTTATCCAATCCAAAGAGGAAACGCATTCAAGTTATGTCAGGGGAGGTTGAGATTGGATATTAGGAAACATTTTTTCACTGAAAGGGTTATTAAACATTAGAATAGGCTGCCCAGGGAGGTGGTGGATTCACCATCCCTGGAGGTGTTTAACAAAAGGGTAGATGTGGTACTTAGGGACATGGTTTAGAAGTGGTTTTTGTCAGGGTAGGTTAATAGTTGGACTTGATGATCTTAAAGGTCCCTTCCAACCTCAGCAATTCTATGATTCTATGATCTAAACCTCCCCTGGAACCCGTTTCCTCTTGTCCTATCACTTGTCCCCAGGGAGAAGAGGTCAGCCCCCATCTCTCAACACCCTCCTTTCAGGTAGTTGTAGAGGGTGATAAGGTCTCCCCTCGGCCTCCTCTTCTCCAGGCTGAACAACAATAGAGTTGAGAAATTAATACTCTAAAAATGTTGGGTTGCCTATATTACTAATGAAGTATTGGGAGGGATGGCATCTTCTGTGTTGCAACCGATTAATTTGTGTATCAATACAGCGTAACTTTGATAATACTTTGGCGATCAGTGAACTAAAAAAACCCTCTTCCCTTTGGTTGTGATTTATTGCGCTCCATCTAAAGGATAGCGTGCTCTCCCTTCTCTTTACATTCAATTTACTTCTGCTCGTGTCGCAGACGACGTTACAGCTGTAATGCAGTCTTGTGTTTCCTGTCTGAAACGATACATAACCGGCTAATGTGTCAGGCTGAGTCTGTTTTAAAATATCAGATTGAGTCAAACGTGAATAGCCAAGTTTTTTTGTTAGGTAGCGATGAGCTTTACAGTGCATTGTACGTTACTGAGTGGTGAAGACGTTTATTTCTTCATTTGTACACAAAGGAGCCGAGAGCTCTGACTGAACTGAAAGTATGTAAAGGCTGTAAAGAGGATTCCTCAAAGTAAATATTATGTGACGGTAAGCCCATAAATACAGCGTTCTGTGGAAACGTTCTATGGAAAGTTCTACTAAAATACAGGGATGTAATACTTCTGGAGTGCAACATTCTAAGTAGTGACGCCCAGATATTAGGGATGATAAGTCACCCCTATTTTCTCCATTTCTCCTTAGCAATCCTGAGACAGAAGCTATGATTTCAGCTTTAATAATGTAATCTTTTGGGGTTTTTTTAATTATTTTTTTGGGGCAAGAAAAGGTTCCAGGATGAAATCTGGTCTCTGATGTCATTTTCCCATCTCTTCTCTCCCCTTCCTTCCCTCTGTAGTGTAACCATGGTTTATTCGCCGTTTAATCTTTTTCTTTCCATGGTTTGCTTTATTCTAATTTAGGGGACAGGGGCGTAAGAAGGGCAGCAAATGGGGAACTGAACTGTTAGGATACCTCCTGAATGGCCTGTGGAAATTATAGAGACTGATTACTGCAGGCTTCTAGCAATCATTTCCATTATCCCAGCGCTCCTGCCTTGAATTTTCCTAGACTGAAAACAGGAGCAATGCATTTAAACACTGTAAAATGATACGCAAGCGTAAAATGCACATGCATACACACACACACTATACGTATATATACGTATATTTTCCTTCCTTCTTTGGAAAACTATTTCTATTATCGTTTACGTGTTTTAGCATTGGTAAGCATGCAAATCATAAAATCACCACATTTCCTTTTTTTCACCCATCGAAATTTACTTTTGTTCTTATCTATAATAATGAAATATATAATCAACTAATTCTCAATTAGTTGATTATTTTTTTACCAAATATTATTTGGTAATTACTGATTTTTACCAAAATCCCTAGGTAGGGGTTGTGCGTAGCAGTGTATTGGCAGAAGAAAAGAGCTCATAATGTTTTTTGTGACAGGAGCAACTGTTCTCAGTTGGTTAGAAGCTGGAAAGACATCAATATCCATTCCGTGTATTTAAAATGGAAACTTCCAAAGCCAGGAGAGAAAAAGCGTAGTTTGACAGGTGCTATGAAACATATTCATGGTAAATTGGGAGGTACCTGTACCCTTCAATAAGTAATCTTGAATGCTTTTCCAAGTGGATAATATTCTTATTTAGACACAAGAGGAAAATATACTATTAAACAAAAGAGGAAAAAAGCTTCCACCGAACCAAAGGTACTACATTCATATTTATATTTATTTAAGGAACAATTTCTCAATCTAAATCAGTGCGGTGGTAGACAAAAATACATGGAAAAATCCTGGACACTGATCGTTGAAATTAATGGTAAAAAGGATAATTTGTCCATTTCTTTGTTGTGCTACTACAGCAAGCAGACATATACATATGAATGCCTTGTGTTTCCATTAATGAAAGAAAAAAAGGATTGAGAGAAATAAAATATTTGACAAAGCAGCGTGTATCAATGACACTTGCTTCCTGATTATGACAATATTTATTGTGAACTTTGGGGTCCAATGATATTCAACATATTGAAGCTATTTATTTATTTTTACAGCGTCAATAACAGTGGGGGAAAAAAAAAAATCTTAAGACTTTCTGATCTTGCAGGTATGTCTACATCATGTGCCAGCAACCTTTATAGCCTAACCACACCACACCTGTTTCAAAACAGGTCTAATATGACCGAATATATGCTTTCTGTAAATTCAGAACCTGAGCGTCCTTACTGTTTTATGAAATCTTTGCGTGGAATTTCAAGTACAGGATACCACTGCCAACGTGCCTTATCTCTAACGAGCTTTAGACTAATAGAGGCTATATTGCTAGGAGCGCTATTACTTGGAACCATGTTCCTCCCAAATTCTGCGTAAGTTGCTACAGGGAACAGTTGCAACATTTTTATCAAGTCCTTCTCTTGTATTGCGTGCTGTGATGTTTCATTGTTGATGTCGAAAAAAAGAAGTTGTAAGTATTTGAATTCCAGCGTTGTCAAACTGTCTTTTATTCCTTACTCTTATCTTTTACTCCTTTCCCGCTAATGCTATTTGGAGAGATTGTGCTTTAAAAAAAAAAGAAAAAAGGAAAAAAAAGAAGCCTTTTTCGCAGAATCGCAGAATCTTCACGGTTGGAAGGGACCTTTGAGATCATCGAGTCCAACCACACACACAAAAAAAAACCCCAAAAACAAACAAACAAAAAAAACCCCAAAAAAAACCAAAAAAACAAAACCCAAAACAAACCACCCCCTAGAATCTCTGCCCCTAGAGCATGCCCCGAAGTGCCAAATCCAGACGCCTCTGGTGACTATTTTGTTTGAATACTGGGTGTGCTATGACATTTCCATACTACTAGGGTATTTTTCTGGTGCTCTGCCTTCTGCTGTCTGTGTATTTTGCCAGATGGTTTCTGTCTTGGAGGCTAGAGGTGCTACATTGCAAAGTTTTCCTGCCCTCAAGCCCAGATCCCGAAATCAGATTTTATACATACAGATCCTTGGGCCTCTCTGGAGGGACACCCCGTGTAGTGCTGCTCCGTTTCTCTATATTGGTCAGCGTGTGTGATCAAGGCCCTTAGTTGTGAAGTGGTTTGTAATTCTTTCTACTGGGAGATACTTTATACTATGGTTTATTTTAAAATAAAAAATAAAAATCTTTTTTGTTGTGAGGTTGCAAGGTGATGTAAACCCTGGCTAGAAGTCCAGCATCAAATAACTTCAAAGTATGAGAAGTATGAACCGAACCATACTGGAAAAGCGAAATTCTAAGGATATCAGTAGCTCAAGACTGAGTAGAAGAGAGAGTATTTACTCTTTATGCCGTAACTCCTATTATGAAATTTGTAGTACGTGAAGGTATCTGATACCAGTGGTAGGATCTGTGACTCTCTTAACCTATCAATTTCCCAATTTTTCTTCCAGATGTGCCATTTAATGGTGTTTTTAAATATGTATGCATGGGTCTTTTTAATGTAACAGTCTCATTACCGTCTAAACTGGTAGTTTTTTTCCTAAATGCCAGCTCTCATGTAGGAATCCCTCAAGCTGACGAAAACCGCTAGTGCTTCCAAGGTACTGTCTTACCCTCAGAAAAATGTCTTCAGATTTGGTTTGCTGTTATTGTGTATGTTAAACCTGATGTTGGTCTGAGTCACACTTGCAGAATGTGGTAGGAGATACCGGTGAGCAACCTAGAGCTGTACGCGTCAAAATATTTTTAACAAGTATATAGGTAGGGCAGCTTTTACTACAGTCGTCTTTGTTTCTCCTGAAACAGTTGCCTTTTTAGATGTAGCTTTGTTAGAAATAGTACTGCTTTATATTCGGAATATTCAGAAATGCCAGCAAAATTGCTTTTTGTAAGCCTCTACGCCACTGACGCTTGCACTAAAACACCCCGTCTGTTTGTTTACTGGAGATTCGTAAGGCCAGCTACAGATGCCAGTTCTACAAGACATTCCCTAGAGTAGAGTTTTAATTAAAACAACTCTTTTTACCCCAGCTGTCAGTGCAACCCGTATAAAAGGCAGAAAGCTTGTTTTTTTTAGAGAAGAATTTGAATGTTTTAGCTTGTCCTAAAGTCTATAACCACAAAATAGAATGAAGCATTGAATTTCCTACCTCTCCAAATTCTTTTCTCCCTTACCCGTTTGCAGCCACTTTGTCTGTTTGCAGAAGTCATTTTAGCACTTTCTAAAGCTTGTTTTCTTCATAAACATTAGTTCACAATGCACATTCATCCCATTCAGCGGGAGAATATTTTGCAGGAAAACTTTGAAGATTGTTTTAATCTAATCCCTGCTTTACAGACAGCAGGAGTTGTACAGCACCTTCTACAACTTTTTTTTTTTTTTTTTTACCCATTGTCGCTTTTCATCTCAAAGATTCACATCCTTATTGAGTCAAACTTTCCTTCAAGCTGGAAGGTGGTTGACTATCAGCTTAAAAATGCAGCACAGAAAGTGGAAGGTAGTTTGAAAAATAAACAACAACAACAAAAAGTCAGTTTTTTAGGTAACGCCAACTTAAATTCTTTTATCTTCCCGCTCACTGTTGCTTCATGAAAAGATCTGGGTTGAAACGAGCCTTCCAAATGAGGGAAAAATGGACTTCATGAAACGCGGACAGCATTCTTGAGAGAGAAGAGTACGTGCTTGGCCTCTGGGAAACCAGACATTTCATCGCATGCTCGGCGTATGTTTCTGCTGAATTTTGCACACAATCTGGCCAACCCTAGGTAGCCCAAATTCCATTCTGATCTTCTACCCATCCACTTGCCATCTGCTTGCCCAGCAATAGCTAAGCACAACAGGTAAATTTGTCCTCAAAAAATTTTACAAGAAAAATGCATTGCTGTAATGCAACTGAAGACCTGTATTCTCTGCCATCTTTCGACTGCCTTTACAGGGTTTGGCTTCACTTCTAAAAACACATATGAGACAATTTCTAGTTACTTTGCTGTTATTTTATGACCATTTCAGAAGTTAAGAACTTTAAATAGTCTCTCCTTCACCATTGGTTTTCACTCTTTGACCGTAGAATAGGGGTCTGCCTATTTTTTATGGTGGTGAAGTAGGTTTAAAAGATCCTCCCCCCAAAATGTTTCATCCGGTTCTCGCTCAACCTCATGTACCTATCTTGCTGTTTAAGCAATGGATCTGTAGTTCCGTCGTAACTGCTGTTCCATGGCAGCCTACGTGACTGATATCCGCCTTCAGTCTTCTTACCAGAAACGAGCGGGAGTCGCGTGGGTCACCTATAAATGCTTTTCTACCCCTGTGCTTAGCTTTAGCTGCTTTTGGGCGCTGAGTTGGAATTAAAAAAAAAAAAAAACAAAAACAAAAAAAAAAACAAAAAAAAACCACCATGCTAAGCCGGTTTTAAATTATTTATTTATTTTATTGCTTCTGTTTGTAATAGCTGTGCTGAAATCACCTGTCCTTAGGAGCCAACGAGTCTCAATGCAGAGGAGGAAGAAAGGGCAGGAGAGTAGGACAGGGCTTCGGGAGCAATCAATTAGAGTGGCTTCGCTCGCCGTAGAACCGCATCTTGCGTGCAGAGTCATGTTTTAGTATTACCAGTAATCTGATTCGAAATACGGTGGTTTGGGTTGGTTTTTTATTGTGGGTCGGTTTGTTTTTCAGTCTGACCACGTTGTAAGCTGGATAACAAAAGAAACGCAGGTATAGCTGTAGCAGCTGAGAGAACAATAAGCTGTGGTGTTGAAGATTGGTTTACGTTATTTGGAAGCCAAGGTATTGTGGGAAAACTAGCTCAATCTTCCTTTTGAAAAGGAAGCCAAAGAAGTTTGAATGACAGACTTGGCACTTCTCAATGAAGCGAGGCTTTGCCTGGTACCTAGTACTTTGAAAACCTGCTCAGTATTTGACCCCTACGAATGTTCTCCCCGGTCCCGCAGAGTTTTCAGATCCTCGCCCCAGAAGAGTGCTTTAACAACTAGGTCTGCCCTTTGCTGGTAAGGGAAATTCTAAGCACCTGCCATTCAGAAGGCAGGCTGTTTTACAAAAAGATAAAAATATTCGTAGTGCGAGAAAGAGCGTGATTTTTGTCAACTGATCGTGAAGGCACTCCTTTATGCAGGAGGAGACCGTTTCCAGTCCTTGCTTTCAGCACACGCACTTCATCCAATAATTCAAGCAGAAAAATGTGTTTCCAATCGCTGTGCTTGCATCGGGTACTCAATAAATCCCGAAAACACAGCTGAAGCAAGAATCTGGAGCTCCTAAGCATATGCAGCACTTATATTCCTGAATAAGTTTTCACGGATAGATCCTATAGACCCTTGGTCACCTAAGAATGTTAAGAGCTACGTTCCCCTGGGTCCCTCTGTACAAGAGGGACATTGAGGTGCTGGAGCGTGTCCAGAGGAGAGCGACCGAGCTGGTGAGGGGTCTGGAGACCAAGTCGTGTGAGGAGAGGCTGAGGGAGCTGGGCATGGTTAGTTTGGAGAAGAGGAGGCTGAGGGGAGACCTCATTGCCCTCTACAACTCCCTGAAAGGAGGGTGTAGAGAGGTGGGTGTTGGCCTCTTCTCCCAGGGGAACAATGACAGGACCAGAGGAAATGGCCTGAAGCTGCGGCAGGGGAGGTTTAGATTGGATATTGGGAAGAATTATTTTACTGCAAGAGTGGTCAGGCCCTGGAACAGCCTGCCCAGGGAGGTGGTTGAGTCACCGTCCCTAGAGGTATTTAAGAGACGTCTGGATTTGGCACTTTGGGGCATGCTCTAGGGGCAGAGATTCTGGGGTGTGTAGGGTGTGGTTTCTTTCCTTTTTTTGTTTTGTTTTGTTTTGTTTTTTTCTTTTGTGTGTGTGTGTGTGTGTGTGTGTGTCTGGTTGGACTCGATGATCTCAAAGGTCCCTTCCAACCATGAAGATTCTGTGATTCTGCTCTTTGACCTTTCCGAAGGAGAACTGTATTAAGGCTGCTCAGGAGGTGCCTGTGTGCTCTATCAGTTCTTCCTGCAACTGAGAAGTTTAAGACTTCTTCAAAATTAGAAAACTGTTTTTTTTTTTTTTCCATGCTGCAGAACTGGACATAAGTTTATATGATGTGTAGGAAATACAGTATTTTACTGAAGTTTATCTTCGTATCACTTTGGTTTCTGAGCAGCTATACTGCGTCGTTCCTTCCACGCTTAAGATAATTAGAAGAAAATGTGGGGTTTTTCTTAAATTTAAATTTGAAAAAGAGTGCATTTGAGAGATTTTTTTTTTTTTTTCCACTTGCAGAACAAAATCAGTGTTTGCACGTAATGATTTCAAAACCAGGAATTGAAATAAAATTGTAACAGTATTTTTTTTTTGTTATGAAGCTTTTCAGTTTCTTTCTTCTTTTTTTTATCAGCAAATACCAATAATTCTATCATTTTTATTTTTTTTTTCTAAGGGAGATTCATACACTGTGGGGATGGGAAGGGGTGGACAGTCCTTTCACCTGCCCACTCTAGAAAATTTGGTGTCATTCCTAGAGGGAGAATGTAGTAGAGGTAACGTGCCCTCTAAAGCACTGCCTGGTGTTTATTATTTCAGGTTTTGAATACCAAAGGTAGTTTAATGGCTTATTAACAATGCTTTAAACTGTCTCATGAACTCTCATAATGATGAAATGCTTTATAGTTATTCTTCATAACACAAAAAATGCAGTAATTATCTACTGCACACTATTAAGGAATCACTCAATAATGTTTATAAGCAGCCATTATCTAAGAGGAAGCTACTCGGTTATTCTTTATATAAGTCTTTAGAGCAAAAATTCTTAGAGAGGTAACTAAAGCATTGTCTTTGTGTACACTGGACCACAGGCGGTGCAGGAGTGTCCCTAAACAGAGACACTGCAAACACTCGGGTGTAAGAGTTGATGTGATTGGCCTCCTTCAGTTCGGGGTCTGCTCTTCTCTAGAGAACTTGGGGGGGAAAACAGTCAGTTCAGTCAGGTTTGGGGCAGGACTTCTTGGAAGCAGAACTAGGAATATATGGACTAGGAATATATGGAACTAGGAATATCTTTAGTGTGTTTTGGTTCTCCAGTGACTTCAGGGACCAATTTTTCCTTCAGCATGCATCTTGGCATGATTAAAATACTGTATTATTGAAGACTACTCTTCCCCTTTGGGTTACACGCAGAAACACGTGCTGCAATGAGCCCAGCTCCTTTGCCCATCTCTCAGACTCCTTAGACTTCTCATTTTCACAGTACCTTCCAGGTCCTACCCCTGCGCTTTCTAAACCCCTGGCAGTGTGTTTAGCTAATTCCTGTACCCCTTCACAACCAGATGGATGAGGGAAAACTTATTCTGAAGATGTTTTGGGACCCTGCATAGACTAACCAGCAACCTGAGCACCAGAGGTAACTCTCAAGCTGTTCCTCGATAGGCACTGCCTGTTCAGCTGGTGATGTGGGAAATCCAATATCGTAAATATTCAGAATTTAGTAAAAACGGGCAAAAGGTTCAAAACAGTGGTGGAGGAACTCACATAAAATGACTGCAGAAACCTTACTTCCACAGGTCAAAAATCCCAGCTTTAAAGTAGTATAAAAGAAGGCTCATATTTTCCAACTCAGATAGAGCTCGTCCCTCTTTGTAAGGTCAAGAATGCCATTAAAGTATGGGGTTTTATATATAGTTATCTTACGCTATTGGAATCACCAAGTTATATCATGTGTGTTTTAGAGACAAGATTTCACTTTATCAGAAGGACCATGAAAACCTTTAATAGGCTGGAATCTCTAGCCCACTCTAATAGGCATCCCATGTTGGGCCTATTTCAGTCTCTCACCAGAATTTCTTGCGTGAAATCCAGTTTGTTGTGTAAAGGTCTGTAGACCAATTCAGGCATTTTGGGGGAAAAAGAGCAAAAAAAATTTTTGGAGTCGTAAAAATAAGAGCTGCGTACATACTGGGTAAGGCGAGTAAATTAAGTAATTTTCAAAGCGCTGCGTTCCTAAGGATTGGTCCTTTCTAGATGTAAACGTTGCTACTAAAGATATCTAATTTTTTTTTTTTCTAAGTCCTGGCTATACAAAGCTTCTAACTTTTCGAGAAAATGGGCAAATCAACCTGAAAAGCACTTTTTTTTTTTTTTTTTTTTTTTTTCAGTTCGCATACTTATTTTTAGTTTGCACTAATTTTTTAGTTTGGTTCTGTTTCTCAACTACCTACTTCACGGAGCAAAGGACGGGCAGGATAATTTGCCTGATAACTATGGATAACAGCACTTCCAGAACACTCCGCACTAGTCTGTTATATGGATACGGTGCTGCCAATACATCACGCTTAAAAGTTGCTAGAAATTTATACTTAGTAAGATCTGGCTAAGGGATTTTCAGTGGTTCAAGCGAAATAACCCAAGAATGAGTTTACATCATGTTTCCGTAGATTGTAATGGTAACATTTATACAAAGCTGTCCTAAAATTTTTGCTTTTGACTTGAAACTTTATTAGCACAAACCATGAAATAACCATGTATTTAGGAATCGGAAAGATTTTTAAATAGCAATGACCCAGTTTTCAGTGGTTGCTAGGGGATAAGGAGATATACTGTAGGAAAGATTTCACTAATTCATAGTTATTTTTACACTTATACCTGTATTCACTTCAGGTATTTCATAACTGAAATGCAACACTGATTATACTTTGTAACTGTATCGATGAATGTAAGTTTTGTTTCAGCAGAGGGAACAGAAGATTTGTATACAAATTCCTTTCAAGTAGGATAAAGGTTCTCATTTCAAGATCAAAGTGCTAAGTCATGATACGGCAAAATGCGAAAACCTGAATGTTATGCAAATGAGTTGGTAAAAACTCAGAATATAACAGTTCTTCCAATAATTAAGCTGACTAGTTTATATTTCTTTTTCACACCTTCTCCACAATGCAGTTGATCTGAATATTACAAGCGCATTTTTTCATATGTTTGATTTATGTCCTTAGTTTTGCTTCATGGGCAAATTTTGTTGTTTGGGTTTTGTTTGATTTTCGTTGTTTTTTTTTTTGTTCTTGATTTTAGTTTTTTTGGGGTTTTTTTTGTTTTTCTTTTTTGTTATGAGATAGTTTTGTATATTTTGATATAATAGTTTTGTTTTGTTTTGTTTTTTAATGTAACACAGATGTTCCTAATGGAATCTTTCTTGGTTTCTGCATATCATGGTATCATTTACCTTCACCAACTATGCTACTGTGTCGTACAAAAATACAAATAACCTGTTAGAATCTGATAATAACTATTTATGGAGACATAAAATGAGACTTCTAAATATGGGCACCTAAGGCTACGTCCATGGGTATGTCTAGATCAGCATTCCCATTCAGGTGAGGCGTGTGCTTGTGAATCTCCTCACTTAGGACATCCCGGTTCATATCCCAGAGCAGTCTTGGAGAGAACCCACAGCTTGGGTTCCTTGCAAACAAAACCCAGCCAGAAGGTGCCTTCCAGGGCAGAGGAAACACGCTCCAGCCTCTGCTGGGCATCCATGCACAGTCTCATGAGGAGCAGCTGAGGGAGCTGGGGGTGTTCAGCCTGGAGAAAAGGAGGCTGAGGGGAGACCTTCTCGCTCTCTGCAGCTCCCTGAAAGGAGGGGGTAGCCAGGGGGGGTCGGGCTCTTCTCCCAAGGAACAGGCCATAGGACAAGAGGAAACGGCCTCAAGTTGTGCCAGGGGAGGTTTAGATTGGATATTAGGAAAAATTTCTTCACTGAAAGGGTTGTCAAACATTGGAACAGGCTGCCCAGGGAAGTGGTGGAGTCACCATCCCTGAAGGTATTTAAAAGATGTGTCAATGCAGCGCTGAGGGACGTGGTTTAGTGGTGGTTTTGGCAGTTTTAGGTTAATGGTTGGACTCAATGATCTTAAAGGTCTCTTCCAACTGAAACGATTCTATGATTGCTGAAATACACGCAGAACATGTGGGCATGGTTTCTGCAGCGCCAGCTATGAATGCATTCATCTGGTATCATGCTAGCTATGGAGAGAGGAGGAGTTTTCTCTCCCTCTGTTACAGAGGCCTCCTAGGAAAGCTATCTTCTTAGCTAAAATTAGCGTTTCTGAATATTATCTCTTAAAGTTCTTGTAGTTACGGCGAAATTTTATTTTTCTTCAGGAATCTGGTTTTAAATATATGTCTTTCATGTGTTTTGCTGTATCGTACTGCACTGCTGTCAGTAACCACTGGTAGGAAGCTGGGGAACAGAACAATTACTAATTTCCTTTATCAGATGTTCCTTTGTGGCTTATCTTTAGGCTGGGTGTAGAGCAGGATTGGTGGGGAAGCAGAAGGTGGTGTTGGCCAGGAACACGGATCTTTCTGTGGAATTCATTAGTAGTTGTGTCAGGCGGCACAAAGCCGTTCTATGAGTTTGGCTGCTGTTTCACTGGCTGCTTAATGCGAAATTCAGGAAGAAGTCCTTGTGCAAGGGATTGGATCACAGGTCAGGTGGGGTGTTGCATGGGAAAAAAAACCCAAACAAAACCAAACCCAACCCCAATGTTCTCCCACCACTAACCCTTCCCCCCAAAAAAACCAAAACTTCTCAGTTCACATGGTTTCCATCAAATTGGGACTGAAGCAGTTCATAATCCCACTAAGGTGCAACTCCACTACCAACCCGCAGAGTGGCACGCAGCTCCTTCCCTCGCAGGACGTGTGGGTCACAAACACCCCTCCTCTTCTGGGATTAAGGTTTCCCTTATTTACACATGCTCATGTTGGAGATGTGAGTGCTTTTTGTGTGTCTGTCCCTACTTGCTGCCCCGTGTGTTGTCACTCCGGCTGCTGGAGGCTGTCCCAGTGCCTGGCGGGGATGGTGCACCCAGGTGGAGGTGGCCAGGTCGGTGATTCCTGGCTTTGATGGGATTCAAACCAGGATTCGTCCTCTACTCACTTATTTTCTTCTTTGTCTGTACTATTACTAATATTTATTATTCTTTTACACTTTTGGAGATAACTCTTTAAAACCTTAAAACCTCTTTGTAGTCTCCTGATTAATGTTTCATCTGACCAAGGGTTGTAGTCTTCTCTGGCATTATAATTTTTGGGCAAATGCACTCGTAGGCAGTTCTGGATGTTCCTTTCCCGCACTCTTTACGTTTGCGTTCCTGCCATATCAGCTGCTGTTATCCAGAACATTTAAATACCCCCACAGTGGTCTGGATAATGATAAAAAAAAAAAAAAAAAAAAAAAAATTATTTTTTTTTTCCTCCGTGTGTTATTCTCAGGAAAAAGAAGACTTAAAGTTTTTAATTACCTGAATACCGGGGAACAGGCTGACCTGTGAGGATAGCAGCAGGGGTAGGTGAGAAAGGGGGCAGAACGAAACCTCTGTCTTTCAGCAGTGGAGACACTTTACATCATTCTTTCTACCATAACGTGCCCTGGGGCCCAAGTCATCTTTCTGTCTTGAAATTTTATATACTGTTATCTCCGTTTACAGATTTTTTTTTTTTTAATTTTTTTTTTTTTTGCAACTTATTTAATTAAGTCTAGACATTTTTCTTCCTTAGAGCTATTGGTCACTTTGAAGCTTTCTTTTATATAAAGGTATGTAATATGCAAGACAACCGCAAGGATTCTTCTCACCTTCCAAGGGGCCTTTGAATAAACTCCTTCCTTTCAGTTTTCGAGTAGGCTCTCGACCAGTTAATCTCTTTTATACAGAAATCCCTGCATTCGTTTGTCAAACAGACGAAAAAAAAAAAGAAAAAAAGGACAAAACTATGCGTAATATTTCTTTCATTGGAATGGAAACATGCAATGAGTCTTAATGTTGTTTTAACAGTAAGCTATTAAGGGTCTGGGCAACTTTTCGGGAGGTAGGGGAGGAGACAACAAGGGTCTGGTTGCATAGAAATAAATGACTGAATTATGTTAGAAGTTAATTTAACTCTCCAGTGGATCTTATTATTTAATGTTTATAACTTGTCAGAGTCTTCTGAAGACTGAAATCTTCACGGTCTCAGCTGACACCTCATTTCTATAAACCTTCACGGACGCACTTGGTTTTACATTGCTGTCTTTCTGTCAGGAAGTGGAAGGGGATGAACCCCAAATATGCAGGTTTTCTCATAGAAAGCCATTGGAATGTCTAACGAGGTACCCTGAGATGTTAAGGATGCTTCTGTTCACTTCAGAGCCTTAAGCAGGTACATTGATTAGAAATGTTGGTCTGTGGAAGGAGAAGAGAAGATGCCCGAGTTGTCTATCATGGGTCCTTAAAATATCATCTGGCATCTGAGCTGAAATAATTGGTTGAGAGGTTTTATCTTTCTCTCTTAATTTGAGTTGGAAAATGCTTTCAAAAGTGTATATTTTAGCAACTGCCCCCCCCAAAAAAGGAGAGGAATTCCTCTGCCTTCCCTCTGCCATCTTCATTTGAGGCTGTACCACTTCCCTTTTGGGCTACCTTCAGAAAATTGGGCAAAATAACTCACTAGTACTGCATACAAGTGCATGTAGTTGGGGGCATTTTTGGAGCTATTCTACTGAGAGAAATCGGCTCTTCGAAGAGGCGTGGTTGGGGCTAGAGAAGGCACAAGGAATGGAACAAGGTATGGCAAAGAAGGAAAAAATAATAGCAGAATAGGAGCAGGAAGGAGGAGGGAAGAGGGAGAAGACCTCCTTCTTTTGCAATATCAAATTGCACATTTGTTCTGTATTTACTAGCTTTCAGGGATCTGAAATCAGTTCAAGGAAGGTTCCAGTGGAGCTATCACAAGGCAAACTTGTGTGGCCTGAAGAGGAGATGCGAGGAGGTAATTAGGGTGCTACTCGTCCAGTACCGTGGGGCTGTTGTCAACAAAGCCACGTCCTTGCTTTCCTCATCGAATAGAGTGTAATAAATTTGCCTTAAAATTGTTCAGTGGTATCACTTAGTTTTACCAAAAAATTATTCAAAACTTCCCGGAGCGGATGCTTTACAAGTTATCCAGAGCTAATCAAAATCAACCCCTCCCAAGAGTCAAACGCAACTTGAAGTCTGTATTTGGAAAGGACAGAAACTGTCTGCTTCCTGATGCTTCGTATAGGCAGAGCACTATAGTTCTCTTAATTTTCCCGTAAAGAACTAGCTTACTAAGGAGCAATGACTTAACTTACCCTGAGTACTGTGGTAAACTGTCTCTAAGGATGTGGTTGCTATTCTCCTTACGGCTACAATTTGAATGCTGCCACCTTCAAGGTTTGCGCGTCCCTTGTACAAATGAAATATGATGTTGCAACGCAAACATATTGTGCTATTCCACCAGCCCTGCAGAGACAACAAAACTAGGGATAATGTGTTCTGTTTGGTGAAAGAAGCATTAAATGTACTCTTTTTATTAAGATAAAAAGTTAAAAGTAAGTAGACTTCAAAATGAGTTGGGTTCCGTATCCTGCATGTATCGGTCTTCATCCTCCCTCTCAATTCACCAAATGTTTGGAACATGGGAAAACTAAGAACAATTCTTCATAGCATTTATGACTGAGTAGCAGCAAGCTTAGCACAGATGAAGTTTTGGAGAAATGATCAACCCTTACACCGCTGTATGCAGAACTTGAGTGTTTTCCAGGGAAAATGATTTTTTTTTTTTTTTTTCTTTTTTCAGTTTTGTGCGGAGTTCAAGCAAATCTGTCACATTGCAAGGACACACCACAGGCCTTTTAAAGGACTGTTTAATCGCTATATTTAAATAATAAGCCATTGCTCTCCCCTCCACAACTAAATATTTCTGGAAACGGACTGGGCTGTTCTTTATTTTGTGCAGAAATGTGTGAAGGCTGATGGTTAGCACGCAGAAATTCAAGATGAAAGATTAAATTTTGGCAAAGTTTATAAGCACGTGTGGACTGGAGGAAAAAAAATGGTAAAACCCGGATTTGCCTGCTTTTGAAGCGGACGATGCAGACGAAATGGTATCAGAGTCTTCCAGGAGTTACATCTATGCATGTAAACGTAATTCATAATAAACAAGAAAGTAACAATCAAAGGGCTGAATTAAAAAGAACATCAAAATTGCACCCGCTGAGATCTATTCAGTTAGGTATTTAGTTGTATCTTTCACTAGGTGGCATTATAAACTGTAGCTTCTTTACTAAGTAAAAAACACTTATTTGAATGTATTTGAATAAGTAAAGCTAGATTTGACAGCAAAATATTGAAGCAAAAAATACTACTAAATTATAAGTCTGGCCATTACTCACGTGGCTTGAAAGTTTTCTCATTCTTATTTTTGATCTGACGTGCCTGTTCGTATTAGTTCTTATTTATCTCATCCTATCTCACATTAATCTTTATCAATATAATTTCACAAGTTCACCCAGCCTTCTCCAGCCGCTTTAGGTGACTCTTTACATTTACAGTTCCTGATAAGCTTCATTAAGACATTTTTGGTGCCAACGCCCCCCTTCTACCGCAGGGACTCAGTCTCGTATTTTCAAAGGCTTTGAGTTTTTCCACTTCTGTGTAATTTCTGGTCATTCGTTGAAGACAAGTGGAGTCATATTGCCCCCAGCAGGGAAAGCGCAGAACATGATTCCAGTCCTCTATATCAAGCCCAAAGCACAGCGCTGGATTCACAGAAGGTGTGTTAGCAGAGCGATTTTTCAGGAATATATAAATGTAGCGTATAAACAACCAATCTGAATTTGACACGTTTTAATAAGCAGATTTATTTTTTCCTTATCTATTTGAAACTCACAGCTTGTTTCAGTATGCACAGCAGTAGCTCGCATAGAGGAAAATAAGTTATTTTCCCTTCTAAAATCTGTTTTCAAGATTGGTCAAATATACTTCCAGGGGTTTTTTTGAAGACATGCTTTGATAATCCTTGCTTGATAATCCTTCCTTAAGTATATACACAATTCCTTTTTGTCATAGTGGCTAGAGTCTCATCAACAGAATTAAAAAATATATACATAAATTATACAGTGAGGTTTTTTTTTAAAAAGAGAATAAGTTTTTCATTTAAAAGGATGCAAAAGTTTCCTCATGGGGGTATCATTTAGTAAAAAACTGTGGAGTAAACTATTGTTTTAAACTATTCTTTTAGTTCACTTATGATTTTTATTAATCTTGAATAGACTTAGTTTTGTGTGTAAAAATTCGACCTCTTTGGTCATTACATTCTATGGTCACATTGACTCCATTCTGTACTGGAGTGCTATTCAGAATCACTCTGCCATGATTAAAAAGCTACTTTTTAAAAAACACACAAAGCACAGCATGATTTTTTTTTTTTCCTTACCTGGAGCAAGGCTATCTTTCGATACAACTTTATTTTCAGCTTTTCTCTTAAACTTCTAAACAACAAGAAAAAAGTTCATATAGATAAATCCTCTGACATATCACCTGATAAAATGGATAGAACTTACGTATGTTAAACTTTAAAAAAAATATAATCTCAAAAAAGATTTGCTGCCAAATATCAAAGAGTGTCACTTTAACTTACAAGTTTCATAAAAGCTTGTGTACCTTTTTGGACTTCAATATAGTCAAGATACTTGATGTCTGGTAAAATATTTAAGATTGAACATTCCTTTCAATTAGTGTTAAAGTGATTGCATCTATGAGTAAGACTTTAACTCTTCTTGGATAACATCCTAGATCTAAAAGTTTATTTAAGTACAGGTGGTTGGACTGAAAACTTGCTCTGCTTGATGTCAGGCAAAGGGTGATTTTTATCTTGTTTGTTTGTGGTAACTGAGAGGAAGAGCTTAGTCATTTCTGAGAAAGTAGCTGAGCAAAACTGCTGATTTTGCGCGTTAAAAAATGTGATGACGCTTTCTTTGTGACTGTCTGTGGTCACTGTGATTTAGGAGGTACTTAAAAGTTAGCACCGGGCTGGGATTTGTGCCAGGTCGTGTGTCTTGCCGTTTTGTTGCTATAAGCCTTGGGAATGAAAACCGTAGTTTGAACGTGTTCTGTGGGCGTGCTGCTGGGGCGGCGATGGGACCCAAAACTTCTCGTCACTAAAACTACTCGTAAATCCTACTGCTGAGTAGCTTGCGCACGCGCTCTTCCGTTCTATCGCGGCACGTGGTTGGCCAGAGTATGCGTTAACCCCAAACACCTGGTTTTCCCGGAAAAAAAATCCACGATGTGTCCATTAAGGATTTGGTACAATGGTTTTATGCTGGGCGTGTTCAAGAAGCAGAAGTCATTGTCTGAGACTGTCTCTCAGGATCTCATTACCTTTTTTTGGCTCTTGTCAAAAATCAAGAACTTGAATTACTTTATGCAAGACTTAAGAGAAAACGGGGTTGGAAATATGGGAAGCCGGAACGGGCTGTTCTGGTGGCTAATCCAGGTGAAGGATCCATTGCAAAGGTCAGAATAGGTTGTCAAACCACACCGCGACAAGCGCGGGGAAAATATGGGAAGCAGGTAGCTTTCAAGTCATGATTCTCTACCCAACGTTGAGCACACGGGAACAATTGAATGACAAGGCTGTAATATGTTGCCTGCAAAATAATCAGCAAGGAACCCAGTTTCGGTAGTTTCCTCCTTGTTTCTCAAAAGCAAAATAAATACTGTGGGTGGGGGTGTGATAAACTATGTGACCTCATTTCCCGTTATACCTGGTACTTCCCAGCATATGAGTACTTGAACTTACGTGTTTGTTAGTGCTCCTTTGAACTTGTGTTTTATGAAACAGTAAGAATGCACGTTTAAAAGAGAAAATTGTATCATAGAAAAGAATATTGTGTCCATCTACACAGACATTCACACAGGGAGGTACATGCATATTTGAATTCTGTTTATCCTCTGTCTACAATTGTAGTGGTTGAACTCAACCGTTGAGCGCTCATCTGCACATGACTTAAGTGAGCTCAGTTGGTGATAGAAAAGACACCGATTTCTCGGAGTTTATAAGCAGCCACAAGGGGCCAGGTTATACACACGCCATTACTGTTAGGTGCAACTTCGTTCAAAACTAATTTTCTGCAGTTACTGACTAAGCACGTTTCGAGGAGGTTTAACGAGAGACAATATGAAATTGCAAAGACAAATCGCTTCTGTGCAAATGCAATAAGCAAAAAAATATTAGAGTCTGGAACTGCAAATTGGAAAATTTTTAATCTAGCGCGTTTCCGGTATTTTCTTAATAGCACCTGGGAATGATAGAAAATTTGGAAAAGCTTCTACAATTTAGTTGTATTTTACTGATTTATACATGCGAAAAGAAAATACCCAATTCCAATTGTGATATTTTTCTGTCCTCCTAAATAGGTGGACAAAATATACCTAAATAAAATAAGCCTAAATAGGCCTAATAAATCGCCTAAACAGATACATTGTGCTGAACAGCTGAGCCTTTCTATTTGAGCTTGTGTCATCGTAAGTCAATTATGTGAGCAGAGATGATTGCTGAAATAGAGAAAATCTTATTTCATAATCCATTTTTAAGGATAGCAAGATTCTATTAATTTCAGAGCCAAAAGGAGGGACAAATCACTCTATACCGCATGATATTTAAAATAAGTTGCACAAAGCCAGAGAAAACTTTAATAGCCATTTACAAAACATTAGTGTAGAAAATGCGCTTCATGCCAGCAGCCTGAAGTATTTTAAGCAGAAGCTTAATCACTGAAATGTAGTGAGGTGTAGTAGGTGAAGTCTCATATCACATTTTTGACACACTAAAATATAGCAGAAAACCAAGAGTTAGTGGCGCGCTGACTTACTGAACATTAAGAAGCAGTTAATATTTCAAATTGGGTTGCAACCAAAAAGTAAAACAGAAAGCTCAAAAACATGACTGTCCTGGAGATTGCTGTCACATAGAAGTAAATGGAGTTGTTTGAAATGTGTTTATCCTAAGTAAGGAGATGGCACAGTTGACTTCTGTCTCAGCATCTGCTCCCAATATGAACACAAAACCGCCAAGGCTAGTTTCTTTGATCTACATACTTTGTTGAGAATTTTAGAAAATATTGAATTAGGCAAATACCTCAGGTCGGATTTGTGCGTGCAGTTTTTATGTATTTTATTGAAGTCTTAGCACTTGGTGGCCTTCACCTTATGAGGTTTTCTTCAGCTCTGCTTTTGTTGTGGTACTCGTAAACGTTTTGTTCAGAAACTGTCCTGAAGTGAGAGGTCGTGCAACTTAGTGAGCATACTTGACTTTTCCAAAACTAAGCAGAGCCTTAACGTCTCCAAGAACAATCATGTACTATGTCACACTTCTTAAAATATTTTCAAAAATCATTTTGATAAATTTGGAGAATCAATAAATTGAGCAAGAACGTGTTTTCATTAAGCTTTGGGCACACATCGCCTACATATAAAATACTTGAACACTGTTGTATATAGAATCAAATTCACACTTCTAATAGTACTTGAAAGGGTGATGACAGTGGAAGACAGTCTCTGGTACCTTCTAGATTGGCTCATTCCATTACATTCTTTAGCAGCTACTCTCTGCAACTCCTTGCATCTTTCAAATAGTTTAAAAAAAAACAAACCCAAAAACGCTATGAAAATTTTAGAGATGCCCCATATTTTTAAAAGCATATTAAATTAAAAAAAAACAAAACCACAAACAAACAAACCAAAACACCACCAAAGCCCAAAGAACCCAACGGCTTCACTCTATCTTCTGTTCCTGGAAAGCTAGTCAAAGGTATTATTCCTTTATGTATCAGCAAGTATTCTAAAAAATTTAAGTCTATATTTTGTATATCAGATCACTTTGTGACAGTACATGTGTTGTCTAGATACATCAGTTCTATGCATTTTAATGTCTAGATAATGTTTGTCCAAATAGTGGCAACTTGACACCAAAAGAGGTTTGGTAATAATCGGTTGGATTTGTATACTGATCATTACTTTTATAAAAGTTTTTTTTTTTTTTTCTTTTCATAGATGTTAAGCAAGGAATTGTTCATCAGATTTTTACCTGACTGATCCTCTCATGTTGGCTGTTCCTCACTTTGTTCCGAGGCTCCTTACTGAGTGGTCGGCGTTATAGGTGGATGGGGCAGAGAATTCCCTAATTCAACATAAACCTTCAGTGACTCATGCACAATTCCTTGAGGAATAAGGGTCTATAATATAAAAAGCAGAGTTCATGGTTTGGTTTTGGATAAACGTTGTGTAGTGCTACTGTAAAAGGACTTACGTAATATTTAATTTTAGTTAAAAGCTAAAATCTTGACTTGCCTTGGTGAATCATGCCGTGGTCGTCTTCAGTTTTAATGACCCTCGGCATTAGTGAAACTGTTTCCTATTTCACTGCGTGTAAGTAGGTTTGGCTGTTTAAATACAATCTGGAAAATGTTTCCCCTATAGAGTTGAACAAGGAGAACTTTTTTTCAAAATTAACTTGGGAAAGTATTAGTCTACAGAAATTTAATATATAGATGCCTTGCACCTTGTGGAATCTCGAAGGCAACTGACAGGGCAAAATACTCAGGCATATATTATTTACAAGAAATCATCTATATTAAACCAAAAAAAAAAAAAAAAAATCTTCTTAAATTCCCTATCCAGTCCATTCACGCAGGCACATATGTATTGAAAAGCAGAATAATTTTCTTAATTTTTATCCAATTTCTTGACATCTACATGGAACACTAGATTCTAACGCTACGTTCAGAACATATCTAAGTCCTTAGGGGTTCCATTCAATGGAGAAGGATTTTGAAGTTTGATGGGTGTCATAACAATATTGACAGGTAAAGTTCAGCATTCTGCCCAAGTTTATTCCGATAGGATAAAAGTATAAAATGTTGCTAGTAATGAGAAAGACCAATTTTAAATATCTGATGAGGATCAGCACATAAAGTTAGCCGACGTTCACCGCACACTTGAAAAATAGGAATTGAATTTAAACAGTAGTTTTAACAGTAATAACCATTGCATAATAAAATGCCCAAGTTTAACTGTATGTTGTCGTATGTTGTCTTTAGTATTTTTTCTTTTTTTTTTTTTTTTTTTCCTTTCCTGTCTTTCTTCACCCCTCTGATATTCTTTCTTTGCCAGCCTTTTTTGGTAAATATTAAGACGTGAAATAGGTGCTTCTAAAAATGTCTTTAAAAATAAATTTTACTGGATCTTAGCATAAATTGAACAGTTTTAGTTACAATCAGGGAGCAGAAGAAAAACCGATGTATTTAAATTGGCAATTAGGCCTCATTGATCTCAATCAATTCTCATTTCTATTTGGCTCAGGCCGACGAGAAGTTTGTCAGTTCTCTGTAGGCAGCAGAAAGCTCCTCACAACGCCCGGAGCTGGCGGGAGCGATGAGGTTACGGTGGGAGAAAATAAAATGAAACGCACGTTGTTGCTGAATTCAGCAAGCAAAGCATCCCCTTACGTCAAACCAGTACAGTGTTACTCCACAGTAAATTAAATGTCTCACAGGGATGCGCTGAAACTTTGGGGTTGCTTCTGTAGTTATCTCTGGGTGGAGAAGTGACGCGGAGGGATTTTAATAAACGTGTGATACAGATAGCGATAGACGCTACATTCCAGTCCACGTTCTGTTTTCTTTTGTAGTGAAAAACTATGTAGGGAAAACTTCCATCCTGAGGGTGGATACCCCAAAGTACTAGGGTTTTGGTTTTTTTCTGGAAATCTTAATAAATGCTTAGCAAATGGCAGAGGCAGTTCCCCCAGCCCAGCAGCAGGGGGTTCGTACGGCCTGGTTTTATCTTGTGCCCAAGCAAGTCAGTATCTTCCTTTGTAAACTTTCAGCTTTAAAAAGCCATTTGATTTGTTTGTTTGCTTTACTACGTTGTTGAAATACTGTTTGAGGATAGAGCTAAATCCGTGTTATATCGTAACAGATCTTTTCTTTAATGATCATATATTTTTGCATGCTCTTTTAAATCGCTCAAGTAGAATATCAGCAAAAATACATAAAAGATTTGCTAGCTTCTTTTTCCACTAGCTATATTTCACAGCGGTGGTGATTTGCCTGATTAAGAGATTAGTCTCCGAGAAGAGCATATTTGAATGAGAATGAACTCCAAATGCTCAGTGCTACGAAGTAGATTATTTTCCACATGATGGAGGTGGTTCTAATTATTTGCACTTACTTTGATTGCTATATTGCGGTTTACTAGTTGGATTTGACCGTATTATTGCCATAGAATATGCTGCTGTGGTGGCAAAAATAAGTTTTCTGTTATGTAGAGACAGAGGTGAAATGGAGAAGTATTATGGGGGGTTTAAAGGTTCATACGAGCTGTGTGCTAGTTCCTGAAAGGAAAGAGACTACAGACTTGGTGACAGCGTATACATTGTGAGTCATAAATCATCTTGCAAAAGGCTATGAAATCCACAACAAAATTTCAGCGATTTTAGTGCTGAAATCGTAGAATGGCTTAGGTTGTAAGAGACTTTAAAGATCATCTTTTTCCAGCCCCCCTGCCCTGGGCAGGGACACCTCCCACCAGCCCAGGTTGCTCCAAGCCCCGTCCAACCTGGCCTTGAACCCCTCCAGGGATGGGGCAGCCACAGCTTCTCTGGGCAACCTGGGCCAGGGGCTCACCACCCTCACAGCCAAGAATTTTTTCCCACTATCTCATCTAAATCTCCCCTCTTGCAGTTTGAAACCGTTCCCCCTCGTCCTATATGACTTCATCATTTTCCACCATCAGTCTCTAGATCCTTTCTTACATTGTCAGTTGTGTGTTTTAACAGAACCAAACCAAATGCTGCGCTTGGTGGGGTGGGTTTGATGCCACAACATTGTTCACAAAGGGCAGCGTGTGTCCACCACGGCCCAGGGAAGCCCAGAGAGTGCCCTGTGGCCTGCAGAGCTCCCAGGTCTCTGGACCAAAACTAGCACGTTAGCATCTGGGCTAAAAAGCTTCACTAATACTGTGTGGCATCAAATTAGGAACCATAATTTATATTTATGTCTCAGTTGTCCTAGGAGGAGCTCTGGTAGAATTTATTTAAACCTGCATGATCTCTTTATTTCTAGGGATAATGTATGAAAAGAAAACAGCTCTTTCTCCTTTCATAATAACTTTGGAGTTACATTTTTTAACTTACTGCAGGGAAGCATTCTCTCTTTTTCTTAGATCTTCTGCATGGTGGGAACTTCAGAAGGAAAAAAAAAAAAAAAATCTTTCTTTTCTTACAACACCCCTTCAGTTTGAACTCCAGCAGCAATCAAACAAAAGTTATCTTCTGATTTATATAATAGCATGGTGTAGAATGTCCTGTGTGAGCAGAATTTATATGAAACAAGTTAACATTAAATCAGTATTTTGCAGACTGTGGGTGTGTGGGTAAGGGGTAGAAGCAGCAGGAGAAGTATTTGTTAAGATATCAACTGTCTCACAGAACCAAAAACAAATGGCTGTGTCAGCACGGCCCTCTGCCTACACTAATTACGAATAAGGATGTGATTTCAGAGGTGATGTGGGAAGAGAATACAGAGCAGAAGAGCTCGGGAAACGGGGCATTAATAGTATCAGCTCATGTGGCTTTGCCTAAGTAAAAATCCTTGCTGAACCTCTCGGTCATTCTGCAATAGTGTGTCTACAGAGTAGTTGGAAACCTTCAGGTGTTGAGAAATGCGGTTCCCACCTGACGTTACTGTCTAGCGTTGAGAAGCAGGGTGTCACTACGATACGCAAACCCACTGACAACCGTTGTATCCAGTCCCTCCAAGCCAGTTACTCTAGGAGCAGGAAGCTTTATGAAATATAGCTGGTGGAAAGCGCATTGTTGCACTCAGGCAATAGGTCCAATGTGTCCTAGAATCATCCAGCTGACTGTCCAGCTTTGTACAGAACGGGCTGGGGGGGTGGGTGTCTGTATATCTATTTTTCTGTCTCTGACTTGTTGAGGCATTTGTCTGTCGGAACTTCCTTTGTCCTTGACTTCATAGAATCATACAATGGTTTAGGTTGAAAGGGACCTTAAAGATCATCCAGTTCCACCCCCCTGCCCTGGGCAGGGACACCTCCCACCAGACCAGGTTGCTCCAAGCCCCGTCCAACCTGGCCTTGAACCCCTCCAGGGATGGGGCAGCCACAGCTTCTCTGGGCAACCTGGGCCAGGGGCTCACCACCCTCACAGCAAAGAATTTCCTCCTGATGTCTCATCTAAATCCAGCTTCCTCCAGTTTGAAGCCATTACCCCTTGTCCTATCACTCCATGCCCTTGTAAATAGTCCTTCCCCATCTTCCCTGTAGGCCCCCTTCGGATACTGAAGGGCCACTATAAGGTCTCCCCGGAGCCTTCTCTTCTCCAGGCTGAACACCCCCAACTCTCTCAGCCTGTCCTCACAGCAGAGGGGCTCCAGCTCTTGTAGTATCTTTGTGGTCTCCTCTGGATCTGCTCCCAATAGGTCCATGTCCTTCTTGTGCTGAGGACTCCAAAGCTGGGCGCATTACTCTTTTTTCTTTTTTTTTTTTTTTTTTTATTTTTCTCTCTTCATTCTTAGTGTCGTATACTGTGTGTGATGGGTGAAAGTGTTATTTTTTTTGACTTGATCAGTATTCTGTATCAAACAGTGTTTACGAGAGAATATGCTGAGACTTGATGTCTAATATAATTAGCTGAAGCTTAATCTCGAAAGCTAGACGATGAAGAGGCCATGCTTTTCCAGTGTTGCCTGCGTAGTTCTGCATCTTAAAAATGCTTACTGACTCTCTCAGATTTTTCTCTCTTCGTTTTTGGTGGTGTTTTTTTTTTTTTTTTTTTTTTTTTTTGCCTCAAAGCAAAAACGATGATTATTTGAAGGGCTTTAAAAACCACAGAAAATGCACGCTTCTGTGTTATTTGCTGCGATCATGTTTCTGCTTTTACGTGGCTGTGACATGGCAAGATTAATACTAGTGTAAGTCAAAGTATACACCAAGTCAATTTTCCATGCATAAAAGGCATCTAAATTAAAATGGCAGCTTGTAAACTCAATATGGCATGTGACAAGCTGACGGATGGTAAATAAAGCCTAGTAATAAAACCCAATTAATTTCAACTCTGCAAATGTATTGAAGTCGTCGGTCTGGCAAACAGAGTTATTGTCTCCTCCTCAGAAAATGATAAATTAATCCGAAAATTGCCCAGACAAATATAACTTGTTATCTCTGATCCATTTGTAGAAAAAAAGAACGTGCCTACTGTTACTCTAAGAATACTGTTTTATATATCTGAACGTGCAATAAATTTGCAGCGAGTTTCAGATTCAAAAATAATCAAGCCTGTCTTAATTGACTTGGGATGCGTACTTAACAGTTACTTGCTAATCCTCCGTTCCTTGAAATTAATTCTTAAATTAAAAGAGCCGTGTCTAGCCCTTCATGTTCCTTAAGGCACAGTAATAAGCACTTAATCATAGAATCATAGAATCATAGGGTTGGAAGGGACCTCTGGAGATCATCTAGCCCAACCCCCTGCCACAGCAGGGTCACCCAGAGCAGGTGGCACAGGAACGCGTCCAGGCGGGTTTGGAATGTCTCCAGAGACGGAGACTCCACCACCTCTCTGGGCAGCCTGTGCCAGGGCTCTGCCACCCTCAGGGTAAAGAAGTTCCTCCTCATGTTTAGGTGGAACTTCTTATGCTCAAGTTTGTGCCCATTGCCTCTTGTCCTGTCCTCGGGCACCACTGAAAAGAGCCTGGCCCCATCCTCCTGACACCCACCCTTTAAGTATTGATAAGTGTTGATAAGGTCACCCCTCAGCTGTCTTTTTTCCAGACTGAAGGTCAGACTCCTTTTTCTTTACACAGTAAATGCCCGCATACCTGCTCTGCAACCGCTTAGATTGAACTTCAGCTGTTCCGGTTGGGTTGGTGGAGCAGAGACAACGCCAGAAGCCCAATCTGCGACACGCTCCTCCCATTTATTACTCTTGCTGGCTTTGCAATTGCTTTTCCTGTTGGGAATTCTTCCTCAAACTGCTGTAAATATTTATTCCAAGAGCGATCCCATCTGTGCCACAGCTTTCTATGGGCACTTTCATAACCTTAAGAAATGATGTCTCTTCTTTTTTGATACAACCTGAAAATTACCTTGGGAGTGGGAGGGGGAAAGGCCCTGCACCTTTTAGAAATATGTGAATTGTTGTTGAAATATTAATTTGTTGAAAACTTGTTTGTTTATTTTTTTAGAATATTAACAGAGCAAGCGTATATATTTTGTGAGCAATAGCACCTGAAAAAATCCCGGGTTTTTAAGTTCTGCAATGTATAAATCTTTTATTCCATTTAAACGCAAGACGTGGTGATTCATTCTAATAAAGAAAAAGCTAGCTGAATGATGCAAATTGGTAGCAGATATTAAGCCATGTACTATTACTGCTGGTAATTAGTCTTAGAAATGTTTTTCCTTAATGTTTTTCTTAAATATTAAATAACAGCTGCTGACTTGATGAACCCCGAGGCGTAAGAATATCAGGCAAGCATTATACATTCAGTGTAGACGTAATTTACATTTAGTGCTTTTTTGTAGTTTTAGAATTATGGGGTTTGTATATACCAAGTAGACTGAGATTTCTAAAAGCCCCTTTTAGTTTGAAGCTACCCTGAGTAACAAAGCGTCTGGAGGATGAGAACGAATAGCTGCGGGAAAGGCGGAAAAATTCTGCGCTATTCAAAAAAAACAAAAAACAAACAAACAAAAAAAAAAAAACAAAAAAACAAAACAAACCAAAAACCACCACCAAAAGCCAGAAACAACCCCCCCCCCCCATGTATAACATTTATACAGCGGCACATTAAAATAAGAGATACTAATGTACATGATGCTTAAAGTAAAATTCTAAAAGCTTTGATTTTTTTTTTTTTTTTTTAATTTCCACTTTGTTTTCAAATATCAAATGCCCGGGGGGGGGGGGGGAGACAGGACATGAAAAATTCACCTTGGTGAATGGGTGGTTACCTGGCGGAGATTTGAGAATTGATACAACATCCAAAGCATTGCACTAATTCACAGCGTCATCGTGCTCAGGTGCCGTGTGACAATGTGCTTTGGATTTTATGCATCTTACACGCTCTTCTCCTTTCTTCTTACTGACAAATCATAGAATCATAGAACCATAGGGTTGGAAGGGACCTCTGGAGATCACCCAGTCCAACCCCCTGCCACAGCAGGGTCACCCAGAGCAGGTGGCACAGGAACGCGTCCAGGCGGGTTTGGAATGTCTCCAAAGACGGAGACTCCCCCACCTCTCTGGGCAGCCTGTGCCAGGGCTCTGCCACCCTCAGGGTAAAGAAGTTCCTCCTCGTGTTGAGATGGAACTTCCTATGCTCAAGTTTGTGCCCGTTATCTCTTGTCCTGTCCCCAGGCACCACTGAGAAGAGCCTGGCCCCATCCTCCTGACACCCCCCCTTTAAGTATTTATAAGTGTTGATAAGATCCCCCCTCAGCCGTCTTTTTTCCAGACTGAAGAGACCCAAATCCCTCAGCCTTTCTTGCATGGTAGTGCAAGGTAGATGCAAGGTTGGCATTTGGTGCACAATTGTCAAGAAACAATCCCATTTTACAGGAGATGCTCTAATGTAATGGCCAGTGCTGGCCTTCAGTTTGCAGTTGGGGATTTTGATACTTGTGCTGTTATTTGGCAAAATATAGAAGCGTGTATTTTATCCGATGCTGTTTAGAATTACCAAGTGCTTAAACATCAGCATAAGCTGTAGGTAAAAGATTCTTTGTTATTCCTAATCTTAACCCTGATTCAAATAGTTATCTTCTATTTTTTCATCTGCCCCTTAACCCTTTTACTTCAATTTTCAACGTTGGAGCTTGTGCCTGCTCCTGGGGTCTCCCACACCGGTCTGTGGCCAGAAGGCAAGTGATTCCGACGAGACGTCATTTCTCAAGCAGAGAACTGCTGGGCTAGACGTTAACACCAGCCCGTTTCATCTGCTTTTCTTGTAAATTAAACTCTTTAAACATTTATTTTTTTTTTTTTAATGTTTCAACAAGAAAAAATAAACCGTAGGGCAAGCAGAAAGGGAACCCATAAATTTCTGAGATTAACTTGCTATTTCTGTGCGTGTCAGCAGGTGGTGCTGAAATGCAGTGTAGTAGTTGAAACACACACACAAAGTGAAATCAAAAATATGCATAGAAATAATCTGGTTTGCTTTCTGGGCTGTGGGACGTTTTTGCTCTTCGGAACGTCTTTCATATAGGTTCTAAACCTACGTTTATTTCTAAACGTTAGCAAATTGTGAAAAACTGTAGTTCAGCGATGCTGAAGTTCGGTGACAACTGAAGTGTTTTTGTAAAACGCAAATTGTTGTCACACGTGCGCCGGTTTTGTGACAAATACGGCAATAAAGGACACGCTGGCAACCCGGGGGAAGGATGAGAGGGGTTTGTGGGGGCAAGGGCTGCGTAAAGCAATAGGGACGGTGAACTCATTCCCGTGATGTTTGCCATGGATCCATTAAGAAATTGTAGCGGAAAACCACCGATGCTATTCCCTCCCAGACAAAAGGAGCATTTGCACAGTAAAAATGACAGGGGAACGGTGCCACCTAGGGATTAATTTTCTTAGTGCTCTGTCACTGCTGCTCCTCTGGGTGTGGGCAGCACTTCAAGTCAGCGATGCTTTTGAAGTCGTTCTGCCAACAAGTAACGCTCCAGCCTTACGTGCTGCCTCTGAATGGTGTACTGAAATGTGCCAGTCCCATGTAGGAAAGAAGAAGAAGGAACTTAATTTCTTCTAAATCTCGTCTTTATTTTCTCTTTTTGGCTAGCGGCAGCTCAAGGAGTAACTAAGTTCAAGTTATGTCAGGGGAGGTTGAGATTGGATATTAGGAAACATTTTTTCACTGCAAGGGTTATTAAACATTGGAATAGGCTGCCCAGGGAGGTGGTGGATTCACCATCCCTGGAGGTGTTTAAAGAAAGGGTAGATGTGGTGCTTAGGGACATGGTTTAGAAGTGGTTTTTGTCAGGGTGGGTTAATGGTTGGACTTGATGATCTTAAAGGTCCCTTCCAACCTCAGCAATTCTATGATTCTAAGTAGAAGCAGTGGAATTTGGGATGCTGTTGGCAAAACAGCGTGTGCTGTTGATAAAATACTTAATTACACGATCGAGTAGTATTTTCACTTCTTCTCATTCAATGCATTGGGTGATTTAATAGGCATATCTGCTTTCCAGTATACCTTTTTACTGCCATTCCATCGGAAACCTCGAGCAGAAACTCCCCCCAGCTGTGGTCCCACTCTCTTCAAACTTTGTATGGGGTTAACGGTAATTAATGAAATAGAGAAAAAGAGGTAAAATGTTTCCTCTTTTTACTACTCCACAGTTTTATATGACCAATGGTATTACATGTGAGCGTTTTGTTCGGCGGCAAGAGAGCGATCTTCTCGCGTTGGGGAATGTGAACATAGAGGTGAAAGTTGAGTGGTGCCTGAGGTCTAATTGCAGGAATGGGAATGTATATATCGTCGGGGTTTGGGGTATTGTCCCCAGAGAAAATGATAAATGGAACTATAAGACTTATTATTCTGGGTAATATAAAACGTGGGTAATTTATGACTGGAATAAACTAATATCTGAAAAAGTCACTTTCTCTCTTTATGCTGAGATTCACCACATTTTCCTGTGGTTGTTACACGCTTTGTTTGCGTTAAGTGCGTTGCTTACAATGAGCGGGGCTGTTCCTTGTGGAGGTTGTGGCTCGCCCGCTGGCCAATGCAAGCTGGACAGTGCATGGATTTACCTATTTTTATCTCCTGTTTTTCAAATAGTGGCAGCCTAGAGGGCGACAGGTGGCCTGTACTGAGAATTAAGAGGTGATTTTTGTGTGGTGTCATTTGGATGGCTCTGCGCTGGCCCGGCAAATGATCCTGGGTGCTTCAGTGTTTCCGCGTTGCTAGTCTCACACAGGCTACCCAAGATGTTGACTCTTGGAGGGTGACAAAAGCTGGTGAGGGCTACAAAGCTGGTGAGGGGTCTGGAGGACAAACCTTATGAGGAACGACTGAGGGAACTGGGGTTGTTTAGCCTGGAGAAGAGGAGGCTGAGGGCAGACCTTATCACCCTCTACAGCTACCTGAAAGGAGGGTGTAGAGAGATGGGGGCTGACCTCTTCTCCCTGGGGACAAGTGATAGGACAAGAGGAAACGGGTTCAAGTTATGTCAGGGGAGGTTGAGATTGGATATTAGGAAACATTTTTTCACTGCAAGGGTTATTAAACATTGGAATAGGCTGCCCAGGGAGGTGGTGGCTTCACCATCCCTGGAGGTGTTTAAAAAAAGGGTAGATGTGGTACTTAGGGACATGGTTTAGAAGTGGTTTTTGTCAGGGTAGGTTAATGGTTGGACTTGATGATCTTGAAGGTCCCTTCCAACCTCAGCAATTCTATGATTCGATGACAGCCAACAGGCTTCAAATTGCCAACGCTTTCCAGAAATGAAGACAAGAGTACATGCACCCTGATGAAGAGGCCGCTCAGATGTACTTTCCAGTCAGGCTGTGCTATTGGTAAGCCATTTACTCTATTCCCACCAAAGATTCGCACTCCTAGTAACATGTTCCATTTCTTCCACTCCATTCTATCTCCTTTGCTCTCAGCAACGATTCTTCTGTGCAATTCATTTTCCCCCAATAACACGAACGCTATGTTCTGCTTATCTGGGGTGAAATGTAAGTTAAAAATTATAAATTTAAAATAATATTTAAAATTATTTCCCTCTTGTACTTTCTTCTGATGCGGATTTCCTGCAGAGCTTTTCCAGACTTGGATCAAGTGTCAGCAACTGGCCAAACTGTGGTTGGATAAAAGCAAATGGCCACAGCCTGACACTTCACGTCACTTACTTTGATAAGAAATGGTCTGTGTTATTTGTGTACACATGCATGTTGCAGTCCATTGGAGACACAAATAATGCAGAAATATGCTATTTTTCAAATACTTTGCAGTTTTGTTTTCATGGCCAGTTGGGGGTGCTATGAACCGTCTGAGATACATGTCTATATAGAGATGAAAACATTATTTGAAGAGATGTGAAGATGAGGAAGCTATTAAGTGGAGATGAAGAAAGTTTAGGCATCTGTGATTAAAAGAGAATAAAGCAGACTTTTAAAGAAGCTCACTAATTTATAGTTCTTCAGCAAAAAATGAATCATAAAATTGTTATATGTAAGCTTTTTAGGCAGGGGTTCATTCTAGTAAATAGTTTAAAGCACTGTGTATCAGCCCTCAAATCGACTCTTACATCAATTACTATGTCATATTTTGAAGGGAACTGAACGCCCCAATGTTAGAAGAATTCTTAACCCGTATCTTTAACTTTAAGGAATTGTTAAAAACCCAGCTGCACATTAACCACGCTTCTCATGAAACACGTGTTGTCTACTTTACCACTCTTGACCTTATCGTATGGTAATTTTCTAGCTTTTAAGATGTAATTTTTGAGATTTTTCAGAGGTACTCCCGATTTCTTCCTAAGGTGCTTTTGCTGTCTTAAGTAGTCTTTAAATGATTTACTTCCAGTACTTTTGCTTTATATTTCATATGTTGATTGATTGCCGAACTCTTGCCTTGATGTATGAATAGTAAACGAAGCTATAAAAAGCTTTAAATTTAATTTGCATCAGCTTCTAAAGTCAGATTGTTTCATATTGCAAAGATAAGGTTCCTAATCTTTACTACATAGAGAAGATTTAATATTTTTTTTTTTAGTTATTTTTATAACTAAAATAATTTACTGTTTAAAAGCCATATGTTGAAAAGGCTTTGGGTTACCAATCATTTCATTGAAAATTATTCTTCTGTTTACTTGAATGATTTATTTATAAACTTTTTCCTAGAAAGGAATAAAAAAGTGTATTCCTTTTTCATGCTCTACCAACCTCATCAGCTCTGCACTTACTAGTTTTCAAGGTTTTCAAGAAGTTTAAAGAAGGCATCTCAGCCTTTAAAAAATTAAAACATACAAGTAAAACATAACAAACAGCAAAGCCTTCATTGAGCTGATTCATATTTAAGACTTTAACATGGCCTGAAGGTCATGTTACTGCTTTCTTGAAAATCTTATCACAGAATGGTGGTGGTTGGCAGGGACCTCTGGAGATCATCTAGTCCAACCCCCTGCCACAGCAGGGTCACCCAGAGCAGGTGGCACAGGAACGCGTCCAGGTGGGTTTGGAATGTCTCCAGAGACGGAGACTCCACCACCTCTCTGGGCAGCCTGTGCCAGGGCTCTGCCACCCCCACAGGAAAGAAGTTCCTCCTCATGTTGAGATGGAACTTCCTATGCTCAAGTTAGTGCCAGTTACCCCCTGTCCTGTCCCCGGGCACCACTGAAAAGAGCCTGGCCCCATCCTCCTGACACCCACCCTTTCAGTATTGATAAGTGTTGATAAGGTCCCCCCTCAGTCTTCTTTTTTTTCAGACTGAAGAGACCAAAATCTCTCAGCCTTTCTTCATAAGAGAGGTGTTCCAATCCCCTCATCATCTTGGTAGCCCTTTGCTGCACCCTTTCCAGCAGTTCCCTGTCCTTCTTGAACCCGGGAGCCCAGAACTGGACACAGCACTCCATATTCAGGCTCACATATACATATTCATACATGTATGTTCAGGCTTACAACCTGAACTCGCCCGTTGGATACCAATATTTTCAATAAGCCGAGGTAGTTGTGTAGCAACGTTTTCACTGAGCCCAGTTAGACCCATAGAATCATAAAATCTTGTAGTTTGGAAGGGACCTATGGACGGCATGTGGTCTAACCTCATGCTCATAGTGGGGCCAATTGTGGAAGGTTGCTCAGGGCTTTGTGCGGGTGGGTTTTCAGGTATCTTCAAGGATGGACGTTGCACAATCTTCTTTAGCCCCTGTTCAAGACTAACCAGCCTCACTGGGAATAATCTTTTTTCTTTTATTGAGTTAAAATTTCCCACGTTCTAACTTGAGTCCGTTGTCTCTCATGCTTCTGCTGCACGTCTCTGAGAAGTGCTTGACTTAATCTTCTCTATGTAGTTGTAAACATCAGTAGGTTTTCCCCTTAGCTTTGTTTTAAGTCTGAACAAACTTGTTTTTCTCAGCTTCTTGTATGTTGTGCCCCTGACCATCTTGGTAGCTTTGGGTTGGACTTCCTCCAGTATGTCTTATACTGGAGAATCCAAAACTGGTCATAGTGCACGGTTAATAATATTCAACATTAAAAGAGTGAGCTTATGTAGGGGGGGGAAAGACAAAATCATGGTCTGAAATAACCACGGAAAGGTACCACTCTCATGCTATCAATAGCATTTAGATAAAGGCAAATAAATTACAGTAAATGATGCTTCTGTACGGCTTGGAATTCTGTGGGAGAACGTCTTTTGAAAAGTTACTGGATACAGATTTAAAGAGACCTCAGAGCAATTCAAGACAGGTAATGAGAAAGATGAGAAGTTCTCACTATAGAGTATACTTTACTATTAGTCTGCTTTTTATCTAACTTAAACTTCCAGCCATTGAACCTTGTTTGGTGTCTTCCTTTTAATACACGAATTCTTGGCTAATTCAGTCGGTGTTCTGATATTTATCGAAATCTTTTTGAATTGTCCGATACACTTTCCAGAACTCCAAATGAAACTTTTTTTTTAAAAAATATAGTTTAATTCTGGTACCTGACAACTCAGAGTGCAATTAAAGATAAGAAATGAACAATAGAAGACTTAATTCAACCTATAATTATTATTCAACATTAGAGGTGACTGATGATGAGAAATTGGCAGGCATGACTTGCAAAGGTTGTTTTCTTAATTTCTCCTCAATTACTACTTACAATATCACTCTCTAGCCTGTTCCTGGGCCAATTAATTGAGATTGCTCTGAGTTCCTCCACCCGAAATGCATGTCCCTAAGTCCCAAAAGTCCCACGCTAGTCCCAGGATTTCCTGCTCCTTTTTCTAACCCACGAGCTACACCTCCTAAATGACAGCAGAGCCAAAGCATTTAGAGTATCTAGTTGTGTCATGGGATTGGACTTCTGGACAAAAAGAAGCTACTCCAGAGAATAATTTGGGAACAACTGCATTCATCTTCCTTTGGAGGAAGAGGAAATCAAAGTAAACTACCTCTCCATATGGGGTTCTAAAGGTATTATGGCGTGTTCTCCAGGATTAGTACTGATCTTTATAATGTTTTATGTTTTATTAATGATCTCTTAGCATTATGCCATAAAGAGCCAAAAATGGTCTTTTTTTATCATTTATTTACAAACAGTGCTCATATAAGCATATCAACTTATTTGCTGTGTTTGTAAAACATAAGTACTTCTAAGCTGAGTCAATTCTTACAGTGTGCCAAGGAGAAATTTAGACTCATTCTGTACATCTGGTTTACTTGAATTATCTCATTAAAGTTTAGAGAGAATTCTGTAGGATACCCTGGAACATAGCGTAAAGCTATATAGAGGAAAAGGGTTCAGTCCCGGATGGTCTAAGAAACATTAGTTTAAGATGGAAAAGAAAAAAGGTTGAGCCCATAAGCGGTTATAGGAGCTTTCGGAACCACCAACAGAGGCCATTTACAGATGGAGAGTTAAAAACAAAACAAAGTGTGAAAGATACCAGCCATTCAACATATGGAGAGAGAGGCATCAAATGGATACCTCACTTATTTAAAATATTGTTAGTGAGAAACGGATATATCTCAGTGTTCTTTAAAGGTCTAACTAAAATTATTTACATGTAGTCTCAAGGAACAGAAGCAAATGAGCTGTAAAAGTGCATGCTTTCTTTTAATTCAGTACATTTCAAGGGTGGTCAGGGATGATGTCAAAGTATAATGCAAGTTAACTACCTAGTTCTTTGGTTTGGGTTGGGTTTTTTTTTGTTTCTTGGTTTTTTTTTTTTTTAATTTTGAAGTGACATTTGTATTTAATGTTCTTTTGTAATGGTAGGGGTTTAACAGAATTTGATTAAAGGCATTCAGTGAAGGTACGGTCTGTTTTACGGCTGCATCCTGTTGATCGCAGAAGCCCAAGCAGCAGGTAGTAGGTCCCATGGTATCTTGTAGACATCAACGTCCGAAAAATTCTTCACTGGGGTGTGCGAGGTTTTTGGAGATTGCATGCTATCCCACTGAAGTGGCTGTGGGAGATTTAAAACAAAACAACAAAAATAATAAAATTTTCCCCTTGGAGACGCTGGCTGCTCAATACCCCGGATGTAAAGATTGCAGTTCTATTACAAAATCTCTTCTAATCTTTTTTTTCAGTTTTTATAAAATTATATTGTGAAGAAAAATGTCTAAGTAATAATTTAGGTAAGATATATTCTCTAATGTCCTGACTCACTCCCATGAGCATGATGAAGTGTTTTCTGTTTGTCTTCTGTTTCATATTTAAGTGTATCATTTATTCACTTTCAGAAGACACAAACAAAACAAAAAAGAAAAAAAACCCAAACCCTCAACCCCACCTTCCCTGCCCCAAAAAAAACCCAAAACAACAACCTGCCACAACTATCCCATTCAGCCAACCATAGTAAAGGATAATTAAATTAACTCTTTTTATTAGGGGGACTTAAGGCAAATGCCATCCCGCAATTGATCAAAATGAACTGACAATTTTAAGTTTCTATAAATAAAACTAGAATATCAACTTTTACTATGTGTGAATTGTGATCATTTTTAGCAATTGGCACTAGAAAGTATTTTAAACCGATATATTTAGAGGTTGTTTTAAAATAGTAATGATCAGTCCACTTTTTTTTTTTTTTTGAATAAACAACAGTTTTTCACCTTATTATTTAATTAAACTCTCCTGAAATTAACTTGTCTTGTCATACAGCCAGGAGTAAAATACCTGCATAAAATAACAAAAGTATGCTTTCATTTACTACATCTACTAAATCTGGTCTCGACCAGTTCTTCCAAAGCAGTTCCATCTACCAGGTTACCATAGTGCAGTCCCAGTTTTCCAGAATTCGTACAGTTTCAAAGTTCTTAAAATCATTCTGGACGCAAATGGGCAATTCCTGAAAGCACCTCAGACCCTTCAGGTCTTGTTTTGCTTATGAATTTTTAAGGGGCTCATTCTTTTTGTATTGATGTTGCTCTCCTGACATACAGAAATGTTCATATTTATATAATTCTTTGTTGCTAATGATGCGTTTTTCCTTTTCTACCATCCCTACACCGTGCAGGTGCAAGGTCACACGCTCTTTTGGGTGATCAGCAGGGCCAGGGTGTAGTATCTCTAGTTTTTTCATAACTGTATTTCTAGAAAGTACATACAGAAAGGCAGGCACTAAAATAATATTTTTTATGCATCGTTTTATAGCAGAATAGTTTCCCTTTCTATAATAGATGGCTGTTTGTGTGCAGCTGAGCCCTCCACTTTGTAATCGTAAGGAACAGCGCTGGGGTAGACCTGGTAGAACCCTCTC
Organism: Alca torda; assembly: GCA_008658365.1. NCBI lineage: Eukaryota > Metazoa > Chordata > Aves > Charadriiformes > Alcidae > Alca > Alca torda. The sequence continues at coordinate 78,211,649 of CM018079.1, read as the reverse complement.
AGGCTGCTCAACCAAACGTCGCTTCACAGTCCGTCTTGGCTCCTCGCTGCAACGAGAAGTTCCTTCTACCCTGCACTATTTGTACGGCTAGGATCGTTCTGCTTTCCCCTTCTAGAACTCCTTCATCCCTTCCATAAAAATATTTTTTAAATTGTATTGAGGAGAGACAGCTGTAACATACCCTTACGCTGGTTTTAGGAAGAACGCCTACAGGAGGGGAACATCAACTCCTCCTCATCTAAGCCTTCCATTTGAGTTAAAAAAAAAAAAACCACACACACAAAAAAGAAACAAATTACCGCTGTAATTCAGCTGGACCGCTTCAAAAATACTGCAAACCTTTTGTGTTGTGCAGCAAACATGCTCGAAATCCCTGTGGTTTCAGCAGGAAAGAAAATCTACACAGAGTAGCGTTGCAAGATATTTGGCCAACTAAGGAATTCACTTCAAGAGATGGAGCCTGTTGTTAGTAACCATTAAATAATGTTAAACCCATCAAACTGTCTTTACCTAACTCTTTTTGTCAGTTAGACAAGGATTTTGTAAAACGGTGAGTCGTATTTCTGAGAAAATACAAATCCCTCGCTCCCGTTGCACAGTTAGAAGGGAAGGAAAGAGGCCGGTGCACCTTCCACGGTGGCCGACAAGAGCAGCAGAATCATTGGTGATTTTTATTTCTTTTCAAAAGGAGAAAAATGTTATTTCCTGACCAACTCTTAACAGGAATTTTATAAAAGAAGCAGAACCATTGTGCGTGTCCACTGGTAGTTCGCTTACAGAAACACCGTGTTTTGTAGTCCCTTGTTACCGCATTGTTATCGTCCACAGAAGTCCCTGACAGCCGCTCGCTCGGAAAGCGCGGCAATAGAAAGGAGGAAAAATAAAGAAAGAAATAACTGTATTAAATTTGTCTACCCTTTAAATAAAGTTGCCATTTTCCCCACAATCTGTCACAAAGTGATTGTTTTGCTATCTAGCTGTAGCAAATTTTAACAGCAAGAAACTCATTATTTAAAGGGCTTTGAAATTTCACATTTTATCTCATTCAACAGTAATCTTTCAAATTCTGTTCCTTTATTCTGCTAATACCACTGACTAAATTGCAAGCAGCGTATGATTTCTCATTTGGCTTGGTGTTCAATGCTGAAGAAAGCTGTAGTCCACCGTGCTCCCGCTTTTGTTTTCCTGGCATTTTTAGTACAATATTCTTGAATAATTTTCACGTAAATTGTCTCAAGGAGATGAGCATATCAGCGAAGGAAGGAGAGAACAAAAAGTCCGCTTGTTTAGGTATGGGACTGTGTTGAAAAGCTAACTTTTCTGCGCTCAAGTTTAAGGAATTTGATATTAAGAAAGAAAACAAAACGATTTTTTTAGCCTATGCAGACTTTACCTGGGAAGACTGCATTGCTCTGGGATGAATGTAGAAGTGGGTGGGTGATACATGGCTGAGGCAATAGACTATTTCCTTCCTTCTACCACTTATTAAACCTGGCTGTTCTTATACTTCCAAATTCTAAAATAAATCATATGGTGATCTTATGACACGCGTATCGTCTTATACATATTTATGTCCATCTGGAAAAAAAGAGATATTAAATAAAGTTATCGTTTAATGCGCGGGGGTCTGTATAGTGCCGAAAAGCACAAATACTGCCCTCAAATCTTGGCTAAATATGTGTAAATACTTTCTCTAATATTTTATTCGCTTCTGGGAAAAAAAAAAAAAAAAAAACCACCAAAAAAAAAACCACCAAACCAAAAACAAGCAAAAAAACCCAACAAAAAAAACCCCAAAAAACAAACAAACCAGCACTTATCTACCTCTACATCTGTCTTGATTTCAATCTGTTTTGGAGGGGTTTACAATCATTGTATCTTTAAAAAAAAAAAAAGAAAAAAAAAAAAAAAGAATTCCCTGATCTCTAGGTTAAGTCTCAGAATTATTAGAACTATATTGAATAAAGTAAATTATGTTTAGTGTATGGAAACTTTTCTAAACAGCTTCTTCTAGCTTCTGGTAAGAGCGAATCATTTTTTACCAAACAGTTGAAGATTTTTGGCACAATTTTGCCTATCATTCTATACGTACCTTATTTACAAAGCAATTAAATAACCTTCTATTACCGTAATATGTTTCTCACTAAACATTCACACGCTTAAGGATAACATCTTTTTAAACATTGCTATTTTTTATTGTTTGATGCACTTATATTTATCAGTATTTTTAATGGCATCAATATGCCTCATAAGAAATACTAAAACCTGTTCGAGCCATTAAATTTGTATTAAGGCATCTTGTACCATGGCTAATCATTAGGAAGATGAGTGTTTTCCTTTAGATGTTGGGGGTTTCAGACCTTTTCTCATCATTAGGTACGTGTTACTGTCTCAGTAAAAAGACTGATATTAAGATTTCAGCCTCTTCCTCTTCTTCCCTGCTGGCAAGGAATGGATCCTTTTAAATACTCGGTATTAGTTCCCTAAAGCCCGAGTAAGTTTCTAAAACGTGCTGCTCGTAAGGACGTAAAGCCATTTTGCAGCTGCAGAAGTCTAAAGGGAGCCTGTGGAACTTAGTTCGTCGGAGTTATTCTTATTCTTTTAAATGAAATAAAAATTTGATCTGGGATGGGGAGCTCTGTAATGAATTTTCCCGAGAAAAATACATTTTAAACAAATAACCTAACGTTATTCTCAGAATGGGCTGACCTAGCAGGCCTTGGCGGGGGCGGGGAACACGACACCAACAAAGTGCAGAGATAACATTTATACCCAAAATAGGAGGCCAAATTAACATTCTGGGATAGCGTCATCATGAGGTTTAAAGCTATTAATCAAAAGTGATAACCTTGTACCTTTTCCTTCTTGGTTCAGAAAGATAGTCCGTACGCCGTAGCCCTTGTATGGCAAACGCGATACAGATGCCCTTTGCTGAAAGCAACCAGGTTTTATCCCGATTCACCTCAGCCACCTCCAGGAGTTTATTTGTCAACTTAATTGGAGAAAAAGCAAATTATCAATAAGGCATAATTTGCCTCGACCCTAACCTTGCTAAGGATGCGCATTCTGGTAACGTTTAGCTGCTCCGTTAGGTGATTGTTCATAGAGTTTACGCTTAGGCAATATATATTTTGGACGTGCGTGTGTAACGTAGCAAGGAAACCTCAGGCAAAATAATGCTGCAGCATCAGCCCTTCAAGGTGACTTTCTTTCACGCTTTGGTGCTTCTTGCATTTCCATTCGTCTGTGCGCCGTATCTCGCTTCATATCCAGCTGGATTACACAGAAATTGATCGTGATTTCTTAAGATAGAGCCAAAAACTCCCAGGAGATCGCCTTTATGCAAATCGCACTCTCTAGAGGAGCGAATAGATGCTTAGAATAAAGGAAAAGTGGATAATTACCTGTTGGGTGGTAAATAATCATATGCCTAAAAGAAGACAGAAAAATAAGCACTGCCTGTGTTTGTCTTTGATGTCTTTGCCTTTGATATAATTTAGAATTCTTGGTATAGCACTTAATATTTAGAGACGAAATGTCATTTTACAGACAGAAGAATTTAATCCAGTTATATTTTCTTGCTCTGTTGCTCATCCTTCATTTGTTTTCCAAATCTTCTGAATATTATATCTCTGTGAATGCGCTTGCTTGTTTGATTCGGTTGGGTTTTTTTTTTGGGGGGGGGGATGTTGTTGTTATTGTTTTTTAAGAAAAATATATGCATTTCAAACTTTAAGCAGTATGAGATTGGAAAATCCTGCCTGTTAGACAAAGGGTGTTCTGGTTTGGCTTTTGTGTTGGATTTAATTTTGAAAGCTTAAGAAAAAGTTTAATTCATTATCGCATTATAAATACTGTACCTAAACATAGATTCTACTTCTAATGCAAAAAAAAAAAAAAAAAAAGAAGATTAAAATCACTTTTAAAATTTCTCTCCTGTTACAAAGGGACTTTAAGGGGTTTTGTGTACAAAAATTGTACGTGTAATACGTGAGTGATGGAATTCATAATTTGAGGCAGGGTTTCGAGTAGATGCTTTAGGGAATGTATGTAAATTTTGGTTAGGAAACGCTGTTGCTCTTTCCCCCGACCACTCTTCACATGTAACGTGCAGATGTGTGAGGAGTTAGCGGTGTTGCAAGGTGCAAACAGGAGTGAAATGTCTAAGATGAGTCGACTGATTTTAGCAGTTTGCAGTGAAGAACATAGGCCTGAGTCCTAAAAAATATTATCAGTGGCTTAATCCATGTCCCTATCTCTCTCTATAAGCCTAATGTGTGTGTGTATGCATATATATATATATATTTCTAGTTTGATTTTTTTCATTTTAAGATGATTATTATGCTTCATATTAACCAAACATATAATTCTTTTCACGACCCTGTCTACTTCTTACAGGAGCTTATTAATAAAATACTTATGAAAACAAATTCCAGTCATCTGTGCAAGTTCTAAACAAATCTTTGAAGCTGTAAGAATTGCGTTGTTGTTTTTTACCGTTTGGTGTTTTGCTACTATTCCTGGTTGCTTTTTTTTGTGTATTTAATGAGGACTACAAGCTTGTCAAAGAGCTAGCTCATGCAAATTCATGCTTAAGTTAGTTCTACAGATTTTTCTTGTGAAATATAAATACGTACCTGTGAAAAGGGAAAACTAGATACTGTAAATAGAAGTAATCTATTTTTTTTCTTTAAAGTTAAAAGTTTTTTTCCCCCTAAAATAATTATCAATCTCTGTGGATAATCAGTTAAATCCTGACTTGCATGGTAGATAAGGTTGCTCTTGACAGGTTTCATGAACCCCCTAACAATTAAGTAAATGAGCTTTTTAGTTCTTAGATGAACAAACCCATTGTTTTCTTTTGTAGAGATGGTATTACAGAATCACAGAACGGTTGAGGTTGGCAGGGACCTCTGGAGGTCGTCTGGTTCTGCGCCCTGACTCAAGCAGGGCCACCTAGAGCGGGTTGCCCAGGACCATGTCCAGACAGCTTTGGAGTATCTCCAAGGATGGAGACTCCACAACCTCTATGCTGAGCAATCTGTTCCAGTACTTAGTCACCCTCCCAGTTAAAAAAATGTTTCCTGATGTTCAGAGGGACTGTCCTGTTTCCATCTGTGCCCATTGCCTCTCATCCAGTCACTGGGCACCACTGAAAAGAGCCTGGCTCTGTCCTATTTATGCCCTCCCTTCAGGACAAGAGGAAATGGCCTCAAGTTGCACCAGGGGAGGTTTAGGATGGATATTAGGAAAAATTCTTCACCAAAAGGGTTGTCAAGCATTGGAAGAGTCTGCCCAGGGAAGTGGTGGAATCATCATCCCTGGAGGTATTTAAAAGATGAGTGGACGTAGTGCTGAGCGACATGGGTTAGCGGTTTTGGCAGTTTTAGGTTAGACTCAAATTAGGTTAGACTCAAACATTAGACTCAATGATCTTAAAGGTCCCTTCCAACCTAGATGACTCTATGATTCAGGTGTTTCTGTACACTGATGGGATTCCTTCTGAACCTTCTCTTCTCCAGGCTGAAGTCTCAGCTCTCTCAGCCTTTCTTCATGGGAGAGGGACAGGGAACTGCTGGAAAGGGTGCAGCAGAGGGCTACAAAGATGATTAGGGGACTGGAACATCTCTCTTCTGAGGAAAGGCTGAGGGATTTGGGTCTCTTCAGTCTGGAAAAAAGACGTCTGAGGGGTGACCTTATCAACACTTATAAATACTTAAAGGGTGGGTGTCAGGAGGATGGGGCCAGGCTCTTTTCAGTGGTGCCCGGGGACAGGACAAGAGGCAATGGGCACAAACTTGAGCATAAGAAGTTCCACCTAAACATGAGGAGGAACTTCTTTACCCTGAGGGTGGCAGAGCCCTGGCACAGGCTGCCCAGAGAGGTGGTGGAGTCTCCGTCTCTGGAGACATTCCAAACCCACCTGGACGCGTTCCTGTGCCACCTGCTCTGGGTGACCCTGCTGTGGCAGGGGGTTCGACTAGATGATCTCCAGAGGTCCCTTCCAACCCTATGGTTCTATGATTCTATGAGAGGTACCCTCAATCATCTTGGGAGTCTATGAGAGTCCCTTGGTCATCTTAGTGGCCCTTTGCTGGACCCTGTCCAGTAGCTCAATATCTCTCACGTGCACTCAGGATGTGGCCTCGGCAGCGCTGAGTAGAGGGGAAGGATCGCCTCCCTCGATCTGCTGCCAATACCTTCCCTAATGCAGCTCAGGATAGCATTTGCCTTCTTTGAGGCAGGGGCACATGGCTGGCTCATCTTCAACTTGTCCACCAGGACCTCACAATATGTATCTACAAAAAAGTTGTACCTACAAAAAGTTGTATCTACAACTTTAAAATGTAAGTGGGTTTGAATTTCCTAGATATTGGCAAGACTTAACCTGTAATTTTCCTTGGAAAGAAAAAACTAAAAAAAAAATAAGTTAGTGAATTTGGTAGTTAGTTAAAAGTTGCCTACTTGTATCTCTTGGTATTCGAGACTCTGTTGTTATAATTTGCCTTTACAATTATTGTGGTTCTGTACTGAAATGCTAATTAGATTATTGTGTCAGGCATTATACAAAATTCAGGTCATCTTTCATATAAATTAATATAATTTGCAAAGAACACTATATGCAGTATGGTCCCTATTTTGCGAGATACCAGAAGTGGTGTTTATTACTGTTTTGAGAATAGTTCCCAGAGCACAAAGAGTAGATACAGCTACAGTGAATATCGAGCAGCTTGCTTCCTCTGAGTCACCAGCTTGTGGAACCCTTGCTCGTATTGATAAACACTTTACAGATAATTACATTCTACTAATCTGCGGTTCGAGGTGAAGAGACTAACAAGGCGTGACCCCCCCCCCCCAAACTTCCAGTTCTTTTGGAACAGTTGTAACAAACGTTAACAGGTATCTCGGTGCTAAAATTGTTGACAGAAAAGACAGTTAAAACTACGTTATGGTAGATAACTACTTTAAGCCGCAATATAACGTGGCTGTAATGAAATGAGGTATATAGGAATATTATTAATTTATTCTTCATAAATATTCCCCAAACATTGAAGACAATTATATTGAATAAAAGGAACTTCACACTGCACTGTGTGACTTAAATATATCCCAGGACCACCTTCTCTGACCTGCAGCTAGAACTGCGTGTTTGGGTCAGTCAGTTTGCCCGCTATTGACACATCCCATATAATTTTTCACAAGTTCTTTGAGCACCAGTCAAAATGATAGTTACTGGTCCTCATTTCTCCACTTTCAGCCTCACCTTCTGATGGTTTCTATCCATACCTCTTACCAACATTCAGTGCCCCCCCCCGCCCCCATAGGATTGTCTGTAAGTTTTTACATTTCAATCCTATAGTTTTACAACCATTTTTACGGGGGGAAACACGGCAGTTAAAAATAAGGAAAATATAGTTCCTCCTTTCTCGATGTCCATCAACTGATCTAAAAGGGTGCAGCCCTGAAATCCGTCTGCAGTGTGTTTTTTCTTTCCTACAGTAGTCATCGCTTCATTTCCTATGAGGGAGCAAAGATGTGATAAGATAAAAGAAATGAAGCTTTAAGTTATCTTTTTAATCCCCGTTCCTGAGATTACTTTTAAAGAAGGTATTTTCTCCTATCTCAAGGGATGCTCCGGTGTAACTTCTACTAAAATTTATTTTAGAAAACATGTTGTTTGTAGAGATTGCAAAAATTAGACCAGCACAAAAATTCATACCACAATCGATAGTTATGCAGAAGAATACAAATGGAATATATTTTAGCCAAATTCGGTTCTTTAAAGAGAAAAAGCAGAATATCTCCAGTTTTTTTGCTAGTGATTTCTTATGTAAAATTAGTCTTTTACCCTTCTATCTTAGGATTCAGATAAAGTACTATTTTGCCACTAAAAAGGTCATCTGTTAGTCCAACAGTTATCTTGTTAGAAGCAGCATTAAGCTTATCCTATGGTTTTAATATTTCATAGGAATTTCATGGGTAGCTTATCTACAAATTATACGTATCAACCAAAAAAGGTCCATTTTATAAAGGGAAAGGTTAGGATCCCAGGCATCAAAATTATGTATCAGTGTCTTTAGCTTTAGAATGGAAAAGGTTGGATTAGACAGTTGATATACAGACCAACCATACCTTGTAACGAAAGGTCTTGTGAAAATCAAGGTAAAAGCTGGGAGAAATATGGAATTAAGGGCCAAGCAGGCATTCAGAAACCCCAAGTAAAGAAACTCCTTAATATCTGGAGTCAAACTCTGCCCAGTTTTGAGACTTTACAGGTATTTTCCTTCTTGGAAGCAACTATTAAAAATAACTGTGTTGATATTATTTTAAAATGAGCTATGCTTCAGCCTTTTCTACAATTCTGTGTCAAATTCTGTGTGACTGTGTCAAAGCATAATTTACTACTTTGAATGAGTAGCATTTGAGTATAATTTATCAGGTTTGTCTTGTTACTTGAAGAAGGACACGCCAAAACAAACTTTCTCACCTGAAAAAAATACGGACGTGCCTTTTTGTCTTATCAGGAAGAGTTGCCCAAGGCTCCTAATGCTAAATCTCATCCTTTCAAAATTTATAACTTCCCTCTTAAACATTTCAAACTGAACTATCGCAAAGCTATAAAATTCTCTTGCTATAAATTTTTTAGTCTTTAGTAAGAAGCCATTTTCTAGTTAGTTGTTTAGCATCTAGTATAATAATTTTTATCTATCCAGTATTTTATAGTCAAAATATACAAATACAGTGGGTCATTTCTTTTACGGAAGAATAATATTTCTTTGCAACAATTTCTTTAAATACATTCAGTCTGTTTAATTAACCAGTCCTTTATCAAAAAGGACTGTCACGATATGGCAACATGCATGACTGAAGCTTAAACCAGTATCAGGAAAACGACAGGAAGTGTTATTGAGGGGAAAGTGCCATGTTACAATGCAGGAAAAAGCACATAAAGGAATTCAAAATTTCTAACAAAACTCATTGTTAACAGTAGTTCAGAAGTGACGAAGAAAATCAATGTTGTTTTGTGTTTAGAATCACAGGATCATTAGAATTTTATAATATTTAATCCAGAAAATCCTTTCTTGTATGGCTCTAAAATTGCAATTTGTAATGTGTGCGGAGAAATTGCAAATGTAAGCTTTATCTGAAATTTAGAGCTTGATGACATTGGGTTTGTCTTCTGTTTGGTTCCCCATTAGGGCACGGTGCTTGCTTTATACTTTCTTCTATCAATTGCACCATCATCCTTCCGTACCAAAAGGTTATCTTTAAGCAATCACAGGAAGATTATTTCAAACTTTAGAATAATGCTTACGCTTAAGGGTCTAATTCGTTCTAGTTTTGTTTCATCAGGTGTTTCTCAATCTTCTTTCCTACTTCTTGTTGACTTTGCACTTAACCCTGTATGCAGAATGGAGCTTTTTCGTACTTTTTCTTAAAGATTGTCTTTTAGGAAACATAATTGTGTCTTGATGGAGCACCTCTAGACAAAAAATGAGAAGACTGGGTGTCACAAATTCTGACACAAGTGGAAAGCGGTGTCAGAAATATTTCATATACAGCACATATTTAGCTAAACACAGCAGTTTTACCTTTTAAACTCAGAGCACCTCAGAGAACAAGTTAAAAGCAATTTATTTTTACAATTGAAACTGTGTATGATTTTTTTCCCAGGGAAGACTGGGAGCTTTGATTTCAGGGAGTAAATGGAAGACTGAATTGATTCAATGGAATAAGTTTTGGCGTGCAGGAATTGTTAAACAGTGTAGTATCGTAGTAAGAAAAGAAAAGGGCCAAAGAGCATAGGTTGAACCAGGAGGGTTACCACATAACAACCCATTAAATGAATTCAATTAAAGATTAAATATATATATATATTTGGTAGTTTTCTTATTATGAGGTTTAATCCTTGCTAGAGGAAAAGACATATCAGGGAGCTGTGTGTTTTGTGTTGTTTTTCAAAGCTGATGGAGCGAAAATGGAATTACACGTTTTTAAAAGCTTTGGGTTTCCAAAACCATTACATAGAAAATAATTCTATTGCTCTTAGAAACCTTATGATATCATCTTCATTAATTCATGAGAAATCACAAGTTTCCTATCTGTTGTCTCTTTATTTTCCTTTCGTTATTGACAATGAAGCAGTAAATAACCAGTGAGAGATCTCAGCTTCAGAGGAAAAAAAGCAAACTGGCCCTTGAATAACAAATTCCTTCATATAGGCATATAGTTACTACTTTTTTTCAGTCTTAGGGGGGAGTTTCATTTAAAGTACAATCATAACAAATACGTGGAATAAATTGCTTTCACCTCTATAGTAACTAATAAGCCCCCTTAACACCATGACAGCACTTAAATCTAGAATAAGTTTGAAAGAAGAAAATAAAATTGTGTTTTTTCCGCCTTGGGAGATCTGAATAGGCTTTAGAAGTTCCCAACAGATGAAGGTGTTTTTCTCTCGATTGTTTTGTGCTCATTTTGCTGCTGTGAATAATACTGTGTTCTAATAGATATTTGGGGTCAAATCCCTGCAGGAAAAAAAAAAAAAAACACACCATGAGGAAACTCTCAGCAAGTAGTAAATTCAGTTGCTGAATTACCATGTTAGTGTACGGCCGCGTACGTCTTGATTTCATCTAAGCAGTTGTGGTTTGCTGTGTTCAGTGATCTAAATACACTTGGTGTTTTCCTGTAGGATGTTCTTTGCATGTGCCAAAGAACATTGAGCTGTATATAGAGTACCCTCTTAATTTCTGCAGATTTGGGATGAAACCTCTAGATCCGCCACTACCTAGAGTTTCTCTTCTAGCCCTTCCTTTTGTGAGCGTTAGCATTTGGTATCCATTCTATTCCTTGCAGACAGCAACACAAAAAAACCCAGAAATTACTTCCCCCCCCCCTTTTTTTTAATCTAAACTGAGAAAAATCTTTTTATATGGTTGTTTTGGTGGTTTTGGGTTGTTTTTTCTGGTGTTTTTTTTTTGGTTTTTGTTTTTTTTTAAGCCTGTGTTTTTAGCAGACTCTTAGTTATTTGAATATTATTAGCTAGAAAGCGTGAATTCTCATTTTGTTTCGTGACTTTTTGGAGTGCGGTTGATCACAGCGCTGTTTTCCTTTTAAAAAAAAAAACAACAACCAACAACTGAATTAATAGTCCATAATCGATGCTTATTGATTTCTGATAGCTGCACTGCTGGTGCAGCAGATTTTCCTGTATCATTATCTGTATATATTCTTGGCCAAAAACTGTTACGTTCCATCTCAAGATTTAAATTACTGAAATAGCAAGCTCAATTGCTAATTATTAGCAGTAATTAACATTATACAAACAGTATGCATTGCTCTTGGCAAACAACTGGGAAAGCAGAATCCCTGCCTAGAAGAACTTACAACTAACAAAATACAAAATGGGTATGATCTGCATACCAAAAAATGGCATATTTATAAATAACATGTGTTTGCACGTGTCTAAAATGTGTGCAAATGTGTGCAATGTTTAAAACACTTGACATTGTTCTAATAGACCAAAATTAATTTTGGTCTAACTGCTTGTACGTATTACCTAGTAATACATTTTTTTCTTATTGTATTTATCGTCATGTTTGTGGCAGGGACAGAGTTTTTTTTCCAAGGAATGCTGGGTGAAGTAGGTACAGAAGTAGGAAAAATGATCTTGAATGTGACAGTTCTCCTTGTCATACCTAAAAAGGCCGCGCTTATGTGTACGTAAAAAAATACTGTTTCTCCAAATGCATTTTCACATGCAGTCAACATGCACTTTTGATAAACCGTCGTGTCTTTCAGCCTTTTATCCTGCCTTCTACATCTTTGCATGTATTGGTGTCTACACTTATGTGCACTATATTTAGTTTTCCAGCACGTATAGTGGCACTCATCGTCATTAAATGACGAAGTATCATACACAAAGTTAAATAGAGACTCTATTGGAAGTTCTCTTTGTAAGCTTGAGTTTGCCACTAATGGTTCCATGGTTTCTGTACAAACCTTAAATTCAATTATTCCAATTCATGGATAAAGATTTTGAGAGGTCCTTCTTTGGACAGTTTCATTAGAGTTGTGGCCTTTTTCTCAGCCTTACTTCAAACCGCTCTTGTACCACGAGTGTCTTTCCCGTTTTGTTCCCCTCGCTTGCCACTCTGACTCACTTCCCTCCTCCGTTCCGTGCTGTCGCACACCTTCACAACGACTTCTTCATGCAGTCCTCCCGATTTCTAAGTTAATACAGCCACGTGTATATAAAATGGTAGCACCCAATTAAAAATGTAAATTCTGAAACGTTATCTTTACATCATTTTGTCCCTGTGTGTTTATTCTCTTCTGTTTCTTTTCCTCAATTCTTTGGAGTCTTCCCACAGTAACAAGAATTAACTCTCTCTTATGTCTTTGATTTTTTTATATTCCCACCCATTCCTTCTGCGGGGCTGGAGCCTGGATGGCAGCAGATGTCCTTAGTTCCATGCTCTGTGCTTATGACTAGACATAGTTGCAGAGGCTCTTTACTGTTGGTTCATTTTTGTCTTAAACTGGAATAAGTAATTATTGTGATTTCATCGCTTGCTTTTTTCTTTTTTTTTTTTTTTTTTCAGTATTTATGAAGGAGTTTTTCCACATCTAAATTTGTGACTTTACACAGTGTATTATTTAAGGAAAGCAGCAGACCTACATCAGTGCTGTAGAAAGAAAACTTAACCAATGGTTTGATAGACCGTATTAAATCCTAGAGCAGCACAATTCATTAATTCTCTCTCTTCTCAATACTTCCATCTATTAGTACTATCTTGAAGATAGTTAATTTCAATGAATATGGTTTCTCTGATTTCTGCAAAGTCTTTAGACGCTCTGACGTTATAGTCCTATAGCGTTGCCAGAAATATCAGCAGGTTTTGTGTAGAGAATGAAGCTACAGAGGATTAGGTAGGATTGACCCTCTCCATATAGAGAGAAAGGACTTCTAGGTCCAAAACCATGTGAGTGTGAGGTGGTACAACTGCTGGACACGGGTGGTTCGGCTCTCAAGAGAAGGGCAACCGGTCTTGGGAGTGGTGGTTGTAGAAGGCTGCTTTGACCAGCCCGGTCAAGAACTATCTAGGGTTTCACTGGCTGAATTTAGGGAATTGGACAACACAACTTTTTGCACAACCTCGATTTTAAGTGGAGCCTGTTGTAAATAAAGGCACCTTAAGGTGGGATGGAAAAATTCAGCGTTTGGTAGCAGATTGAAAGGTAAATCGATTTAAGGCACATGGATTTAAGGTCTGTGGTTCAGAAGTGCAATGTTACAGCAGTCAGGCTCAGGGTGGCCTCGGGTTAGACATTTCTGCAGGCGAGTCCAAATTCTGCCCTCTCCGCACAAGCGTTACCTCTCCTACGGTTAAGAATCGCCTTGCTCTCTTCAGCCCACCACTCGCTTGCTGTTAGTCTGTGTCTGTTACCTTAATTTATCCGCAACCGCCTTTGCTCTGCTTGAAGACTACCCCGAGGCATCCCCCTTCCCGCCCGTGTCACGGTACCGTGACGCCGCTTCAAGGTGAGAATCTTGAGGCATCCTGCAACACAGCGAAGAGAGCTGTAGCCGGGTGAATAAAGCAAACACTCTTCACATTTCCCAAACTTTCGGTACCTTGGGCAACCACCCTCTTCGCTTTTCCATCGTTCCCCTTCAGGGCCTGCTTTGAAGGAAGCGGTGCCGTGCCAGGCGTTGTCTTCGGAGGAGGAACGGTGCTGCGTCTGTCGGCAGATCCGAAGACTTTTTTTTCAGTGATTAGAGCATTGATCTTGAACCTAAAGCGTTCCAAGGGCTGAGCGTGCGCATAAATCGGTGAAATTGTTTTTAATCGAGGCAATAATTGCAATTTGGAGTAACATCTTTGTTTTAGTCCCATTTGAAAGGTCGAGGCGGTAGGTGCCTATTTTGTTTATCTGCAGCAAAATGCAGGCCTTAATACCTGGAGCGTGGCATTGGGGTGGGGTTTTACTTTTTGAACCTGTACCATCCAATATTAAAGCTATTCTACTATGTCCAAAATAAAGGACATCAAAAGCCAAAACAAGATTAAAAAAAAAAAATAAAAAAAAAATCTCCCTGTGCTTTGACAGGGTGTTGCAATATGTGGGGCTTAAAAGTACCTGAACTTAACGGTAACCGTCTCTGGATTTATTTGGGGATAGGTGTTGAAGGTGCATTTTTCAGATGCAGACGAAAAGCATGTGTAGCAAACTCATTGAAGTAATAGAGTAGTTAATTAAAAATTATTTACGTGCATTTCCCAGCTACAGAACTACTGAATTCATCATAAGCTGCAAAATCCAGCTAAGAAACAGTAAATGTTTGGAGAGTTAACCCATCTCGAGTCTATGTTTAATTACATTGCTGACTTGAAAGTGCAAACTGAAGTGACATCCCACTAAGCTGAGTAAGTTGCTAACAGCCCCTAAAATGTATAATATGGCAAAACGTCTTACGTGGCCATTCCATCCCGCTCCCGCCTGCAGCTTCCTGCTTTTCTCACACTGAGACACGCTGCATCCATGAATCAGTCAAATCCACAAAAAAAAAAATCAATAAAAACAAACAAACAAACAAAATAAGGAACCAAACGATAGAGAAAGAGGGGGGAAAAAAGGGGGGAGAGGAGGAATAGTTGTTATTGTTTTACATTCCTAAGCTGGGACCAGTTTGGGAAAGATCTGGTGCTGGCGCCAAGGAGGGAAGCATATGGGAAAACCTACGGAGGTTGCTTTTTGAATGAGAGCTTGCGCGCGTAGCAGCTTAGTTTACAAGTTCAATTGTATTCTAGATTGTTTTAACTGTATTTTGGGTATACTTACAGCACGGCCGCTACGCCGGCGGCAGTGGACACACGCAGATATACCTGGGGAAAAGCTCGGATTTCAATTCAGTTCATTTTCCAGCACCTTTTTAAAGAGCCCGCTTCTTTTACTGGAGAGTGACTTGAATTATCAACCCTCTCCAGGTTTACATTTACAACGCTTAACACACGTTAATTCTTTATTTCCGCTGCCCCGAAAAACAATATATATTTTGCCCTTATCGCTCAGCACCGCGCCCCTGATATTCCCAGAAAGAAGGTGAATTTTCTTCTGCCGATTCCAAAGTCTGCAGGCAAAGGGTTTTGTTTCATTCCGAGTAAATGGTGCGTGGGGTCACGTAGCGCAGACAGTCACCTCGAGCGCTATTTGGTAGCACAGCAAAAGATTTCTTCAGAGCACGAGAAATCTGAGAAATGATCTCCTGTTTGTTGGCAATGCTGGATTCCCCGCTAAGCCGGGGTAAACAGAAAGGATGTGAAAACGAGCGCAGAAGAGATCTCGGTATGAAATACGACCACGGCGTTTCAGCAGCACCGCCGTTGACTTTCAGCACAAAGGTCCTCGGTAGGTAAACTTACCATCTGTAAATTAAAAGCTAATTTATGGGAAATTGTGGTTAAGGGGCATGGATTCTTTATTTGCATTTTTAAATGAAGGAAAAGGAGGAGAATAAGTTGCGCGTTTCAAGTATTCTAGAAGGAAATACATTTTATTCTCATGCCATTTTCTTAATCGCGCTCTTTTCCCCAAATAAAGTTGATTTTACTAGCCAAGGCTTTGTGCTGAATAATATTGCAAAAATGGTCCCATTTTTTTTCAGAGCTGTTTATCGTCTAACGCTCTTACGGACTTTTACTGGATCTATGTGTGTTTAGCGCTCCAAAAATCAGGTCCATAATAGCTGCATCCCTCTGTACTGCTGATATTATTTTAAAAACCCTTTCAGAGAGACTGTCTGCAAGGAAATTATAAATTCAGACACTTTTCTGAGAAAACTGCCACCAATTATAATTCTTTCTCAGTCTATAATAAAAGTCAAGGCAATATTAATTTTTGTTTGCTGCATTTTGTATACACACACACACACGTATAAAAATATATACAAAGATGCATGACTCAAGCTGTGCAAATAATGGATTTTTGGTCCGGCTCCCAAACAATGTAAAAGGCCCAAAGAACCCTCAAATGATTTATTGTTACTGAGGCCAATTTTTTCTTTCAAAATTCATGATGAATAGATAAGCTGAAGAAAGGTCTTGTGTGAAAAGAAGCCTCTCTTAAATTAAAAAGTAATATATGTGAGGGAAGTGTTAGTTGTCTATGATTTAAAGAAGATGGATGGTGTTTCTGGAAGTATTAGAATGGAAGGTTTTAAAAGTGAGAAAAATGCAATTACAAATCAGTCAGTTTTAATGAAATAAATAATCGGGGAAAAAAAACCCTCAACTGTTGTACAGTGTTAGAAAACAGAGACCCGAGGAACAGCTGCAATAGCTGTATCAAGAATAATTCATACCAAACCCATCGATGGTGGAATTTGTTCCAGAATAATGGGCTTTGTGGATTGAAAGGTAGTGGTGGATGTCACATATCTTAAATTTATTAAAGCTGCTGATACTGTCTCCGATGAGATTCCTATAAGCAAGGTCTAGGAGATGGTAGTTTAGATAAAACCAAGGTAAGGCAGGCGCAAAACTGTTTGGGAAACAAGGTGTTTTCAGAAAGGTTAGATAGTACCGGCCTTCTGGTTCGATAGGATCTGCCTTTAGAAGGTTCGGAGGTTACCAGATTGACTTCACATAATCCCTTCTGGTCCAACTTTCTGTTTGTGTATAGTCCTGTCATTTGGTGGTGATATTTGTAATTAAAAAAAAAACCCAAATCAACCTGTAAAGACGTATTTGAATGACTAAAGATATTCCGCTGTTCCCTGGTTGCTCAAGAGAATGGAAAGTTAAATTTTCTTTCCGGTTCTGAAGGTAAATCTAACCGTCGTTAATCAAATTGTAACCTCCCTTCATCTTCCACCTGTACTGCGAATGGGTTCACTGGCTGTTATCGCAGTTTAAGTTGTTCTCTGCAAGGCTAGCATTGCAGAAAGACAGGTCAAACATCACTAAATTCAAGGGGAAACACAAACCAGAAAAAGCTAACACAAAATATTACTACTTTTCCATCTCACCAATGATAAGTACATCTCAACAGAAGAACTTAGTAGGCTCTCTTAAGTCTACACGTATAGTTTCCTAATTAAACGTTATTTAAGTAAGTTTAAACTTAGTGTCTTTTTTTCCCAGCTTGTAATACAGTTAATATTTTTGATAATTAATTGTGTGTGCTTAACTGTTAGACATCTTTAGCTTCCAGCCACGTTTGGCAGTGCGGCAGATGTAAGATATGTAGCTATGGCCTTTCATTTTCTCTTTATTCTTTCCTTTCCTCAGAACTTGATTATTGGTATTCTTTCTGTATGTGTGCATACGTTTTGGTATTACAGAAAGCAACTTTAATTTACCTGAACAGCTAGATTATTTTTTTTTAATTCTATACATCGTTTTGTATTGTCATTTGTCGTTCTGTGATGAGACTCACCAAATCTAGTGGAAATTCACAAATCATGTTACATTTTCTTAAGAATTTAATCAGGAATTCTTCATAAGGTGTTATGTGTTGTATTAGAATAGGGAAAGGAAAGGCATGCCTTGAACAGTATTTATTTTTAATTGAGAACATGGTTAATTTAGCTCTTTCATTGTTCAGTACTTGTTTTTAATAATTTTATTTACATTCTTCATAGGTTTTTTGAAATATTTTCGTTTTTAATTGAGCATATCTTATAAATACTGAATTGCTTGCCCGATACATCAGCTGCCTTATAGACTGTAATCCTGACCATGAGATAAGCGTCTAAAACAGTAAACTATAAAAAAAAAAAAAAAAATAGAACGATGGAAAAGCAATTACTTGCTTTCAAACCTGCATAATATCGTGGCTAGCGCATCGCACCTTTTGGCTCCTGCATCACTCTCCCCCCTTGTCTGGAAAACATTAAAAAGAAATCTAGATGAGCAGCGGTGTTTAATTTTCCCCATGCTAAGTTTCAGACTTCTTCGCAAAGAGGTTCAGCTGCTGAGAGTAAGACGGGAATATTAGATTTTTGATTGTCTGTTGGAACAGCAGAGGCCCAGGATTCCATTCAGTGACCCTTCTGAACCTCCCTCACGCGAAAGGTGTTCACGCTCTGCCTCGCGGCTGAAATGCGCTTTTCACTGTGCTTGGAGTTTATTTTCAGGGTTTTAATAGAGCAAGTGCCAGACATGGGATTGTTTTCCGGATCTATTTTATTTCAAATTAATTTGTCCAGTTATAGTTGATGATGTCTTCCTTTACGTGAGGAGGTGGAATTTGCTGCATACCCTCATCAGCCGTTCGATGATTTGCACTTTGGATTCCAAAACCGAAGTCCTACAAGCTATTTCTAAAAGTATAATGTACTTAGGAATTTCATTACGACTTCATCTAAGGCCACTACAGCATAAGCTGTAGGCTTTTATCCTTAGTAATCACTGCTTTCCTTATTAATTTCTTAACATTTTCACCTCTTTGATTCCTAAGTTATGTGCAAAGAATTCTTGTAGGTTTTTTTAATTGGTTCCAATTCCCTGCCAAACAGCTAAACGTTTTTTTTTTTTTAAATTATAATTTTCTGTTCCAGAGATGGAGATCCTGAAACCAATTATCTAATTCTCGCATGGAATAAAATATTTAGGACACATTTTAATGTAGTACTACATGTTTTTCTAATGTTTTTAAAATAAGTAAACTCATGATTTAACTACCGCAATTCTTTTTTTACTTATTTCTTTAATGACTGCTGCTATTTGACACCTCTGAATCAAAAATGAGGATTAATGCTGAATGCTTTCAGTCATGGGAAATATTCCTTTGTTGCTTTGTCATTAGTTAACAAAAACAGATGAGGGTTTTTCAGTGTTGACTCTTCAGACTAAAAGGCCACGACTAAATCCGTGAGCAAAATGTCAGAGGCTCCTTCATCTCCTGCGGCATTGTGAAATTCCATCCTAAGCAGTTGAAATTAAAACATCTAGAGATGTTTTATTTTACCATTTTATCATTTTCAAATAAATCTGCTTAATGAACCCAACTTCGTAAGTACTATTGTATTATTTGTCTGCTGTTGCTACTTATTTCACTTGAAGGAAAGAACACCCTACCCCCAACTGAATCGCAGAGCAAAAAATGTGTTTCCTGAAGTCTGTGTAGTCTGTCAAAGTATTTAGGGAGGACTTTATCTCATCGTAGGTTGGTGCTCTTCACCACCACCATTCGTATGTCTTGCAAGCGTAATATATTTCATTCGTAGCATTGAAGGATTACTTTGAGAGGAGGAGCGGTCCATGAAGTTGTGCGTACGATCCAGGCGGGGATCCGGAATCATAAAAGAACCTCACATCTTTCTCGGCAGGAAACCCTTTCTGGTTGAAAACGGTGTTAAATTCTCGTCAGTAGGCTCTATTAATGTTTCAGTATGCGATAATCTTAGACTCCTATATTTTAAGATATTTTGAACTTTATTCAAAACATCTTAATATTTTGATTAAGGTAAAATATCAAAATTATTGATATAATTAATATCAATAATCATCTTGATACTTATGTAATACTGAGTCGTATTTAATTGTCACCATTGTTGCGCAGCAAGGTTTTTCACCTTCCATTAGTGCGTCCACCAAGTTAGATACTGCGGCACTGCTTCGTCAGCTGGGCTGAACTCGCGTAAATTTTACAAGTCAAACTGCTTAAAGTGCAGAATTCTGACACGCTAAAATGAACTGTTATTGTTAAGTCTGCTCATTTACCTTAATTAAAAATTCACAAAGCCTTCGTGAGCTATTTGGGCCGTCAGTAATAGGTAGGCAGGGGTGTTTGTGTGAGGCGGGGGTGGTTGCTGTACACAAGTCTAATAACCAACATGAAGCACGTATTCAGACGGATTCATCTGTTGGCGTATACGGAGTAGAATTTGCTGTTCGCAAAAGAGGGCTGCGGGCATCAGCCCAGGATCTAGCAAACTGCTGTAAAACCGTCGTGCAAAATGGAAAAGGAGATTTCAGATGAACTGAAACGATGTTCCGCTGACTCACACGTTCCCGTGGGTTAACTGCCTGGCTGTCTTTTTTTTTTTTTTTTTCCCCCGTGAAGTGCACTGCAAGGCAAGAGAACGTTTTTTGGATCGTCTAATCCTCGAAGGTCAAAAAAATATTTTTGTGCTCTGCTCATACGTAACATATAAGCCAGACAGCTCCGTTTAATGTAGAGCTTCAGCCCTGAAGAATTTATCATGCACAATATAATACTGAAAAAATATCATCTTTCCTCTGGTAAAAAAATTCTGAGTGCTTTCTGAATGCATTGTTGAATTTTAGTTAAATAAATTCCGTCTGTTCTGCTATTATGAAAACTATGATAGGAGTGAAGATCATTCTGCAGAAATGAGTATCTATAGTGCCAAGTCTTACTTGCATTCTTACTAAATTGCATTCTTACTAAAAGATTTTATCAACATAGTAAATACGCGTCCTTTCATTTCTAACAATTTCCAATGTCTGCTAATCTTGTTATTATGGCTAAATAGCAAAGGTTTAGTTTGCTGTAGCATTAAACCGCTGAAACCCAATTAACCCCTTTTTTCCTTACTAAGCACTGAAGTCTGTGAAAGGTAACAGTAAATCTGGATGTTGAGTGAACCTGATCATATTGGGATAGATTTCAGAAGGTAATATTATTATTTTTTTTTTCTCTATTTGTTTTCTGTGACATAGCTGCTATTGCTTTCTGCTGTGGCATTTTCAAGAAATTTGAGTTTAATGGGTCTTAGAGCCGGTGAGGAATACGGAAGGAAGGAAGAAGGGTGTGAGATCCAGCTGTGCAGGCACAGCATCGATTTGCCATTTAGAGAAGTTCTCTTGACCTCACTGTGGATTGTTGCGTGCAAAAATCAAGCTCGTACGTACAACCTCATAATATCAAATTTATGCATTGAGAGCCATATTTTAAAGCCTTTGGGTTTCTGGGGCAGGGAATCAAGCTCTCTCCTTCCCTAGCACGTGCAGGGAAAGAGGTAAATAAGGTGTATTTTTCTCTGTTCCTACCGACCAGAGTTGTCTGCTTAGGGGTTGACCTTACAGTGCACTGGGTTTGGTTCCCAGAACAAATGAGATTAATGACAGAAAAGCAAAGGCAATTTTCTTTGCTGTCCTCTGTTCAGTCTTTAAGGTCTCTGAACCAAAAATCTTTATTGTTCTGCTGTTGCTTACGGAATGTATTTCATATCGTGAACTCTGTCACTAAGTACTCTCAGGTTGCATTATTAATCAGCCACGCAGAATTCAGAAGAGAAACCAGAGAAAAACATAAATATATTTCCTCTCCTTCTTTAAGTATGATATGAAAATGTTTTTTTAAGTTCTATATTTTGCTTCAGAGATAGATTTGTATAAAGCAAGTGAATTCCCTTATCTACAAAAATCTTAATATCTTTTTGCTAATAGAAAAGGATTTAGGTTCTTGCAGTGCAATTTATACAGCAATACAGAGACCTTTCAGTAAGAAATTTTGGAAAAGCAGAAATAAGTAATATCTTCATGTCTGCAAGTATGGAGAGCATTAATTTTTATGCCAACAAATGTTAAATTAGAACGTGGAAATCCAGGCTTTGTGGAAGTATGGGGAAATATCCGAAAGGGCACAACCAAGAAAAGCCTCGGTATAAGAGCTGATGTGGCAGCAGTGCTGGGCGGCTACTTGTTCTGCTTAATAAGCTCATGCCTCTTATTTTTTATTTAGCGTTAATTGACATTGCGGTAGAAAAGCCACAAAGTTCTCTGTTCTTCTCGCTTCGCCCAGTTAATAGAGAAAATTAATAGAGAAATGGGGTATAAGGTGAGGGCACTGCACATGCCTTTTCTCTGTTGGAGGCCTATTACTCATGCTAAGAAATTAGAAGTCTGTCCTTAGAGGCACAAAACCCGATCACGGTGCATGCTGCTCAACACCAAGTTCAGTGAGTAACTCAGAGCTGGACCCTGGAGAAAAAAAAAATATAGATTCTGTACCTGAGGGCTTTATGCCTCACTTTGCTGGGAGTTTTGTCTTTTTTTTGTCCTGTCGGGTAGTTGAAGACCAAATAAGATTGCCCCTTAGCTTTCTATCCCTAAGGCTGAAGAACCCCAGTTCTCTCAGCCTCTCCATGTACGTTGTGCTCCAGCCACCTGATCGTCTCGGTGGCTCTCTGCTGGACTTGTAGAGGGCAGGCAGAAAACCAGAGGCTACTCCCAGCAGAAAACTGAAAAGTAGAACATCTTTTTGTAGATTAACTCAATGAGAACCTTTTAGTGTTGCACACTGGGGCAAACGGAGTCACCTGTTGAATGCCTGAATGCATTTTCTCTAAACTCCCAGAAATTTGAACGGGTGTGAATTACGATTATCTCAGGGAAAACTCATACAAACCGGCTAAATCTTGTATTTTATTCTTCTCAATAATTAATTTTTACGTACAGATTTAATCGATTTTTGCAAACTGCAGGATAAAGTCCCTTCTAAAGCTATGCAAAGCAGTTTGTCTTACTCGTGGTCAAAAGGACTTTCTCATTGTCTGTTTGCCACGTCATTTGCAGTGTCTGAGACACGGAGCAGGGAGAGGAACATACAGTGCGGGACAGCAAGGAGAGGACGTACAGTACTGGCTTTGCATATCAAGATACAATGAGGAAAACTTGCGGGTTTTCATTATGTTGTTACTTAACACTTTCGAACCCAAATAATCCACGACGTTTATCAAATGCAGAGCCCCTACAAGTCATGAATCAGCAAGAATACGCTGAAGTCCGCATCTACACTCTTGATTCTTCTCAAGTCTAAATCAATCCAGCGTGAAAAACAGCGCTAGCAAACCTTTTTTTGAATACTTTGATACTTGCACTATTTTTGTCTTTTAATTTCTTTCCCTTTTTGGTCCCTGCATAGATTAATCCGCACAACTGTACTAATGGGTGCCCATCCAAGAACACTCGAGGTATTTTACTCAAAATTCTTCTGTTTATTGAAGCCTAAGAATGGCGGGGAAAGAGGAGATGGAATAGTTTTCTGAATGATTGCCTAATGAAGTGGCACAAGGTAATCAGTTTAATGGCAGTAGAAATTAATATGGTTAATTCTGATTCATGGGGTAGGCTTAGTATTTTCCATTGGGATCAAAAAAAACCCACAAACAAACAAGGTTGTAGACACATGAATATGGACCTGAATAAAAATAGGTTGCAGTTTGGCTTCATCTGCAAATTCGTAAAGTTTAACTATCTTCTGCCTTTTAATTCACACGCTTTTTATCCGATGTCAATAAGCACCTAATAGCTAAAAGCAGCATTGCAAACTGGTGTATTTCATATTTAGCGATAGCTTAAAAAGTGATTACTATCAGAAATATTATTTCTTATTAGATACCCACAGGAGTCTAATGAATAGAAGTATCTCAGAGGTGACAGTTTGGGTCTCATTATTGTTGTTCACCTTTATCAACATTCTAATGCTTCCAAGCTGAAGTAAACCTCGCGCACCTCAAAGACACAGCTCTCCACCTTCAAAGGGTGATTATTTCTTATTTGAGCCTTTTTTATATATATATATATATATATATATATGTGTATATATATATATATATATATATATAATCGGTCTTTCCATCTGAATGAAGATCAGCGTGTAGGCTTGGTTTGAATAATTTAAAAACCAGCTACTGTTAATAGTAACAAAAGAGTCTTGACTTTTTTATCACCTTTAAGCTGACTTGAAAGAAACTTTATATATTAACTGAGATACTAGCAGAATTGTAAGCGTTCAGATTAATCCTATAACCACCAATTTCTTTCCATGCTGCATTTGACTCTTCGAATTGAGCCTATAATTCGAGAAAGTAGTTTAAGTTCAGACCCATTTCAAAAGTCTTGATAAGTTTAGGAGTTTAATAGTAGATAATCAGCACCTGTCATCCACACTAGCCGTTTTATATCAGATTAATATATAATTATGTTGTGGCAATTGTGATCTATTAATGATTGGGAAAGTTCTTTTGGGTGCTCAAGGTAAGTCCCCAGTGTTGTGAAGAAAGGTGCATATTTCTGTTCAGATGGTTATAGTACATTGCCTCAATGTTCAAGAGGAATTGATGAATACTTGTGTTTACACTAATAAATAGTATTTACTTATGTAAATTTGAACGTTGGCAGATAATGAATCTATAATTTTTTCATAACTTTGGCCTCCTGAAGTGTATATACTTTCGCTTCCCGTGTATCACCGGATGGTCCTTGGTTTGGCATCACGTGGATCTTTTTCCATCCATGGCAGTTGTGTTCTGTAGCTCGTTCCCTTCGACGGGTGGAGGGGAGCCTTTGAAACACATCGCAGAGCACGCAGCAGGTCATGCACAAGAGTTGAGTTTTGCAACTTAATGTTTAGAAGGTTTTTTTCGGAAGGATCTAGAGATACAGGTTTAAGACACGCTCTGTTACATAAAATCTTTTAAGTAAACTTCGGGTTAGAAGTTGAATTGCTGTCAGTGTTGCCTTGATTAAATAATTTGAATATGTATTAGTGATAAAAGGCTGCATATAGACTAATTTCTATAGAATAATCCTTATCAAGCACTAAGTACTCTCAGGTTGCATTATTAATCAGCCACGCAGAATTCAGAAGAGAAACCAGAGAAAAACATAAATATATTTCCTTTCCTTCTTTAAGTATGGTAAGAAAATGTTTTTTAAGTTCTATATTTTGCTTCAGAGATAGATTTGTATAAAGCAAGTGAATTCCCTTATCTACAAAAGTCTTAGTTAATATCTTTTTGCTAATAGAAAAGGATTTAAGTTCTTGCAGTGCAATTTATACAGCAATACAGAGACCTTTCAGTAAGAAATTTTGGAAAAGCAGAAATAAGTAATATCTTCATGTCTGCAGGTATGGAGAGCATTAATTTTTATGCCAACAAATGTTAAATTAGAACAATCCTAAAAAAAAAAAAAAGCCACACCCAAAAAACCTAGTTAAGAAATGGTAATTAAGAAATGTGCATGAGCAGAAAACAGCATCCTGACCAGTGCCCTCAAGTAAGGCAGAAGGAGATACGGAACCGAGCTGAAGATCACTTTGTGATTAAATATTATTCTATAGAATATATTCTATATGGATTCTGTATTGAATAATATCTTTCCCACCTTGGTTTATTTTCCCAGCTTGGTTTGTTTATTGCTGACCCTAATACATCTTCTTTTACATCTTAGAAACGGTTGGAAAAATTTAGTCCTGAAAAATGCAGGATAAAGCAGGAAACGTAAGGAGCCAGCCGTTTTGATTGGAGAAAATTGGAAAAAAGATTGTAAAAGACACAAACCCAGAACTTCATAAATGATTTACTCGTGCTCGTTAATTAGGCTTAGAAATTATCTCATTTTATAGTCTAGCAAGACAGCAGAGCAATATTCAGGATTTCTGATATAAATGTAGGAGCAAAAACGTATTTGCTTTGAAGCGAGTCTGCTGGATGGGAATAGCCATTACAGTCAACAATGAGGCAATGAATCTGTGCCTAAAGCAGTGCAGTAAGGCTTTTCATAACTTTTTGTATGCATAGGAAAGAGTAAATTTGCTGGAGCATCCGCAGAGATTTAAATTAATTTCAGAAAGAAAATTATTACATTAATTTGTTTTCTACAAATATAATTTTGAATTAGTTATTCAGTGTGGGTTTTCCCAGTTGCCTTTAATAAAATGATAGAGATGGGCTTATGGGGAGAATCTTAATTGTTCAGCTTTCCATTTCTGTTTGACTCATTTTCAAACTCAGTTATTAGTGGAAAATAGCTGAAGTAAATGAACGTTTGTGAACTGTAGTGCCGGATTCTAAGCTTTTGCTCGGGCTCATTAGAAAGTTAGTAGATGTTTAAGAATGCAGAACGCTTTAGTTTCTCTCCAAGTAGCGTCCTCCACGGAGCTCTGCTTTAGAAAGAATTTCGCTGTGACTAATGTTGCATAGTCCCGGTTTGAAGTGAAACTTTTGACCTTAAGAGCAAAGTGTATTAATATAAAACAGCGTGTTGCAGCTCATGGTACTGTGACGCAGTTATGAGTAATAGCGGTTAATATTTTTGCGTATCATTTCTCTATTATAGTGTTTAAAACGCGCAGGGCTTACGGCGCAGAGGAGAGTAAATGAAGCCGTCACATGCAAAGGAAGAGTCAGGGTGATTATAAAAAGATTATTTTTCATTAATAACTTTCACCTGAAGGACATAATTATGCAGACCACTGATAGGATAATTTCTCATTTCTGCAACAGATTAAAAGTTGTTTATTCATTTGCTTTATGAGGAAACTGTGTGTGTTTCTGCAAAGGTGAAGTTTGTACAGTTGAATATAAAGACAGAGAAAATCAAACTGTGAATGCAGAACATTATGGTATCAACTAAGATGAAAAAAAGGGTTGTGTAGGGCTCGAATTCTGACTGTGAATTCAATTTT
Source organism: Alca torda (assembly GCA_008658365.1). Classification (NCBI taxonomy): domain Eukaryota; kingdom Metazoa; phylum Chordata; class Aves; order Charadriiformes; family Alcidae; genus Alca; species Alca torda. Next base: position 78,185,198 of record CM018079.1, on the reverse strand, counting down.
GTAAGAACAGAAAGAAAATTTAATTATGACCTTATTATTCATACGATTATTCTTCCTAATTCTACTGATTTGTCATAACAAAGTTATAAATAGAAGCTTATTCCAAACTGAAAACTAAGAGAATTTACTAGTTATGTTTTAGGACAGAAGTTATAATAACAATAATTTTAAAATACCCCGTTATTTTATTTCCTGACATTACTGTTGAGAGCAGGACTGCGTGCTTTCAGCTAAGCTTCCAGACATTTGTACAAAGGGTGTGTTTGTGCTGTTCCTGAGACAGGCTTGAGGAAAGACTTTCTGTGATTTGAAACCCACTTCTCTCCTTCCATTCCCACTAAAGAAAGAAAGGAAAAGAAATGTTGTGGTTTGGGATGAGCGAAGTCCTTTCAAACACGTGAAAGACAGAGAGAGTGCTGAGCATGCAATCCCAGCTCCTTCTGAACAACCCCGTGGGGGGATACTCACTTGGGATGGAATCTGGACTGGTCCTGAGGTGAGCATAGCCTTTGGTTCTGTTGTCACAAACAGGCAAACAAAGTAAAAACCTATTTCATAGAATCATAGAATCATAGAATCATTTAGGTTGGAAGAGACCCTTGGGATCATCGAGTCCAACCATCAACCCCACTCTATAAAGTTCTCCCCTACACCATATCCCCCAACACCACATCTAAACGAGTCTGAAACACATTCAGGGATGGTGACTCCACCACCTCCCTGGGCAGCCTATTCCAGTGTCTGACCACTCTCTCTGAGAAGAATTTTTTCCTAATGTCCAGCCTAAACCTACCCTGCTGCAGCTTGAAGCCGTTCCCTCTTGTTCTATCGCTAATTCCCTGTGAGAAGAGACCAGCACCAACCCCTCTAGAACATCCTTTCAAGTAGTTGTAGAGAGTGATGAGGTCTCCCCTCAGCCTCCTCTTCCTCAAACTAAACAGTCCCAGCTCCTTCAATCGCTCCTCATAAGATTTATTCTCCAGGCCCTTCACCAGCTTCGTTGCCCTCCTCTGCCCTCGCACCAGCACCTCCATATCTCTCTGGTATTGAGGTGCCCAAAACTGGACACAATACTCAAGGTGTGGCCTCCCCAGTGCTGAGTACGGGGGGACAATCACCTCCCTGCTTCTGCTGGTCACACTATTTCTAATACAAGCCAGGATGCCATTGGCCTTCTTGGCCACCTGGGCACGCTGCTGGCTCACATTCAGCCGCTTGTCAACTAGAACCCCCAGGTCCTTTTCCACCAGGCAGCTCTCCAGCCACGCTTCCCCAGGCGTGTAGCGATGCATGGGGTTGTTGTGGAATTAGATTTACTGGAATTAGATTACTCTTACCCATATCGTAGATTCCACCTTCCCATTCTCCATTTGTTTGAAGCGTTTCCGTCAAGTTTCCTTGAGATTTAGCACAGGACGGGGTCTGGTGGGAGGTGTCCCTGCCCAGGGCAGGGGGTTGGAACTGGATGATCTTTAAGGTCCCTTCCAACCCAAACCATTCTATGATTAGCTCTTTTTTAGCAGTACGGCACACAAGACCTGTAGTTTCTAGCTTCAGCAGTTTGCTAGCTATGAGTCTTGTGGCGTACAGACTATGAAAAATAACTCTGCCTTGGTGACTATGCTTTTCCCCCCATGAGTCTTTTGCATCTTAAAAGCATAAAATACAGCTTTTGGACACATACCAAAAATATATCTTAGAAAAGGAGTCACTGTTTGCAATTAAGGCAACAAGTTGTTGAAATTGACTTATTGTGTGAGATCATACGTAGCTCAAAATTGGAACAAAAATATATTTTTCCTCTTCATATATGTCAATATTAAAATGAAATGAAGCCTTGAAGAATGTGAAATGGGTGTCCATGGGACCGTTTTTGAAGTTGTGTGGTCAGAAGTTTTGGTGAATAAACTAAGAATCAAGTTCTGGAATCAGGTGTCTAAAAACAAACCTGTCTTGTGTGTAAAATATGTATTAATTAAAAAGTTAATTTAAAAGTCATGTGGGTTATACACATGTGCAGGCAGTGCAAGGACCTTTTCCCTCAGAACCTGGGTTGCAAAGCCCTTCAGCTTGTGCCTTTTCAGTCTTCATTTTCCAAAACAAACCTCGGGCAACTTCCTGAAGTCGTCATTCTTTGCTTTAAAGGAAAATTAAAAAAGTGTTTTCTGCGGCGTTGCAGGTAATGTCTTCAGTTAGACTAAGAACTAAAATTACTTTAAATTGGAAAGTGATTAAAAACGAGCCCTTTTCAAATCTAGCGTGTTGCTATGAATCCTTAGACCAAATGATCAGGGAAGGGGAGCCATTGGACAAGGGGAATGGTTTTAAACTGAAAGAGGGGAGATTTAAATCAGATCTCAGGAAGAAATTTGTCACTGTGAGGGTGGTGAGCCCCTGGCCCAGGGTGCCCAGAGAAGCTGTGGCTGCCCCATCCCTGGAGCGGTTCAAGGTCAGGTTGGACGGGGCTTGGAGCAACCTGGTCTGGTGGGAGGTGTCCCTGCCCAGGATTGCAACTAGATGATCTTTAAGGTCCCTTCCAACCCAAACCATTCTGTGATTCTGTGATCTAAATAGAAGTGGTACAAGCCAGTCACGCTACTTCTAAAAGTTCAGCCTCCAAAATATACTAGTTAGGGCACTGCAATTAATTTTCTTCTTGGAAGTAGCCATTGTGTCTTATATCAGGATAGTGTTTGAATGCTAATGTTGTCTGTGCTACTCCTGCTTGGAGGATAAACAGGGTATTATTCTTTATAGCTCCCCATTTGTTGCATTTTTAGCACTAGGTTCATTTAAAAAGACAAAGTACTTCTCTAACAATAAATTGTCTTTAAAAATCAAGTTTTGGTATGTACCTCGATTGCTTTTGGAACTAAAAGGCAATGAGCTACTTTTTTTTTACTTGATATGTCCAGTGTGAATGATGTTCTTTTCTGGGTGGGCAGGGGTTGTTCTGGGTAGGTTTGGAGGAGGGGGAAGGAGGGGTGTCAAGCTCAAATCACGCCACAAATTGTTATGTTTTTATTAATCTGAAAGAGAATTGTCATTTCGATCATCTAGAAGTTTAGCCAGGTGGTGCAGTTTCTCTGTAATGCCTTTTTACCGGGCAGAGCAACTTTTGGAGGGTCTTAAAGGTGGGTAACTTTTAAGGTTGTGGTACAATAGTTTCTAAACCTTGCTGTCTGTGGTTTGTCAGTTGAAGTTTGCATTACTTAGATGACCCAAAAGTGTTTGGGGCCATTAACCTTGTTTGAGTAACTGAACAGAAATCAAATGAGTGGCAGTAGAGCAATTGTACAAGGTTGGGGGTAGGGGGCCGGGATGGTGTAGATTATTGTGGTTTTGGGGATAGCAACAAGATCTTTCATTGTCTGAACGAAATAGACACTCCGTAATCTAGAAGTTGGATGTCAGCATGAATAAGATTGTGTGCACTTTAAAAGAGCCGACTTTTTTCTTTTTTTCTTTTCTTTCTGAGCTGCACTACTTGTATGTTATTCCTTTTTTTTTAACTCTAGCAGAGAGGAGAGCTATCTAGTATGAGCATTGAATAAGATTACTTGTATTTGTGTACCGTTATAGGTGGAGAGCACACATACACGCGTATGTCTGAAAGGTACCACCTGCAGAGATGCGCTGCTGGTTCTCATCTATGACATTATTTTGATAGCATTTGAGTTATCAGCCTATCCGAAAGGATGAAAGCCTGAAAGCCCCATGTATTAACATACATTGCTTTTGTATTGTTGCACTATATATTTCTGGAATTCTATATTTTTGCTGGTTGGTTGTTTTTTTTCCAAGACTGCTACGCGGTCTCTCGCTTCGCAGCCTGTGCTGACACATGAGGCTGTTTCATCACAGGTGCAGAAATTTTCACTTCTTGCAGAATTTCCTGAGGTTTCTGTTAGCTCAGTTCCTGTGGAGTCCTGTGGATTTAGGTTCTTCTGCTAGATATCAACCACTTTCCCTAATTTGGTATGTTTTGGAAATCGCTCAAGGTGCATTTTTTTTTTTTTTTTTTATCATCCAGGTCACTTATAAGGATCCTGGTCGGTAATGCCCCAGGATCAGCTGCTGGGATGCCCTACTTTCTGCTGGCTGCCAACCCAACGCGAACCTTGGCAGTCCAGCCATTTTTCAGTGCGTCTGTCTCTTCCTCCAGTTCATATTTCCTTAACTACCAAATGGAGAATGCTGTTGCCACGGCGTCAAAAGTGTTACTAAAGTTGAGGCGTGTTACTCATGGGGCTGTCCTACCATCCATAGAGCCAACCATTTTACCATAGTAGGCAGTCAAGTTGGTGACGGTGTGTGTGACATGTCTTTGGTTAAACACATGTTGACTGTTCCCAATTATCTTCTTGTCCCTCATGCATTTGGAAATGGATTCCAAGAGGATGCACTTCATAATCTTCCCAGGGACTGATTTCTCTGTTCGGAGCTGATGATAGATACATCAGTAGAGCAATCATTCGCAAAATTAATATGTGGTACCTTGAAAATCTAGGTCCCATCATAGTATTAGCATATATTATATTGCTGGTAGTAAATTAGCCACCTTTGTGCTGCTGATTGGCGGCACAATAGCAGGAGAATATGTTTAGCTTTTCAAGGAATGATCTACTAGTTTAGTTCCAGCTTCTGCACAGTTGGGACTGATAAAGCTTAACTTCTCCCTTACATTTAGGGCAGATTTCCAGATGAAGGTCTTTGTACAGATAGGAAATAAAGCTTCCAAGAAAAGGGAATGAAACCGTTATCATAGTAAAGGTTACCATTGCTCTAATTGTAATTCATATCCAGTAATGAACACCTTGTTCAATAACATTTAATTCAGATCATGATGCTGAATATAGAATTACATATTGAGAGAATTCATTAGAAGTTTTTAAAGTAAGCTGAATAAATGTGCCTCAGAGAATATATTTGATGAATCTGTAAAAGTATTTAAATTAGATCTGTAAAGTATTATGAAAAATCGACAAGGGATGCGCAATTAGGTGAATAAGCTGTTCGAGGCCAGGAGCTTTTTGTACAGCATTTATTGTACGGCGCTTTCTTTTATACAGTCTATGCAAAACAGGTGGATGGCAATAAAGTAAGACTATGCAAAGTTTAAAAGAAACTAAGCAGGGATGAGAGCTTGAATTGTAAAAAATAAAAATAAAAACCAAAATTCCCTCATAATTAGTTTTCCGGTCTTTGCCTACACATTATTACTATACCACTGAACTATTTAAATGTAGGACAGATTACTTAACGTATGCACATTTTATAAAGCATATAATTTATCGGCTTTTTGAGGTAGCCCATTCATAATCTGGTTGTCTTTTCCTAAACATGTCCTAGCCTTTCTGAATCGAGAAAAAATACATAAATGTAATGGTTATAATACCTTCAGGGGGAGCATTGCTACCTGTAACTAGACACCATTTTAAGAAGGCTGTTTTCATTTTTGCATACTTCATGTGATGTTTTTTAAGTGTACCAGAGATATATTTGCAATAGTGGATAAAGTGTGATGCATATATATTCATTTTCTTTTTTCAGGGGGTTAGTGGATGTCATGAGACTTGCTGCTTAGCTGTTCTCTCCCACTTTTTCTGATAGGTTTGCAACCGAAGATGTATCTACATACAGTTAGTGTGATATTGGAGCCGGAGTAGGCTCAATCAAGCTAACCTCATGGTAATTAATTCACGCCACGTAGGCTACAGCACAGGGGTTCACCTGTCTTTCAGTACTGAGCATCTTTGCTAGGACCATATGCCATATCCTTTGCCGCCCCTTTTTCTCAGTCTTTGCTCCCAAGCTAGCTAGAAAAAGGTCAGATTTTGTGCCCACCAACGTGGAGTCATACCTGCTAACTCTAATAGAGACGGAGCTTGAGACCTTTCCTCCTATTTTTGTTCACGCCCATCCATATTTTGTTTTCCGTGCTGCCAAAATACATTGTTAGAACTCGGGGACTATAAGCAATTATATTAGTCATAGCATTCGTGGGTCTAGTTATTTTTCAAATACAGAACAGCTGAAAATACGTACATACATTAAACCGTGAAGCCTGAAGGTCTAGATGTTAATTTTTCCCTCCTGTAAATGTATTTTTGCAACTGTTTTATTAGTGAGATGTACGTATTTTTCCAATGGCTGGTACCTCATAGTCTGTGTCAGCAGACTTAAAAGCAAAACCAGCAAAGTTTGGAGTGTAAAATCTCTGCCTGGAGATTAGTCGCTATTAACAGATTATCAACAAAATGTATCTGAAGACTTTCCCCGGGCCAGACTGTACCTACGCTTCTCCGGGTAGGAAAGGTTGTTCTAATCTTAAAATCCCATCGTTCCCTGGGGAGCCACTCCTCCTGCCTTTCATGCACCAGAGGTAACAATCCACCTGCCTCCGTGAATCAGCAGTAGCCACTTAACCTCTTCTCAGCAGGAGAAGCACCTGCGAACAGCATGGGGTATTGCTGGGAAAATTATGAGCCTGCTAGCTTATACGTTAACAGTGATTAATATTTGGTATTACTGTTTCAATATGTAGGAGGCATTACCGCTATTGAAAAACTGCCTTAACTCCAGCTGCTGTTCCTACGGAGATCACTCTCATTTAGATGATGCAGTTACGCGGCGCTTCTACCAAGACAGGAATCGGAAGCGTCTTTCAGGGCTTAGAAGACAGAGACGCAGTTAAAATACTAAGTGTTATAGTTTAAAAAAAAAAAAACAAAAATAAAAAATTTGAATTTACATACCATCTTTGTGAAACATTAAAAGTAAAGGTTTTCTCTTCTGAAGTGTGTGTGTGGAGGGGGGGGGGGCGTTAATACTTGTCTTCTTTTGCAGAGGTTGAAGTTTTGTGATAGTCTATGGAAATACTTGCTTTAGTTTCAGGAATATAAGTGCACTAAGATCGTGAGAACGCAGTAGTTTTCTCTATTTTCATCACAACCAGTCATTTTCCTTAACTAAAATATAGCAGTGCTGTTTTCTTAGGTATTATATTTGATGTAAACACATCAGGTGCCTGGACAGCCTTGGTCATTATTTTATAAATTGGTTGCATGTTGTCATTGATCCACCCAGGTACTAGGTACAATTAGTTTGACTGAACAGTTTCTAAACTCGATGTAGCAAGTGGAAGCCATAAAAATATATCAAAGATTTGGTTTTTCTTTAACCTTTAGGATAATATTATGAGCCCTTCTACTGGGATTTTAATACCTGCACCAGAAAATATTATCAAAACTTTAAAAAACCCCACGAAACTCAAATTGTATCTATTCGTATTATATCTACCAAAAAGTAGAATTATTATTTAATCAGGCTTCAAAATGGTTTCATGGATTTGACATGGATGCCTTAAGAGGGCTTTGGTTCAAACAGAAACAAAAAAGTAATGAATATTTACATTTTAATTGTCGTAGCAAGCTACTACTGATTCTTTGCCAAATCTTTTTTCCTCTTATTTATAAGTGCAACTGCATTTGTGTGTGTTCTTTTTTGTATATTTGATTGCTTCAAACACACACCAGAATGCAATATTCATTCACTTTCCCTTTTGTTTATTCCCCCTTTTTTTTGCCTTTAATTTCCATAGTGCTAGGCAGGTCTGCATCACCTCCTCTCATCCTTCCCTTAAGTCTTCATTGACGTTTTGGTGTCGTATTAAATAGTGATATAGTCTTATTATTATCTGGAATATTCTGTAAGCACTAAAAAAAAAAAAAAAGTCATTATTTAATTGAATACCTACCTATTTAAAATGATACAACAACATTTCGTCTGATTCCTACTGTCATGTTATAAAAAACCCTACATCCATGTTAATCAGCAAGACCGTTTTTAAATATTATCGCATTTTTTTTTTAAAGGCCATCATGCACCAGCTTTGCAATGTGGCAGGCTGATTTGGTTTTTCCGCCATGAATCTCCATTCCAGATTCAGTCGCCTACCAGGCACAGAATTATTCTAACACATGGACATTTCCTGGTACTTTTGACACGGATATCTTCTTCGATTGGCAGTCTAGAAATGTGCCTCTCCTTTTAACGGTTTTTGTGCATAGACTATAGGGATTGGGAGAGTTGCAACGTGAAGAAACGACACCAAATCTATCATAGTTTTAATAAATGAGAAGCGGCAGTAGCATTTTTAATGATTACAGGAGCTGAAGACGAATGCGTACTTGCAGTGCCCATGGACCCGACCATACCCTGTGAGGGGTACCGGGCAGGGCATGGATGCGGTCCTGGTTTCAACCTAGATGAAATGCCCTGGTTCCTTAATCTTCCATGACTTTTTTTTAAGCCCGCGCTTCCGGAAAATGTCTGCACTTTGGAAGTGGTTTCTTTCTCTTTTTGTAGTGTACTCAATGAAAGAACTAACAAATTAAAGGAATCTACTGCCAATACACACATCCAGGGCTCTGAGCAACCTGATCTAGTGGCAGGGGCGTTGGAACTAGATGATCTTTAAGGTCCCTTCCAACCCTAACAATTCTATGATTCTGTGATCCTTGATCTATGAGTTTGACATGGTTTCAGCTGGGATAGAGTTAACTTTTTTTACTGGTGCGGTGCTGTGTTTTGGGTTTGGGATGGGAATAGTGTGATAGGGCACTGGTGGTTTGGGTTGTTGCTGAGCTCTCAAGGCCTTTTCTGCTCCACACCCCACCCCACCAGGAGCAGGCTGGGGGGGCACAAGAAGTCGGGAGGGGACACAGCTGGGACAGCTGACCCCAACTGACCACAGGGATATTCCATGCCATGGGACGTCATGCTCAGTGTATAAAGTTGGGGCAGAATAAGAAAGGGGAGGATGTTGGGAGTGATGGCATTTGTCTTCCCAAGTCACCATTACGCGTGATGGAGCCCAGCTTTCCTGGAGATGGCTGAGCACCTGCCTGCCCGTGGGAAGCAGGGAATGAATTCCTTGCTTTGCTTTGCTTGCGTGTGGCTTTTGTTCTACCTATTAAACTGTCTTTATCTCAACCCACCAGTTTTCTCACTTTCACTCTTCCAATTCTCTCCCCCATCCCGACATGGAGGGGTGAGTGAGCAGCTGCGTGGTCCGATCTGCTGGCGGGGGTTAAACCACAACACAGCTGATGAACATCTGACCACCCCGCAGCTTCTAAATGCGTGTCAGATGTAAAACCTAGACAATTCCTAGGTATTTATTTAAGAGCAAAAGTAATAGTGCAAGATACAGCGCAAACTTCGCACTTTGGCATCTGTTAGAAAACACACTGTAGCCCTCTATGGCAGTTTTATAAACCAGCGAACAGGAAGAGAGATTCCAAAAACAGAAATCCAAATAACCCTAAAACCCCTTCTAATAATTTGAAACAGCTAAAGTATGTTTTCTTATACCACTAACCACTATACCACTAACTCAGGAATATTGTGGTGAGCTGGACTAGGGAAGTGATCATCCCCCTGTACTGGGCACCGGTGAGGCCCCACCTCGAGTGCTGCGTTCAATTTTGGGCCCCTCACTACAAGGAGGACATTGAGGTGTTGGAGTGTGTCCAGAGAAGGGCTACAAAGCTGGTGAGGGGTCTGGAGGACAAACCTTCTGAGGAACGACTGAGGGAGCTGGGGTTGTTTGGCCTGGAGAAGAGGAGGCTGAGGGGAGACCTTATCACCCTCTACAACTACCTGAAAGGAGGGTGTAGAGAGATGGGGGCTGACCTCTTCTCCCTGGGGACAAGTGATAGGACAAGAGGAAACGCGTTCAAGTGATGTCAGGGGAGGTTTAGATTGGATATTAGGAAACATTTTTTCACTGCAAGGGTTATTAAACATTGGAATAGGCTGCCCAGGGAGGTGGTGGATTCGCCATCCCTGGAGGTGTTTAAAAAAAGGGTAGATGTGGTACTTAGGGACATGGTTTAGAAGTGGTTTTTGTCAGGGTAGGTTAATGGTTGGACTTGATGATCTTAAAGGTCCCTTCCAGCCTCAGCGATTCCATGATTCTAACATCAATACTTGGTGAAGGAACATAGTCTGCCAGAGTGGCTAGACTGTAGCAGTAGATTTTATTCATTATTGGTTTATAGAGCATAAATTCAGCATGTGCTTTTAGATTGTTTGACGGGGTGATTTCTAGCAAAGCCTGCTGCATAGCTAGGAGTAGAGCAGCTTCTAGGGGAAGGAGGGAAACATGTACTTTTGGATGCTTTATGAGTAATCAAGTATCTGTTATAACCAAGAAAGTATCCAGTTGTGCTTCAGCTTGTTGTGACTTGTCTTTCAGTTCTTTTCGTAAAAAGTACTTGCCATTTTTCTATTTCACAACTGAATTTTTCTCAAAGCTACCGTCCGTTTGTAGCTATATTGAAAATATATAAAATGTCAGAAATGCATCTTTTTGTATGATAAGTTACTAAAAATTAAGCTGCTGCAGTAAAAGATCATTGGTCATTGCTTATTACTTTTCTGCTACCACTGTAGTTTTAGATATTCCAGTTATATTGCACTCTGTTAGCCTAGAGGTGGCAATGATGTGGACCCAGTTTTAAAATTATCATATTTAAAATTATTCTAATCTTCTCCACCAAAATGGGAGGGGAAGAAAAGAGAAAATGACCATTTTTAACAGAAAATGTTATTTTTTTCACTATTTTTTCCCAATAAAGACAAATAAAGTAATTTTGTTTAGCATCAAGGCTTTGCTAGGGCTTAATTTGGGTAGGCTTTTCCATAAAGAGAAAAGGTGACATTAAGAAAAAAAAGAAACCACAGCCTTACACTCCAGTTTGTTTGCTTCCAAACTTTAATTACGGCTAGTGAACAAAAGCGAGGATCAGTAAGGTTCTCTGGTTCGGTTCTTTGGCTTCTTTCTGTGGGTGTAACTGCCTAAAAACCTTTAAAGAAGCTCTTTTCCATGGAGCTTACTAAAAGGGGTTAAGCTATTGTGTCTTCGAAGAGTTGGTTTTTCTTTTCCTAAGAAACTTGGGACAGATAAATGCAGATCTTAGTGGCTCCCTGTGTAAAACAGGTGTTCATCACTGTGTAATTTCCCTTGGTGATACGTAATATTACTACAATAAATACGGAATATATACATACTCATAAGCACTATTTGCCGGTGTGCTGCTAATTAATTTCTTATGCATAGATGCTCATGAAACGTGCCCTAGGAATTGTGGTTTGTGACTTTTGTCATCCTGTTGTGTCTAAATATTTTGCATATTTTGTCATTATATGGAGTATTTATTCCTCCAGCAGAAGTGCCAGGCAGCTTCTAGCCAAGAACAATGAAATTCAATTATTATTCATAGTGAGACGGATTATCTTAAAAGGCAACGCTTTTTTCTTCAATAGGAAGGAATGAATTTTAATTGTAAAGTTACTGCCTGGTGATGTATAGATGTATCTTACAAACGCAACTCAGGTACGTAATTTTATAAAATACGTGATTCTGTTCAGTTTACCTCCAGCGCCGCATGGTGAATGTACACAGACTTCATTCTGATGCTCCCATCGGTTCGGTTTAATACCAATTTACCTGTAGTAAATAACTGACTGGGAAAAGCATTTCTTTAAATCTATGGTAGTTTTTGAAAAAAAAAACCCTCCTATGAGCGCAAGCTGTTTGCACACACAATGAACCACATGATTTTGGTTCCCATAAGCACTTGTACCCTGGCTTCTTTTATTTCTTTTTAGCTGAGATGGAAAGGAGGTTTTGCTCACCCTAGTGGCATCACAGCCCTTTTATTTCTTATTGGCATTATAAGGTTGCAAATATTTGGAAGTCCTATACAGTGAAACATAGAACTCTGTGCACCTTTAGCACTCGTTAATAAGGTTACTGATCTTCTGTCTTGCCCATCTGTCCAAATCCTGACATCAGGGCACTCGTTGATAGACTGGGACATTGTCAGGTTGCATCAGTTCAAGACGATTTTGGCTAAATGATAATGCATATGCAGCTAGAATACACTTGTTTAAAGTAAGATGATCCTACAAAGTTTAGAACGGACGACAGCTGTACTTGGAGAGGATCACCTTAAGTTTAGTTTGCTGAATTAGTACTTCATCTCGCTAAGGCAAGTGAAACGTGTCACTGAGCCTTTAAGACATACTCTCCCTTTTCTACGTTATTCAGTAGCTCGTATGTCATGGCGCCAAGGAAAAAAAAAAATACTAAAATAGCGTCATTGTCAAAGTGGCCGATTTCCTCTGGCTTTGTTCTCTCGCCATTCATTAGCCCTGTCAAAAATAGGGCATAATATATTTTAAAGGAACGTTTTCTCATCATAAAACTGGTAAGAATTAGTATAGTTACTTTACTATCTCTAGCGAAGCATTCCTGTTAGACACGGCGTGGAGACTGGCTTCAAAATACTGCTGGTTAGCAATTTATACGCATCGAGAGGAGGAACCTATTTCCCAGCAAAATTTAGTGGCAAATGCTCGTAGACAGTCCTGAACTAAGCATGAAAACAAACTAGGGCGGAGGATACAACCACACCTAGCCAGTCTTTCACCTCCTTTTTATAGGAGAAGGGAATCCTGGGCTCTTTCTCAAGTGCACAGGGACACAAAGACTGAAGACCGTCTAAATAATATATAGTTTATTTGGAGTGGCATTCCCAGCTGGTTAAATTTGCAAGCTCATTCAAATGCGAGCAGGAGGATATGAGCTGCATGAAGACATTACAGCCATAAAACTTCCTTAATGTCTAACAGTGTTGGCTAAATGATTTTTTGAGCATGATGGGAAATATACATCTAATCGTTACTTTGGGAAAATTTGTGTTGGGCCAAGAAAAAAGAAAGCGAGCAAGCCTATTAAAACATCCGCAGCAATAAGCGTGTGAAGGCATGTAATGTAACTATTTGATTTGAAATTGAAGTCTTGAAGAGAATAAAGTGCTGAAACTCTAATGCAGCTGGGGTGGGGGTGGGGTGGGGGTGTGTGTTTAAAAATTCATCAGGCATTGAAAGAAGAATCAGCAGCCGTCTCTTCAATTCAAAGTGTTTGCGTTTTATAGAAAAATATTTTTGCACTGGTACCACATACTTTTTCACAGCTGAGGTGGAAAAAAGATAAAAATATCAAGAACTTCTTCTGCAGAGCCGTTGGAGTGAATTCATCGCTTGTAAAACTGGAAAACAGAACCTTTAACTAAAGGTCGGATAGATGACGTAATATTAGGACTTAAAAACTTATAGAATCATAGTATCACTTAGGTTGGAAGAGACCCTTGGGATCATTGAGTCCAACCATCAACCCCACTCTACAAAGTTCTCCCCTACACCACATCCCCCAACACCACATCTAAACGAGTCTGAAACACATTCAGGGATGGTGACTCCACCACCTCCCTGGGCAGCCTATTCCAGTGCCTGACCACTCTTTCTCTGAAGAATTTTTTCCTAATGTCCAGCCTAATCCTACCCTGCTGCAGCTTGAAGCCGTTCCCTCTTGTTCTATCGCTAATTACCTGTGAGAAGAGACCAGCACCAACCTCTCTACAATGTCCTTTCAAGGAGTTGTAGAGAGTGATGAGGTCTCCCCTCAGCCTCCTCTTCCTCAAACTAAACAGTCCCAGCTCCAACTGGCACAACTTGCACAACTTCCTTGTGCAATCCGAACATTATCCGATTGGAAGTAATAAAATTTACGTGCCTATTTAGCTCCTAGTAACTTTGAGTTACCAGGAGAAGCTGCACTTAATTACGGGTTTGCTAACGATCTCTGTAACACTGATCCGGATCCACACACTTTCCATGAATTCAGAAGAGCGTAGCTGATAAAATGCTTCGTGATCATTCAACCCAGCAAGAGCCGGCGCTGTATCTGCTACAACCAACCCTTACTTCATGGATAAAGATTTGTCTTTAACAACAACAAGCATCATTCGGTTTTAAGTATTTTCTACAAAAGCAGAACACCAGACACCCAGAACTGGCACTTGCACACAGGGATGTGTCTCCAAATCCATACGTTAGGTAAAGAAAGAGAGGAAAATGAAAAAGATGTTAGCCCTAAATTATATTATTTGTAGCTGACTGGACTTCATCGCAACGCAGTAATTTCTGCTAATCTAGAAAACTCTTTCTTCTCCAGCAGAAAACAGAAACTACGACAGGTATCTTTAGAGATGATGGTAAATAAATTAATTATCTATGTTTAGCAGTTACAACAGCGTGTGTGTGTGTGTTGTGATAAACAGGCAGTGCGTAGCAAGTTTATTGCAACACCGGTGGATGCCGATTAGATGGTGATGGACGAAATAAATTTATCTGTAAAGTTGTGTGATGCCTGTGCAGTTTGTGGCAAATAACTTAGCGGGTGTGCCGTGTATTCCTGCATGCTGGAACCCATTTCTTGTTGAAGACGACAAGACTCAAAAAAAAAAAAAAAAAAAGAAAAAAAAAAACAAGTAAAACTTGTCAGTGGGCCGAAAGAACGTGAAATGGCGTCTGTGCTTTGAAAGTTCACAGAATTCAGGTACTGCGGCCTTGCCCTGCCAAGTCATAGAACAGTTAGGTTGATCAGAAACAACTTCCCTAGCCCGTGTTATCAAACCAAGTGCTAGGGCAGGTGTCGCGTGAAGCCAGCTTTGAATATTCAACTCAAATGACCGTTTTCAGGTGGATCAAAAGGCGGTCGCCATCCGTGCAAATTCAAGAAAGAGCCGTGAAATCAAATCTCGCAGCCTTCCGTGCGCCTCGGAGCCTACCTGTCACGGCGCGGGGGCAATCCGCTCACAACGAGGCGCGGGGTGGAATCAAAGACGTGACCACTCGGCCAGAGGAACTGAAAGACTGCAGAAAGTGTCTGGAAGCGTGTTTGTCCTTGCAGAGCAAAGGCCAAAAAAACCCCCATTTGTCACGTGTTCAAGGAAGGCCACTGATACCAGTGTTTCCAGGTCACCTTACACTTCATCCCGTACCCTTTAATGGGTACAGTCTAGCCTTTAAGGAGAGTCACTATTTTTTGTCCATTCTTGAGAAAGAAGCAAAACTGGAAGAAGCTTCAGATTTATTTTACTATATGACAACACTGTGTGGGTACGGGCACAGACAGACCAGTTTCTAAGAGTTTTTTTTCCTTTTTTCCTCCAAAC
Source organism: Alca torda (assembly GCA_008658365.1). Classification (NCBI taxonomy): domain Eukaryota; kingdom Metazoa; phylum Chordata; class Aves; order Charadriiformes; family Alcidae; genus Alca; species Alca torda. The sequence continues at coordinate 78,170,106 of CM018079.1, read as the reverse complement.
GCAGTTTATGCTTTAAAAGTATTTGAAACAAACTTTAAAGGAAGTTGCTGACCAGCGGTTTTATGACTTGATTTGTTTTAAAGCCTAAATGGCTTAGGGAAATGTTTTACAGAAGATATAATCCATCCACATGGAACAAAGCCTGGAAAATGAGGTGGCATAAACCTAAAACACAAAATACATTCTCATGACTTTGCACTTAAGCTGTTGCTTACTGAACTAATTTAACAGTGGCTATATATTGTTTATTGCCGATAACTACACTTTCTGGAAGTTGGGGAAGGTTTTAAAAGTGCCTTATTCAAAAACCTGTATTAATAGTGTCTTTGATCTGATCGTTAGACATAGGACTTTGATCGGGATGTGGAATAGCTGCGAAGCCAGAAACAGTGTGTCCTTCCTTGTGGAACCACTTCGTCCTCAGTGCTAGAAAATTATATTTATTTGTCCTATTGATTCCTCCTTTTAGAATTTAATTCCAAATTACTTCACTGATGCCTTTACCATTTTGCCCTCGGACACAGAACCTTACAGACATCTAGGCAAGGGAGGAGATTTTGGAGTGCTTTGTAACTTTTTGCTTTTCACAAACAATTTTGAGTATATTTTTAAACAGTAACTGGGTAAAACAAAAAAAGCACTTACCAACGCAGCTTTTTATGGAATCAGAGCTCTTAAATCCAAACAAAGTCAGTGTAGATTTTACATCAATAACACATATTTACAAATTGAGTCCTTTCCATTATAAATGTACATCTATATATATATATATTTCTATATTTCCACCACTTTTTAGGTACTGATGTACTCAGTGCTGGAGTGATGCTGGGGGAAATATTAAGTATGGGGAAGTGACGACTTATTTGAAAGCAGCATTAAACAGTTTCCGTCTGTGGACACGTCCTATGATAAAAAAGCTTTTTGGAATAGTCTGCTTGATGTTTTTCTTAATTTGGTACTTAGTTGATTTCCAAGGGGGCTAGGATGATTATTAGTAAATAATCGAGGACGGAGAAGGGAAGTGAGGGGGGTCAGATCCCAAGATAAATCTTTCATGGAAAGACATGGTGGGATAGCGGGCAACAGAAGTTACAAAACCTGGACCAGTTGAGTTATCATCGATTTGATTATCTGTCTTGACTGTTTAGTTGGGCTATTGGTCTTCCTTACTTTCTTCCGTAAAAATGAATATAACCATTTTAAAATCGTTTTAATGGGCTGGTGTGCAATTGTTTAATTTAATTACATTGAAAAGTTTACTGTGTTGTATTAAAAGCTTTGATGTTTATATTGATTTGTACTGATAGAAAGACCGTTGTATTTCTTGTGCGTTTTCAGTGGCATACCCAGGGACAAAACAAGCCGGTTTTGCATACGCCTAACTGAACTGATATGTAAGAGTTTGTTATTGACGATTAGCAAAGAAAATCACACGTTTGTTATGTCACAAACACTTAACTCTTTATGCACGTTCTTGAGCAACATGTATATTCCGTATTTAATGCGCATAAAGCACTTAATTATTTTAGTGCTTACTTTATTACAAATACAGAGAGCATCTTGGAGGTATTGTAGTGATTTAACCCCAGCCAGCAACTAAGCACCACGCAGCCGCTCACTCGCTCGCCACCCCCCGGTGGATGGGGGAGAGAATCAGAAGGGTAAAAGTGAGAAAACTCGTGGGTTGAGATAAAAACAGTTTAATAATTAAAAAGAAATAACAGTAATAATAATAAATTGTAAGGGAAAGAGGAAAAAAAAAATAAGATAAGAGAGCAAAAAATAACACCCAGGAAAAGACAAGTGATGCAAATGAAAACAATTGCTCACCATCAACTGTCTGATGCCCAGATGGCCCCTGAGCAGCAGCGGCCCTGCCAACACCCCCCCTAGTTTTATTGCTGAGCATCACGTCATATAGTGTGGGACATCCCTGTGGTCGGTTGGGCTCAACTGTCCCAGCTGTGTCCCCTCCCAGTTTGTTGTGCCCCCCCCAGCCTGCTCTCTGGTGGGGCGGTGTGAGGAGCAGAAAAGTCCTTGATGCTGTATAAAAGCTAAAACATCCCTGTGTTATCAACGCTGGTTTCATCACAAATCCAAAACCAGCTCCTATGAAGAAATTTAACCCTGTCCTAGCCAAAACCAGTACAGATATCTATCAAAAACCCCACTGTGATCAAAACAACCCATGCAGAAGTTAGCTGTTTATGCTACCTATGACCAATCCTTTTGGAAGGACTGACTGCAGCGCGCCTAAGGCTCAGCCCCGTTAATCAGATTTGGGGGTTAAGTAAGATATCAACTGTGTTTGAAAGTAAGTTGAAAAAGCTTAAACGTAAATCTATTAGCTGCCTTTATTCTTTAGGAGCCAAATTGTTTTGGAGGTTTCTTAGAAAATGCATAACTGCTGCCTCTAGTAGCTTCTTAGAAAAATATATCGCTGCATTGCAAAGTCAGTAAAATAAGGTATGGATCTGTTTCTCTTAATTCTTTGATTGAAATTGGCTTCCTTTGAACATAAAATGTTTGGTTTGTATTGTTTGAAATTTGAAATTATTTTTTTTTTTAATATATCTTGAAAGAGATCACGCTCCGTATGCATATAGCCTTCTTGTTCTAAGTCTTTTATTTTGGGGTCCAGTTTGTTTTATAGAATGACAGAATGGTTTGGGTTGGAAGGGTCCTTAAAGACCATCTAGTTCCAACCCCCCTGCCCTGGGCAGGGACACCTCCCACTAGACCGGGTTCCTCAATTATTATTCTAAGTTTAAAAACTACTTTATCTCAGATGTGCAGTTGTCTTGGTACGTCATGAATGGGTGACATAGTTGTTTCAGTGGTAAGTCCTGGACTGTTTGAGGTCCAAATATTTTAAACAATTAATGAAAGGAATAAATAAAAGCTCCAAAAAATCTGGAATACACTATAAATTGTCAGTTGTCCTTATTTCAAATATGCAGGGGCTATTGTCAAAATAAGTAGAGAAGAAGATGATTAGTTTTCTGTAATAAAAATACAAGGCATATTAATGTGTGCAATCAACATGGCAACATTAAATAACTCTGTAAAATTTATTTGCTTATAGTAATTAGGGCTACCTGGAAAAATGAGTAAGTAATATATTCTCTGGTCATTTAAAGCACAAAATTTCTCATGAAAGACTGACGTAAAATGTATACCTGTGTGTTTAAAAAAATAGATATATTCAGAGAAACAGTGATGTTTGTAACTAAATATTTATATCCATATTGATTATCTCGATGTGATTTAAAATTAATGTAACCAATTGCTATTTGCTTACGTATCGCTGTTGCCTTCTTCCGACATCTCTACGCATATGGCTAAATCTCAAGAAGATTTCGCAATTCTAGCGACTTCCACGAGGTGGTGCTCAAGCAATAAATTTCAAGCTGATAATGTAATAAGCATGACTGTTAACAAGCTGAATTTGAAAATACGGCTGTCAAACAGATGTTCTTCTCTTTGATGCCATATCTAGCGGAAGGTGGGAATGATGAGGTCAGGAAAGCTAATGAATTTCTGATGTGGTGGAAAAGTTATTTCTCCTTACCCAAAAAGACAGAAATGCCATTTTTTTTATTACAGGAGTTTGTGTCCATTTTGACAGGGAATTCTCATAATCCTTTTCGTAGCTCGTAGTTTTGTTGTTATTTCTGGGCTGACGACTTCTGGTTATGAGTAAAGGAACTAGCATTCATAAAGAGATTGTAGCAGGTGCTCTAAGCAAAACGTTAGAGAGTTCAATAGATCTAAATAAATCTGTCACGGAGAAGGACACTGGGCGCTGATTCACTGATCATTCAACAGTAAATAAAAAATGTAGACGGTAGGATAATGCAGAGAGGCAGATTATGTGAGAGAATGGCAATGACTATAAACAAAGCAGACAGTTTGGCGTAAGTGTTTTTCCCGCTTTGATCAAATAGAGCATCCTTAGCTGTTTAGCTTGCCAAAGTGCTGCATGTGGTTTTTTTTTTTTTTTTTTTTTTTAAATCCTCTGCAAACCCCTTATTCACCTCCTCCTTCAAATTATACAGACCATTTATAATTTAAAGTTCACTGCGACTACCTCTGATGAAGAGTCAACAATTAACATCGCAAGTTTTGTTGTCGTCGTTTCATTCTTAACCGTCAAAATGGCACGAACCGTATCTGCGACGAAAGCTCGTTTCTTCCTCTCCCCCCCCCCCCAACTTTTGTTTCTTTTTTTTTTTTTATTTTGGTTGGTTGGTTTGTTGCTTGGTTTTTGTTTATTTTTTTTTTTCTTTTTAACTTGTGGCCTTTTTTTTTTTCTATATTTTTTTTTTTTTAAATTAACCAATCAACGCACATTCTACCAAAAGCACAAACGGCCTTACCTCTACGGCACGTGTTGCTCTTGGCCAGCTGCTGTGCTCAACTTAATATAATAGCCACAGTTCTAGCAATATTTTGTTGTTTTTTTTTTCCTTGTAACAATAGTAACACATTTAAAATACAATGTGCTTTCTTTTTTGTTCGCTGCTTCTAATCTCAGGGGTGGAAAATACCATTTGTACGCCCTTCTGGAAAGAAAACTATTTTTAAAGAGCAAACAGGTCTCTCCTAGTTATTTTACTTTCTGACAGCTGATAGAGCAGTAATCATCCTATTTGAATAAACTTGAAGGGTCTGAGAATAAGGAAGGCTCATACACTTCGTTATGCAGCCGGTTGGGAGTAAAGTGATGACAGATCTGTGAAAAACAAATCAACCTTCCCCTTCTACTTTTATTTAGATACTCCGCATGGAGGCTGCCTGCTCCTGCAAGGTATTCAGTCACCAAACTCCTACCCACATATGTTGGAGGAGCTGAGTTCCAAGTTCATCGACGGTCCATTTTATAGATATTTGGTTCAGCCAATTAGAAAGGATGCGATCGTTTGCAAGGTTTCTGTCTACGTTCAGATGTTGGGCACTTTCATTGGTAGAACCAATTTGCATCCCCTACGTAGGTTTTTACCTGCATTACCAAATTATGTCTATTTAGTCACTAGATCTTAGTACAGGTGCATTTAGTAACGATTTTTGGTTTGGTTGGAAAAATCACTTCTGCTAGTGACTAAACTGAAATACTCTTTGGGGTTTTTTTGCTTTCTTTTCATTATTTTCTAACTTATATTTACAGTAAGTACTGACAAACAAAATTGATTAACTGTTTAACTACTGATCAATACACGGAAGAAGGAACAGAGCAAAAAATATATCTTTATATTTTAATATCTTTGTAATCCATTGTGAATTCTCTATAAACACCCATTATATGTGCAATGCTACCTCGCTTGTCCGTAGCATTTGGGAATAGCACTTGTCCTCTCCCGTTAAGAGTCTGGTTAATGTTTGTCATTCTGCGCCTCCGTGATTCTTTTTGTCTTTGAGACGTGGTGGTGGGAGGAGAAGATTTTATAAATGCACTTTGATTATAACTCACAGAAGTTTGAGGGCCTCTGCTATTTAGATTTTTTTCACGACCGTTTTTGTTAATCTTTGACAGGGCTGTAGATGTGCGCTCTTGTTGGTGAGGGAGCAATATGGACTGTCTGTGAGGAAATTAATGTCATCGGAACTCCTCTCTCTAGCACTGCCTCATTCTGTCTTCTAATTCCACAGCACTGTACAAAGGTAGAATTACAGTTTTCCCACCGGTACTGTTAAATTGCTTCATTACAGGCTCCTTTGCATCTTTCAATGTTTTAACACCTCAAAAAAAAAAATGGTTTCTTTCACTTATTACCCCGTGCTCTGCATAAACTGCCTTCACGTTTGCTTTTGACTATTTTAACTTTGTGTGTTTGTATTTTCTTTCATCCTTTTCCATCCGCTTTTGCCATCGTGCCACTTGAAAACTAATTAAAATGCCTCGTTGAAGTATATGCAAAGTTTACTCGGCAGCCGTCTCCCGGGGGTTCCCAAAGGCCGCGTGTGGATGCGGGCTTTGAGCACAACCTAGCGAGAACTTGAGCCCCTCTTTCGACCATCTCAGAGCGCTGTGATACAAAGCCAGTAGCTTTTAACTAACACATTGAGTAAGCGAACAGCCTACTCCGAATCAGTAAAACTTGTGGCTTAATTGCAGGGGAGAAAAGGTTAAAGGAGGTTAAAGGCTCAGTGGTGTATCCCTGTGATGGGAGAAAACAGCCAAAGAAAAACAAGTGCAGAAACTTCCCCTATTTTACACTGTAAATCTTTTTGCTGTGGTCTCTTAATTCTTTTTGTTTCACAAGAGATGAATCGTGAAAGCGGATGGAATAGAAAACAACATTCTCAATATAAACATCGAGGTCTGTCCTTTTATTTTCTAAAAGCAGTCTGGCATCTGTATTTCAACTAACGAAGCATTGTACTAATATTCATTACGTTATTTAGGTCTTTTTTTTTTTTTTCCAGTTATAAAGCGAAAGTACTAAGAAAATAGTAGCGACTCATTAGAGGATATGTCTTTGTAACAGATAATTGGAAAATTTGTGAAGGGAATGCTGGCATAAATAAAGTACATGCTGTGAGTATTTACCACTGATCTGAGAGTGCGACACTTCTCAAGGCCGTTTGGCTTTCTTAGAAAAGCCTGGATAAAATCGGTGGTATTAACAGCACAGCTCCTGAAGGCTAGAATGCAGGAAAGGGTAAGGAATAAGGCCAGTAAGGCTGACTTGCGTCCCCAGCAGAAGACTGGTGGCGTGGGAGAGAGGTGGGTGACCCCTTGGAGGTATTGGCCTCCTGCTGAGCTGACAGTAATTCTTCTGGAGGAAGCAGAGCAACACCTCGCTGGTTGCACCTTCTAATTAACAGCTGCGGATTTGTTATGGGTGGGAAGGTTCATTCCAGTTCCTGGTGTCTCTCCTGAAATTCTTGACAGCAGTTGTTGTTCTTTACTTTACCGCAAAAGGAGTTGCTGAGGTCTTTCATCTAGATGGGGGTTCAGGAAAACGAGCAGAGTCAAGGCAACCTGAGGGAAAATTGCCCGTGTTTGCTCCACTCGAGGGTTTGTCACTGTTCACGAGAGCGCAAACGTGTCAAGAGCTTTAAATGACTCATTGCCTCGAGAGCGTCCCTTTGTGCAAATATAAACGTCCTCTCACCATTAGTCCTTTTTCCCACCGTTTTAAATTTTTACAAGAAGGAATACAAAATTATTTATTAAAATACTTGTTTCTTTGTTTTAGCGTTTATTTGATTCCCTATACTGCTTTAACAGGAAGAAGCTTTGACTAGTGATCGTATCCTATCATATACATATACATATATATGTATAAAATCTATGCTAATTTGAATGTAACTAATTGCCTTTTTGTCTTGTACAGTAGGCCTCTTCCCAGCAGGTTCAGTAGAAAGTTTTTAACGCTCCTTTGTTTCACAGTATTCGCATTAAATTAAGAGATGTTTTGTGGTTCGCGTGTGAGGCCCTCATAAGAAAGAAGCCTCTTGTCTCGGGAGCTGGAAGCTTCCATGGCTTCAGGTGGAAAGCGAAAAATTCACATACTGACTCTTGCTTTTTTCCTGACGGTACACTGGAAAAACCAAGTCAAACAAGGTGGTAACAGAAGCTCCGACCTAACTTGTCTGTACATTGGCTGAAAGGGCATGCAGGTTCAAGAAACGGTCAACCACGGCTGCCAACTCCTCTCTCACATATTGTGAGCCCCATGGAACTTTAAAGACTGGATTAGTTTCCATTGTTCACCAAACAGCAGCCTCTGTTCCTCAGTGTTCCTGACCCAAATATGTCATGATAACAAATATGTCATAGAAAGACACAGCAAATCACAATCATTAACTGTTGTGCGAGGCTCGAATAATTTTTCCTTTTAACAATTGAAAGATATCTCTACTTGGAAAAATAAACTAGCTGAAACTGCTGGTTGTCATATCGACGGATTGATCGGTACATTGTTGTCATTTTTAATTTGCAGATTAACAATTTTCTCAGACAAAAGTTGTGCCTGGTTTTAAATTTACCTTTTACTTCCATGTTTTCTCTCTTCTTCTTAATCACCCTACTGACTCCCTCAGAAATTACACAAAATTATAGTCTCCCAAATGCTTCTACGAAAGCCACCTCCGAGCCAGGCCTTTCAAAATCTCTCAGAGCTTCCCTGCAGCATCCCACTCGGTGGAAAGTCACATAGCTTTTCTATGTTTCCCCTTCTCTTTTACACAGAGTTTCATTTTGGTCATGGGCTATTACTACAAAAATCTCTTTGCTAAAGCCATCCCTGAAACCAGGCCACACGCGAGACTCTCAATTCTGTGATGTAAAACATGTAAACATTGTAGAAAGCCAATTCTAGGGTTAAGACACCGGTCTTGGGGCTCAAAAAATCCTGCGTTCGCTTTCATCCTTCTGCAGATGTAATTTGGAAACCAAACCTGACATTTTAACTATGTGGAAGGCCAGCATCCCCACACATGGTCTAGTAGCCTCTGTTGCTCATGTGTTTAATTGCTCTCTGAACTCTTCATGAGTTCCTTTGGTTGGGGTTTGTTAGACCTTCTAGGCCCCAACATAGTGCAGACGTTACTGTTCTACACTGGATGGTACATGGGTGAAGCGAAGACCATGAAAAATGCTAAATTTATTCTACTTAAAAGATAAATCATATCTATGGAGTTGTTTTTGCTCACGTTCATTTTTCTTCCCTAAATGTTAGGAAGGAACGTAAATGCCACTTTCTGCACTGAAACTAAAACACAATTATTTCCTCAAAATTTCAGTAAGTAAATCTGCTCCTCTATGTGGTTTACCTCAAAAGATCATACGTGAGGCCGTGGAAGCTGAGTCAGCTGAAAACCATTTTCTGTGCCTAAATAACTACTTAAAAAGGAAAAACTTTGCATTCTTTCTAGAGAAGCATAATTATATTCCTTCTTGGAGGAAGATTAGAAATGGTAATTCTATAAGTAGGTAGTCATTATTTTATCATTTAGTATTAGCTATAATAATGTTAGTCATGATGAACTAATGTGGTATTAATATGGATTTCATATGTAGTCTCTTAGGAATGTAATTGCAATTTACCATTTTATTCATGTTCAGTCGTTCTAAAGTGTTGCTGGATTAACAGACCCACTTAGCCTTAATCACTACTCACCTCATTTTACATCAGTGCAACTTTTGCTTATGAAGACCTTGTACCACTAAGAAAACTGGGGTGGAACCAAGAGATTGCAAGCAAAACCAGAAGATGAACAGTTGGGAAAAACATGGTTGATTTTTCTAGCCCTTTTGCTGGGGTGGAGTGAAAAGGCAGATGCTTTGCAAAGAACAGCTGGATTTAGGATGCTCATTAGCCTAAGGAGAGTCTTGCATACTCTGGAGGTAGCTGTAAGTCAGGAAGGAATGGCTGAAATGAAGAGCGGCTTAAGTAACTTGGCCTCAAGTTGTGCCAGGGGAGGTTTAGGATGGATATTAGGAAAAAGTTTCTTCACTGAAAGCGTTGTCAAGCATGGGAACAGGCTGCCCAGGGAAGCGGTGGAGTCTCCATCACTGGAGGTATTTAAAAGACGTGTAGACGTGGTGCTGAGGGCCATGGTAGTGGTAACATGAGGAATGTGAACCTTGTTTCTTTATGTCACTGCAGGGAACCACCTATTTCCTGTTGTCTGAATCCTTACTAGTTTGGTTTGGGCCTTTTTTCCTTTCTTTACAAAAAAGCAAGTGGTAGGATGGAATTCCAAGGTCTGAATGCTCAGATGGAGGATTGTTTGCCTATGGAAGAAACTCTTCTTCCTCTTCAACATTCAATTTTCTCGCTATCCTGTGATTAAGACACTGTGCTGGCACTCATGAGGTCTTCCTTCAGTTTCATCCAAAAGGTTTTCTGTAGCACAAGTTAAAACTCACTTCTTTCTGATCTTATGAACAACAACAAAAAATGCCGTGTCTTTTTTTCTGGCAGTTTCATAATCTGCTAAGAGATAAAGCCATATATTTCAGGAATGCTGAAGATATATTGTCATAAGAGCACAAATAAATGCCCAGGACTCCTAGCATAAGCTCTAAGAGGTGACAGCACAGGATTTGTGTGTTATATATTTATTTACTTGATTGGAATAAAGGTTAGTGTTTATAACTTTTTTGCTCAACTTGAAAAGAGAAATTCCTCCTGCATAATGCAGAAATCATCCAGAAACACCATCCTGTCTGTTGTCTATAAAAGAAAATTAAATTTATTCTGTAAATCTTTGAGTGTAAATGGGTTTTGTTTGTTGTAGGTGGATAAAACCCGGTAGAACCAGCTCCAAACTCCATTGAGGTATAAAAAATTTTTTGCTAGGAGAATTTGGCTCATACTTCCCTGTAACTATAAAGAATTTACTAGGAGGTGTCAAAATGCTGAGATACTAAGGACAGAAGCAGCTGCAGCTTGACAAGCCTAAGTCACAGTTCAGAGCTCATTAGCGTGGCAAAATTTTGCTGTATCATCTGTATTTCTATGAAAAATTGAGAAAAATCTCATTGTTTTTAAGAATCAAGTATAACCAATGCAAAAAGATACGCATAGGATGGGAGGACAATATGCTGAAATCACTACCCAGGAAAAACCAAAGTGTCAGTGAGAACTAAGAGTCTGAAGACCAGTTTCTGATGCAACGCTTTTGGTTCAGGGGGCAGCATATTATTTGGCAAAATAAATTGATCTAAGCCGTCATGTTGAGAAACGTAACTTGTTTTAAAGGTGGAACTACTCTAGCAGATTATCAAGGAATGTGGTAAAACCAACACTTGAGTCCTGTAACCAATATTAGTTGTCCTTTTGAAAGACCTTCCTGGAAGGTCTGCCCAGGGAAGTGGCTGAGTCACCATCCCTGGATATTTAAAAGACGGGTAGAAGTGGTGCTTAGATTAATGATGGTTTTTGTCAGAGTTAGGTTGATGGTTGGACTCAATGATCTGAAAGGTCCCTTCCAACCCAGGCGATTCTATGATTCTGTCATTCTAAGGCATGGTCCTAGTGCAGGAAGCACAGCGTAAATTCTACAGTTTGTGCTTGAAGTCAGATGAGACACTTATAATTACGCTTTTTTGCTTTATAAGCTAAGATTATCTTTTTTGGTTTTCACCTTTCCGTAAATGTAATCAGTTTCAAGTTCTAGATGTTTTTGTCATCCAAACTTTTGAAGAAGCTTTGCGATATGTAGGCATAAGCAATGTAGGGTTTTTTAAAAGCACTTCAGGACACATCCAATAGACGTTTAAGTAGGTACTGCAATAGCTGACCTTATGCATCTGCTACTATCAAAGTGCAGGATTAAGAATCCAGATTTGTTCTATAACAGATGATCAGAAATTAAGAGGATGAAAAACCTCAAGGTTGAGTAAGGAGCCCTCAAGAGATAATAAGTAGGAAATGTTTTAACTTGGAGACTGTTCCAGAGGTTCAAAGTTACCTTTGACACGAACCGATCCTAGGTCTGTATTCCTCTTCGTTTTGCCACTTGTTGTCCAGGCAATGGTCATAGTCAGCACTGAATGCAGCCTTGCAACTATTCATTCCGATAACTGACATGTGTATTTAAAATCAAAAATTTTCTCCTTTAGAAACCTAACAGGATACTAATGAGAGACTAGGGAAGTGATCATCCCCCCGTACTCGGCACTGGTGAGGCCCCACCTCGAGTGCTGCGTTCAGTTTTGGGCCCATCACTACAAGAAGGACATTGAGGTGCTGGAGCGTGTCCAGAGAAGGGCTACAAAGCTGGTGAGCGGTCTGGAGGACAAACCTTCTGAGGAACGACTGAGGGAACTGGGGTTGTTCAGCCTGGAGAAGAGGAGGCTGAGGGGAGACCTTATCACCCTCTACAGCTACCTGAAAGGAGGGTGTAGAGAGATGGGGGCTGACCTCTTCTCCCTGGGGACAAGTGATAGGACGAGAGGAAACGGGTTCAAGTTATGTCAGGGGAGGTTGAGATTGGATATTAGGAAACATTTTTTCACTGCAAGGGTTATTAAACATTGGAATAGGCTGCCCAGGGAGGTGGTGGCTTCACTATCCCTGGAGGTGTTTAAAAAAAGGGTAGATGTGGTACTTAGGGACATGGTTTAGAAGTGGTTTTTGTCAGGGTAGGTTAATGGTTGGACTTGATAATCTTAAAGGTCCCTTCTTCCAACCTCAGCAATTCTATGATTCTATGATTCTGTGTATTAAGTTCGTTCTGGACCGTATTAGGTTTGGTTCCACAGTGGTGCATTTACAGTAACTGAGTGTGAATGGCAAACGAAGGTTTGCCTAAAAAAAAACCCCATAGGACAATGTACCTGCGCGCACTTGAAATTTCAGTATTGTTTTAGTAGCCAAAATACTGCTCAGAATCAGATTCCTTTCTGTATTTGTGAACAGTTTATAAATACATTATATTTTAGAGAAAACTACATTGCGAAGATTTACAGTCTCCCTTTATTTGAAGAATACAGATGACTTTGAACTACAAAAATTTGAGTTCAAACGCTTTCAAGGGAAACGTTCTTTAGCATTTGTTTCTGGTTACACAAATTCTGGTTGTATCCACTCCAGCAGACGCTTGCGAAAAACATTATTGAAGGTATATCATGATTCAACTTTTCACTGGAAAAGTTTGGCATTGTCTGTTATTTTACTTCAAAATGTAATCACTGCTGCTTATAAAAGCCTGCCAGGTTTGGGGTTTTTTTTGTCTTTTTTTTTGATTAAAAAAAAAAAAAAAGGATTAAAAAAAAGCAAGCCTTTGAATGCAGCAGTAATTACCATGTGATTTTATTCTAAAGGCTACCAATAATAAGATTTTGAACTAATAATCTTATTATTCGTAGTACTTAAAAGGAGAAAGGATTGTTAAGGGAGCTCATTATTAGCTGTGGAGATGAAAAATGTAGTTCATAATGTCAAGTATTACCAGGGCTGGACATTGGCCGAATATAGCACAGTAGTGTATGATACGTTAACTGGAGTGAGGCGCTTAGATGCCATATCCTCTCAGCAAAACGAGAAATACAAACTACCTGCCTCTAAAATAAGTAACCAGTTTCCTTTGTATAAGCATAGGCAAGTTAATGCTGAAATTTATTTTGACGTGTAAAACCCGTTTCAAGTGATTTGTAAAATTTTAGTGGATATTTTGCTGTTTTCTTCTTAATCATATGTTTAGCTTTAAAAAAAAAAAAAAATCACAACAAAGCCACAAAACTAATTAACCTCCAGCTTGTGCCACATCTGCAAATATTTTAGAGTGTTTAATTGTTTACATTCAAATGAAAATTTGCTTTTCGAGCTATTGTTAGAAAATACTCCCTGTGAAATAAGCTAATGGCATATTTTATTAGTCTAGTTAGGTTTTCATCGGCGCCTTTTTCCACCCACAGTTTCAATGGGAACAACATCTGGCTTTTTTCCCATAATCAATATAATCTCTTGAGTTCCGTTTCAAAATCAGCTGCGGAGAGTAACAATTAGAGGTTAGCAGACTTGATAGATTTTATAAGAAGCAATTATGTCATTAACAAATTATCAAGTTATCAAGCTGTCTCATAGAGATAATGCGGAAAAAGCTGAAAGCCGCTGATTGTACAGAAAAAAGAGATGTGTCTGTGATAGGAAGAACATGTTCTCAGTTGAAGTGAGCTATGCAGAGTTAACCTTTAGAGCTTTAGTGATGCTGGGAGTCAGGTGCTAGATCTAATAATGGATTTTAAAAGGAAGACGTAGACATCCTATTTTGCTACCTAAACAAGAGTTTAGGTGGACTACACTATCTAAATCTGGCATTTAGGTATTGAAACCTTCTACATAGCTATTGCCTGATAATTATTATTAGTTACAAGCTTCTCTGGCGTAGATTCAGGTACCTTCTGTGGAAAGTCGTAGATTCTGAGCTGTGGGCTACCGATCTGTGTTACATTAAACAGTGTTCAGGCAGACTGCACTTGGATTGGAGATGTCTTAGGGTTTTTCATTCATGCTGGTATAGCGACTCTTGAAGGACTTGGGAACGCTGGTTGTCTTAGGGGAGGAGTGTCACCCAATGGCACTTTTTTTTTTCCTCTTCTGTGTCTCAATTAACCGTAAGTCTGTCCCTAAAAATCTGAAAGCCTGGATACGATGCCCTCCAAGGAGATAGAATCTGCGGGTTTAAGGCTTTTCAGTTATAGACAGAATTTGAATTTTCTCTTCCACTTTGAGTAAGGATCCAGCTGCTGTTCAAAAGGTCAGCAGCTCAACTGAAAGCGTTCACGTTGTAACTGGGGAAAATAAGGCCTGTTCAGTTCTTTAAAGGATGAGAGCACAGGTATGCAGGCATTTGAGAGACTAGATCCCAAGAGGCTGAATGCGTCTTCCCTAAAATCCTGAATAACAGAAGGAGGAGCCACGGATGGCTTTTGTCCCCAGAACCACCCTCTGGGCTGAGTCTCAGTGGTTCTTCTTCAAGTAGCTCTTCCCGTCTTCGCTCTCCATCCTGTTCTGTTGTATTCTGTCCAAAACTATCCAGCTTTCAGGCTTGCAAGCGAACAGAGGCCGCTTGCTAAGCTTTTGGATTGCATCTGGAGCCAGCTGTCTACAAGACTAGGGATGCAGGAGTTAATGCACCCCTAGTTGTACTATTGGATCTGTTTCCCGATGTAATGATTAAAGGGTATAATTTTTTATTAAGTGAACAACAACGGCATCACCATTGTATTTCCTGCCCTAGAAATGAGCTAGAAGAGCCAAGCTGACTTACCAGCTCTTTCATTTCTGCCTTCTCTCACACTTTTTTTTTTCTTTTTCTAAAAAACACAAACAAGACTTCCAGTCGTATTCTATCTTCAGATGCTGATAACTCTTGTGGTGCCGTTGAGATGCTGGTAACTCCTTAGATGCAGGGGAATCTCCGTGCACGACACAGGAATATCGAGCATTTGATCTTTCTAACTAGTTTGTTCTCTTTCAGAAATATAAAAAGTTTTCTGCCCTAACTTTTTGGCCAGCAGATCGGTTATGCTGCTAATGAATTAACAGACAAAGGAATACCAGTTTGATCAAAAACAGGCTGCACATTTTTATGTAAGAAAACGCACCTTTCCATCACCTTCTAGGGTATAAACTGCAAAGTTATGTAAAATTATCCGGCAAGTTATGTAAAAACATCGCAAATTTTTTTTTTTTTAGAAAAAGTAAAAAGGTTACTTATTCTTCTTACAATGCAAAGAGACATCCAATACTTGAGATTCATTTCTGATTATTGAAGAATTAATCTAAAGTGGGCATAGGACTACTGTGGTTCCTAATAACTTCCTGCATGCAAACCAAAGTGATCACAAAGAAGTCAAAATTGTTATACTGTAAATGCAAAAGTCATAGAGGAACCTAAGCATAAAAAAGCACAACAGAAGGGCAATTTTAACTGGGCTGTTTTGGGTAAGGTATTTGGTATGACTAAGCCACTTCAGCAGAATTGACTAAAACTGCCTGTGTGTATTCGCTCGACAAATTCATACACTTTCATGAGCATTGTAGGATCTTCAGTCTCTATCAACCGTAGAGATTAAACTCTTTTTAGGCACAGTATGGAAAAATAAATCATGCATGTGTCATACTTTCTGTTATATCCCAAGATATGTATGTCATGTCATTTTTTAAAAAAATGCAAAGATCGAAAATCGGAACGGTGTTAAGCTCCGTAACAGAAGTCATATGTAGCTTCAAGGGTAAAGAGAAAAGGAAATGACACAGATATCATCTATACCATGGGATATTCCAGTTCCTAGCCCAGGACTGTACACAAAGCAGAGGAAGGAGAAATAGTGAATTCCATTTAAGGTAAAAAAAGGAACAAGATGTTGAAAATGCCCGGTCTAAATGGCTAAACATCATCTAAGCAACCGATGCAGGAAAGCTGTATCTTTCAGAATTTTGCAGGCTATGTCAAAACTTGGGTAAATTACGGGGGCAAAGTACAGCAAACAACGGCTGAGCTGCTAATTCTTACAGCTAAGCGTAACTTCAAAAAGGATGCATTTGGTCATTTCCTCCTTTTGAAACTTTATTTCATTATCAAAAGCTATGTTATCGATGGATGTGATAGAGTAATCCTTTGTATAACTGTTCCTATGGATTTGGCACTACCTATAGTTCAGGTGCTGAGTAGCTGAAGCAGATCGCTGAGCTCTGAAAGACTAAAGGCGTCCATGGCACAACCGAATGCTCCTCTATTAAACTTTGTTCTTAATTCTAAGAGCTGGTAATGCAACTCACTAAAGTTAGGAGTAATTGCTTAAATGAGACTATCGTAGGGTAATTCTTCAGTGTAATTCTTGTCCAGAACCCAGATTCCCTGTAAGTGAATATTGCTTTGCAGTTCATTATCTCCTTTTGTCTTTCTGATTTCTAATTTTACTAAATCACATAGCACAACGCGTAAGAGCTTATCCATTTTTGCAGGGGAGGTTGGACCAGATGGCCTTTAAAGGTCCCTTCCAACCCAAACTATTCTATGAGTCTATGTTTTTTTCTCATCACTGCGTTTTTTAATTTGTATTTCATTGTTCTTTACTTTTAGAAATTTTATTCTTAATTCTGCTTTCATTCTTATTTGTTCCTACTAAAAACCTTCAAGTAACGGTTTACCTGTGTTCTCCAGGTATTGTAAATGATTCATTCAAGCCAAATACATGCTACAGCTGACATGCAGTAAAATTACAAGTATTTATATAACTTTGCAGAGCATTAAGGCTACTTAATCTTTGAGCGACATCAATATGGACCCAATTAGCACAGTTTTTCAGCCACTTCATAATTCAAAAGAATGTGATCATTCAGCTGGAAGCGTATTTGACAGGAACTCCATAGTCATGAAGGTAAAAGCTTGCAAGATCACCCGGTAGGATGGAGAAGCTGTCATTCTTTCATCAGTGCAGTTGAATACTAATGTCAAGGTCAGAAGAGTGTAATTTTAGGCTGCCAAAATATTGTTGGATTTGACCTGCTAGCAGTATTTTCAAAGAAAGTAACGCAATAAAAATTTATATACCACTTTGACACGATAGCTACAAAGTTTCAGGTGCTCCCCCACAAAAGTTCTGAATCATTTACTGCTTTGTTTGGCACTTTTGTATGTATTTTTTTCTAATTCTAATATTTGCTTTAAATATCATCCTCCTTGCCTACCATCAGAATTACAACGGGATACGTATTTTACAAATTCCGCATGTTATTTTAAATGCTGATGTGGGTGACTTTGTGTTCAAAATATTAGTCAAAATTGCAGCAAAGATTTGGATGCAAAAATACCTGAATGCTTAATCGAGACATATCAAATTGGCATGTAAAGTAAAATGATAGATTTGTCTTACGCTTTCCATTTGCATAGCACGACCACGCTAAGCAGGGATTCATCCTGCTGTCTCCATCTACCTAATAAGCAAATATAGACAAGACGGACCCAAGGTGTTCTCAGAGTATCTTCTGAATCAGAAAAGGATGAGAGGCAATGACCACAGCTTTCAACGAGGCAGTTCCTACTAAATATTGGGAAAACCAGTTTCACAGTCAGGGTGGTCAAACACTGCAGCGGGCCGTCCAGAGAGGCTGTTAAATTTTTGTCCTTGGAGAGAATCAGAACCCAGTTGAGTGGTTGCTCACAAGGTGTCTTGAGCAACCTGACTTAAGTTGTCTCTGCTCTGTCTAGGTAGGCATGACCAGGTGACCTCCAGACTTCCCTTCCTCCTTCCAACCTCCAGTACTCCATGATTCTACAATTCCCATTTTGATAAAACAGTGAATGTAATGTAATTGATACAAAAATTTAAAAGGTGTCACATAAGAATATAATTTTGAAAATACGTGGAGATTTTTGTAATCCTTAGGTTATGAAAGATATTTAGGAACCTGAAAGTCATCCCTTTTGTGAAGAAGTAAATCTCTCCTATGTCACCTTTCAGGAGGTTTATCTTCAATTCTCAAGTTCACACTTCTTCCTTGCTGTTACCTACATCTACTCTTTATTAATAACTTCACTTACTCCTCTGTCCAAACAGAAGGGTTCCCAAACGAATGACTTACATCTATAAACTTATACTGCTGTAGTACTTAAAATCCTTACATAGTTATAACATAAATTTGGTCACTCAACTTTCTAAACAGACGAGTTCCAGAAAAACAAAAAATGAGCTAACCTTCTACTTTCATATCAGGTAGGCAGCTTTTTTTTTTAGTTCAGTTTGGGGTTTATGTTTAGGTGCTTTTGGGTTTTGATTGATTTTTATATTACATGAATATGTCAATGAGCAGTGCCAAACAATACCTCAGTAGGATTGCTCTTCAGATCCAGATACATCTTTGAAAGATGTCTAAAATGACATGTTTGCAGTAAAATATACATGGCCGGGTGAACTTTTCTGGTCTTATCTTGCGCCTCAGTAATTTTCAAACAGAAACCAAAGCCTTTGTTCTGATAAACTAGACATCTCCCTAAAATATATTTATTAAAATGAAATATTCAAAGATTCCAAAGAGCAAGTATACATACAGCAAATGTATTCTTTTCCTCCTGTGCATGGTTAACTTTCATTCATATTAATGGGGTTATGAACATGCTTCAAGCAGAGAAGGCTATCATTTTTAAAACCCGTCTATTGAATATTTGGTTTGGTTAAATTTATGTTGTCTGTTTACTACAGTAGGGAAAAATAGTTGCTGGAAGGTAATACTTCTTTTGAGCTTAACTCTTTTATGAATATCCTTATCTCTGAATTAGCTAGGGAGTATTTTGAGAAAGATTTTAGAGCGTTGAGAATATCGGAGAAAACATAACTCTGGCATTTTCATAATTAAAACCTTTTTATACAGTAGAACTCCACTATCTGACATTTTTTGCTTGTTTTTTTTTTTTTTCTTTCTCCTAGCCAGACAAGTTCTTTTCTCCAAAAAGAACAAGCGAAGCTTATGCAAATCTAAAACAAGTGTGCTGATCCGCATTATCTTCAAAAGATGGTATCGACACTGAAATAAGAATATTCCTACTTTTTTTGTATACAGGAGAGTTTTTAAGAAACAAAAAAAATTAAAAAACCCAAAGGTAGTCAACTGTGAATGAGGATTGAAAAAAGGTTGATGTAATTTTAGACTTAAGTCATAAATTGAGATTGCTTATATGTAGTAAAAAACGGCCACAGAGGTTGGCAAAAACGCATATCTTCTCGACATTGCCGAAACATAGAATCATGGAATTGTTAGGGTTGGAAGGGACCTTAAAGACCATCTAGTTCCAACCCCCCTGCCGTGGGCAGGGACACCTCCCACTAGATCAGGTTGCTCAAAGCCCCGTCCAGCCTGGCCTTGAACACCTCCAGGGATGGGGCTTCCACCACCTCTCTGGGCAACCTGTCCCAGTGTCTCACCACCCTCATGGTGAAGAACTTCTTCCTAATGTCCAGTCTGAATCGTCCCATCTCTAGTTTTAATCTGTTCCCTCTAGTCCTACCATTGGCCAACATCCTAAAAAGTCCCTCCCCAGCTTTCTTGTAGGCCCCCTTAAGATACTGGAAGGCCACTCTAAGGTCTCCTCGGAGCCTTCTTTTCTCCAGACTGACCAACCCCAACTCTCTCAGTCTCTCCTCATAGGAGAGGTGCTCCAGCCCTCGGATCATCCTCATGGCCCTTCTCTGGACATGTTCCAGCACGTCCATATCTTTCTTGTAGTAGGGGCTCCAGAACTGGACGCAGCACTGCAGGTGGGGTCTCACGAGAGTGGAGTAGAGGGGGAGAATCACCTCCCTCGCCAAACCTAATATTGAAAGACACTCTTTTCAAAATAGTTGTTATGCTTAAAAAGCTGTTTGGCCGAAACGTCTTATGACTGGTGTCCATAATTTATTTGAAAAGAACTTGTTACAATTCTATTAACCACCGAGTCATTTTCTGTGTTGCTGAACAGCAGGGTCTGTGTGCTTATCATTGTTTTCCTGTCTAATTGAGATCAAATTCACCAAATCCTTGCGTTTTCCATGGAGTTGAAAGACATCTGTAATCATATGAGTCATGTCTTATGATTCTTCCTTAAACTGTACGCTTCAGGGTATGTATGTTGGCATGTTAGTGGTATTCTGAACATTGGGTAGGCATCAAGGTAATGGGCAGTGACAAACACTCATCAGAAACACAAATTCTCGCATGATTTGTGAGATAGTCTCAAAAGTCTGTCTTTGTAACAGCCAGTGCACGTGTGTTACCGCTTTCAAATGCAGTTACATGTTTAAATGAGTTTAGGGAAAAGAAAACTATGACTCAAAGGGCCTTGTTATGTTGAAAATGCAGCAGAATTGCTATATCCATATCCTTTCAATTCACAGTATCTTAATAGGATTCTGTAATTATTCTAAATTCCTTATTTTCTTCAGTGAAGCCCTGCTGTACGAAGAAGTGAATTCATACAAGTCTGGCACTGTGCACCGGCCTTTTTTTTTTAGTTCAGAATCCCTAGCCGATCTCAGAAAGTGTAATAATCTAGACTAAAGAGTTTATTATTGTAATTTAGGAGTGTACCTCCTTCACAGGAATTCAGTGCTTTCGTACTTAGGGTGGTTATTCATCAGTTAATCCCCAGACTGAATACAAAATAACCAAGGTACGTACAGTAATTGCGGTGTAAATTCTGAAAGTTTCCAGGAATTTTCATGCCATTTTGGCAGTCTTTGAATGAAACGCTTTTACGGAACCCTTGCTAGCAACCCGCTCGTAGATGTTAATGGTTAAAAACCTGCCCTTGGACTCTGTAGCGCATTTCTGAAATGTGTGGCACACATCTTTCTTTGATGCATGAGGCACACATGCGCGTATTTTTAATGTTTCTATAAATGCACTTCACGTATATATACAGTTCACGTATATTTTCACATATTCAGCTCACCATTCCGTTCCCTTTGGAAAGAAGATAGGCTTTCTGATTTCATTCTGGCTTTAGAGATTAACTTGCATTGAAAAGATTTCAATAATTTCAGGTTGTTTTCAGTAATTTAAGCTCGCCATTACCTTTCTGAAAAATCTGAGGTGGTTAAACATGCAGCCGGGACGATTCCTACATGACCCTTTGGCACGGTACATCCGATGGTGGCTGTTTATATGTGCAATAAAATCCTGATCAATCCCCGTCACTTACTACAGACTTCCCGCTGCTTAGAAACCTGTGCTGTAATAGCATGTGTATGTTTTCTTTTCCCCGAAGAGTCCAGGATGCTGCTTCACAGGAGCAAAAGAAAATTAGAAATAACATCGTAGACGCTGTGATAGAAATAAATAAAATAGCAATTTGTAAACTCTTCCAGACAGGTCTTTACATCGCAATGCAGGAGTCTCTCCGTATAGGTATAACGTGAATATAACATAAGTAGGGATTATATTTATATATTGTGTGTATACACACAGTAATTTCATTTTACACGTAACTGTTTGAATTGTAAGAACTTGCCCTTTTTCTCTCTTACCAATAACTAGACCACAAGAGACACCACTTAGTACAACACTTGAAGGTAAAATAAATATCTTTGCATTTTCTAAGGGTTTTTATTTTTCCTTTTTTTTTAAGCGTTTGATTTGAAAGGCTAATATTCATTAATCATTTTGTGAAAGATAATCTGCTGAATTTTAATAGGACAATAATGGGAGAAAATTACCCGATTTTGCCTTTTTAGCGTGACAGACAGGCAATACAGTTATCTGGGATATGTGAACATACAGAAAATAAATATAGAGAGAATACAACCATTTAACCAGTTTGGAAAATAGAAATTAACCGGGGCCGAGGGGAGGGATAAAAGATGGGAAGGGATAGGGAAAATTACTTATGAGAAAAAAAAAAAAATATACCACCATATTCTAGTATCAGCACAAATTAAACTATAAGAACCATGTGTAAGGTTGCCCCATCCCATAGAACATCAGTTACTTTTTTTGACTTTTCACTGAGATACAGAGCTGATTATACACACCATAGAAAAATATATAATTCATTAAACAGTGCTTTTCAAAAGAATTATTAATTTCCGTTCTTACTAGTAAGCTATGTCTGAAATCCTGATAAAATTGGAGTTACTGAAATCTTCAAAATTAGTTTAAATGGGTAGGGGATTTATTTTTGTGACATATAAAGTGGGTGTCCAAGGAATATCTAATGATTCTACCTAGCTTTATATCCAGTCTGAAATCTGTGGATGACTGTGGGAGAGAATTTTATCTTCATGTTGCAGATGAAGAACTGCTACAATATTCTACGCAGTAGTTTTTAATGCTTTTTTTGTCTCATAATTCCCCCCCCCCCTTTTTTTTTTTTTCCTTTAGGAAATACATTCTTTGAGAATTATATCTGGTTAACCAGGTATTTATTTTTTTTAATCTTAAATTAATGTTAAGCTGGAAAGTTAGCTGCTGTAATTAATTATGATAAAAGTATGTACAATTTGAAACTGAGCATATTTTTAAAGCATGTGCAGTGTCCCCATACTAATTCCCTCATGCAATTTATTTTAGTCAAAATACGCTGGGCTCCAGTGAGGTACAAGAAGAGCCATTTAGGGAAATATGTGATATTTTCCCCATCCTAATACTGTGATTTCCATGCAGCTGAATTTTAAAAAAGTGCTTCTTTCCATTTCTAAAAAGGGAAGATTTTAGAGGGAGTCTCTTCTTGGGTTTCCCCTTTTGTAATCTCCCTCAGAGTGCCATGCTTCAAAAACCTGCCTAATAATCGTGATCTCTAATATAAAAATTAAAATTTTCATAATATGAAGTATTAGCTAACCTCTACTAACAAACCTTTTAACTACACGAATCCAATGCCATGAAGACAAGCGTTCTCTAATAATCCTTCTGTGCTTCTCTGTAGCGTAGTACACTCTAAGACTCATTTACAAATAAAAAAATAAATAATACCCTAATGTGACATAATTTTTTTTTTTTTTTTTTTTTCAAAAAAAATAATACTGTTGATGAAATCTTCACAAGTAGAATCAGCTTTCTAGATTTATGGCTTGCAGTGGGAAAAGCTGTGTTTCTACTGCAGGCTGTTGCTGTCGCTACCGGTTATTGCTCCTGCTGAAGACCCAGCTGCGTGGCGTACGCTTAAACTAACATTAAACTGTCTGAGTTTGCCTACTACAGAAATTTGATTAAAAAAAAAAAAAAAAGGATTTAATATGGTAATCTTTACTATAGTACTTTCAACACTGGATACGGAACCATCTTTTGTCCATTAAGCAATGTATGTGTAGCAAGCAGGCACAATTTTGTATATTTCTGGGAACCAGTAGACAAATCCTAGCCTTTTGCTTCCGAAATTCCCACATTTCTTTTCTCAGTGAGCGATTTACTTGGAAGGATTGTTGGTCCTTTGCCTTTACTCAAGAGACACAACGCAGGGTAACGCTGTGATCAAGTGAGCTACAATATTCTACTACAAAATTTTTATAAAGTCTTCAGGTTTCTTTGGAGCTTTTTTTTTTTTTTTTAGCATTTAAGTGTCACTCTTCGTCACTTACAGAAAGTCATTCCATGTTTTCTTTCTGTGCTAACTTAGTTTTACCCTTTCCATTGTACATTGTGAGGCTGTTTTCCCGTTCCTTTTTTCTGTACCAACTTAAGAAAAAAGTGCTTAAGTATTGGTAAAGGCTTCTCTGGACTCTGAGTTTCTGTGTTTTGGTCCCAGTCAGGTCTTCACAACTTGGGGGCGGGTTGGTTTTTTTGTTTATTTTCAATTTTCCTATGAGTATCTTCAAGTTCTGAGTGAGGATAATGAAAGAGAATCCAAAGAAAAATAGTATCAAAATAAATTAGGCATAAAATGCATGTGGATAAAATGCAGGTTTGCAGTAGTAGGAATTGTATCAAGGCTTTAAATGGTACTTTTTTAGCAGGTGGATTAGAAGATGACTAAAAAATAAAAAATAGTCCCTAATTGGTGATTGATTAAAGGATCATTTTGTATTCTTTTTAGAGTATTATAACGCGTTCTGCAGGGGCTATACTGAAACAGCCAGACATCACCGTGTTGTATTTGTTTTATTTATTTAGTGCTTTACAAAGTGTGTTGTACCATTGCGCTGTTTCCAGGCTGCTGGGGAAGAGGAGGTTGCTCACCATCACCAAAGCACTGAGTAACGCAGAATTGGTCTGATGAGACCTTTCGTGGGTTAAAATAAATTTACAGTGACCATGAGCGGAGGCAGAACCTCAAGGTGGCACCTCCTGCTCTAATGTTATCAAATTAAAATGTGCACGTCTCTTAATAGCTTTTACCTGCAGTTCTTTCCAGAAACACAGAGAAATTCTTTCAAACTTTGTTATCTATTAAATGTGTGATTCTCGTACGTGTGCTTGCCAGCAGGTGTGTCTAGTTGAATGTATTGGCCATAAATGTCTGATTATTGGCCATAATTATCTGATAAATATCTGATTAACTGATTACAGTTGATTTAAAAACCAGTAAATTTAGACGAAAATAACAAAATATTTAAATGCAAAATGGTTTTATGACCTGAATTCACACAGGTGAATCGGGCCTCTTTCCTCCAATGAAAAAGCTGTTAAAATACTCAGCTCACGTGTCGAAGGGGAAGGCAAATCTCGCTTGACCCCGCATCTCCTCTCCTTTCCTGCAAGTACCTTAATCATAACACCTTCAGACATTTTCTTTGTTGACATATTTCCTCTTTGAATGCAATAAATAAATATTCATTAGTATAGTAATTAGAACTTGGGTTTCCCATGTTAAATTGCTTCCACAAACAGGGAATAGAATCGTTTTTACTGTCTCTGGCTCATTGAGTATATGAATATTTATTAAAAGTAGTAAAAAGCTTCATCAGGAGAGACAGAAGCGTACTTATCAACAAACTCCCGATAGTGTTATAGTTAAGAGAGTCTGAGAAATAGGGGTTAAATAACTTTCAGGTGGAGCTGAAGTGTGAAGGTGAGATTTTCATATAACTGATGCTTCTTTGAAGAACTGTGTTATTAAGCAAAAAATGAGGAAGGCTTTAATGGCATCTTTTTCTCCTATGTTAGAGTTTACCATGTCAGTGAAAAAAAATGAGGAAAAAAAAAAAATAATCATTTGATTTTCTTTCGGCTGTAGCTCACTGATGAAATACGTGGAAAACCATTTGTACAGTTGCCTGGTCTCGTTTCATTTTTTGCCAATAGATATTGGCTTCCCCTGGTGTTTGTAGGGAATATTCCTCTACGCCATAAAAAATATAGAATATATTAAGCTGGAAAACTTAAGGTAACAGGTAAGGGAAGGCATCTTATAAACAGCATGAAAAATTAGAATCACAACCTTTTAAACAAAATTGATCTTAACGTTATGGACGTCCTCTCAAAAGTAGGGAGCATTATCAGACCACGTTTACTCTAGAGTGTTCTCATCCCACAACATTATTTAATATAGTTTAGACCAGTTATATTAGCAGCAAACTGCATAAAGCCGTTTCTTTTTTTAAAGCTTTTTAGAGCCAGGCAAGATCAGGGATATGGGAGTGGTTTACTAGATTCTGGACCCTTATGATTTTCTTTTTGAGTTAGAGAAGGAACCTGGCGTAGCCCTTTGACAATTTAAAAAACCAGACAAGTGTGTTCTTGCTCAACAAGCGATAGATGGAGGAAATTCAAAGAAGGAAAAGATAATAGAACCAAGAAGATTTTGTGTTTGGGAAGATATGTATTTTATCTTTTTCCTTTATATATGTACAATAATTGGGAAGGTGACTTCTGATAGCTTGTGGGTCATATACCTGAAGTAATAGTTGCAGCTAAGGCACAAACCTGCAAGGTCTTTCTCTATGTCAGCAAAACACGTTTTTCCCTATAAAATGAAACAAAATAAAAAATTTTAAATGTCTGAGTAATTAGAGAGGAACATTCAAAAGCACTGCTAAAATCCTAGGGGAGAAAAAAAAAAAAATCAGTAAAGATGATTAATGGTTATCAGCCATAAAATAAGTGTTTTTAAGCTCTGTCAACTTTGCTTTTCTAATGAGGACTTAACTGCTCCTAAAGCAACGCCTTTAGCCAAGCTGTGCTTTGTATTTCACTTAATCAATGCTTTGTATAGACACAGTTACCATCATCATAACCTTTCCATTCTTGTGTTTTGGCGTCTCGCAGATTTTGTGTGCAAGTTCGAGGCTCGAGGGAAGCAAATTTAGCTGAAATGTCCAAGCACAATCTAATGCGCGATGCCGAGCCGTAGAACTCCTCTCAGGCTGGGTTATTGTTGCAAAGAGCCCGTGCAATTACCAGGGGATTACGGCAGAATACGAAAGACCTTGAAAGCAGCTTTCTTGCAGATCAGGAATGTGTTCCGCACAAACTCCCAAACAATCAGCCAGAGTAGTGAAGCGGAAGTATATTAAAATGTGAAGAGTTCACTGAAAAGGTCCCGATAGCAACTCCTAATTAAAGAAATGAAAACTGACGTTAAAGATTGTGAAGGATTCTCTCTTTAGGAAGAAAAAAGGGCCTTGTGAGGACTGGAAATGAGATGACAACACAAAGAGAGTGGATTCTTCCTCTTCTTTTCCTCAGCAACAGAAGTAATGAAAATTGAGTTTAATGGTACATAAATAAAAATAATTAAATGGAAGCTAGTTGTAGTGGTACATTACCTGAATTAATATACAAGATTAAGAGACCAATAACCCAGAAACAAGTTAGTTACTTTTCTGGTTTTAGATAAATTAGTGAACAATTTAGGACAAGAATATGGTGCAGTGTAGCACCAAACTACTTATTATATTAGCTTTGACTTCTTCATTATTTTTTCTCTAATTATTTTTTAGTCGTTAAGGATCACTGTATTGTTTCTGAGCACATTTCTACCAAAAAAAGGCTGCGTCTCGTCATACTGAGCCATAAATTTTTACTTTGTCCTTTTCTATTTCAAAGTTAAAAACCAACAAAAGCACGACAGTATTTTGTTGTGTTATGTGATGAAAGTAGCCATCAGTGTTGCAGATGTGAATTTTATTGGTTTTGGTGGTGTTTTGTTTTGGTGTTTTTTTTTTTTTATGATAAATTCCTGTGCCCATAGAGGATTATCATCCTGATATCAGTGATGAACTTTCTCTTCTGTGATGGAAGCTGCATTGGTGTTCACTGAGTTTTCCATTAATGGTGTCTTCTCAGTGATGCTGGAATTAGAGCAAGTTAAGGTGAATTATCATTCCGTACTGAGCAGGTAGGCAAATCGTACGGTGCTTTTGGAAAATTACATCTGTAAATGTAACTAATACAATTCTGAACTGCATGTTTTTACAAAAGTAATTAGCGAAACCTGAATCTTTTTCCAGTTTTCTTATCTATTGAATGCATTAACATATTTTAATTTTACGAGTATTTCTGAATAACTTCATAAGAAGTGTATTTTGGTTGTGGGGTTTTTTTTTCCTACATTTTAATTCATAACATGTTCAAAAAATAGCTGAAGCACATTACATTTCTTCGTATTTTTCTTTTGTGAAATACCTGCTACATAGTCGAAAGGCAAAATTCTACAAATGTGTCAGGTTATGGCTTATGTGAAAGCACCTCTAGATCACCCTGAGTTTATCAGCAGTCAGTGACCTGTTGCCATAACCAATAAATCCTGAATAGCAAATTGCACTATTATCGATACTGACAACTGCTCCATCTGTTAATCATATGAGGTTGAACTTCCCCATAGTACCAACTGTTTTCCATTGAATAGTTATCCCATGAACATATCTGCGATAGAAACAACATAAATTTTATTAGTATAAACCATTTATCAATAATTCTTCATTTCCCATTACAGATCTTAAATATTCATATCGAAGCAGAGTTATACTAAGATGATTGTATTTTTATTGGCGTCGGTTGAAAATTGGAGTTTCCTACACTAAAACTTTATTCCTCCTCCCCAGAGAAATTTTAATTGAAAAATTGGTGAACTTCCTTAACTGGAAAAGATGTTTTACTTTTTTGGGGAATGCTGGGGGGAATGGAACATGAGAAACATAACGAGAGAGACTTCCCGCGAGAAGCACAATTTATGCGAAAAAGCATGTTCGTTGGCGAAAAGCTAGATTGAAAAAAATCCTAATTTACCTTTGTTACTAGCAGGCAAAATGCAAAAGATTGTATTATTTTTGCCTGCACTCGTATTTTGAAAAAACAAGGAAAAATGAGTGCTATGTGAAAGCTGCACCGTGTTCTTACATTCTTGTTAAGATCTCAATAGCGACTGTGACACTAAATAGTGACTCTTTGCCATATAGAGATGGAGGGCAGCAAACAGTATTGTATAGCAGTGGCCTAAGAATGAATACTTCTGAATATGTAACATTCATATAATCAGCAAATTAAATCACCGCAGTAACTGTATTAAGCTGAAAATGTTCCTTTATCCAAAGTCGCGCCGTATTTCTAGCTTAACATTTCAGCGTTACCAGCTTTTTGCTGTCGAAACCCACTTTGTGTTTGAAAGATTTACATCCAGTTAACTTGTCACTGATATCCCCGGAGCTTCTGAATGCTGTCAGGAAAACATGAAGGTTTTAGGAGTGAAATAGTGGCAATGAAACACAAAATAAGATTTAAATACCATAAGTGAATTATGCTTTGTTCAAATTTAAACAACAACAAAGAATCCGTATCTAATCTTCAGGAAAGCAAATGAATTCTGAGGTCAGTGCTGATGGCAAGTAGTCAGGAATTCAGGTATACTTTTCTGTTATTCACTCTAATGATTTATTTTCCCATGAAACAGACTCAGATGTGTTTGGAGGCAGTATATAAAAAATGAAATATAAAATACTGCATTAAAATAGGAGGCTAATAACCATCAGATCATAGAAATTCAAAGCTAATAATGCCAGATGAACTATACTGACTTCTTTGTGTCCAGATAACGATCTCCAGAAAAAGAAGAAAGCCTGACCATTCCTATCTTGTGTGCTAAAAGTGAATGTACCTTGCACAATTTGAAATGTTAACTTAATAGAGCTTCTACTGTAATATACCCCTCTCACCCCACGAGCTCTGAGAATGTAATTTGTAAAGTAGTTCTTAAATGGCATAAAATAGTTCTTAAATGGCAGTCAATCCTGGCTCCACAAGGGTTATTAGTGTACATTACCTACATGTATTAAAAGAAAGTTCAAACTCCAGAGCCAAAAAAAAAAAAAAGAGAAGGGGGGGGTGGGGGGATGGCAGCTTTATACATGCAAAAATTTTTCATCCAACCTTTGATTGCTAGTCTAATCTGAGCCTGCATGGAGGACAATGTGTTTTTTACGTCAAACATCTGAATACATTCCTGGCGAATAAATTGATGGCTAAAACCTGAAAAACACTGTCAATCTAAATTTTTTTCGAAATTCAGACCGAATTTGGAACGGCTTTCCTTTTTCGTTTTGGAAGAGGGAATGGATTGACAGAACTAGCAACGAGGAGACAACAACTGTTTCTCTTCTTCATCTTTCCCCTCTCCACCCACTCCCCTCTACCCCCACAAAACTGAAGAACTCACCATATGTTTTTTAACGCGGTTAACTCCTATAGATAGGAGACTAGGTTTCAACTCCTTCCTCCTGGCGGAGATTTAAACCCTTATTTCGTACCTTCCAGGGGAACCACCTAGCCACTGGATGTATTCAGCAGTGGTGTGCTCTCACCTGAGCTATTTGAACTGCTACTCCGACCTAGTCGCGCGCCTCCCAAGTGAATGCTTTCACCACCAGACCAAAGAGTCGTTCTCTCTCTTTGCCTCAGTATTTAAATAATCCATGCAGAACAGCTTTTTCCATGGGGATCGAGAGAAGCCAATTATAGATTCCTCACTGGTTTAAGAACTCTTCTGGGAAAGTGAAAATGTGGGTTCAAGAATGTGCAGACAAAGAGGGTCTTGAACCTGATTGTCCCACGTTGTGTATCAGATGGAGGCCCTAACCGCGGAGCTGTTGAATAAATGAAGAGAGGGGGGGATTC
This sequence comes from Alca torda, assembly GCA_008658365.1. Lineage (NCBI taxonomy): Eukaryota > Metazoa > Chordata > Aves > Charadriiformes > Alcidae > Alca > Alca torda. The sequence continues at coordinate 78,140,119 of CM018079.1, read as the reverse complement.
TCTTTACTTCCATGAATGATTTACAAAGAGCGTGTAAGCCTAATCTTTCATTTCCAGTTCTTTGGTTTTGTGTTTAAATAGCTTCTGCAGAGTTGTCTGGGTCTCCGGCAAGTGTACAAACTGATGGACAAAAATACTGATTTTAAGCATGGTGAAGGATAGATCTCCACGCTTTTTTTCCTACATATTTCCTGAATATTTCTGTCAGATCCAAATGAAATCAAAGCGTGGTTTTATTTGGCAGTAAATGCAAAATTTTAGTTAAACTGGGGAGGGAGGTGAGTGTGGAGGAGGGGGAAGGCAACTAATTTTTTCAATACCCCTTTTGTTAAAGCATCGAACTGAAAAAACATTAAGACAAAAAGCCCTGCCGCACGTGCTCCCAGATTTCCTAACACTTAATTGACGAACCTGTACTGAACTAGCGTGCTTTCGTCAAGAAGGTCCAGTAGAACTTGCTAGCCACAAGAGTGCTGATTTCAATTCAGGCACACAAATAGATGCAAAAGCAACACTGCCGGTTTATGAATTCTGAGTCCTCTTTCAGCTTACCTCGCTAGAGAAGGTGAGGAAAAGCCAAAATAAAATGAATTTTTTTGATGGGGGAGGGGAAAAAAAAAAAAAAAGCCACCAAAATCTTTTAGGCAAAGGTCAACTATTGACCAGTTGCAGGAAAATGTCTCAGTAGTAGCCTGCAGATACGGAATAAGCTGTTAAATATTGCCGATCTGTCCAGTCACCCAGCAGGTTTGCAGATACCAGTTGTGAAACCCATTTCCTGAGTCTGAATTCAGTGAATGATTATCCCCTTCCTCTAGGGGTGTAGTAAAGGAATAAGAAAGGTAGCGTGCCATCCTCTAACACGAGAAATCTTGATTTTAATCTTGATTTCCCAATCTGTCTTTTGCTTTGTATCAGTGAATAAATGGTCGAGAAAATAATGCACTTCCTTCTCCATGAGATAATCAAGAGAAAGGTCAAGACATAATCCAAAGAACAAAGTCAAGTTTGCTAAACCTTCAAGCTGGTGAGGGGTCTGGAGGCCAAGTCGTATGAGGAGAGGCTGAGGGAACTGGGCATGTTTAGTTTGGAGAAGAGGAGGCTGAGGGAAGACCTCATGGCCCTCTACACCTACCTGAAAGGAGGGTGTAGAGAGGAGGGTGTTGGCCTCTTCTCCCAGGGGAATAATGACAGGACCAGAGGAAATGGCCTGAAGTTGCGTCAGGGGAGGTTTAGATTGGATATTAGGAAGAATTATTTTACTGAAAGAGTGGTCAGGCACTGGAACAGCCTGCCCAGGGAGGTGGTTGAGTCACCGTCCCTGGAGGTATTTAAGAGGTGTCTGGATTTGGCACCTCGGGGCATGCTCTAGGGGCAGAGATTGTAGGGGGTGGTTTGTTTCGTGTTTGTTTGGTTGGTTTTGGTGTTTTTTTTTTTTTTCGTGTGTGTGTATGGTTGGACTCGATGATCTCAAAGGTCCCTTCCAACCATGAAGATTCTGTGATTCTGTGATTCTGTGACTGGGTTTCTTCAGCTCTCCCTTTCAGAAGTTTACCTGGGAAAATGAAGAAATCCTTTCCCTTTCTGGTTACACATATTCACAGAGATCCACTGTGCATTTTATGCACATTTATTGCCCTAGATACCCACACCTGCTGTGGGAAACGGTTATGCCATAGTAGGTATTTAGGCAGCTCTGATGCTCTCACTTTAAATTAGAAGATCTTTAGAAATATCTAACAGAACTGTTTCTTATTAAATCCTAATAGGAAACATACTTGAACTCTGAGCTGTTCTCATTTGTCAGTTTTCCCAAAATAATGACTTTTTCTGAAAGACCTTCTAATCAGAATCTCCGAAGAGATCAGCATTCTTGCTGGAAGAGTCAGTTGTATTTGTTCATTGTTAGTTTGGTGTTTGTTGGCTTTTTTTGCAAAAGGATAGAGTGCATTGCATTCTTATAGTTCACTGTTCAAGCAAAAACTGGTACTTTTAAAACATCCTGAATTCTGTGTCATTCTCCATGATGCTGGACCATTAAACTAAAACGAGTTTCGATTCTGGAGAGATTAGGATATTTCAGCCAATGTGTTGTTTTCAAAACGGGAGATGTTTTCTGAACTACAGGGGTGAAAACAATTATAAAATCGAATAATCGGTATTTATTTCTTTCCTCTCACTTCCACCCCCTTAAACAGCATCTAAGAAAAATGATAATAAAACTTGTAATAGTCATTCTTATACGTGCTCTTGATTGTTGCTTCTTATCAAAGAATTTTCTCTTTATGGATTAAACGAGATAAGAAAAAAAGCATATTTGTCAATATACACCCTAAGCATCTGAGATATAAATCTTTAAAGTGTTTATCCATTCTAATGATGCACATAAAAATATGAAGCATTAGTACATGGACGGCTTCTGCACTGAACGCGGGGTTTGCAGAAACCTGTAGCCTGTCTGTGAAATCAGCAGGAGACACCAACGGGGGTGTCTTTCCTCTGCAGTGCCCATTGGGCACAGAAGGGGAGATGCCTGGCAGCAGCAACCACACGCAAAGTTAACAGAAACAGAAGAGGAGAAGGTGCTGGAGAGATCACAAAGTGAATTTTTGCAGTGATTTTTTTTTTTTTTTTTTTTTAGAAAATTTTGTTCAGGGCATCTCTCAGTTATCTCAGCATGTGTTTTTCAGGGTTTCCCACGGTTCACTCCCTCCTGGTATACAATACGTATTCTGATCAAATCTGTCTCCTCCAACTTAAAGCTTGTGCTATCATTATTCGGGTAAAATCTTCTTCAGCCACGCTGGCCGCTTGAAATCGTTGCCGCTTACTTCACCCGTAGTGAAGACTAAAACTGATATACAGGAACTTCCCCCCACCCCCAAAAAAAAAAAAAAAAAAAAAAGTCAACCAAATCCCAAACCAAAACTTTTGCAAACATGGGAACCTTTCTCAAAAACAAGCAAAACTTAGGATTGAAAACTACGAAAAATTTTAAAAAAAACAAACCTGCTTTTTTCCCCAATATATTTATGTTTAGCACATATGAAATTGCAATTCCCTGTGTTCTTCATTAGTGACAAAGTTTTTAAAAATGTATTGTTTGACTTAGTTGGCATCAAACGATCAGATGCCTCTAGCTTTCTGCTTCAGGGCCTCTCTGTCTTGTTGAGTCAAGCCTGCGCTGGAGACTTATGCATTTCTTTGTCTGTCTTTATACTATTTAGTAGATATAGCTAATCTCCAAATAAATGAATGGTGATTTTCCAATCTCATAAATATTTACCAGTTGGAATAATAATGCTCAGTGCTTGAGTTAAGTTTTCAGTTATGGACTACTGAAGTACCTATATATACATATATATTTTGTGTGGAATTATGCTAAGATTCAACGGGATGTTCCTTCATTCCCCCAAAAAATAATCTGAAAGTCCGTTTTTATGCTCTTGCTCAAGCAGTAAATTATGTAGGTCTCAAACAAGGAACTGGGAATATACGACAAGTGCCACTTTTAATAAAACATTTCTAACTAGACCTTTTTATCTGGTTTATATGAGCTGTTCGCTTTTTGTAGAACTGACATACGGCGATTAAAATCATGGAGTTTTTTCTTTTGTACCTGCACTTTATTTTGACTTTCCTATAAAAATGGGGAAAAATCTCCATTCCCCTGAAGCATAGCTACGTATGGTAGGATTGAACGTTTCTATTAAATATTACAGAATCACAGAATCTTCATGGTTGGAAGGGACCTTTGAGATCATCGAGTCCAACCATACACACACAAAAAAAACCAAACCAAAACCCACACAAACACGAAACAAACCACCCCCTAGAATCTCTGCCCCTAGAGCATGCCCCGAAGTGCCAAATCCAGATGCCTCTTAAATCCCTCTAGGGATGGTGACTCAACCACCTCCCTGGGCAGGCTCTTCCAGGGCCTGACCACTCTTTCAGTAAATTCTTCCTAATATCCAATCTAAACCTCCCCTGACGCAACTTCAGACCGTCTCCTCTGGTCCTGTCATTATTCACCTGGGAGAAGAGGCCAACACCCTCCTCTCTACACCCTCCTTTCAGGTAGTTGTAGAGGGCCATGAGGTCTCCCCTCAGCCTCCTCTTCTCCAAACTAAACATGCCCAGCTCCCTCAGCCTCTCCTCACACGACTTGGTCTCCAGACCCCTCACCAGCTCGGTCGCTCTCCTCTGGACACGCTCCAGCACCTCAATGTCCCTCTCGTACAGAGGGGCCCAGAACTGAACACAATACTCGAGGAATACTCGAGGTATTCCCTGCCTGGATGTCACACCAAGGCCACTTAAGGCACTTCAGCACCCGTCAGAGATGTTTAGAAAACACTTCTTCCGAGTACTTTAATTGTTCATCAAGACCCAACCCTTTGAACATTGCTTTAAGGCATTTTGGCTCTGCTCTGAGTCACTGAAGCAAAATTGGAGCATCTGGATGCAGTGTCAAAATAGCCCAGGCAGCTTCGGTGCAGCACCCGAGCGGATAATCTCAACACTGCATTAGTGATTGCCGGAAGGCTACAGTTCATCTTCCTCTGAAATACAATACAAGAAAGTACAAGAAAAGTTAAAGGATAACACTTTTTTTTTTTTTTCCTTCGTATCTTCTGTTGTGTGAACAGAGAATCAAGCTGTGTTTTGATGGTTTGTTGTGTTTGGCAGCATTTTCAATCCTCGTTTGCCCTACTAATCCACCAGTTTTCTCTTTTTTTGGACAAAGCAATGAATGATTTTTACAGTTTATGCTGGTTTAGATGTGTGAATACAAAAGAAGGTATCCGGTTGATGATGTTACCTCTGGATCAAAGTAGTGGTAGAAAAATTATATTTTAGTTCCTATTAATAACATCCTATTATAACATCTCATTATACTCTGTAAATTTTATATAAAATTTCCATAATTCTGGGAGTTATGTGAAATTATATTTGTTTTGCTTTGTTTGCTCCCAGAGATCGCAGCAAAATTGCATTCCATTGATTGAAAAGTGCATCGTAAGTAACTCATCGCTTCTCGTGTTGGATCAGGCTTCACTTTTTTTTTTTTTTTTTTCTGAATCTGCTAAAATTTTATCTGATGGATAAAAGCGAGTCCTTTCTTGAAAACTGGTGCACAATTAATACTCTGTAAGAGCCCGTGAGACATCTGGCATATGGCTACAGATACAGTCCCCAGGACAGATTTCTTTTGCCATAGGCAAGAATAGTTTATGTAAGGCTTAGGCCAACAGGTCAAGAAATATAAGCGCAGAAGCATGCTAAACATACCACCTGACATCAGGCTCTGCCTGGAAATGCTGTATTCCAAGTCTCCGACACGGCGGATCTGTCAAGCGCACACCAGAATGGATACTGGAGAGCAGAACTGGGGCACAGCGGTATATATATTCTATTTCCCCACTACTTATTTTTCACGCTGTGCATCTAGGGCTTTATATTTATATGTATATACACTGGAACTAAATACAAACAGAAGAATTAGCCCAGTTTCAAGCTTTGTTGTTTTTATGCAATTCAAATATTATATGTATTTTCTGTGTGTGTATATATATATACATACATACATACATATATATATATTGCTTATGAGGAGCGATTGAAGGAGCTGGGACTGTTTAGTTTGAGGAAGAGGAGGCTGAGGGGAGACCTCATCACTCTCTACAACTACTTGAAAGGACATTGTAGAGAGGTTGGTGCTGGTCTCTTCTCACAGGTGATTAGCGATAGAACAAGAGGGAATGGGTTCAAGCTGCAGCAGGGGAGGTTTAGGCTGGACATTAGGAAAAAATTCTTCCCAGAAGGAATGGTCAGACACTGGAATAGGCTGCCCAGGGAGGTGGTGGAGTCACCATCCCTGAGTGTGTTTCAGTTTAGATGTGGTGTTGGGGGATACGGTGTAGGGGGGAACTTTGTAGAGTGGGGTTGATGGTTGGACTCGATGATCCCAAGGGTCTCTTCCAACCTAAATGATTCTACGATTCTATGTATATAAAACCAACGTACAATAAAATTGTTAGTTGTTCAATGATATGAAAAAAACTCCGCTAAACACACTGCTTCACACTACTCTTCAAACTATTCGCACCACTCTTAAAAATGCAGTACCAAAATATATTCCGCTTGGAACGTGTCAAGTAAACGGGTGACACTTTTTCTAACATGTCTAACTGCCATTAATTTAGTTAGTATTCATTGTAATTACACCAATCATAATGAATTCATTTAGTATTAATGTGAACGTTATACATCGTTTTAGGAACTCCATTATAATTCAGCAATAATTAATGTACATATTAAATGAAGTGTTACTACTCAATGCTATTATAAAGCTGTGTTGTTTCATTTGAAAAGCTTTAGAGCAAGTTGTGTTTAATCCGATTGGTATTCTGATTGTTGCCAAGAGGTATCCTGCGATGGCAAAGGGCAATTCACATTGGGAGACGTGTTAACTTTTCAGAGAGATTCCATGTTTGCACTTGTCTACTGATCCGCTGATAACTTAGCATTTGAGGCAAGATACTTCATGGCCATGATAATGCAAAAAAATGTGTAACTGTCCTAAAAACATGAAAAATTTCTGATGTTTCAGACCATATCCATTAAAGGAGGCGTGTGTTTATAAGTGAAGTACTGCGACACCTACGTTTTATGATTGTTTTTTCCCTTTTACCCTCAAGAGTAAGCCAAAACTGAGAACCAAGTATTTTCCATGTATCCCACATCAACACAATTAGGTGCCTCAAAGGCATCCATGCCCCCTTCAGGGAGCTACATGAAAATAATAAGTAGGGGAAATATAACAAAAGAAGAATGGCCATATTGGAGTAGGGTAAGAATTGTCTGGCCAGCATCCTGTCTCTGGGCAGCGATTATAAATATACGCCCAGAGAAAAGTAAGAATAAAAATTACATGATACTTTTACAGCTACTTCCCAGCCTCCAACAGTTCTGGCTGAAGAAATTTCATCAGATGTACGTGGTTTCTAAATATTTAGATTTTGTTGGTTTTCTCCTCCATGAGTCTATTTCCATAAATCTATTTAAACATCAGAATAATGCCATTTGACAGTGAGTTGCATGGGTCTACTACCATGTTCATTTTGTGCATCAAGAACTATTCTTGTGTGATTTTTGAGCCTCATCTATATCCTTCCCTGGAGAACTTCTTTTCAAGAGGAGTATCTTACTTTGCTACCTGTACAGAAGCTGTTGATCATATTTGTACCCCCTTTTTGGGTATTGTACCTTACATGTGGTTTTCAAAGTACGAGAGAGTCTTAGATTTATACTAATTAATAGTTATTCCCCCAGCTTTTCTTCTCAGTTTCTTACTGAATAGTGACGTTGAAAAGTTATGGAACTATTGGCTCATTTTGCCACAATAACTGTCAGCTCAAGCCCATCATGTTATATGCAATGTTAAATTCCCACCCCCTCAGTACATCATTTACATTTATTTACAGGGCACTTAATCTACCCTTGTATTGCCTTGTCACTCAGTCTTGTAAGATTTTTCTGGAATTCTAAAGTGTCTGTTGTTTTCCTGACTATCCCAAATAGCTCTGGTCAGGAACATTTCTCACCACCTCTCATACCCACTCCACGATCATTTGTAAGTGTTGAACATCACAGGCAGCGGAAAAGGCCTTTGCAAAAGCCCAGCAGCAATGTTTCTCCATTGCAGGAACTGTATATTAACTCTTAACTCTCTGTTATTTAGCCTAGAAAGTATCAGTTATACATGACTTCCTTCTTCTCTGCTTACTTTTCTTTATCAGCCTTATTTTTTTAATAGACTTTTTTGAGAAAGTTTAGCAAAAGCCTTTTGCAAACCCAAGGCAGACTCCAACCAAGCAACTTGAGGCAACCAAATCACTCACATTCAACAATTGGAAGTATTTCAGTAGGTCTGCAAAGAAGAAATTTCCTTTTCAAAAGCCATCCTCACTCACCCAAACTATAGTGTGTTTATAGTATATTATTGTTATATTTAACTTGCCCAATATGGACATCAGTCTCACAGACTGTTTTTTTACATCTGCTGTTTAACTTTTTATTCAAATTTATTTTCACTGCATTTTACGTCTCCTCTCTCTCAGTACCTTTGCAATTTTAGGTGAGAGAGAACGCGCCATCACTAGTCAATAAGCTGCTTCACCTGTGAATTGTCTTATAACTGTTGAGCGAATGCTGTCTGATCCTAATGATTTGTTACTGTTCATTTTCTCATCGCTTCCTTTCTCCTTCAAGTGGATATTCCCACCGAGAATTATTAGGATACATTATTACACAGCAAGCAATCTTTACCTGTAGTTTTACAAAATATGTCAATGTAACGCTAATTAATAAGAAGTCAGCTAATCTATGAACTTCTGACTTCTCTTCTGCTGATATATTTGACCTTGGGCAAATCACTTAACCTCTGTGTTTCTTTATTGTTTCCCTTCCTACAATGGAAATAAAGGAATTAGTGTTCGCTTTAAAATTGTTGAGCGTTACAGATTACATGTATGCTAGGTATTCCTATTTATTTTTTCACACTAAAATTAATTAAATTTTGGAACAGAACAGTGAATAAAATAGAAAAAAAAAAAAACAGTTATGAAATAGTTACCCCTATGAGAGACAGAATCAGAAACTAATTGGTACCACGCTAGATTTTAAAAAAGTTATTTAGTTACTTCAGAAAAATAAAAGACGAAAGAAAATGGTTTTGTACACTTTGGTTTTGTCCTACTTTGTTTTGGAAATGGCCTTTTTTTGATTGATGCATTAATAAGGAGGCCATTCTCCGCCTTAATTTTTATTGTGGTTTTATGTCATATAAATGTAGATGTAGACATTCAAGATGTATTTTGGATTAATTACTGAGAAATATTGCAAATATTTGTTGCTGTGGTGGATTAAGGAAGACGAGCACGCTTACGGCAAATATTGCCTCTTATTGAACTCATCGTTTGTCATTTGTGAAGAGTTAATGAAATTTTTGTCCTCTTCTTTTATTAGAATCTTTTCTGTCTTTTCAGCGTTGAAGTGTCCTTCTCCCTTTCAGGCAAAATTCATTCAACCGGTAGCTAGCTTCGTGCTTTTGTGTAGAGGAGACTACAGCATTAATCTTTCAATAGATCAAAATCAAATCTAGTTATCCTCAAATACCTAATGTTTAAGTTTATACGTTGAAGGCTTGGTTTTCTAAAGTAAACCAGATAAGCGTGTTCTCAGCACAACTTTTCCCATTGTTGTGTGCATGCCAGCTTTCAGTGTCCTCAACTACTTTTCTGTTCAGACCTGATCTCCATCGGAAAGCTGGGGAGGGACTCTTGATCAGGAAGTGGAGTGATGGGATGAGGGGGAGCGGTTTTAAACTGAAAGAGGGGAGGTTTAGATGAGATATTAGGAGGAAATTCTTTGCTGTGAGGGTGGTGAGCCCCTGGCCCAGGTTGCCCTGAGGAGCTGTGGCTGCCCCATCCCTGGAGGGGTTCAAGGCCAGGTTGGACGGGGCTTGGAGTAACCTGGTCTGGTGGGAGGTGTCCCTGCCCAGGGCAGGGGGTGGAACTGGGAGATCTTTAAGGTCCCTTCCAACCCAAACCATTCTGTGATTCTATGATCTTAGACTCTATGGAAGTCTTCTACTAATTCTTTGTTATAGGCCAGTGGTAGTTAAGCACAGTCCTGTCTACCTGTCAACCAGCTATGATTGAAATGAAAGGGAGATGTTGATTCAAAATACTTGTAGAAATAAGATTGCTAACACAAAGAGCTGGTTAACATTTTCTCAAATTTTTAAGTCTTTCATTCTGGCTGTAGATTTTAGTAAATATACGGTATACCATTTATGTAAAATACTATTTTGTCCTTTCCTATGAAGGTTAAATTCTATGTTTCTGACTGTCTACAGAGGTGCCACAAATGTTTAAAAGGTTCAGTGCCAAAATTAACAGCACTTGAATTTCTTGTTGAAAAAATGCCAGTCTTTAGGAACAGTAATTCATTGTATTTTATGCGTACTTTGGGGCCATATTAAACATGATTTTTACTAACTGCTTATTTGGCAGCACCAATGGAAGCGTGGCTCAGGTTCACTCCTACCTTTCTGGTTAGGACTAGTTTGGATAGACAGTAGGTTATTCTTCCTTTTTTTAATCTAGTACGGTGATCTGTATTTTCCAGGCAATTACACTGTCTCTTATTTTTTAAAAGATATTCCATATTCTCTCTTGTCTTGTTTCCGTACATCTTCATTTTGGATCTCACTCCATTAACATTTGTTCTATTGGTGCCTTTTTCTTCCAACTTCTTCGTGACTTTTTAAGGCCTTCATTCTTATTTCCAGCTTTCCCTTTCCTGACTGAAACTGGTGTTTATCTTTTTAAGTACTTGTATGATGGCTGTTCTGGAGCTATTCTTTGGAAATGGGAATAATTCAATTAAATCAGTCTCCCGGTGGTACAGCTAGTTCTTTTACAATAGCATGAAGGAAAGCTGGAGAAATGGCTATGTGGGAATAGTCATGAAGAGTTTTCTCCCCGAAATATACGAAATCAGCTAGTAATCCAAATAGAAATTGTCGTTAAATTGCGGTTGTTTTGAATCAATTTAATTCAAAGGAATTTCAAGGAACTGGGAGATATTTTTCCTTCTGAGTGGGATCCCAGCAAGGAGGATCAGATTGCATATTGTGTGGCCAGTGCTTGAGCATTCTTTGGGATTCTGTCCCATTGCTTTCACTTCAGCTTTGCTTTTCAAGATTAGGATTTGGACCTATCTCAGCAGAGGAATTAAAAAATAAGCGCCTAAAGACACGCTGTCTAACAGATACGTAATACACCATATTTTAGCCCACGGCCTCTTTCTATAGTGTTGTTTAAGCTCTCAGAAAAATAGTATTTACAATGAAAACCTTTAACAATCTCTTACCATGCTTGCTAGCAGGCACTGATTTAATGCTAATGTGACAGCTCAGATTTTAGTGAGAGACACTTTTATTTCCCTGATAAGAGAAGTGTTACACATTCTGAAAACCAGACAGATTTTTCTGGCCAGTGTCTCCTCGTGTTTGTGCCAGTAGGGATTTGCTGACTACTCAAATAATCTTTCACAGGTTAGCACATATCTGTCTTACATAGAAATGTTTATCTTCCTTTCTGACATTTCTCTAAATAGTCATATTTCTAAAAAAAAAAAAAAAATGAAAACAGACTTTGTTGTAGTTAATAAGTGGCTACCTAATGTTCCCACAAAAAAACCTGCTAGACTTTTATAATGTAAGGCATCAGTTTAGGATGAGCTTGTGTTCTAGCAAATCGTATTATATTTCTTGCAAAATACATTCCCAATTTGCAGTAGACTCTTCTCTGAAAAAAAAAAAAAGTGAAAAGACAATATTATAATCTCGATAACATTTATAATGTTAGAAAAAGGTGCCGATGCATTAAATTAAGCTCCGTTGCATTTCAACTGTGATTCTGGATGAAAAGTGCTTTATTTTTTTATTTGTTCCAGCAGGGGCTATTTATACAGCTCTACAAACTACAAACCATTTTATTTAATCTTTCCCGTGGTTACTCAGAAATTGTTATAGATCACACCAGATCTATATTATATATATAGTGTATCTTAATGTGTATTTTCACATCTCTGTGCTACATACCATTTCATGTGGTATGTAATTTTGTATTTTTGAAGTATATAATTGAACTTATTTTATGCCTTTGCCAATTTTTTAACCTTTGCGGGAGTTTCATATAATGATAATTGCACTTCAGGGGAAGCTGACGTAGAGTCTGAGCGGAGGAACGATAGTACCACCGTCTTTCCATGTTTTTTTGAACAAGAAGTGTGGATTTACTTCTTTGTGTGTTTCAAAGGTGATCTATTTGGACCAAAGTAGATATTACTAGCAGTTGGGGCAAAATTTTCAGTTCTTCTCTCTGTTTAACACTAACCTTTAAATTCTTAATTGCGTAAAATGAACGTCTGAACTTATTTAATTATATGCTGATACATCCACCAGTCTTATTAACTTGTTTCTGCTAAAACTGATCAGTTCATTCTAATATTTACATGTCAAAAAGAATTCAAGTACACAAATATACGGAGGATTATAGTTATATATATCCTTAAATATTTACAAATAGAACAACTTATTATTATGAATTACAGTCCATTTATATTTTGAAAGTTCTTACAGCTACAACAGCTAGAGATTAAATTTCCCTTTTTGAATGAAAACTGAGATTTGAAGACCAGTTGCATTTCAGATAAAAAGCACTCTTCAGTCAGGCAGTGCTTTGCGCATGAGGCCCTTACTCTAGTATGACTTTGCAATGTTGCATTATGTTTTTCAGAAAAAGTAAATCGGTTCTTGGTTCACGGTTTTAGTCAGGGTAGACAGATTATTCCTCCTATTGTCACCAATATCATCCCATCTGACATTTTAATTCCTCCGTGTGGTGTCTAAAGCCAGTTATCCTGGGAAGTGTGATAAAGCACTCTTATCTGGGATAATACTGAATCGAAAGAAAGACGTTTTCTGTGCGTTTAACCACTGTGCCGGTTTTCCTGTTTGGAAATCTTAAGAATTGTTTTAGAGAGGTGTGGTTCATTCAGATACACATTTTCAGTAGAGGTAATGATGGAAGTGACCCATCGATCTTGAAAATTTAAATTTTTTTTTTCAGTTATGTTTCTCACCAGGAGAGACTGTGAGAGCGAATGTTTCACTCGATATCAAATTCCCCCATTCAGATCACTAAACTCTTAGAACAGTACTAATTCAATCCTCAGGTCGTTATCAAGCCGTTACCATTATCTTGATGAGATAAGGTATCCTGAACTATGGATATGGTAGAATTTGTATTGGTATTACAGCTTGCTTCCATTACTGGAAAGGCATTTTCTTCTACTTACATTTAGCTAAACTAGTATTATGTTTGGGAAATAAAAAGTCTACCAAAAATTTTAACCTATGAAACAAATGCAGCGATTACATATACGAACTACAAAATACCACCAGCTTCCTCAGGCTGGCAGCATTCATGCTTCCTTACTGTTTTGTGTTTCAAGCAATGCGTTTGCATCTGAAACTATTTCTTATTAGAATTCACCTGAAACAGGTATTTCAAAAGTCTCTTAACGCGTTAGATGTTACTCCACCGGTCCTCTCTGAACGCATAGTTGTGTTTTTAAGCATAGCGCTCATTTAACGTACTGGGGAGTTGAATCTACCCAGTGTGAACACTGGGAAAAGTAAAGTTTCTTGGAGGTTCCAAGCTTGCAGCAGTCATTAGTCTTCACACAGCCACTCTTTGCCTTAGACAAGGACACAAGACGAGCAGCTGGAGCTACAGTATTGTTTTCCTTTGAATCCTCCAGCCTAAATTCATATGTTTATTTTCTTCCACGTGTTAAGCAGAGGTGTTTATCAGATTTTGCAAAAGGAAGATAACAATGTAAAAAGTCTTCTCTCAGCCAGCTTTGCGAACCTCACAGCCGCCTCATTTCTGATGTGCATCGTTCTTTCCTGCTTCCTCTGTTGAGACTGCCTTAACCAACGGTTTCGTTAATGCTCTAGCAAACTTCCGCACAAATTCACGACGTCGTTAAACTAGACCCAGAATTTCACCGCCCAAACTAAGTCTGTTTTGAATAAATTCAGAACTGTCAAAGGAAAAGTAAAACGTTTCAAAGAAAGATTACTGGCTTTGCAAGAAATTTCCTTCTGGAGGAAAGAGCAGTTTCCAGGTAACTTTGTTTTTATCATCGTTCAAATAGCTTTCATACTGAATTAAATATGTTTAAGACAAACTGAAGGTCTCTTAAGAGGGAGTGTATACAGCTAGGGCAGTGTAATAATCTGTACCATTTTCCGTCTCGCCCTCTAAGCCAGATGTCAGAGGATAAGAAGAACAGGGATTAAATTTCATCACTGACGCTGAATTACTTTCTTTTCTTCTAAAAGACAGGAAATAAGCAACTAGATTTAACAAATGAGGGAGCTTCTGTTATATCTTATTAACAGTACTTTATTCAGTCGCTAAAATGTGAGACTGTTCAAGCAATAACTGACCACGTAATAAAAATAAAATGCCCTGCCTTGTGAAGTTTGGCAATTTCAGTATTTTTTTTTTAAATGGGGTTACATTAAAATTTATGCAAAATGTGTAGGAATATTCTTATGTAGAAAAAGCTGTTTTCTGGGGTTTTTCCTTCCTTTTCTGGTGAGGAGGAATTCTAGATTATGTTCACAATTCTGCTGTATAATGGTCATAGAAAAGACAAATACAGTCTGAAACTTATTTCTTTCAACGTTAAATAACAGACGTTAGGTTTAAGTCACTTTAGCCACAGGGAGCAATTGACCTGCTTCATCTTATCCTTAATGAGTAAAGTTACTAGTGATTAACAAATCTGAAAAAAAAAAAAAAATATCTAGAAGGATGACTTTCTGTAGTGTTCTTTTTTCTTTTTCCAAAAATACCCAAATATCGTCTGAAATTGTTTTCCCTCACGTTCCTGCAGATAAATTACTATGCCACAAATTGCCGTAATCCACACACAAAGATAAATGATTTGTTAAAACTCCTTAAATGTTGCCGTCATTTCCCGAAAAATAACTTCTAACTGAATATCCTGCGCAGTGACACAAGCTTCACACAATTTTTCTTGCTCTCCTGCAGCAAGTGAGATGTAATAATGCACATTGCTGAGTACACCGTCACAAAGAGTTAGTTTTTAGTCTGTTAAGCCTGCTCTCCTTCGCCTGCAAGGGTTTATTTGCATACAGTTAACTCAATACATGCCAGTCCACGTTTGTTTTTAATGCCTAATTAATCGTCAAGAAATCTTGACTTCAATATTATGTTTTAAAATTAACTCCAGTGAACTGTTACTGAAAATGATGTTATAGGCTGTTAGGTATGATGTGAAAAAAGTAAGGATGTTATCTATATTATTATCTTGCTCTTGCTGCAGATAATAGAAAGACTGTTTAGAAACGAGTGTCGTGTTCTCACAGTGGGTGACAATTTACATGCATGAACCACGTAGGCAAAAGGGAGAACTTCAAAACCTGTTATAATCTCATATATATTTAAGTTTTAATACATTGTACAGATACGATGCGCTTTTTACATGTAACTTTAATTACATGTAAACCTGCTTGAGCATCTTCTTTAACAGATTTACAGGCCAAATGCTAGAACTATTACTAGGCCCATCTAATCCTATACAGAGATTTATGTGGTTATGTACTGATCTCTACAGAGCAACTCCCTGGCTGTCACTGACTTGAAAGGGTAATGCTCAGCAAGTTTTATTTGACCTTAGTTTTGATTTCCACATCTTTATCTCTTGCCCTTTCTTTGTCTTCATCTGCAGCAGTAAAGGTCATTTACAACAAATCGTTCTTGAGAGCAGTAGCAAATTAATTTTGTAATGCATTGTCAGCACCACTGAAAATCTCTGCCGGTACTAAACTTTGCAGGGATGCTAATAGTTCATTTCTGATCTAGATATCATAATCCAAAGCTCTAAAAAAATATATTTCATAGTTGGTATATCGCATTCTTCTTTATGGTCAGCTCTTCTGTCTCAGACTGCAACATGGTTTTTTAGTTTTGATTAATTTATTTAAACTTCAATTCAAAAGAAAGCTTAGCCATCCGGTCTCAAGCAGTTCTTGATTCAGATGATAGTCACAAAACTTTTCAGATATTGTATCTTATTACAGTTGCTCCACGCTTGTATTAGCATGGCATACACCACTTTCCAGTCGGAGATATGGAGAAAATCCACTAAAAGTCACTTCCTGTAAACTCTAAGATGCAAACTGGAAATATAATTTACCAGGTCGGATAGAAAAGGGAAAGATTATAAATATGTTCAGTTGCTTCAAGACAGCTGCTCCGTCTTCAAGTAAACCATTTTTCCAAAGAGCAATAACCTATATTCTAGTCAGGGGGTAGAGCTCTTAAGCCTTAGTGCCTCAATTCCCGTCTACTAAAAAAACCAACCCAGCCTCATCAGCTGAGCTCTGTTAACAGCGTGTCTTTCTAGAGCGCTCCATAATAACTTTCTGTCCAAATGCTCTTGCTTCTCACTAGATTTGGATGCAGCAGAGGTAGAAATTTATCATTTTCTTCTACCAGCGATTCCGGGCCAGCAGAGGAGCCATCCCTCTATAGGGAGTTAGAGGAATGTGTTTCAGTGGGAAGTCGCGTTGTTGAAATTGTCAGCTCTACTCTACCACAATATCATTATGCGTCACTAGTGAATTAACGGCAAATGCCGTCCTAGGCAAAAGAGCGCGGGTAACCCGGTTCGTGCTACTACATGCTGCTGTTGTAAATACCATGCTACTTAAAGAAAATTGATAAGTGAATGCAAGTAGCAATTTAGAAAACAACCACTATGAAAAAAAGGAGTAAAATCACAGATCCATTAAAGTAAACAGTGTAACTCCCACTGATTTCATCCCAAAGAGCCAGCTGATGTTGAACAGCACTGCTTTACACCGTCTCAGGATACATTTTTTTTTATAGCTTATTGTTGTTGCTGCCGTTTTTAGCAGCTTTACCGTTGTGCTATTTTTTTCATACGTCTTAAAGTATTTCACTTAAATGCCCTAAAAAGTAGCTGGTATATTTTCTCCATTTATAGATATTTGCAAATAACCAAATGAAAAGAATTAACAAAACCATGACACTCCGTTCATATAGTCTTTAAGAATTCAATCTGAATTAATTAACTCAGTCTGAGGGGATTTTTTTAATTTAACTTTTCCTTACTAAAAATAAAAAAAAAAATCATATGTAACACTACAGAATGACAAGAGTAACATTTTCTCCCAATATTTAGCTTTGTCAGTATTAAAATTAATTTCTTAATTAATAATTAATTTTTACAAGGGCAGTAAAAACCAGATCGCCTACGACAACAAGCACAAAATAATAATAGCACAAACAAGCACAAAATAACAAAAATAATAAAAAATACTTAATAAAAGTAAAATTAAGGCCACTTTTATACCAGTAACTCCTATGCACAGTTCTGGATTTTCAGATAAAACGCACCAGACTGAAAGAGGAACAGCTTCAGTGCTGTCAGCTGCGGTGTTTCAAAACCCGATGGGAGATTGACCAAAAAAATTTCCAGACTTGAAAAAAAAGCACTGTGCTATAGATGTACCTGTCTGCGTGCGCACGTACGTGTGCAAGCGCGTGTGACAATCGGCGCTGCTGGCTCATCTAAATGCATTTAAAACTCATCCTCCTCATCCATCCTTTGCCCGGCAGTTATTTATTCCTCTCCCCAAATTCCGAATCAGTTCAGTTCACTCCACCTCTAGGTGAGTTCTGCCCCAACCCAACTCAACTGGCCTCCCGACAGCCTTCACGTCTGCCTCGCCGATGTCCGATTTCCCTCCCTTCTGTCACTCCCAGCTGAGTTGTCACCCTTCCTTTTCCATTCGTTGTCCCCTCCTGCGCAAAGTGCCCGGGAGGAAGCTGAGGTAGTGGTCCATCGCTCACCAGGAGGCAAGAAAGAGCACGGGCTGTGCTAAATTAATAGATTCCGCAGCTCTAACGAGGAGTAAGAGTAATCTGAAGGAGCAGGGACAAAGCCACTGCGTCTTCCTGCACTGGCTAAGAAGATGGCAGCTGGACAGACAACTTTCTCTCAGGCAGGGCTAAAATTCATTAACTTAACTTAGCTTCCTTTGTGCCACGTTAAAATCTTGTAGTTCATTAAAAAAGAAAAAAAAAAAAAAAAGGGCATATTAGAAATAGTGTCTTTATGGGAGATTTTTTTTCTACTGATATGAATTAATAGGTCAGCTGCGAGGAGAGGAGATTTTGGCAAGTAACGCTCCCAAATTTCCCATCAGTTTCTACTTTAATTGAAATATTTCCTTCCTAAAGCCAGTTTTGGTTAATCTACAGCTACAAAACATCCTTAATTATTTCTTCTTACTTCCCATTGCGTAGTTTCTGATTTAAATCTATTCAAAAAATGTCCTTTATGTTTTCAGCATGAAATGTATCGTCAACAACATCAGAAATGTATTGTGTTGGGGTAAAAAGGCTCAGTATGTAATAAACATCACAACTCTTTCACAGGAGCCACGGGAAAAGAAGAGGGCTGACTGCTACTGTACTTTATAATTTCCAAGCAGGATATAAACTCCAGTCCTGCAGAGTTGTTAAATCTCACTTATCTTGGTTATTATGGGGTATTACAATAGTAGAAATGTTCTACCTTCAGATATCCCCTGCGGGAAAATTCTCTTATTCCACTAAAAACTAAATACTTCGAAATTACAGGAAGATCATTCTTATTAAGATAGAAAAATTTTTTATTACATCCCAACGTAATATACTCCTTATGTTGCTGGAGCATTTTCATTCATTTACAGTCAACTACTGCCAGTTTGTGCTTGTTGTCGTAGGTGATCTGGTTTTTACTGCCCTTTTGAAAAACAGTGAACATACAGAGAAGTCAATAGGGAATACGGAAAAAAATCTGAATCTGTAACTGATCCTTGCCTCTTTTTACCTCTTGGAGTAAAGCATTGCGCAATAAATTTTACTCCTTTGCCCTTTTGTCTAATATCACTGAGAAATTTCCAAATAGCAAAACCCAAAGAGGAATCCTTAAAGAAATGTAAAATGGAAGTAGCAGCACTGTAATTTATTTTTTTTTATTTTTTTTTATTTTTCTTTTTTTCAAAAACAGCTGTCAAACAAAGCAAACACTACATATATACAACTGCACAATTGCGATAACCGAAACGTACGGTCATCTCCAAGTTTGCTGTGTCCGTCGGGGCTGTTTCAATACATCTGGTTTTTTGTTTTAAAGTATTATGTACAGAAATGTTCGAGCCTGCGGAGTTCCCTTGTTTCTCAGAAGAAAGGCTCTGCAGGAGAGAGCTTCTGTCCTGTGGAGCTTATAGACTCTGCAGGATCTTTTGCTCAGTGACCCTAGTTTATCCACCATTCATTTATGTGACTGAATCTTATGTCTCCCAGATAAACGAGTTTCAGATCATTAAGGCTGTACTGTCCTTGTTAGCAAGAATATATTATTGGTCAGAGGAATGCCACAACGTCCTTTTGCAAAACACAGGGAAATAATGATTACAGAATTTGTTTTCAGCTTTGTTTACAACTTACTTGTGAGCTCTTTCTTGTCCTGTCGCAAGAATAAATTATTGACGAGGTTTCCCATCTCTGGACGCCTTTTTTTTTTTTTTTTTTTTTGGTATTCTCTTTGATCTTAAAGAATTTGCACGCTTTTATGCAACGTGGGGTAAATTTGGATATCGACTTTGGATATCTTTTCATAAGAAAAGAAATAAAGGATAGCAGCAGTATCTATATAGCGGTGCAGTCATAATGATTTAGAAATAAAAAAAACCACATATAAAAAAGGAGATGTCTTCTATCTAATGTATTGTATAACTAATGTGTAATGATTAGAGGCTGGGAAAAATTTAAGAAAGTAAAAAGAAAGCTTTGTGGCAGCAAAAAACCACCTTTTTCTTTCATTTTCTTTTGCAGTTTTTGAGATCTTTGGCGAACATTATCAGAAAAACATTTTGTTTAAAATGGCTGAAATTTAAAATTTTTCTTTGCCCATTTAATTACAAAAATTTAGTGAGCTCAAAAACCAGGTTGTCTAGAAATCCATCGTGGCAAATATACATTAGAGCCATATATGTCAAAACAAACATATGATCAATAACATTATCTTATAGAATTTTGAACTGCAGCGATTTCTGAAAATACTGTTTTTAATGAGTGAACTGTCTGATGAGTGTGTCAGTGCAGTTCACAGCGTGCACAGTCATAATAATTCTGCAATCAGTATTATGTATCCATTAATATGTAACAGAATTTGTTTCGCATGAAGTAAATCTCCTGTGCCGAAAACATAAAAGAGGCTTTGTTCGATTACTAAATATAAAGTATGAATTCCAATTCTGCTATTCTCATTCCATCATATTAGAATTAAAGCTAAAAGAGATACTGATTTGGCTACTCATTCGGTTTTAAAATTTGCTTCATTTTCATTACAGTGAGCAACACAGAAAATGACCTGCTTAAATAATCAGGTTTTTAAATTCACCTATTCTTATAAAATACTGTGAAGAAAATCAGTCATATCTCTCTGAAAACAACACAGATGTTCTCCCAAAAGATCTTATTGATACTCACTGGTACAACTTAGGCGTGATTAGGAATACTCTCTGTTTTCCCTAGTTTAGAAGATTGGGCTCAGCTTGGGTATTTCAAATTAAAGAAATGTTTCTATTTAGAATTACATGCATGAGAATTAAATTACTGTAAA
The DNA here is from genome assembly GCA_008658365.1 of Alca torda. Taxonomy (NCBI): domain Eukaryota; kingdom Metazoa; phylum Chordata; class Aves; order Charadriiformes; family Alcidae; genus Alca; species Alca torda. Next base: position 78,119,743 of record CM018079.1, on the reverse strand, counting down.
CAAATAACCATTTGCTTCTATTTGTAATGATCATCCGTATCTCTAACACAACCAGCTTGCGCCAAAATGCCAAGCCCTCAAAAAATGTGGGATTCCGAGGTTCAGAAGAGCAAAGGAGTACAGAAGAGAAATCTGTAGTGTAAGATTTCATCTTATGCTCCTGGTCTTATTTAGATCTCAGATTTCACCATGTATTTGGAATGATACAGAAAAGCAGATTTTCAAAAGTGCGATTTATTGTCCTTGACTGGATGATCATTCCATTTTTCATCCACTATCATTTTTTTCTGGACTTGTCCTACTTCATGTCACTTACTCTCCAGTTTGAACAGTACTATATAACAGCGATTAGGGTATATGCGCTGCTACGTTTTCTAAAGTTCTTTTAAAAAATTTTCATTTCTGGCTTTCGCTCACCTTTTTGTTCTCCATGTCTTGCGATGCGCTATTGCAAATACAATTTAAGCGTCAATCAGCTTTTGTCCTTGCATTCTTTCACTTCTTGTCTTTCAAGAAAAAAAAAAACTGACAGTGACTTTAGACTTAGCCAGGAAGAGCTCCTTGGTGTTTCTGTGAAACAGAACAAGAATTAGGGGAGGCAAACAACAGAATAAGATTTTCTAACGGAAGAATAATAGTCAGAAAGTAGATTGTCTCTTGACTACCTGAGCTCCTTTTTTTTTCCTCTCTTTTTTGATTTGCCCACTATTACTTGTAACTTTTTAATGTGCTTCATATACACGTTGTTGCCCAGCAGATGCTTTTCTCTTTCTGTTTCCAAATGACATTCTCGCCTGCGAGGAAGTCAACTTCCAGGGAAGCACCGTTCTTTGGTATGCGTGTGCTCGTTCCTCAGAAATGAAATGCTTCAAGGCAGCATGTCAGTTCCTGTACGTTTCTGCCGAAAGGTAGGAAGTTTCGAGTGGCAACCTGTCCGGTTTCCTGGCAGCTTACACGGCTGCGCTCTCTCTGGTCAGCCCGGGCGCCTCAGGCACCTGACTGCCTACGGCGTTATGACAGGGACTGCCCTGTAGTCTAAGACCTACTTTCTCCTATTGATTTAAGTAAAAGAATTGGTTTGTGGTCTACTAAACCTCCAGCTAAAACTCTTCAAGCCTGGAGTTAGTGGCAGGCCTCCCCCGGCCTGGCCGTTACCCTCAGCGCTCGATGGCCTCTCACACAGACTCTGCCAGGTGTGGGATTATGGGATTGGGTAGTAAATACTCAGTTCTGATTGGCTCAAATTCCTGTGGCACCTGATGATTGGCTGTTGCCACACAGACACTCTCCCCCCCGCTCCTTCTGGAACGTTCTCCACAACCTGGCCCCACAGCGCAGCCATTTTTAGGTGAATGATGGCGGGGTCATACGAAGGTCAAATAAGTACCCAAACTACCACCCCATCCACCCTGTGTCCTGTACACAGTGCTGTCACTCTTCACGTAGATTGGTTTATCTCTTACATTCCAAAATTTAGCGTACATTCATTATAAACACTGCACTTCATCCCTGCAGACAAGACAAATAGGAATTAATATCCCTACTACATCTCACAAACCTCACCCTTTTCCCTTGAGAACTAAATTATCAGGGTTAACATTATACATATTTTGAAAGGAGTGTAATTAAAACAAAATCCTTACTTTCAACAACTTCTGTTTTATGGCACAGTGATGTCAGTTCCCTGCAGTTCTTGCTGTATTTTGCATTTCATCAACTATATTGGCAGCCCGTCAGTCTTGATAAAGTTTAGAGTGGCCAATAAACAGCTCTTTGAGTGTCTTTTAATGTAGAGTTAATCAAATAATTAAAAGGTGACGATTGTTGGAAACTTTTCTAGGGCTTAGTCTGAAATTAAGTTGATTTGTTTCTGAGAATAGAAGACACGGCAGAAGTGTTTTTATGCCATCCTTTGTGTGGCGATTCTTCTCGTGTCCTGTCCAGTCAGTTTTTCGTGTGAGCCTACACAGATGTACATTCTTTAAAAACTGGAAAAGGAAAGACTGCGTAGTTAAGTTTGAGGAGAAATCACACATACTCCTATATATGTTAAAAAATTGGATAGTATCTAAATTATGAATAAAGTGCATAAATCAGTAAATCGATAACACAATGATTTTGAGGTTTTATTATACATGTAAGGTGCATCCTATATTACCTAAAATTTAATAGTCAAATATTCTGTAGCTGTTTATAGACATTTTCAAGACATGAATAATGAACACTAATTCGTGGTTAATATGTGTCAATAAGCTACCATTCTTTTATAATAATAGACTCATAGAATCATTCAGGTTGGAAAAGACCCTTGGGATCATCAACTCCAACCATCAACCCCACTCTACAAAGTTTTCCCCTGCATCTAAAACATATTCAGGGATGGTGCCTCCACCACCTCCCTGGGCAGCCTATTCCAGTGTCTGACCACTCTTTCTGGGAAGAATTTTTTCCTAAGGTCCAGCCTAAACCTACCCTGCTGCAGCTTTAACCCATTCCCTCTTGTCCTATCACTAATCAGCTGTGAGAAGAGACCAGCACCAACCTCTCTACAATGTCCTTTCAAGTAGTTGTAGAGAGTGATGAGGTCTCCCCTCAGCCTCCTCTTCCTCAAACTAAACAGTCCCAGCTCCTTCAATCGCTCCTCATAAGGTTTATTCTCCAGGCCCTTCACCAGCTTCGTTGCCCTCCTCTGCCCTCGCACCAGCACCTCCATATCTCTCTGGTATTGAGGTGCCCAGAACTGGACACAACACTCAAGGTGTGGCCTCCCCAGTGCTGAGTACAGGGGGACAATCACCTCCCTACTTCTGCTGGTCACACTATTTCTAATACAAGCCAGGATGCCATTGGCTTTCTTGGCCACCTGGGCACGCTGGTGGCTCATGTTCAGCCGCTTGTCAATTAGAACCCCCAGGTCCTTTTCCACCAGGCAGCTCTCCAGCCATGCTTCCCCAAGCCTGTAGCGATGCATGGGGTTGTTGTGGCCCAAGTGCAGGACCTGGCACTTGGCCTTGTTGAAGCTCATTCTATTAGCGTTGGCCCATCGGTCCAATCTATCCAAGTCTCTCTGTAGGGCCTCCCTGTCCTCATGCAGATCAACACTCCCGCTTAGCTTGGTGTCATCTGCAAACTTACTGATGATACACTCTATGTCCTTATCAAGGTCCTCAATAAAGATGTTAAACAGAAATGGTCCCACCACTGTGCCCTGAGGAACACCACTTGTGACCGGCCACCAGCTGGATTTAACTCCATTGACCACCATTCTTTGGGACCGCCCATCCATCCAGTGCTTGATCCAGCAGATCGTATGCTCATCCAGGCCATGAGCAGCCAGTTTTTCCGTGAGACTTCAATGGGGAACTGTGTCAAATGCTTTTCAAAAGTCTAGGCAGAAAATATCCACAGTCTTTCCTTCGTCCAATAATCGGGTCATCTTGTCATAGAATGAGATCAGCCTTGATCTTGGAATACAGCCAACTTGCATCAATCATCTTAGTTTTTTTCTCTTCAGAGTTAGAGATTATAAAAATATTTTCAAGACATGCTGTGAAGTAGTCTCTTGATTTTCTTGGGCCTCATATCTAAATATTTCTAAAAACTAACAGAATAAGATGTATTTTATCTCATATTGTGTGAATACATGTACAGGTACATACTGCATGTTCTTTGAGTAAGTCGCATATCCATTCTTACAGAGAGGCGTATGTTCGTGCCTCACAGCTTGAAACAAGGAAGAATTACTTTTTAGTATCCACAGAGGACTTTTTCTAAGCTGCTCTTTTTCTTTGCTCAGAGTCTGGTGTACAAAATGGAATGTTACCACCACTTCAGCTCCTGTCTTACTGTTTGCCTGCCTTACTGAGACAGAATTCTTCTCCTTGTGTTGTATCTTGCTCTTCAGCTGCCCTTCCTTCCTCGTCACCATTTAGTGACTTCACTAAAGGCCTTTTTGGCCTTGTGCTATCTGGGACAATGACATCCCGTTTCAACCTATCTTGTGGGTGTTTGTGCCGCCTCAGAGTCCCATGGCCAAAATCCGGCCTGTGGTTCAAGCTTCGGGCAAGAGGAGCCAGGAGGTCAAGCTCTAGAGCTTTTTGCTCTAGCAGCCACAGAGGTGTCTTCTGACATCAGGCCAGACGGCTCCTCTAGTTCAGCCAAACTGCATTGATCTTTCAGGCCTTGATGACTCTAATGGCTGCCAGAACTGTAGGAGGAGGATCAGTTCTGATTAGTTCTTTCTTCCCTTCTCTACATCATGCTGTTAGACTTGAGCTTCCCATGGCCATGCAGTCAGTGTGATGAATGAGGCAATCCTCTTGACACCATTTCATCTGAGTAAAATTGCGTCATCCTGCTTTCCACCGGCATTGGATTGTCACACGAAAACTGCTTTGGCGCTGTTTTCTATAGCAGTATTTGTGCCTTTTCTTCTAGTCCTTCACCATACAATCACATTTATTATCCGGGCCAATACTCAATGATATTTTTATATCAATTCAATCATTCACGCTGTTTACTGAGAATGAGAGGATTTCAATGCCAAACGAAATGCCGCCTCCTCTGTCTTATACATGGTGATAGTGGCTCTCGGAATAGGCCTGATAAACAGATACTGTTCATCCATGCATTTGATTCTTGGCTCAGATGAAAGGTGATCTCTGGTTGACCGATCTTCTTCTAGGACCAGGAAGCAACGTGGAGCAAGTTACATAGATGATCACAAGGGCTTTCAAGACCCTGCCAGAAGTGCCTGTCAGGACATTTAAGTGCATCCCCTTCAGAGAAGTTCCTGAAGTTTATCACAGGTTTATGGATATCCTCCACTGTTTTATTTCCCCTAAATTTTGTCTCCCTGTCAGGGAAATCTCTTTAGAGTGAGTGTCTCTAGTGTTGCAAATGCAGTCCTTACTTTACTGAGTAGGAAAGACAGTGGACCTCAGGAAGATGGAATACTTACGTGGGCTCCATTGTCCTTTTTGTATGCACACCTACCATACTTTCTCATCATAGCTGAGAGTCAGAAATATGCTGCTTTCCCTCAGTAAAAGAGTGAAAGAATGAGAGGAATTGGGGATTTTGGGTCTTTCATTCCATTAATGCATTATTTGGTTCTGGGTTTTTCTTCTAACTGGAATTTTACGTGCTTTTTCTCTCACAGAGTTCACACCGTCCTCCTGTCAATTGACCCCTCTCAAATCTCAGGTCTTTTCTTGTTCCCTCCTAGCTGGTTTTATAAGTTAGGGAGAAGTGATCTACATACACCCTAATAGTACAAGGTATAAGCAAAGTTACTGCATTGCTTACTTAACAAAGCAGAAATCGGAACGTAAAGAGTGGTAGTTGAAATTTTCATTGCAAAATGAGTGATCTGTATGCTTTTTGTCTTCGAAAACCGCTGTATTTTAAATCCACCAGGGAAACGTGCTATTGATGCAACTGTGTAGGCTGTTTTCTAAATTAAGTAAGTAATATCAATCCTGTACACACAGACACAGGTATGCATGCATTCTCTCTTATTGTATATAGTTCATATATAGCTTATAGTTTCATATATATATACATCCACACACTCTTACCATTATTGTGAACTAAGGAGCTGTAAATTGAAATGAAGCTCTCAGTTACGAAATATTTGCATCAACCTCCAGACGGCATCAGGACGGGAAAGAACAGTGGCTCTTAAAATCTTTACAGAGGTCAAAACTTGGATTAAAGGAAATATTTTGAGTTAATAGAATTGGAATTGCCAGAAACTCCTCAATTTGATTTGCTATTATAGTTGGAGAGAAGAAATTTGGATACCATAGTGGGGTATGGAATAATGAGAAGCCATATTAAGTCCTTCTTGCCTGTCATAAGGAACAATGATTCTTCCCCCTTTTACCACTTTTTTTTTTTCTTTTTTAACCCACAACCTATGGGAAACAGAGCAAAGGCTCTGCTTTGTTAAAATTCTCTCTTTAGAGGTATCCAAAACCCAGCAGTTTTCTTTCTCAGTCCTTTGCATCTGATGTGGTCTTTGCACCTCAGGCAGAAGCAGTATCTTTCCTGTTCCTATTTCTCCTTCATAAATTCTAATTCGGTGTTTCAAGTTTCTTTGCTTTTAAACATTTGGGGGCTCTTTTTAAGCTGAAACATATTTTAAGACTTTGAAAAAAGTTGGTGCTTTTTCTGGTTAGTTTAGCTGCTGTTACTTGTCTGGGAGGTAACCCTAAAATTCTTTTCTTAGTTGCACTGGGGATCATTTACTTTTGTACTGTGGGTACATTAGATGAAGCAATTGATGTAACTCTGTAGATTACCTTAGTAAATATCGATATTAGTTTCCTTCTTTCTAAACTAAATTAAAATCCCCTTTACAGTCTGCTACAAATCTGTCTGACCATCTATCTCGGTTTCACAAGAGGTTCTAAAATAGAATGTGTAATTTTAAAACAGAATTACGTATACAAATCATTACAGCCTCCATTATTATTGAGCTTATAAATTATAAATAATGAGTAATCACCTAAGCATATATTTTAGGAAGTGAAATGAAGATAGAGATTCTAACACAGTGGAAAAAAAAAATCAGTAATTACTATAATTAGCCATATTTCTTGGTTTGTTTTGCTTTCTTTTTTTTTTTCAGCTGATGTGAATTAACATTGAAATTGAAGTGAAATAACTTTATTGAAGTTAAATAATATTATAAAGCTAAGTTGCTATTTGGATGGAGGGCCGGCAGTAATGCGGAAAGTGTTTCTTTTCAATTTCTTGGATACACAATCGGTCTGCACTAGACGTGCTATTTCCAGGCATTCTTTGGATTGTACGGAGTACTTCAGGTATATATTGAAGAATTGTCCTAAGAGGCTATGTATGGGAAAGCTGTTTATTTCCCACGCAGGTAAAACCAAGCCTGAAACAAGGATGCAAAAATGTGATGCAAAACATCCTTATTACCTTTCTTAAGGAGAGATTTGTATTTTAGCAGGAAGTAATTGGAAGGATGCTTTACTTACACATTAAAATGGGCATGATGTAATAACTTAAGCAACTTGGGTTTTAATTTAAGTGTTATATATTTAAAATATCGATATATCAATTGTAGATTATTAATTTCACTTTCCCTCCCCTGAAAATAACCGTATTATGCATATGTTAATTGTACTAGTAACTTAAAATTGAAATGAAATTATAATTTTGGTAGTCAGATTAATATTTAATATTTTTATTCCTTGTATAGCCAAAGTGCTTATTTACAGTAATAATCAAGAAACAGGCTTATGTGCATTCATCTTTTTCCTTCTAGGACGTATCTCTCTTTATGAAAGGTCTAGTGGCCAATCCTACAATAGCCTACCCAAATTAATTTGTGTGTTATGATCTTGTACAGCATACACACGGTAATCTTAGTGCAATTTTAAGTGATCTTTTCTCCTATTTGAATTGAAATATTTAACTTTTTGTCCTCCAAAACGATGCTCTTGCTTTTAAGACAGGATTAGATATAACTGATCAGAAAAATCATGGGATCTACACTTCTGAAAGTTTTGGGCCTGAATTTTATTCAGAATTATTATATCGCCTTTGATATTTCCCATGAGTACTGCTGGTATTATGTTACATGTGTCCCACTCTCTGGTGTAACCCTCATTGCTCCGGAACACAAATAACTCTCTGTGTCCAGCAATCACAGCCCGTCAGCAAGAAAATGCAACACAGACTAGTGTTCACCTTGGTTATAGTTTCCTCTCTGAATATCTATAGTTTCCTCTCTGAATATCTAATGAGATAGAGAATATCTAAGAATATCTAGAATATCTAAGAATATCTAAGAATATCTAATGAGACCTCACCTTAGAGAGGCGAGAAATAAGTAAATAGGTGGATAACAAAATACTGATAATGGAGAAAAATAAGCTGAATCGAGTCAGATTTTCTCTCTCTTGTATGGGCATTTGAAACGAATATGTGGGTTAGCTACATTTTTTCAGTTTTCTTTCACTTCACCTTTTTACAATAGTATTGATAATGCAAAAAAAAAAAATTTCCACTTATGATAGGAAGAGTTTTTTCCTGTGTTGTCTGAGTTTTGGCTTTTTTTAGTGAGAAAGAGGTGGCTATAACATGCTTCTTTATACACTGGTTTTATGTCATTCATCTGTAAACACACGCATACATCCACGCACAAGTTATGATGCGATGTGAAAAAGCTTGTACAAAGCAATACAATATCGTTGTAAACCAAAGGAACTATATAAAGTAAGTCAGATAATTTTATTAGTTACTTTTTGGCACTTTTATTTCCAGTCTTTGCCCACTATTTATGTTAGAACTGGGATTTATTACTAGATAAAACATAGTAATTATGTCCTCAGTTTCTTCTTTCATGTAGCAATTTTCTTCTTTTCCTGTGAAAGATGACTACTTAAATATATTCTGCTGGTCCCCCCCAATAATTTTTGGTATTATGTTTGAGAAAAGGAGCTATAGAAAGCATAGGGTCTGGGAGGACCCTCTCTATTTAAAATCTCAGAATTCATGACTTCTGATGGTTTCTTTGGGCCAGATTTAAATCTGCTCTTTATATTTTTACGACTTTCGCAAATCAAGAGTAAATTCTACGCTGTGTGGACTAGATTCCGTGCTAGTGGTAAAATTGTTGTTGGCTTTTATAATAAAAGATAGATCTATGAATAAAACATTCAATGTCAGAGCAAAATTTTCCCCCAATTTGTTTAGAATCAATAAATCTTCTAAAGAGAAAGTCATCCGGAAATCTAAAAAAAAAATTAATCTTTAAAATACTTGTCAGAAATGGTTTTGTGCGTGTTTTTAACAGGTAACAAAATGATTGTCAAGAATTAAATTAAATAAAAATTAGTAACAAAAAAAGCAAAGGCTATTTATGCAAAATAAATAATATTTTAAAGGACTCGGGGAAGGCAATTAAATTAATTATATATAGCAATTAATACCCGTGTGTCATTTTTCCTCAGCTAAAATAGCTTGGGTTTCTTATTTTGTTCAAAGGTTGTTTGTGATCCAGTTTGAAAGAAAAGCCGGAGGAGGGGAATTACAGCAAGTCTACTGCAGAGATGACAAATGCTGTTGGATCAGTTATGGGCTTTGGTTAGGCTGTGCTGTAGGGAACCTGCAGAGTTATCACAGGCTTTTTCTAATCAGAGGATAGGTCTTACGCTGAGAACGTTTTGTCACTGAGTGAAAGGAGGAAGAAAGGAGAAAAAAAGGCCGCGTTTTAATTTCTGCACAGAATCTACTTATAAAAAAGTACTTTGGATGGGCCTCAAAGCCTCTGGACGGTATTTCTTTTTGTTGCATAGGATTTTAAATTTGATGTACACAATGCAACTTCCCCTATTTTTCTGTATTTTGGGGTGTTTTAATCAGGTTTAGTTGGTTGTTTTTGCAGTCTCTTACTGGTACTGCACAGACGTAATGATAATTTAGGAAAGCATTGTCTTTCTAAAGATGTGAAAGAACCCTTATTTTTTATTAAGAATTGCACAGGAAATTACTATGTCTGGAAGTAAGCCGGTAAAATGTAATTCTTTTCTTTAATATAGTAAAAGAATAATAGTTAATTTACATTCTAAATTAAATTAACGATAACTACCCGCAAACTGTTATTTTTTAAATAATGTTTCTCTTCCATGTGTCAAATCCTGATACAACAGCACTAGCTTCCCCAAAAGATCACTATAAATGTAAATATAGGATATAAAAAAATCCCAAAGAACAAGCTGACAAGCAAAAAAAAAAAAACAAACTAGCATATTTTATCTTTTCTCTAGTAACTTGGTTTTAATGGCATAACATGATTAAGTAGTTATTTATAATTTTATATTTAAGGTGACAGTTTTTGGAAGAGCTTTTGAGGACATGTGCTAAGTTAACATCATGAGGAGTAAAAGTTTACTAGGAATGGATTGAAGTCTCAAGCAGCTTAAGAAGCAATGTTTAATCAGAATCAGAAATAGGAACAGGTAGAGCACAGTTCGTCCATAAGTATGCTCAGTTTTAGTTCAATTTATGTTGTAACAAGATTTTTCTAAACCATCTGACAGAAATCTGAAAGTGCAATAGAAACCTCCAAGTTGTCAAAATGATCAAAATTATATCACGCAAATTTTCTCAAAAGAAAACTCAAAGATCAGTGATTTTGGTTTTTGAAGGTCAAGGCTTTGAGTGATTGCGTTAGGCTTAATTCTCTGTCCTGCAGTTACAAGCAGATTTCATCTCCCAGCGCTCCTGTCACTCACTTAGAGAATATAGATAATTGAGTTCTTTACTCATGTAGAAGCGATATTCAAAGAAGGAGAATTAAAAATTATGGCAAACTGGAATACTCCTTATGTTAGTGACCCCAAGTAAATAAGATAGAAAGGAAGTGAAAAAGGGTGATGAAAGCTCAATGCGAGATTCATGATTCTGTCATAAGAGAGGCTGAGTCTGTTACCACACAGTTTAAGCAAATTAGGCTCCTGAAATAAGATGGACATTGCTGGTTTAGAGTCTAGTGAGATAATGAAACACCTAAAATTCTCAGCATTAGCAAGGTTGGAGCAGAATGATTGAAATCCTTCCGTCTCCCGAATAGGTGTGTAATTCTTGAGTTGAAAGAGGTAACTCAGAATGAAAGATGAAAGCCTTGGCACAGTCACTGAATGGTTCGCGCTGGACACTACTCTCAACGTTTCCGTGGTAGTTTTATTATTAGTGTGGTTAAAAACTATATTCAGTGAATGTAGCAAGAGGCAAATGAGTTTACTCAAATGTGTTGAAAAATACTGTGTGTGAAACATTTCTTAGGGGAACTAAGAAAAATTACTACTGAACAGTAGTTTTCATAATTCTATTTAGGAAAGTCTAGATTTCTACTAACTGTTGGAAACAGTAGTTTCTTACATGTAGCGTAGCTGCTGGCAGCGAGGAGGATCCAGGGTCTTTTTCTACCCACTGGAAGATATTTTGATCCCAGCACTTTGAAGTTTTCGTTTCTTCGTCTGTATGCAGACGAAGATGTTGGTATGTACTCACTGGTCCTCCTGTGCCAAAAGCAGAACAGAACATGAAAACATGCAGAACAGAATATGAAAAATCCTGTAGGGCAAAATTTTTGTATTTTGAAAATTAGCTTATGCTATTGTTGATCTGTCTCGTGATTGTTGTCCATAACTGTAATATCTGACAGCGTAGTTCTAAAATCTAAATTACTTCGTGTATGGTAGAATGTTGATGGGAATTTCCCAAAGAATTTGCTCGTGCAAAAATTAATATTCATGATTCAGCAAATGTCGTTCTTCCATCGGGGTCAGTATTGAACTAGTTCTGTGCCCATGACTTTGGGTTACAGTGTTGCTGAAGATAGATCTGAGATAAGATATGAAGCTGAGGACTTTTGTATTGATTATTTGATTTTCAACCTTGAGGTGAAGGTACATGGGGAACCAATTTAGTCTTTACAGAATGTTCCTCTCTCCCTGTTCTGATGTCTGGCCACAACTACCGCAAGTTTTGACTCACTGAAAATTAAAGACGGAACAGAAAGTTACGCCAAGAATGGAAGAGGAATAATTACATTCTGATATCAGTAGTCTCAATTTCAAAAAAACCCCACAATTTAGCTATGTTCCAATAATTCAAGCTCGAATTTCTTTCTGTGTTCTTTTAACTGAATCCAAATTGGAGGATCAAAATGACTAACAACGTCTTCAGCAAAAGACAAAATCTTATCCTAAATTTAGGTTGAACAGTACCTTCTGTCAAGTACTTTTGCAAACACTGGTGAAATGTGCTGTATTTCACATTTTCGATAGATGTTAAGTTTCATAGCAAAACCCTACAGGTACAATATTTTTCCTGTTTAGTTATTTTTTTTGTTTGTTTTTAATCAGTTGGAAGGATTTTTTTAAAAATCTCCCAAAATCTCTCCAAGTATGTTTAAAAAGGGATAAAACTGTGGAATATTATAAGGTAGGTATTAGCCTGTAGCAAGATATTTTGCTGACCTGTAGGCACAGACTATTTCTACAGATTCTGTCATTAGACAGCTCAGGTCCCTTGCGCTAAATCTTTTAGAAATTATCTAAATCCACTGAGGTAATCTTTTTTGATTATTCCTCTAATCCAGCCCCTTAGAGCCACTGTTTTATGGACATCTTACCCACCACATTAAGAAGCCCGTTCTTGTTGTTTCATGTGTGCTGTATTTAGGCCATCAACAACAAACATGGAAATTGTATTTTGTAGCCCTCCAGGGAAGTGGAGACTTGATAAGTATCCACCCAGTGCGCTTACTTCAAGTGATAAATTAAAACAGAAGTAGAAACACACAGGAGCCACCAAATGATGCTGTCAGTCTGAAAATCCGCACCGAGTTGGAAATGCTCGTTGACAAGAAACCTGATCAACAGACTCATCTTAGGCCTCTTGGGCTCAATTTGGAAATGGAAAAGAGGAGCAGAGGAGCTATCTTATATTAAAACTATGTCTGCTAGGAGTGCTATGTGTGGTGTTGGCATTTCCATTAAAAAGCAGTATCTTCAGGGAGGTTCCAAGGTCTCAACCCAGAGTAGTGGCATTTTTTTTATATTTATTTTCTGGTTTTGCTTGGTTTATTTTGATATTTTTTTGTATTTGCAAGACAAGGAAAATTATTGCTTGTATTTTTTTTTAAGCTGTAAAGAATCATTAGAGTGTACGGTTCTCAGGTTTAGGTCTTTTCCTGCTTCACCACTGAATTGAAGGACTGGTTTTGCAGACATTTGGTCTTTTGTGTAAATTAGCAGGATTACATATCTATTGCTAAATGAAAATTGCACTAGTTCTGGTTTAGTCTCTTTAGCATTTGATGTCTTTGTTTCATTGATTGATGTAGTATTGTGGTTTGTAAAATGTGATTTTGTTACACCACAGCTATTTGAGAACTGTAACAGGGATCTAAACTGCAGATAGCCGTACAAATATTTATGCTGGCTCTCCGGTTCCGTATTCAGTGAAATGACCCGTGTATTGCATGCTATTTTAAATTAGGTATCAAAAGTGGCTACTGATCTTTTGTGCTTTCGATTTCTTCTGCGCCTCAGCTTCAAAAGACACCAACGTGTATGTTCACGGAGTCACTGCTTAGTTTTGAAATTCTGTTTTAGATGACATTACCAAAAAAAAAAAACCCAGAAAATAAAAGTAAGAAAACTGAAGTGCGGCAGGAGAATCAGGTTAGCTTAATTATTTTTCAATATCAAAAGTATAATTAGGAATATCATTAATGTCCCGTTATGGCACAGTAGGTGACATTTAGCAAAATTTAAACCTGTGTAGTACATGAGCATGGGAAGAATATACCGCTGTTTATTTTTCCATATATGTATGTGTATGTATGAATATATAAGCAAGAGAACATCTTCAGAAATCAGTGTCTGAAAAGAGAGGAGAAAACGCTGTTTGAGCGGTTATGACAATCCAACACAGCAGCAACAGCAGCATCCCCATAGAAAGGAATCTCCAAAACTGTCTGTGGAGTCTGTCATGGAACCACACGCTGCTACTCAAGAAATACCTTCTACCTTGCTGAAAAGTGGCGAGATGAATTAGCGATTAAGAATAGCAGGATAGTTTTGTTCACCTGCATGGCTGGGCATTTTCTTTATTTTATTTTTTCCTGTGTGAATGCACAGAAAATGCTCATAAAATGAGCTGAGAATGGTCCTTTCGGTGTTGATGCTAGTTAGTTCTCAATGCCCTTTAATAACATTAACTGTTTTTTCGAGTCTTATGTTTAGGGAATATTCTTAGTGTCTTTGTTTTTATTTTTCATACCAATTTTGGAAGACCGGAATGAATTATATGTAAGATTGGTGTTTTCTCAGTGGTCATTCAGGGCAATGCAAACAGTGACCAAGAGCACTGTTAACTGTGCAACAAATGTGGGCTGCTCACGAGCAGAATATAAAATCTGACATCTTTTTGTTGTATTTTTAGTGCTGCAAAGTACAAATAATAATAGAAGAAGAATATATCTGTGTGCATTAAATATAAAGATACTAGGCATGGCTCAGAGGAAATTCCTAATTTCCCATGGAGGGCAGGACCATAAAGTTTTGCTTTGTGTGCGCCACCCTCTAGGCAGATCACTGGCCACTGCTGGAGGCAAGATGCTGGCTATATAAACCTTTGATGTCATACACCCCCCCTTTATATTTCACAGAATTCTAAACTGTAAAATCAGTCGATTGACAAAATTCAGATCTAAATAATGAAAAAAAAACCAGCTGTGGAACTTGTCCTTTGGGTTTCTGTGTGTCCTGGAATTCTGTGTGTGCAGAATTCAATTTTACATCCTAGCTCTTGGTGATTTTCTTTTAAACTTGTCGGGAATTCTCCCATTATAAACATCGTTTCATTGTTTCAAACGGAATTTTCAAAAGTACTTGGCTGAATTGGAGTGTTCTCTTTAAAAAACATATTGTTAAGGAATTAACGCTACTGGCTGATAAATGCCTAGTTGATTACATGGCATTTTTGGCTACCATACATAGTTAGAGAAGCTATTTCCCCTCATTTGTCACAGATCCTATTGATTCCACATGTCAGAGGTCTCCAAAAGGCTGATTTCAATGGCCAGTTTCTCTTTCGTATGTCCACACATCATCAGCCTTTTTTTGCACGTGGATGTATGGCCTTTGCACATAATATATCCTATTTACATAGCACTATTCCATATCACGTGAGAGTTACTGGGTGTTGCGTTAACTAAATTTAAACCAACATCCAAATATAGTTTCTAAGTTTTGGTCAAAAGCATATTGTAGTAGATTTTTTTTCCAGACACTGTACGAAAGAAGATCGTATAGAAATTAATGATTTTTTTTTTTTTATACATGTGCATCTTCCATTAACAGTATTGTCTGCTATAAATGTGCATTCTAGGATAATTATGGATTAAGAAAAATACACAGAGCACAGAAAGTATTTTAGCAAATAATTTTCAAAGGCTTATTCTCTGCACTGGCACCATGTGACTATTTCAATGTTCTTTGTGTTCTTTTTCCTTTTTCCAATTTTTCCTTTCATCTTCTGATCTGTTTTTTTCTTCCTTTTTTCATCATTATCCATCACCCATTTCTTTCCGAAGGTTAGCATCACTGTTCATTTTTAACAGGAGTGCACTTTAGCAGTCAACTAAATAGAACTCTCTCATCCCCAGTAGGTAAGGTTTTAGCTAAAGCACTAGCAAATCTATATTATCTCAGCTATAATTCATGTATCTTGGGTTTGTTCATTCTATTATTTTGCAGTTAAAAATTCCCCAACACTCTCGTTTGTGATTCTGTTTTTAAAAATTCAGTCTTTAAAAAACATACCTTTTTATTTATTATCCAGGGTGTGATAGGGAATTACTGACTATTCATTTTTAATAATATAACATTATAATTTGTGTATTATGACTGAAATAGTCTCACTGGTATCAAGGCATTTTATAGGTTTCCATCGCAATACGATACTTCTCTGTCAGTCTGGTTTCACTTAACTTTGAACCATTTTCAACTGTTTGTCTTTCATGTGCTTGAAGACCATCCCGTCCAGGACTTTTTCTGTGACGCACTTTGCTGATAGAGGAAAAGAGATGTGTCACTACCCCACTGAGAACCCAGATGGTTATTCTAACTGGAGGTAGAGCAGAAAGCACGGCCTCTTATTTCCCTCTCTTGATGTAGGAATACACCCAAGAGGAATCAGTTATTGGATGATGTTGGAATGATCCAAACCAGAAGTGCTGACCAAAGCTTATTTTTTGTAATTGCGCACGCTAATATTTGCAGGAGAGGGATCATAGAATCATAGAATCATTCAGGTTGGAAAAGACCCTTGGGATCATCGAGTCCAGCCATCAACCCCATTCTACAGAGTTCTCCCTTACACCATATCCCTTAACACCATCCCGTGAAAGGGATCATTCCCTTTCAGTCATGGATTTCTTTCTGCCGGCGCTAGAAACAAAAAGTCTGATTTTGAGTATCTTGTGAGAGAAAAGATAGACAGGTTGGTGACTTTGCGTGTGTGACGTGAGGAAAAAAAAAAAAAAGTGACAATAAGTAGATTATCTGCCAAAAACTATGCAAATGACAAATACTGCATTTTTCTTCCCGCAATGTTTTCTGTTTGGGGGCAGGTGGTGTTTAGTTCTGGGGCTCAAGCAAGTTCCAACATCATTTTAAGTACATAGGCACAAAGGTCTGGTGGAACGTTTTGTTAAACAAGACCCCGGTATCTGTCCTTTCAAACCACGACATATAATTTCTTGCAGAAACTGGCCACGCTTGCACTCTGAAACTAATTGTGGTTATCTCTGCACTGTGACTACAAGGTTGTAGCAAGAATACGTTAATCAGCTGTTCAGAAGTTTTCTAATTGCCAGCATCAGCATATTAGCGCCCTGATTATCATTATTGCTTTATTTATATCTAGTCTTTCTTACCCTTTTTCCTTACAGTATTCTTAAGTGTAGTACATAGACAAGATGGCTTTAACTTTTGTTCATCTTGTTTTGGACAGTTTAACCTTTTGAGCCTTTAGCCTAGAACATTTTTTTGAAATTCTGGAATACATACACTATGTTACATATTTATACATATATATGTTTGAATATTTATATTTTAGCGTATGTTTGTTTACACGCACACATATCTGTTTCCAAAACACTTACTAATGAAAGGCAAAATAAATAATTCCAGTTAATATTCAGGCTTGACTTGAGAAATAGTTTTCTTGTTTATACTGAGAGAAACCTGCCTATTAGCGTGCATAATAACCTAGTTGACAATTTTCTTTCTTCCTGCAGAAAACCAACATTTTTGAAAGCTGTTTTTTGTACGTCTTTCTTTCAGTGTTTGTTTGCGAACTACACGTGTAAGATTTCATCTTTATTATTGTTAGATGATGAATATGCACAGCGTATTGCTAAGCAGAATAAAAGAGAGTCGAGTAAGTTCAGAGCTTCTTCAGCTCAACAAAATTAAAACTATCTTGAAGATGCAAAATAACATAGTTCCTAATAGCCTGCTTATCCTTTCCTGTTGATAAGTTAAAGATGAAAGGAATTTCGGATTGTTTGTGTGTGTGCGCCTGTTTGTGGTATGGTGTGAAATACAGATGATAAACTGCAATCCACACAAAAAAAGATATTCACTGTAGAACTGCAGAAGAGCTCTTGGTTATTGCAACATGATTTCTCTGTTTGCTGCAAGTAAGGTAACTCTGAAACAACAGAGCAGAAAAGGAAGTAGCTGCTAGCATATGACTTCAAAAAAAAAAAAAAAAGAATGATAGGAATTATAGATGGCAAAAACTTAGAAGGTCATTTTGCCAATCCTCCTGCCTGCAGAAGATTGTTCCCTGTGGTATATTAAGAGTTTTATAACTTTCCACAAGATTTTATGGGTTCCCCGGGAGAGGATTTTGGTCTGTCGAGAGTGCTAGATGAGGACTCCTTTTACTGTGTTTTACAGCTGGAAAACCTATCTTTTATTGACAATTGGCATTGACACTGGTCTGAGGAACGCAGCGAGGCTCTGTGTTTCCGTAGAGGTGAGAGTTTGGCAGAAGCATTAAATGAAGTGACTGAAGTTTGATTGTAAAACCAGGGAAGCTGAGGTTAGAGATTTTTCTCTGCAACCCCAGTTAGCTATATTAATCTTATCTTATTGATGCACAGAGATATTTTTTTTACAAAACCCGGGTGTAGCCAGAGCCTCTTTAAATGGTTCCCACAGCTATGCAGCATGAGGAATGGAGGGAATTAAGTATTTCTGTAGTTGTAATTCCAGAACCTATATTGACAAAACTAAATATTACACAAATTACTGCTCTTTTGGAACAGCTTGATTTATATCACCGTGTACAACTGCGCAACCAAGATGAATACGCATTTAACTTTTGAGAAGGCTTAGTCTCACTGTGTATAAGGGACTGCTCACTTGGGTGAGGGTGAGCAGGTAAAGAGGTCTGCAGGATCAGTGCCAAACTTATACCTTTATTTTAGATCTTTAAATAATTATGCACTATAAACTTACAGGCGTTTCACTCACTTTCTAAGAAGAACAGGGATATAGTGAAAAATTCTCTCATTCTGTAATATTTTTTCCTATGCATATATTTTATTGAAACTTAATGTATTTTAAGAAAGTAGGAGAGCCTAAAAGTTGAAATATTTATGGTACTCGTACAACCCGAAACCTTGTGGCTGCTTATGCACAGCATCCTTCTTTTGCATTCTTTAGGCAGATCCTTGATAGCACAGTTCCGGTCCGGCAGTGTAGTCCGGAAGGGACTTACCCTAAAGCTGTCCTAAGAACTAGAGTTGGAAGTTTTGCTGGCTAAACAGCAATTGCTAAATGGAGTTTATGGGAGTGCATCTGCTGACTTCTTGCCTTAATCAGTTTTTGCTACTTTTCTAAAACTGTCCACAGATCTTCCAGAGACACTTTCCATCTGGAGGTGGAGTTGACATGACAGGGGTGTCCCTTCACGCACGGAGTTACGGAGTTTGATCAGGGCCAATAAAATTCTCTTGCAAGATTTTTTTCAGGGACATGTGCTGAGTGCTCACAAGGATCAACCCGGGCAATTTGCTTTGGGGGTTGAACTTTTAAACTTGTGTGTATCAGGAGTACTCAGCTTTTAAATGCAGTGGTCCTTTTTGATAACAAATTTTTAACTTCGCTGTTTCCTGTGAAAGGGTAAATATGCGGGCTACTATTTGCCTTTCACCAAAGAGAGAACAAATTTAAAAAACAGGAATAGAAGAGAACCTTCTACATCTTAGACCAAGATAAGACAGTTGCAGGAATTCCATGCATATTTTCTCCTTTGATGGTGTTGCCTTTGGCTGTTATCTCTTAAGCATTCCCTAAGGTAGCTAACAGAAGTTATCTAAAGTTAGTTTAGATTAGTTGGTCTAGAATCAAGTCCATTCATTTTTTTTGAGGTGGATCCTTACTAAATGTCTTGCTCTGAGGTCTCAAAATTAAAATGACATTCAATGTTGCTGCAATTATTTTTTGTTGTCAGCTGTACTGTTGATGACAGAAGTATGTCAAAACTGAGAAGTGAAGTACATATGAAGTATATGTAAGAAAATTAAGTAAAATCATAGAATCATAGAATCATAGAATTGCTGAGGTTGGAAGGGACCTTCAAGATCATCAAGTCCAACCATTAACCTACCCTGACAAAAACCACTTCTAAACCATGTCCCTAAGTACCACATCTACCCTTTTTTTAAACACCTCCAGGGATGGTGAATCCACCACCTCCCTGGGCAGCCTATTCCAATGTTTAATAACCCTTGCAGTGAAAAAATGTTTCCTAATATCCAATCTAAACCTCCCCTGACATCACTTGAACCCGTTTCCTCTTGTCCTATCACTTGTCCCCAGGGAGAAGAGGTCAGCCCCCATCTCTCTACAGCCTCCTTTCAGGTAGTTGTAGAGGGTGATAAGGTCTCCCCTCAGCCTCCTCTTCTCCAGGCTGAACAACCCCAGTTCCCTCAGTCGTTCCTCAGAAGGTTTGTCCTCCAGACCCCTCACCAGCTTTGTAGCCCTTCTCTGGACACGCTCCAACACCTCAATGTCCTTCTTGTAGTGAGGGGCCCAAAACTGAACGCAGCACTCGAGGTGGGGCCTCACCGGTGCCGAGTACAGGGGGATGGTCACTTCCCTAGTCCGGCTCACCGCACTGTTCCTGATACAGGCCAGGATGCTGTTGGCCTTCTTGGCCACCTGGGCACACTGCTGGCTCATATTCAGCCGGCTGGCCACCAACACCCCCAGGTCCTTTTCTGCTGGGCAGCTTTCGCGCCACTCTGCCCCAATCCTGTAGCGCTGCTTGGGGTTGTTGTGACCCAAGTACAGGACCCAGCACTTGGCCTTTTTGAACCTCATACCATTGGCCTCAGCCAATCCATTGTATTCCATCAGAATACAATCCATTGTATTCTGTTTGTAATAAACACTGTTTATCTCTGCCAACCTTCTTATACCTAGCCTGCACACAATAAATTCATCTTTTCGGAGCTTTAAAAGCTTTCCCCTTTAATCCTTAAGAGAAGTCTGTACTTCCATCCTTAATTAGTAGACTGCAATATGAGTTCTACTTTTGCCTCATGAAACACGCCTATCACCATAACAATGCCAATCATCCATAGTAAACTCAAGGAACTTTGTCACAAAACAGTGTTATTTTCATCTGTGTCAGTATTTTT
Source organism: Alca torda (assembly GCA_008658365.1). NCBI lineage: Eukaryota > Metazoa > Chordata > Aves > Charadriiformes > Alcidae > Alca > Alca torda. The sequence continues at coordinate 78,099,471 of CM018079.1, read as the reverse complement.
CATCACGGCCTCCCTGCCATTAAATGTGCCATAAATATTCTGAATTTAGTTTCTTTCAGCTTTTTATAATTTAGACTTGAAATTTAAAGTCCCATTTTCAGAGAAATAATTATCTATTTGTGCATGTGTCTTGTCAAACTGGATTTTTTTAGTAAGAGTTATATTCTTAGTGATATCTGCCTTCTTACGTTTTTCCTTTATAGACAAAAATCTAGATGAGCTGTGCTAATGGGATGGTGAACCATCCAATAAAATCAGCAATATTAAACTTTCAGACTCCATAGTTTAAGTTTGCGTCGATGTTATTTTACTGGTATATAACACATTTTGTTAACCAAAAAACCAGACTATGTCTCTTTTGCACATGAATGGTTCCATAAGTAGTTCTGTAATGGACCGACGGGGAAACAAACTGTCTGAAAGTAATCGTCAGCACATCAGAACTAGTGGTGTGGTTCAAATTTGCCATTATAAGCAAGCACTGTTGATAGAGTCTAGGGATTTGGGGTTTTGGGGTTTTTTTTTTGTTTTGGTTTTTTTTTTTTTTTGGGGGGGGGTTTCAGAAAGAAAAGTGTGTAGTAGATGAAAGTGTTCAAGTGCGATAACCTAAGTTCTAGGTGGACTAGGTTTGGCGGTGTTACACTCATTTCACGGAATGTAAATGTCGTGTCAAAAAGTGAATTCAATTCCCTTGCAAATTAATGGTTTCTGTTTAGGATAAAGGATGTTTCTTTCTCATTTCAGTTTTCTTGCTTCTTATGTACTGTGTCTTTTTTTTAAAAAATATGATATGAGACAGTTTTATAGCATACGGTAAGGAAAACATGAATTTTATCTTGTTTTGATGATGCCAAAACTATATTTAAGTCCTACCTTACTAAGGTTCCATAAATGTCTCATGGGTTACTCTGTCTCTTGGAATAGCTTTCCAAAGTGGAATGTTTCTGGAATAAAGCCAAAGGGCCGGGTATAACATGAAGTGTGTGAAGTTCGTCCCCAGATACGGCATGCTTGTTTGGACCATTAGCATGTACGCAGTCTTTCAAAGCTAGGTTATGTAGAGTCCAGAAGGGTTTACCTTGTACAAGTGGTACCCGTTTCTGTGTGACGCATCCGAGTGATTGATACTTTGATTGCATCAATAGGAAAGGAGATTTGATTAAAGACTGAAGGTGTCTGCAGACGTCGGAAGGAATTAGCCGAGTCAACTTTTTTTTTCATAAATCTAAGAACTCTGTAGCGATCGTGTTGAAACAACCTCAGTGGCATGCTGCCGCCTTTGATGTTTGCCACCACGTGCCTTACAAAGGCACATTGGCATTATTCATGAACTGCTCACGCAAGAAAAAGATTTCCAGAAATCCAGAGGGTGCATGCTATTACCCTCTTCTAGTCCAATGAGAATCAGATTTTCAGCACTTAATATGAAAATTCTTTAACAGGGTCATTGATTATTATTGATGGTAATAAATTTACGCTCTCCTTCCCTAGATCATCCCTTCGTGTAACACCAATCTACGAACCCTTTACTTTAGAAGTCAGGAATGTTCATTGCCTTCATAAGATCGTGTTGACTCTCTGAGTACACCCAGATAGGATTCAGTTTGAAAATATATTTAATTTTACAAAAAGAACACAGTAATTAAAAGTCATAAAATATGCAGAAGTGCAATATATATAATACCTATTGTGCTTGTAAATCTTTGAGCCACTGTATATTGTCAAAATAATACGAGTATCTGGGTAAAGACTTCCAAGCCTATCGATATCTTTGAATGAGTCCCAAGTAAAAGACTGCAATTACTTAAAACAGATATTTTGGGGGGAAAAAAAAAAATAAAAATGAAACCACTGAAATGGTGTCCCTAATTAGGTATCATTTGCAAAAAACCAGCTCTGTTGCCTTGGGGCTTTTTAAATGGATATTAAGAACCTATTTTGTATGGTCGCTTTCAACTGTATCACTGTGCTACTTTCGAACATATTGCTAGAAGTACAGTTGAAAGCAAGAAAAGATTAGCAAACCAAAAATTAGATAAATGTATCTTCTGTCAGTTGTCAGTACCTGAACAGCAAAAGTGTTCCAAACCATGAGATTTTGCTAGAAAGCAGGATTTGGTTGCTAAATATTAGGTTTGGGGTTTTTTTTCAACTGCCAGCCAGATTAAGCCAGTGCTTCATTTCTTTACTTTCTTTTTTAAAGCTGATTATTGATCTTTTTGCGTTTATTAAGTTCCAATCTCAGATGTTCTGTTTGCCGGTTAGTTAGGGTGGTTTGGTTTTTTTTTCGGAAGAATAATGTAAAACCAGTTCATTTCACAGACATTTCTCTCCGGAGTGGAATTTACATTGAAGAAATGACTGATTTGGAAGTGCAAACCGCTCTTCTAACAACTATTTAAATGCATGCAACATTGTAGGATGTGAGCAGTCCCATGAATTCCAATATATATCTCGGGTATATATTTTAAATTTATTTAAGTCTTTGAAGGATGTGGGCCTTAAGATATTCTTTACATTTTAACAGAGATAAATCTATTCACAGTATTCTGCCCAGTGCAAAGCATTGACTACCATAAAATAGACATTTGAATTTTTAAAAATCACATTTCTAAAACTAACAGTACATTAACACCACAAGATTACTATTACTCTTGAGATATTTAACCTCTTCCTGTGACTGCAGTGGTGTTTGTTAGCCACTAGTCACAAAAAAAAATGAATTTTAAGATTGGAAAAGCAATGCATTTTGATTTGAACGGTTTGCTTACACTCTCAGCCATCTCAGATCATCTCATTTAAAGGCTGATTTATTAAAACAAAGAATCGCAAATTACACTCTAAACGAGCAAAAGTCATAGTATCTGATAATCACTTAAAAAATTGTAGATATTTTTCTGCTTTCCTCTGAGATCATATTTTGTCCTTCTAGGGCACATCCATTTAATTGTCTTTCTCTTTTTTTTTTCTTTTTTTTTTTTTTTTTTACCAGTCCTGCTGTGGAATGCAAGAATTGATTCAAATCTTTTCATATCAGAACCCATTAAGAAATTCATTGTTAATCTTTTGCTAAGTTAAAAGAGGCATTCAGTTCCTTAAATTATACCTGAATAAATATTTCTGTGAGGAAGGCTTTTATAGCATTAATGGCTTTCTAGATTGAATTTTTAGGGTGAATACTGTGTGCTGGTACAGTAGAAGTTTTTGTAACAACTGCAGAATTTATGAAAACCAGTTTGTACCAACAGATACATAGGTATGCTTGGCTCTGGAAGTGACAAGGGTGCAAGTACACCGTATAAATTTGCCTTTAAGCATCGTGACCGATTCAACAAATCACATTGGCGTATATTTTTCTTTTAAAATTTTTAAGCATAATTCCTGATAGCAATTCAGTGGAACTTAGCAAGGCTGCTTACATATAAAAAAGTCAAGCATAGAATCATAGAACCGTGGAGTGGTTTGGGTTGGAAGGGACCTTAAAGACCATCTAGTCCACCCCCCTGCCCTGGGCAGGGACACCTCCCACCAGACCAGGTTGCTCCAAGCCCCGTCCAACCTGGCCTTGAACCCCTCCAGGGATGGGGCAGCCACAGCTTCTCTGGGCAACCTGGGCCAGGGGCTCACCACCCTCGTGTTTGCTGTATCGCAGATACAAGTTGCTAACAGTACAATATATCAAATGCTTATTATGCTTAATATTCACAGTTGGTTAAAAGTAATAGTTCAGTCCAGATCATGCATATTGGATGATGTTTGCAACTCGTATACACGCATTATGAGCCAGCTCTGGTTGATAGCACAGAGGTCTTAATGTAGTCTCAGCATGGCAGACCTCTGCACGTTCGCTGCGGTGTTCCTCTGAGTGTTTGCTGTGGATTTTACTCATGCGAAGCGCATCGTACGTAGCATGTGGGCATTCACCACTCTTGCAGCACGCATGCAAGTCTGACACTTACTGTGCCATGAGATAGCAGCGCTCCCCAGTATGTTGCCAAATTTATTTTTCTCATATTATACTGTTGATACAAATGAAAATTATAGGGTTGTCTACGCTTTATAAGGTCAAATGAAACAAAAATCTGTATGGATTTTTACAAGATCTTTTTCTTTGTAATTATGTAATTATGTAATTGTATTACCGTAATACAGTATTTCTTATAACATAATGACTGTCATTGTAGTAAGGTAATATTAGGCATTATAAAATTGAGCAAAGCAATTTTTGTTTAGAGTAGTGTTGTAGAACTTAGAGGGGATTTTCCCCAATTACCTGGTACCTCTGCACCTTCATTGTTAAATATTATTGCTATTTTAAGACTACTTTTGCTATTCATACCTACCTTTATTTTGTGATCATTATCAGATTTCTCTAATATCTGTTGTAAATGTTACTATTCCAAACACTCGAGTCATATTTCTGTCTAACCTTATCTTTCTGTGGTATCACTCTTATTCTCCCCATATGCGAACGCTTCCTTGGCTTTATGAAAATCCTAAATACAAAAACATATTTTAGAGGCCTTGTTGTGCTGGTGGTGTCACATGATCAGCAGGAATTCTTTAAACCTTTAGATTGTCAAAAACCCAAGTATTGCACTGCATACTGGAGAAAATGCTGTACAGGTGTGACTTTCAGAACTTAACATGAGCAATTTTTTTTGTAAGGCAAAGCCAAGAATGAAAATATTTTTAACAACTTCAAAACCTGGATCTTTCTCCTTTGTTAATTCTATTTTCCTGCCAAAAAGTGAGTTGAAGATCCTCCCGTTGGGAATAGATTTATGGCTGTATTGCACTTCATGAGAAGGTTTGTGTTAGCAAGACTTCCAACACAAAAAAAAAAAAAAAAAAAATTAGATTTCAACAAAAAGTATGAGGGTGAGAGGGATGAAATTTAAAAATTGGAGCATCAAGCCAAGACTGTTTTGCAGAATTTAGTGGCTGACAGCATGGTTTTATTAACCCCTTCGTTAGCTTATGAAGAAAGTAGACGCTGCATTTCCCTGCCATCTTGAAGCTTAATAAAAGGATTCTCCGTTACTGTTGGGAGACTCCTTTGCCCTAATTTCTTGTGCGAGAGATTCAGAATTTGAATAAGTATTACCCTGGGTAGGTGACCTCGTGAAAAGTTCATTGTTGATTTTTGGAGAAGGATTTCCGTAATTTCTTACGATGTTGACCAGTTCATTGTGGGTCTTTTGCTCATGTAAACGCAACTGTACTGCCCATGGCAGTACTGGCGGTGATATAACAAACTAACACGGCAAATAAGTATTTGGAGTGCTTTTATAAACCTAGTGGTCCCAAAACAAGCTGTATAGCCAAGGTAACTGAAACAGTATCAGGAAATTCTGCTGGCGTGACTCTATTTGTTTAGGAATCATGAGAAGTATGTGATGCGTACTTTTCCTCTCCTACGGTGAGGGAATGGAGTATTATTCTGCACAATTTCCTGCCAGTGGGAGAATGGAAGAACACCATAGATGGGGTCATCCCTGAAATGCGGCATTGGTGAATGCGGTCTGTTGTTTTCCCGTATTTCATGATACCAGATCAGTAGGATTAAGTACGACGCTGCACAGTTCTCTTAAAGTGAAGGGAAAGTAGTCAGTCCGAGAAAATTGCTAATAGGAATCAGAGCAGCTGGGCAGTTTAAAGATGGCTTTGTTTTCCAGCCTGTTCTCGGAGCTTCCAGCCTTCTCTGTTGCCCCCTTCACAAGAACAAAGTTAGTAACTATTATTATGCTTTTTAAATAATTATGAAGGAAAAAACATCCTGTTTCTCAGGTGTTGCTAACACTTACAGCTAAACTGGAAAGAAGGCGTTGGTTTATTTGGGAAGTACTTCCTGACTGGGAGATTAGCCTGTAGATGTTTGAAGGAAGAAAATTGCTGCTTTCCCTGGCAGCTAAGCTAGCTTAGACTCAGCGTTTTAAAATCACCTAAAAAAAGGCAAGGAAAACCAAAAATGGTTGTATTTTTTGTCTCCTCTTCTCGTCCCCTAACACATTAGTTATCGTAGTAGCAGGCTCGGAAACAGCAAACTGATCTGATAGGTCAGTCTAGATATTCTGTGTAACTTTACAATGATGTTTCATTAGACTTTAGACTAATAATGGAGACCTGTAGCTGAAACACACCAAGTAAATTAAATTGTAGCGCAGTGAATGTTGTTTTCCAATCGGGAAAAGGCAACAGCATTTGTTTATTTTTATCGGTCAGTATAGATTTTTAAATGTACGTATATTGCATTTCTTTTTCAAGTGAAGCCATTTGAAGCCATTTCAAGTGAAACCACACGCTAAATGCTCAAAAAGCTGTCGGGAATCAACCCTGCCATTACAAACGTGTATGTCTGCAGTACTAGGGAGAGGGAAAGGAGGGTTAAGAGAGTTAGCAGTGACACTCCTGCTTTAAATTCACTTCCAATCCTTCACTATTCTGTGTATTGTATTAAAAGTAGAAAGTTGATATTGCAGTGACCATTTTGCGTAGATGGTGTCTTTCACGAGGTCAAATGGTTTTCCCCAACTCGCCTTTTTTTCCCCTGTCAATCAATTTAGATGCGGTAATTGTGTGCTACGGGTATGTAAAGGAAGCTTGTTTGGGAGTGAAGTGATCATTTTATTCCTGTCTTTATTAACGATGTTTTCCCTAAATCCCTTTCTTGTCCTCCGAAAGACAAAGGTGTTCCGCTAGGGATGTGAGACATCTTCCATGATAAGTAATCTAATACTTTGAAAACCAAAGGGCTAATTACAGCTCAGGAAGAAAAAGCTCTTTAAGATACTGATAATTTCAGTTCTGTCTTGAAAAGCTTTGCTTGCCTAGTTGATTTTTGGAAGTGCAATCTATCATCAGTCACAGTAAGGCAATACCGTTGACTTCAATGGATTTTCTCCTAATAGAAAAATATCAACAATTAACTTCTTTCTTGTTACGGTGTGACCGGTGCCCCCGGCTCCTGACCCCTGGTAATAGATCAGTTTTCTATTGGCATCCCAGGAAATACAGCAATGAGCTACACAATAAAATCTTGGTGTTTAATGAAGCAACAGTTAGTAGAAAATGAGGGTATATATTTTACCTCAGTCATTTTTCATGTAAATGGGTGTCTTGTGTAGTATATGCAAAATGAAGATTTATAAAAAAATAAATCTCCAAATCTCAGTCTTCTCGAAATCTTGATTTTTCACCCAAGAAGAAAAGAATGGCTATATTCAGTTTGGTGCCCTAGTCTCATGCCCTGTCTCTAATAGTGGCCAGACAAAAATGCCTAGGAAAAATAAAAACAGATCAAGCATAAAATGAAACTTTCTGGCATGTGGCAGTCCACAGCTCAGGGATTTCCCAAGCTGAAGGTTATATTTTGAAGGCTTTATTCCATGAATTTCTGATAGGTTTTCAAACCTATCACTAAAGTTTTGGCTTCCAGAACAAACAGCTACAGTGATTTTCTCAGTTTAACTGTGAGGTGTTTACACAAGTTCTTTTTATTTATTTTTATTTTTTGGCTTTTGTTTGGTAATTTTATCTTAAAAACCGGTATTGATTTCCCAGAGATCTGTTATATTCCATCTCAGTCACCATTCTTCTCGGCAGAAGGATCCTGAAGTAACTGAAGTATTGAGTTGGCTCTCCTGCAGAACTCGTATTCTCTCCTCAGTGATCTTTTGATGATTCTGTATTTTTTTTTACTTTTTTCTATTAAGGAATGTACCAAATTGTAAATCTTAGAGAGAATTATCTCTACTAGATTGAGACTAGATTTAATCTTTGTTCTGAGGGTCATTTTCAACATATTTTAAAATCTGTAGACCTAGCATAAAGGCTTTTAGTACAATCAATTAATTGCTTTTAAAATGAGGCAATGATTCGATACACTGATAAAGAAAAGCTGTATTTCCAAAAGCCTTGGAACAGTGTGTTGACATATAGCATGATATGGTGAATATTCTCGTTACATACGGTAGGGTGGGCAGAGATTTAGGCCAAAGATCCTGGAGGTAAGGGAGTTTAAGGGAGCTTAATCTTTCATTTTCGAATGTTTTCATTTCAAAAAGAAAGGTCTTGGATTTTGAGGATGAAAAAAATAAACAATTAGCTTTGTGCACTACGCAGATGAAAAGTAAACAACGCAGACCGGGGGGTTAGGAAAGCTTTTTAATTATCTCAGGATTTTTGTAGTTGGAAGTATTTTAACAACTTCATTCTTAAAACATTTCCCTGAGGAACAGAATCTCTTGCTGCGTATTACTGAACGTCTGTGAATTTAACATAACAAGTCCAGGAACTTAAGAAAGCGTAAAATCACAATGTGAAATGAGGTTTTGATTGATATCAGGCGTACATTGATTTTGGGAGGCAACTCAGATATACGCCCTTGAAAATTTTCATATACCGGAAGTGTAACAATGCAGCTTTTCTGCATTTTTTAAAAATGGTTCTGTATCTCTAAGTATCAATATTTTTGTGTTTTATAAGATTACATATTTCCAGAAAAATCATATCTTACAGCAGGAGTCGAAATGTTCCCCAGTAATTTGGAAACTGCAAAACTGTCGCTGTTAAAAGTGAGAAAGTTTTGCCAAGCCTTTGGGATTATAGGTCAAAATTCTTTAAGAACAGTCAAGAACGATATTGTGTATTTTAATATTTAACTAATTGATTTTTAAATTCTGATATGAATTTGTACAAGTATTCTGAATTTTCTTCGAGGTTAGAAGAGAACAGGCTAAATCCTTTCTGTTGAAATTCTTGAAAGAAATAAAAAGTATGTACTCCCTAAGAGAATGAAAATCTGCCTTTAAGGTAATAGCTCCAATAGAAGTTTATGGGGAAAAAAAACCCAACAGACAATAAGTAGCGTTACTGAGGAACACAAGTACGGAACTATTTCTGGATCCTCTGAATGCATGTGAACCGCTAGAAGAAAAAAGACAAGCATAAAAAAGATTGTCTACTGTTTCTGCGGAATTTCTCGTGTAAAACAGACATGATTTAAATGTTCCTAGCTTAGCAAAAACTAGACATGTGGCTGAAAATGTTAAGCGAGTAACCTGTAGTAAATTCTTCATTTTTGCCAGTTATGTTGATAAAGTACCTTGTACTTTTTCTTCAGAAAAGGGTTAAATAATGATTTCTGTGTTAAAATATTTAGTTGTTTCCCATTATGAGAGCTTTCGCTAAAAAAAATCCACAACCTAAAATATTATTTGTTTCCATGTTAATTTCTGCTACAGTTTGTGTTACTGCACTGTTCAAAAATGGTTCTAGCATGACGTGTGTTTCCTTTTTGTGGAAAAAGAGAACAATTATTTATTTTTTTTTATGCAATGTTAGAAAGGATTGTTTTTTATTTAAAAATTGTTTTACTAGTTTTATTAGTAACAGTAGGTTTCTGAAGGAGAAAACCAGAACCCCCCAAATTCCAGTACACATCAGGAACCAGTTGTCTGAATTTCTTTGAATAGAAAAAGGTATTTTTTTAATAGAAAGTGAAAGGAGACTATTCAGTGGCTGAAGCTTTTTTTTTCCACTTCTGTAAAGGCAGAGGTGCTACCGGGAAAGAGGCTGAAATTGAAGGAGTTTAACAATTTTTAATTCTCAAAGAGAGCCCAAGACCACAAATAGCAAATATTGAATCAAAATTAAATGCGTTCAGAATAGTAGGGGAAGTGATGACATGTTCGTTACATAAGCGGTTTGCTGATCCAAATACCGTTAAAAGCACTGGATGAAACTTTTAAGGAATATATGGCATTTATTTCAAGTATCGTGTAGTTTGAGAAAGAACTCGTACTTCACACTGTCACCTACTCGGGTTTACTAGGCCTTTCACAGGGCCTTAAGCCCTGTTGTGTGTAATCAGTTGTAAAGTTCGCTTCTGACTGTATTCTGTCTTGCCGTCTATGAAGAATTACTTTCTAAATGTGCGTTTATGGAGCATACTGTTTCCTGTATGTGTTTAAATTATCGGTTTGTACTGAAACAGTAGTAATATATACCAGTTCTCGTAGTAGCAGGCCGTCTGTGGACTTCTTAAGTGGCTGAGTGGAGACATCACCTTTGTCCTCTCCTAGGTGATTAATCCAAGGCGTATCAGTGACCTGATACCTATTGCTGTGTTGTGCTGGATATTTTTAAAAGCAGTCTGTTTTTCCCTTCCTTGGCTTATGTGATATGTTTTGTGGTGTTATATTATTATGTATAAACAAACGTAAAAAACTGTAGCTGTAAAATGTGAAGTATCATAGAGTTCAGACCCGTTATTTTTTGCATTGGCCTAATTTTCTCATTATTTTCATCCCAAGTTATCCTATAATAGTCTTAAACCGCTGTTCTGACTCTTACAGGACAAAGGTCATCACGATGGTGATAGGCTTGGGGAAGCGTGGCTGGAGAGCTGCCTGGTGGAAAAGGACCTGGGGGTTCTAATTGACAAGCGGCTGAACATGAGCCAGCAGCGTGCCCAGGTGGCCAAGAAAGCCAATGGCATCCTGGCTTGTATTAGAAATAGTGTGACCAGCAGAAGTAGGGAGGTGATTGTCCCCCTGTACTCAGCACTGGTGAGGCCACACCTTGAGTATTGTGTCCAGTTTTGGGCACCTCAATACGAGAGAGATACGGAGGTGCTGGAGCGAGGGCAGAGGAGGGCAACGAAGCTGGTGAAGGGCCTGGAGAATAAACCTTATGAGGAGCGATTGAAGGAGCTGGGACTGTTTAGTTTGAGGAAGAGGAGGCTGAGGGGAGACCTCATCACTCTCTACAACTCCTTGAAAGGACATTGTAGAGAGGTTGGTGCTGGTCTCTTCTCACAGGTGATTAGTGATAGAACAAGAGGGAATGGGTTCAAGCTGCAGCAGGGTAGGTTTAGGCTGGACATTAGGAAAAAATTCTTCCCAGCAAGAGTGGTCAGACACTGGAATAGGCTGCCCAGGGAGGTGGTGGAGTCACCATCCCTGAATGTGTTTCAGACTTGTTTAGATGTGGTGTTGGGGGATATGGTGTAGGGGAGAACTTTGTAGAGTGGGGTTGATGGTTGGACTCGATGATCCCAAGGGTCTCTTCCAACCTAAATGATTCTATGATTCTATAGTATGATATCAATGGAAAGGCTGTACAAGGATGGTGAACATGATAACGTCATGGGGTTTGATACCACCTCGTGGTCTCTAATTTTCCACTTGTTACGTCTAATGCAAGTTATTTGTTCCTGCTGCTTCTTGCCTGTCTCTCCCCCAGCTATGCTGAAGCAGCAGCTGAAGCAGCAGTGCTCTCAGGGCCACCGGCAGCCCTGAATGTCCTGGTGGCACTGGGGACATGCATTTATAGCTTGTTCAAGTAAGAAAGGCACCGAAATATGAGCTAAAGGAAGAAAAAATTATGGAAAGAGAAAGCAGGGGCGAACAGTAATATCTCGAAGTGACTATTAAATGAGAAAGGAAGACACACAGGTACTATTGTGGTATAAAATTATACAGGAATCCAAACACCAGTAAATAGAAAGTACAAAGTTTTTTCTGTCATGGAGAGAAGAGAGTGAAGTGGTTTAAGGGACCACCAGACTAAGTGGTCTGTAGAGCTTCACAGCCTCATACGCTCTGTGACACCTCTCAATGGCTGTTTGACAAGTCACTTAGTTTTCCTGTCTCTCATTCTTCCTGTGTAAAATTAGGATAATTATAGCTGCAGTAGTGGGATTTATTTCCATACGACAACATTTATTTTTAGGATGGAGTTCACAGAGTTGATCTGGATGAATTCGTGGTTGACTCTGATGAGATGGGGTGTGACAGCAGCTCAGGTATATGATCTCACGATTCAATGGGGATTGGCCAGAATGCAGCCTGGAAGCCTGATAAACCTTAATACTCTCTGTTACAGAAGAGCCAGCACATGCTCACTGTGGCGTACTGGTCCTCAGCAGCCTTCTCGCTCCTGTGGGAAGTGGAAATGGTATTCATTTTCTAGTGTGAATGTCCTGCACATTTTGGTAGACGTGGTGGTAGGAGTTCCACCACTGTGTGTGGAGGGAAGATTTCAGAATCAGGCTATCTTTGATTGAACATGAGAAAGAACGTACACAAGATTCTGCATTTCTCAGTCCCTCTTAAGTTCAGCATGCTTGCCACAGATAAGAATACGTAGAATATAAACCATAAAAATCATTTGGGTGAGGTCTGAAATCACCCTGCTAGGAGAGAGTAAAAGACGAGGTGTGTGTGAGAGTGGAAATAGTATGAGCAGAATCTTTGTAAAATCTGTCCCCAAAACACACTTTCTGCTAAACACGAAATAGAACACGGAGTTGTTAGTGGGTCTGGGCAGTCTGCCCTCTCTTATACTCTTGGTTGAAAAGGATGTTCCTGAGAGCAATATTCATGATTAAACTAAGTAGATAAAGGAATATATATTTTCTCAGAGTGAAACTTAAAAATAAGAAGCGTAACAAAATTATGCATAGGTTTTTTTTGTATTTTCCATTCTACTGCTGTTCCCCTATAAGAACAAGTGCTAGGTAATACTTGAAATTTTTTCCTGAACTGAGGACAAGCCCCTGCTATGTCATAAGTTCCTGTTCCATGACAAACCAGTCTTATCTCTGTCAGTTCAACAGAAAGAATTCCCAATTTTATTTTTCAAAAGTTATACTTGCAATCTCAATGTCATTACAAAAGGTGTCATGGTCCTGAAGTTAGTGAGATTAAAGCTGACTTCTTCATGTTTGGACTTTTTAGGGGAAGTTATTTTAAAAGTAGGATGCTAAAGCTGTCTGTAAATGAAAAAATACCCAATTCTTCAAGTTAATTTATTTAAAAATACAATTCACATGCTAAAAGATGTCAAGATGAATGGATATGTAATCTGCTTGTGTTTGCGTGTCAAACGTAACTAACTCTAAAAATATTAATACCAAAACACCGATCAAATGTTGACTTTGAATAATTTATCCTGAGATTATCTATATAGGAGAAAATGTGTTTGCTTCTCATTTGATACTGGACACCCCTGCATTCTTCCTCTAACTTGGGGCTTTGGGAGAAAAGAAGAAATGTTAGAAAAAATGTGTCCTCTAAAAACAAAGCAGAAAGGCTGGTCTTATTGACTATTTAGATTTGCCACCAAACCAGAGCTACTACGTTATTGTGCAAGATGCTATTGTTTTGAAATTCTAACTAAAGGTTTGCGGGAAAAGAGTCAATCAGTTCATAATTTTTGCTGCCTATTTGTGTGGCTTTTAAGAGATGCACGAATTTTAAGTGGAGGAACTATTGCTGGATTAAGAGGGAGATAACTTTGTCAAATATGGTGAAATGAGAGGGAAGGAAGCAGTGACAGGAGCGGATAAAGAGAATTAGAAGGTCAAGAGGAAGGAAAGCTAATAGTCAATGACAATTCATGAAGTGAAGAAAAATGTCTGAATTTAATACTTTGAATGAGTGATAATATAAAGAAATTACAATAATTCTTCCTGGGCGTTACTGTCCTTTATCTGAAGTGGTTAAGGAAAGATTCTAGTTAAAGAATTTAGTGGTGATGCAGGAAGATGCTGATTTTGCCTCTGATTTGCAGTTATCTTTGCTTCTTGGAAGGATCTCCACGAGGCCAGTTTTAACGTAGGGTTTCATAGAAATCCCACCCAAATCTTAATGCTGCATTCCATGCAAAAAAAAAAAAAAAAAAAGATATCACTGTCTTCATGTTTAGGCTCGGGGCATCATATTTAACACAAATTAAATTAAAAAGGAGGTGTTGGCCTTTTCTCGCTTTCCATAAGTCAAGTGGTTAGGAGCCCAGAGCGGATGACTTGGGAAATGAGGTTGAGGGAGCTGGTTTTTTTTAGTTTGGTGAAAAGGAAGATAAGGGGCAATCTAACAAAAATTACAGCTGTTTGATGGGCAGCTTCAAAGCTGGTGCTTTGACTGTTCCCCGTGGTGGTAGACTATGAGGTACGACGATCACTGTTTGCTCCTTGGGAGATTCAGAATAGGTCAAGGAGGAAATACTTCTCCCTTAGAAGGGTAGAGCAGCACTGGAGTAGCTTACCTGGGGATGACGTGGAAACCTCTTCCTTCTGAGTTTTTCAAGATTTGGCTAGACACGTCTATCACGTCATTGCAGTATTTCTACTCTAAGCAGGAGATAGGAATAAGGATCCCTTCCAATCAACATTTCTGTAATTCCGTGGTAATCTTCTGCTTCCACAGAAGTCTCATATAGTTTTTCCATGAATATGGTTAGAGTAAGTTGCCACTGGCAAAGATTTGGGGAACAGACTCTCTCTGTTCCCCCAATACAGAGCGTACAGAGCATTTTGGCAGAAATAGCCATGAGGCATAAAATACACAAAGAGACATTTTGGGGTTCACCACAGAAAGCCATCAGTGATGTGTTTTTCATTTGTAGCATGTACAAGAAGCAAACAAAGGGGTGTAGTGATCAGCTGAAAGACTGTGCTAAATAGTTCCATCTCATCTAGCTTTTCATAATCACTCATAAGCATGATAATGAGCTCATTTATTGGATTTCAGTTAATAAATTACAATATGTTTACTGCTCTTTCAGAAAGAACAATGCGGATAACCTGTGCAGAAGTCAATCTATGATTCTGGCAAGAGAAGTCAGAAATATATAAAAATGTTAATAATTGTTGGTGGTTAAATTGTTACTAATTTATGGTAAATTCAGTATGTTTAATTCCCTCATAACCCTGTACCATCTAAAATTAGGCAGATCTTATATAACATCTTTAATGAAAGACATGGTAACCTTTTATAGCTCATGACATCTTTATTGTGGAGAAGGAGTGTCTCGCTTGCAACTCAGAATTTGTCAATCTCAGAATTGTCTTTGGTTTGTTGCTGTCAGTATCCTGGAGAAAATTAGGTGTATTTCTTTATAAAGAGGAACAGAAGCTGCGAGTGAAAACTGAAGTCTTGGGCTATTATCCTGAAAGTAGTTACAGGGATGACTCAGTAGACATATTTCTTGTTAGCAAAATGAAGATAAAATCCTGTGTCTATGGCAAACTTCTTAGTGGGACTCAATTTCACCTTAATGTTATGAAACTAGGGAAGCCAGTCTTAACTTTCACCTTACAGTTCTAGCTTTTGCCTTAGGACTTTTTAGAATCATAGAATGGGTTGGGTTGGAAGGGACCTTAAAGACCATACAGTCCCAACCCCCTGCCCTGGGCAGGGACACCTCCCACCAGCCCAGGTTGCTCCAAGCCCCGTCCAACCCGGCCTTGAACCCCTCCAGGGATGGGGCAGCCACAGCTTCTCTGGGCAGCCTGGGCCGGGGGCTCACCACCCTCACAGCAAACAATTTCTTCCCAATATCTCATCTAAATCTCCCCTCTTTCAGCTTAAATTAAATTAAATGAAAATTTCATTTTAATATTAAAAGCAAAATCATTCTTTCATTTGAAAAACTGCACAAACAGCTACTGCCATGAAAACTTTTTAGTATTTTCCACCATAGCTGTGTTTGCCGCCAGAACTATTGAAATTATGGGGAGTTATGAGAAATGTGGCGTTTCTTACGAAAAATGGTTTTGAAATTTTCAAGTCAGTCCCAAACAATCTCAATGCGAATATTTAAAGAGCAATTGAATTATGAAAGTCTAATACTTTCTGAGGTTTGTTAGGTGACTTGCGCTATCCCATTCACTGTGGTATGCAACTCTCTCCTAAAGCATCTTTTTTTTTGTCTTCCCCCACGAAGTGTGAACAGCTAAGTATTAATATAACTTTTTGGAGTTTTTTTCCATTGTGCTGGGGCAACAGTCTGGTATCTAAACAGTTAAGTATGCAAAATGGCACAAAGTCCCTGGATTCTGCTTTTCCCACTCGCACTAGAATCCTTCGTATTACGAAACAGTATTGTAGGCTCTGCAAAATTTTTACTCCTTTGCAATTTTCAGTTATAATTAGTTATAATCGTGCAAAATAATATTTGGTGTTTAGGAATTGAAATAATTAGATTGCAACCACAGATTGTGCACGTTTTCGTTACGAAGGAAGAAAAAATCATGTTTTTATTTAGAAAGAAGTTTCTGCTGTGGGAGAAGGAGCGCAGGATATCTATTTGATGTTTTTATCTCTGTTTTCATATTGTTTTGAAGGGACTTTGCTGATTTCTCCCAGTTTCTTGAATACAGATAAAAATTGTCTCGATTTCCTTATGTCAAGATATTCTTCACTTTATTCTGGAAGCGCTGGTACCTTTTGGGTTTTAATGTTAATTCAGATTGAACACATTTCAGTGTTACTCTTTGAGTAGACATGGGATTTCAGTGACCAGAAGTGATGGCATATTTGTTTAATTTTCACTTTGATAGAAATTAAGAAAGTCTTTTTTATTGACCTTAGTGTTGTGAATTGCCGTCTTAGGCTGCCATTTGTTGGGATAGGAGTCATTCATGCCTCTATATACATACACTGCTTGCTGTATTTTCTAATTTCTCTACTTTTTATTCATTGTGTACTCAAATGAAAGCAAAAGATACAGAACTGAATGTGAAATCGCTTTAGGAGACACGAGACGTTAGAGCCTTCCTCCTAAGTAGCGGTTCTTTAGGGGGCTGCAAACAGCTGTAAGAAGACAGTAATTGCTACGCATGCACATTTTAATTCGGCTTCTCCAAGAAGGAAGGAATGTTTTTTTCCTCAGAAGTTCCTTTTCAGTTTTCTTTGACTACTGAGCTTAAGTCTAGACCTCTTCTAAAGTCCAGGGAGTGATTTTATACCAGTTTGTTGTGGTCAGTGAGTCTTAACATTTATAGTTTTCATTTGCGTTACAGAGTGTTTCCCACAATAAGGAAAGACGGGTTGGCACGCCGCACGCACTATATAACGTTTCTTCTTCTATGACTCTTTTGGGAGCCCGCTCGGTCATTATATCTCTGCATATTAAATAACAGAGTTACAGAGATGATATTGAAGAAATGAAGGTTGGTTCTTTAGCCACGTCCACCTTCATCCCCAGCGAAGCAGTGGGAATAAGGTTATATTGGCCATCGGGGATAGTATTATTGCTTTTGACCCCTTTCAAGAGTACAAACGCTCAGTCCTATTCGGAGCAATGCCTCAGAATGGTGGCAGTGGTTTTTTATCTTCAGCACAGACAAGACTGAGTCACTTCCTCATCTCTGCTCTTTCCTATTTCTAGTACAGCCATGAGATCACTTCTAATGGTTTCTAATTCTGTTGAAATATTTAAAAAAAAAAATATTCTGTACCATGGACCCATTCATGACAGTAATCATGCAAAGGTAAAGTTAGAAGAGGAAAAGGACAGCATTGATTTATGTTAGTGTAAATTATGCCAGGCACAACACGAGTGTACCGTTTATTATTAAACAAATCCACGCATTCTGAAATATTTTCTTTGCATTTTTCGACAGTTAATGTAACTAATGACATTTTAAGCCAAAGGAACAGCATCTGTGGTTAAGGTATTATGACATAATTAAATTGTAGTACACATTGCCAGATGATGTTATGGAGGCCAAAACCATAGATGAGCTCAAAAAGCCATTAGCCTAATTTCTGTCTCAGGAATTTAGGTGCTAGGGATTGGCAGAAGCTTAAAAAGCATCCCAGGGAAGAATAACTGTACAGACGTTTCTATAGTCATCAGTCAAAATCCACTGTCAGAGGTAGAAAACCAGAAAAACTGAGACTCAATTCAGACTTTTCCATGTCCATGTGAGAAGTATGCGTTAAAAACAGTATAAAACTTGACTTCCATAGTACCAGGAGAGTTTTCAGATGCCACTGTGGCAGTTGACATGGGCCCAAAAGTGAAGATGAAATGTCTACAGATGCATAGCCCTACCCTTCAGATTATTTCAGCTTGAGCACCCCTTCCAATCACAACTAAAAATGACAGTAAAGAGGCAAAGTCTTCATTTCTTAAGTATTCATTAGAGTAACGCTAATGCTATAATGGTAAAATGCTAAAAGACATTGTTAGTCATGGCACAGCCTGCACTTGAAAATTAGATTCTGTCATATCCAGAGAAGAACATTGAAAAACTGTCCAAACAGATATTGTTTGAATATTACAGAACAGCAAAAACCGTGCAGATTTTCACGATACATAAATTGGTACTAAAAATGCTGGATGTATCTCCTATTTGGAATAGAAGAGTCAAACAAATACATTTCTTTGAGTTATAACAGATGAAGATACCAAAGCATAAAGGCTAAGGCTGAGAAGGAGTCAGGTTAAAACTTAGAAAACCTTTTGTGTTCACGTGCCTTTCACGTGAAATATCCTGACTGTGGCTAAAAACTACTTAATATAAAACACATTTGACTTTTGGCTGCTTCATTCAGTAGTACAAAAGGTGTTGCTATTCTGCCCCAAAAGCTGGGATTTGACTGGTTTTTGCATCCTAAAAAAAAAAGGGTGAGAACATTAGGTGCAGATTTCCTGGCGCGCAGCCGCTTCCTCTCCCAGTTTCAGGAGCTAACGATAAGCACGTCCACACATTTTTAACGCTAGGAATCTCTTTTAGATTTTTGAGATATTGAGGTTTTAGAAGGGTTGCTGCAGTTTTTGTGTGCTTCACTATGTGTCTGTAGAGCACGTTAATAGTAATAATTTCCAATGTTCAGAATGGTTGCTATTTAGAAACTGTTAGAAAAAAGACTACAATAGGACTTTTTTTCTTTTTTTTTTGCCTTGACACTATTGAATTAGCTGCTTGTTAAACTAAGAAACATTGTGATCTATTTAATATGTTAGCAAATGGAACTGTGGACATAATATACAGCTATGGCCAGTGTTTTAAAGACACGTGCCTAAACTTTCATTCACTGAAAAATGCCAAGGGGCTTAATTCTCCCAGGAATTGTGCAGGTGTGTTTTAAAACAAAGTGTTTTATTTTGAACCAGAGCGAAATGCCAGACCAAAATAGTAGGAAACTGTCTCCAGACAGCTATATAATAGCAACATAAGAAGGAATCCACCTGCGTGCAAAGAGGCTGTCTTGTCAAAGGTGGAGAAAAATATTCTGTCTTCAGTGTTACAGTTTGGTAACGACCAAAGGGTTTTAATTGTCAATAATATCTTCTTTAATTCACAAAAAAATATGGGTTTGATTTATCATAGAATAGTTTGTGTTAGAAGTGACCTCTAAAGGCCATCTAGTCCAACCCCCCTGCAGTGAGCAGGGACGTCTTCAACTAGATCAGGTTGCTCAGAGCCTCATCCAGCCTGGCCCTGAATGTCTCCAGGGATGGGGCCTCCACCCCCTCTCTGGGCAACCTGGGCCAGTGTCTCACCACCCTCACAGTAAAAAAATTCCTCTTTATAGCTAGTCTAAATCTTCCCTCTTTTAGTTTAAAGCCACTACCCCTTGTCCTATCGCAACAGGCCCTGCTAAAAAGCCCGTCCCCATCTTTCCTGGAGCCCCTTTAGGGACTCGAAGGGGCTCTAAGGTCTCCCTGGAGCCTTCTCTTCTCCAGGCTGAACCCCCCCAGCTCTCTCAGCCTGTCCTCACAGCAGAGGGGCTCCAGCCCTCCCAGCATCTCCGGGGCCTCCTCTGGCCCCGCTCCAACAGCTCCGTGTCCTTCTGCTGTTGGTGCCCCAGAGCTGGAGGCAGCACTGCAGGGGGGTCTCCCCAGAGCAGAGGGGCAGAATCCCCCCCTCGCCCTGCTGTCCACACTGCTGGGGATGCAGCCCAGGGTGCGGGGGGTTTCTGGGCTGTGAGCGCACGTTGCCGGCTCACGTCCAGCTTTTCACCCCCCAGTACCCATAAGTCCTTCTCGGCAGGGCTGCTCTCCATCCCTTCATCCCCCAGCCTATACTGATACCAGACCTTGTATCAATACCTGTATTGATACAGGGCTCTGCGCTTGGCCTTGTTGAACCTCATGAGGTTCGCACGATCCCACTTGTCTCTATTTATATTACAAAAAGTTTCTGCAAGCCACACAGGGCTTGTCCAGCATTAAGGAATATTGAGCTTGTAGCTGGGGCAGTATATCTTGAGTATTGATTTGCATATAGTATTCTGTAACAGTTGGTTCAGGTTTGTACTTACAGCAAATACCTTGGGGAACCATTGTTACAGGCTGAGACAAAAACCAGAATTTATATAAGCTCAGGTAGCGCCTATTTTTTTCCATTTCTTTGTTTTTCAGCCTGTATTTTTCAAGGGATCTTAAATTTTCTGTGTGTCTTTGTCCCACTGGAATTCATTAACTCTAGTTCTAGAGTATAAAGGGGACAATTTAGATGTAGCTATGTTTGTGTTATTTTCATTTTGAACTGAGATGTCCAATCAACACCTGCAGACTGTGTACGCATTAGTTTACTCTGCATGCTGCCTAGGAAGTATCGTCTAACGATGCTTTTGATAGAGTAAACATTTGCGACCAAGGTTTTTATCGTATGTATTCTCAGTGCTGCATGAACAAAGCAGATTAATCACCCTGGCACCTCTTTTCTCGTGAAATTCACTTGTTCTGAATTTTATTTAATTCTGTTTCACTCTTTATATTTAGATCTCTGCTATTCAGACTGTTCAGAGTCACACGTACATTTATAGGTAAAGTGGATTATTTTTCATCGTATTTTAGCTTTAAAACACTTCTATCTAAAAAAAAGTTTCATCTAAACATGTTGTTGTGGCATTGTCACTATAAATGTAAGCAGTTATATTTATGAATCTTGTACACAGCAAAGATTATAAGAGTGCTCTCAACAGGAATGTGTTTCAGGTTTTGTTATAAAAATATTACAAAAAAAGTAACCGTTTTGTCAGATGAAACTGTTTCAAACTTCTTTCATTACTTGAAGACATAACATTGTCTTTACAGGTCTTTTGAAGTTAGGATTTTTTTTAGATGGTTGAAAAAATTCTTCCAATATTTGAAAAGATCAACTGAAAGAGACAGCTGGTCATAGAACTTCAGGGCAAACCCCAAGAGGGTTTTGATCCACGATCCCTTAAGGTGCTGTACATTTGTGTTTTCATTCACAGCCGTGCCTTCAAATACTTGCCAAGTTTGAAAAATATATATCTTTGTTTTATTTCACACTAAAAGGTCTCATTCAGAGCGGCACTGTAAAACAGTGTATCCCCTTTATGTTGCTCTTCTTGGGAATCAAGGAATAGCGTGGCCTAATGAGGCGCTACATAGGTTATCAACAGGATTTTATGATGGACTTCAATAGCTTTACATCAGAAGCAATGTTAAAAGACTTATAAGAAAAAAAAAATTAAGGGAAGAGTTAGTGCCCCATGATACCGTTTTTCAGGAAGAGAAAGTTCAATAATAATACCAAATAAAAAAATACAGATTAACAAAAGCAAATTCGTAATGAGGTGCTGTGTTTGTTCTGATTCGTTTATGATTACTAAATAAATAATTTAATGAATTAAATATTTAGATATTTCTGTAATCATCAGAGCTAACAAGTATTTTTACTAAACTTCAAAATAATTTATTTGAAGTAGTATAAGTGACAATTTTCAGAAGAGCTAAGTAAGGAAAACGGTAACATTTATGAAAACCAATAAACACGTTTAATGTTTTACAGCACTTGAGATGTGAACATGCTGTATTGACAGTACCAAAAGTGATTACATGAGATATATATTGTTTATTGTCGTTCTGCATATTACCCATAGTTATTTTTTTTACTTTTCTGGAAAGCTTGTGTCATTATTTGTGCTTATTTGACACAGGATCTTCTGAATTAGATGCAGTGGGTCTAGAACATTGGAATAGAGTTTTTTGCTGCTTTTAATTAGTCTTTAACTCCGTGTACCATTAGGTGACATAGCAACTTAAGACTGAGCTTAGTCTGGTAGTTCAAATTCAACTCTGATCCTTTAAAATGAATATATAGTTATATACAGGAAGAAGTAACAAGGATGAATAAATCAAACTTCCTCTTAATGATAAACAAAATTGAATCTAATAACTCGTTGCTTTTACATCCAATACTTTAGGATGTCTTACATTGTTACATATAGATTGAGGCAGATTGGTTTGCAATGAAATGCCTGCGACAATATAATGAGATTTGATATATTAAAGTATAATTTTCACCATGTATCATAGAATCATAGAACCATAGGGTGGGAAGGGAGCTCTGGAGATCACCCAGTCCAACCCCTTGCCACAGCAGGGTCACCCAGAGCAGGTGGCACAGAAATGCGTCCAGGCGGGTTTGGAATGTCCCCAGAGATGGAGACTCCACCACCTCTCTGGGCAGCCTGTGCCAGGGGTCTGCCACCCTCAGGGTAAAGAAGTTCCTCCTCATGTTGAGATGGAACTTCCTATGCTCAAGTTTGTGCCCGTTACCTCTTGTCCTGTCCCTGGGCACCACTGAAAAGAGCCTGGCCCCATCCTCCTGACACCCACCCTTTCAGTATTTATAAGCATTGAGAAGGTCCCCCCTCAGCTGTCTTTTTTCCAGACTGAAGAGACCAAAATCCTTCAGCCTTTCTTCATCAGAGAGATGTTCCAGTCCCCTCATCATCTTGGTAGCCCTTTGCTGTGCCTTCTCCAGCAGTTCCCTGTCCCTCTTGAACCGGGGAGCCCAGAACTGGACACAGTACTCCAGGTGCGGCCTCACCAAGGCAGAGTAGAGGGGGGAAGATGACCTCCCTTGACCTGCTGGCCACACTCTTCTTGATGCACCCCAGGATGTCATTGGCCTTCTTGGCCGCAAGGGCACATTGCTGGCTCATGGTCATGCCGTTGTCCACCAGGACTCCCAGGTCTCTTTCCACAGAGCTGCTCTCCAGCAGGTCAGCCCCCAACCTGTACTGGTGCATGGGGTTGTTCCTCCCCAGGTGCAGCACCCTACACTTGTCCTTGTACCCATCCTCTCTTGCCTGGAACTGTTAGTACAATAATAAAAAATAAAAAGAAAAACAAAACAACCCAGGTTTAAAAGTAAAAATTATTGTTGCAATGGTACTCCACTTCAGAATTTTCTCATCCCTTTCTCCATGCGTGTTTGCAAATTAAGGAAATAGAACAATATAACCACAGTCAGGTTATTCAGACATTTTGTGGACGATCAGATAAAGCTTATGTACTTCAGAAAGCAGACATATGAATTGGAAACTTTGCACTGGATTATGTTTCATTTTAGAGCTCATGAAAAAATTAAATTCTGAGTATGTAGTTTAGGCCAATTCTGATGATTAACTCTGTTCAAATGTTGTATCTGAAAATACAGCTACAGTAAAGCTACAGAGTGGTTCAGTAACTAATGTCCTTGCGTTCTGTCAGGATACCGGTAGGACTGTGTCTCCCCTGATATATCCTTGCAGTTTAGCTATAAGAAAAAACTGAGTTACAGCATAAACACGTGAAAAACTTACAGTACTGAGATCAGATCAAAGCTCTGTCTTGCACTATATTGTGTTTGATCAATTATGAAAACCTAGGGAATAGTAGGAAAACAGGGCAAGTATATATTGATAGCTCCCAGCCTACTTCCTCATAGGTGCCTGAATCCCCTTCCAAATCCACCGCCATCCGTTTTTCCCTGAATGGGTCTAATTCATTCGCAGCTTAATTATTTGCGTGAGAAGATATACCTTCTTTCTTTGTTTCAACCCCCTAGCTTCATTTAATATCCCCTAATCTTTGTATTAAAAAAGATAACGAATTACTTGTTGCCTGATGACTTCCCCTATGCCACATGTGAATTTCTAGGTACCTGTCACGCCGAGTCCAGACTCATATCGGTTCCTTCCTCAGATATTTCACCTTGCATTCGCATCTAATAAGGATTAAAGGAAATCACTCAAAATCCTTTCCTGTTAAAGATTTGATTGTGGATGCCATACTCTGGTGGAGACAAAAGAGACTCGGAAAAGTTTCCAGCTGGTTCTAGAGAGAAATTAAAAAATAAAATACAGAGACGTTTCCGTTCCTTAACTGTCCAGCATCACTACAGTCCAGATGCACAGGCACCGTTGTATTTAGAAGGACTATGACAGGATCATTCAAACTCTGCTGAATTTTGAGTAAGCAGTTGTATTAAAAACAATTATTGAAATTACGTGTATAAATAAGTTTGTGTATTTTTGCATTCATAGACAAAATATATAGAGAGAGATATAAAAAGGGTGTTAAATCTATTTTGTGATTACCCTTAGAAATTCACATTTTACTTAAAAAAAAAAAAAGACCATTTCTTACCTGCTTGTAAAGAAGGCATTTTTGAATTTTGTTTTACATCGTGCTGGCTTTGAAACCCGATGCCGTCTCAGGAGAACGCACGTAATACCGTGCTTCATCACTATTCGAAATTTACCACTTGCTCAGCTCTCACAAAGCTTTTCAGAACAATGGTTTACATTTCCTCTACAAGATAATTGTTTTAAATCTAATGATTTATTTAACAATTAATGTAATTCTCTGTTAGAAATATACTTGTATTTCCAGTTTAAAATATTATGTGATAATATTTCGGGAAGGTAATAAATTGCATTCAGAGTAAATGACACCACTAAAATAGTAAATTTAATCATTTTTATATTTATACTTACATTTAAATTTTAGGAAAAGGTCATTAGAGCTGTCTGTATTTATCTTACTGAATAAGCAAGTTAGTTTAAAAGTACATGTCGGAATGTGTTTTGGTTCCATTTCAGTGTAACTGTTCATTTCAGAAGAAACTACTCCTGGACGATGTGGGGCGGGTTACGTTGCTAATCTCATCGCTGTCCCTCTAGCTATCAGAACTCGTAAATCACACGGTCTGTAGTAAGAAGAGTAAGTCGGAGAGGTTAGAAATCCAGAGAAAACTGTGGCAGAGGTGATAGACTCTATGAAATGGCTACAATCGGAAGATTTTGTATGAAGGGGAATGTCTTGCATTTGAAATATGTGCCTGCATTTGTTGCCCTTGGTGGGTACGTACCGTATGCTGGATACATAGAGTGGTTTTGAATTATTGTCTGATAATTTTGATAATCTCATAATGGAAAATCATGAAAATTATGAGATGAAAGTTCTCCAAAATCTCATGGATCGCATTCTTAAGTAAGTTCCCACTTATAGCAAAAGATTTTTTAGTGTATGTTCTAAATCCAAGTTCATCAACGAGAGGGAAAGAACCCGAGTACCTTATGTGTAACTCGTATTTGAAATGAGTTTGTACTCAGAAGAACTCACAGCTGATTTCAGTCGCTGAATAAACTGTGAGTTCCATTCCTTGAACACCTCTTCTGCCTTTAATTCAGGAAAGGTAATTCAAACCAGCACAGCCTACTTTGAGACACTCTTTATAATAAAGTCAGTCTAAGAATGAGATGTTAGTCTTCAAATATGTGTTAGTCAAAGGAAAAACAGATGTTTAAGATCAGTGACTCATGATTGGATTCAAAACTTGTAATTTTACACTAATTTGTAGCACATGAGATGACCTCTTCCCCTGGATATTGCTGGGGTGAACAAGGTTTAACTAAGAGGCAGCAGTTCTTCCCTTGCAGTTTTTTGAAAGGGAATAGATTAGCTCAGATTAATGCAGGCGTTGTATTTATTGTCATTTTAACAACAAAACAGAATTTTAAAAGTGGAAGGATTACTTGTCAATAATGGTCATCAGCTGCTGAAAGATTGGGCGCAGTTTCTAGTGTTAAGACACCTAGCTCGCTTACTAAATCCAAGTGTATTCTTAGTAAAAAACGTAACCATTATATCCTCAATAATTGCAACTGAATTGCAGTTGCTTTCAGAACAACTGAGCTCTTTTGAAAATTTGAGGTTCGGTGTGGAGACCAAGGCATAGCGTCCATGGAACACAAGGGGCTGGTTCTGGAGCTGGAAGCAGTATACGGATATGGAAGCTGGAGCTGGGAAGCGGTGTATGGTGTTCCCTCTCAAAGAGACATCACTAATTAGCCCAGGTACAGTGCTAGGTTAAAACAAAAATCTTAGGTTGCCATAGTTCCTTAGGTAAAGTAAAATCAGACAATATGGACAGCCTACCGCAGGTTTCTCAGGTTGCTAATCTTTTCCCTTTGATGCCATTTTCTCCTAATAGCCCTTCCATGATTTATGAAGCTGAAAAGATGGGAATGTAATCTGCTAGTGCAATGTATTTACTCGCCTGAAAAAGGAAGATTTAAAATTACCTCGTCCTGCTCTTGAGGTAGAGTGGCACACGTTACCTCTTACACAATCAACTTAATGAAAATCACTCAAAAATTTCAGGATCTAGGTAAATTTCAGGAAGTAGTAAGGAAAAAAAAGTGGGACTGAGTGAAGAGAACAAACGTAAAAAGAGATATGCTGTGAGCTGTAAAGAGCGGAGTGTAATGCTCAGAAAAAGAGCAATTGATAACCCAATCTAAATCAGCCTCTTGAAAGGATTTAACCCCTGATGTAGAAGCATCCATCATGACTACATGGTGTAAACAGAAATCATGCCTAAAAATGTGTCTGGTGCCTTTGAAAATTATTCTTTTTGAGTGTCCTTAAATATATTCTTTCTGCTGTCTTCTCCTTTCCTAAGAAAGCTGAATAGCATAGATCTGGATGGGATCACAAAAGAGCTTCTGCTATCCCAGGAAATGACATATAAACCGATCTCACTGGTCAGGATTTCTTTCCAGTATTCAGGAGGAATTAACATTCCGGAACAACTCAGTTTTGATGGTTAGAACTTTTCCTCTGGGTCTCCACCTTTGCTATTGATTGACAGTTATATGCATTTATTCTCATGTCTTAGGCTTGAACTTTCTTCTACAGCTTTTGTTTATCAGTGTGGACAGTAATCATATTCCTTCTCAGCTTTCATGTGGGAAGGCTAAACAAATCAAGCATTTTCAGCCTTTTCTAGTTCATAAATCCAGGACTTCATGCATCCATTCAAGTTGTTTAGTTCAGAAGAGCATGGCTCTGAATTTTGCTTTTTTAACTTTATTTCTTTGTGCTTCTGTTAATGTAGTGGGCAAAGTCATAAAGGTCTTCCTGTAAGATCTTCCACCCCTTTTGTCTGTTAACAATAATGAAATCGTTTCTGCAAATTTCATTAGTACGCTGTATTTTACCTGATTCATTAAGGTATTACGTAAGATCCACCTCATTTAAGGAGCTCCACTAATTATCTCCTTTCAGACTCTGGACAGATTCTTCTCTGTATCACAATTCTTCTCAGCACTCCCGTCTTCATCTTAACTCCCTGTGAAGCCAATAACAAGGTCCGGATAAACCTATCACATTTCTGACTTAAAAACAAACAAAAAAAACCCCACATTATTTAACTTACTTAAAAGCTATCAGATTGCCATCACATAGTCCATGGAAACCTCTTTTTTTTTTTTTCCTTTCCTTTAACATGTCTTTAAATCTTCTTTGTTTCAATATTTGTTAAGGTCGTGTTTATTCCCTAGTTTTATCCTAGCACCATAAATAAATAGTTTTCTTAGTACGTTACAGTTATGGAGGTACGTACTACTGAATTGCTGTTCGCACAAGTAGCTTATAAACATTTTTGTTTCATGATCCCTACTACATCTGCTGAGTTCAGAAAAACAAAAATAAGTACTGTAGTTTATAATAACAAAGATCTGATAAATAGTACTTAGACTGAACGTGCTTTATTTAGAAAGTTATTTCAGGTTTTGTACAATTTCTAGAAAGAAAAGTATTTTGAAGGAGTGGAATTTGAGAAAACCCCCAGATACCCACGGCGGGAGTGTGTGGCAGGAGGAATCGCTGAGGTTCTGAGGCTGGTCCCCACACTCGCTGCTGCCTGTACCCCGCACGCCGAGTCCAAAAGGCTCTCTAGAACGGCCACTCTATTCTTCCATTCATCACAGGTCACAGAACTCTTTCCAACCCTTACAAGGAAAATTTTGACTAAAAGCCTCACTCTCTATGGTGTTTGTTTTCCAATTATCACGTGGAGCACAACATGGAGTTATGACAAGCATATAATAGTTGCAACATGTCAATAAATTATACTTGCTGCCATAAAATTGAACATATGCATGCCTAAGACAAAATGGCAAACTGAAATGAAAACAAAATGAACACCAAAATAATACCCGTGAGCATCTCTACCGTGTGTGAACCTGGGCAATGATTTTATGAAGATAGCCAAAAATAAAACAATTTTTGAAAATACCGACACGCAAATCCCCTTATGTGAAGAAAAGTTTAATATTGTCGTCTTGAATCTTTTTTTTTTTCGTACCCTAGGGATGATATTGTTGAATTCAAAAATACCGGGGAACAAGCCACCCCAATTGGTACGCTTAAAGTCGTTTCAGTTGTGAGAGGATTCTTCATTAGTGTACGAATATAGCGAATAAATGATTTGATGAAATGGCAAGCGTGCTCTCAGTAGAACAGAAATGCATGCTAACTCATTTATTGTGTTTAGATAAAGACAAAATTCACATGTGCCAGTAAAAGCTGTAGGGTAAACTCTATTGACCACGTGCTGTGGGTGGGTTCAACTTGGGCTTGTAACTAACGCAGCCAGACTGCAGCCAGTCCACCATTCGTTGTGTCTAAGCAGCTCAGTTACAGGAAACCTCTTCTGTCATCCCAAGCCCCTAAACAATATAATGGAATTACAGAGTTTTGATGACCAGATAAAAGACATAGTTCTGCTCTGCCTTTACTTTGTAGCTACAACTTAAAATTGATTTTAAAAACCCAGGAGTTCTCTTTCCCTTAAAAATTGCGCATTAAAAGGTCGCGAATTTTTCTCAAGATGTTGGTTTGAGATAAAAAGAAATATCCTGAGAGATGAAAGAAACAATTTTTAAGAAGACTAATTGTACAGGAGGTAATATTATCAATATATATCCTGCATCTAATAGATGAGTTTAAAAGATTTAACGTATTAAGTCTCCCACCCTTAAAAAAAAAAAGGAAGTGTATAAGTGGCATTAATGCACTATACAGCAACTTCAAGATTACAACTTTTTTTTTCTTTAGAAAAAAAATTAAAAAATAGTTTTTTTTTTTTTTCTTTCTGGATTCTCTGGGGCTAACATGTTTTTATGAGGAAGTTTCTAAACATCTGGCATTTGCTTAACTTTATGACCTTTGGATTTCAAGAAATGACAATAGTTACAGCGTAGTAACGCCAGGTAATATGTGAAAATACTGGTCTTTAGGAACCGAGGTCCACTTCGGTAAAATTAGAAATTACACTAGCCCCCCTTTAAAAAATGGCATCACTAAAAGCATTGTATGAGCTATCCATATTATTTATTAATTGAAAATAATAACTTCACATAATTCTGAACTCAAATGTAAAATATTGTACGCTTTAATTTACCACATACAGCAATTCCTTATGGTAATGTATCTTTGAACACAAATATTAGCATTGCAATATAAAATGTGATAAGTTTAAGAAGTGTTTTCATTCTCTTTACATTTCCTCCAGACTTAATTCTGCCCGCAAAGGTATTTCAAAATGCAACATTTTTATTGTGGTCCTATTTACGTGAACAGGTAACGCAGTATTCTAACTGTATGCAATAATCAGCAACATAAAGTTCTTTCGGGTTGTCGTGATTTTGGCTGGATCGGCCAATCAGAACGACAGATGGCCCTCCCCCCCCCTCCTCAGAGAGGAGAGGAAGAGATGAGATTTGTGAGTTTAGAAAAAGAGCTAAACTACTTTAATGAAAATAATAATAAATAAGAAAATAGTAATAATAATAAAGAAAAAGAAAAAAAAAAGTATACAATATATACCAAACCGTATCCAGCTCCCAGGATGACGATCGCGTCACCAGCACACACAGGGAAAGTCCCAGAATGGAGTCAGCGATGGACAGGAGCTGAATTCCGGAACTAGAGTCAGGAATGCTCGGATCGGGATCAAAGGCAGACGAACAGACAGGGTCCTCCCCAGACGTCGGCCACTGAAGGAAAAACGAGCCAGAGCCCCCTTGCCCCTTTGATCCCTCAGCTTTTATCCTGAGCGTGATGCAGATGGGATGGAATACCCTGCTGGTCAGTTTGGGGTCACCTGTCCCGTCCGCTCCTCCCTGCAGGTGGGACCCCTCTGCGCTTCTCCGCTTCCGACCCTCCAACGGGGCAAACAGCGAAGTTACCTGACCTCGGTTGTTAGAGCAGTAAGTATAAGCGAGAGCCTCTGTGCACACCATTCCTTGGTGTAATCAGGTCTTGTCACTCTGAGAGCGAACAGTTTCTGAACAATATGCCGTTAATTTCAGAGTTTAGTCAGTTAGAAGAGGCCCAGCTAAAAAGTAAAATTACAAATCAGAAAATCGCTTCTGTTTTACCTCAAACCAGGACACCGGTACAAAGTGTTTGCTTGTCATAATGCTTGTCAGGTTTCTTTTCTGTTCCTCAGCATGGAACGTGGCAGATACACTCCGTGCTGTCTCTGCCTTACTCAGAGCTGTGTAAAGGGGAAGCTGCCAGTGCAATTTGTTTCAAAACTTCTAAATTGGCTGCAAAAATATCAGAATCTATCCAGGGCAAAAAAAAACCAAAATAAAACAAAACAAAAAAAAAAAAAAAAAACAAAATAATGAACTTACTTTAAGTTCAGTGCTTCTTAATATATTTTAAAGGGGACAAACATAAAAAAATATATTTGATGTATCTAATATATTCCCTTCTCTATAAGTTGTTTCCCCGTTTCGCTGTATTGTGAATACGAGAGTGGGTAGCAGTGTAGAGACTCAGCGTGTGAGAAGCTTTGGCAATTGATTTTTACCATTTAAAGAACATTTCTATCACAAGGGTAGATTTCAGCTTCCCTGGAAGACGCCTGCCTGAGTTAATTGGGCCTCGTACAGACAAACCCTTGAAAATTCTGCGGGAAAAATGGAGTGGATCCACTCTCACCCCATTCTCAGTCTCCTAGGTACAGCACAGCTGCTCTGCGCTCTGCATTTTTCTTCACCCTTTTGGAAGGTTTTCTTTCCCACCAGATTGTCAACACTTTCAATGTATTAATAGCAATAACGAATGGTTGGACTCGATGATCTTAAAGATCCCTTCCAACCTAGATGATTCTATGATTCTAAATAATCCTATTACCAAACATTGTTAAGAGCTGAAAATTATTTGTTAATAAAGAAGATTTTTTTCCCTTCTTCCTGACAAAATGAAGCAGAGATTTGTCTGTCAGGCTACTCCGCTTTCGTATCCAAAGAGTTCACGTCACCGAAGTGATACAGGGTGCTTTTTCTCGGACAGAAGTGTTAGCTGTTCTCAAAGCTCTTTAAGGGTCTGACAGCTCTTAGCTTTCAGGAACAGCACAGAAGGAGACTTAGTAACGTAGAACACATGGATTTTAGCAAAATATGGGGCAAAGAAATCTAGCAGTAGGAGGAATCAGGGGCCACAGAGCTCCTCCTACACAAGTCATAGGGAAGGGGTATTCATGAGAGAATTGCAATCCAAAGAAAGCTGTAAATATATAAAGATATTATGGAAATAAGTTACTTTAACACAGGCTTATGATTTTCTGCCAGGTGTTATCAACTTCTGTCTTCACTTTTGTGGAAAAAACGGCATCGGACTTTCTGCACTCTATAATACGCACCTGCTGCAGTGGTAGACTTTCTTAATGGATCCTCTAAAAAATCATCAGAAACTTTTACTTCATATCATTAACAATTATTTTCAATATTGTAATTTTATATACAGACAGACTTACCAGAAAAGAAGTATTTTTTCCTTTCCTACTCTAAACTTCTTTCTAAGACCTTGGGCCTGGATTAAGTGCATGGTAGTTAAACCAGGGTCTATTTTATCCATTATTTGTTTTCCTCATTACTGTTTGCTAATATCTCATTCAGAATATATGGTAAGTGAAAATTTCAAGTACTTCAGATAATTTCTAATATTTAATATTTCTGGGCAGAGGATCGTGTTGCCTACAGCCATGGGGGAGAGAAAAAACAAGGCAAAATAGTTCTTGAATTTTTTTTTTCAGTTATTTTGGGATTACTACCTCATATGGAACAGTAAAATCAGTACTGATGGCAGGGACTGGTCCTATTTATAAGGTTAAGCTTGTATTTTTAATTGAATCTACCCAACTTGCCATTTGATAGCAAAATTTGCTAAGGAGTTCTTCCCTCTGTCCCTCCGTGGGTCTGTTTTAATCTCTGGTTTAAATCTGTCATATAAAGTTATGTTTCATAGTAATTACAAATATATGATCTAACAGTACAGTGAAAAAGCTATGAATCTATATTAATCCAAATAATCAAGACACAGGAATAATAAGGAGGAACATTCCCATCTCTAAAAAATTTGAAATTCTAGTGTACTCTAACTCTGTACAGCATATGGAAAATTCTATCTTAGGAAATGGAAATGAAGCTGTTTTGGAAAAGAGAGGGAGCAGCTGAAATGCCCTGCCTTGGTTTTACGCTTCTCGTTGAACTCATAACTTGGGTTTACATTCACTTACTCCCTCTTCTGCCATCTTCTGAAATAGCAGTACCTCATATCAAACTATCGAGGCCACATGTGCCAACAGTTTTGTCTACAGAACATTGAACTACTGGGTCGAAGCCGTGACTTGGAGAGTTTTGCTAAGGTATCCTAATTTTCTACCCAAGTTAGACGTTAGTTTTATGGCACGTAAAAGGGAGTTGTTTATAAGCAGCAAATGTTATTTGAAGGAATAAATGACTTGCATTAACCTCTTCTGTGACAATGGTATAAAAAGATATTATTTTTTTTTTCTCCACTAAAAAAGGTGTCTGAGATCCACTAGATAGGTAAGGATGTGGGACTGTATAACATCACTGTCATAGTATCTGCATATGAGTGGAAACAACCTTTGGATAATTTTGAATTTATCACAGCTCTTAAAATAATAATTTTAACTTGGAGGGGAGAGATGAATGGATATGAATTTATTCTGTTGTAAAGGTGTTCCCAAATGTTATAAAAATGAATTCAGCTGCTGCTTCTTAGGAAAAAGAAATCAATAAAGGAAGTCAGACATAACAAATGAGAATTTCAGGCCCAGTGACAGTAGACAGGGACCCGGGTGCCTTATATCCACACACCTTTCAATCAAGTAATATTGTGGAGTGGAATAAACTGAAGACACTCCGGCAGCCAAGTAGACTTTGATCACCTTTGTTCATAGATGTGCCTCCTATTTCAGTAGCCTCTTTTTTCTAAGCTACTGATCTTCCCTAAACTTTACAGTGAGTGCTCGGTGAACTTAAAGAAACCTTGACTCATTCTGCAAACAGACATTAAATACTCACGCTGGGCCACGCTGGTTTTTTTCATAAAATATCAGATACCGTCTCTTTGTTACAGTTTTTTTGTCCAATGTCCTTCACATTCTGCAAAGCAAATCGTCGTGAAAGATGAGTTACTTTTGATAGTCACAGTACTTTCATTAATTGAATTTCGTAGCAGAAACGAAGTTTGAAAATACTAATTTGCCTACATTTGTTATATTTTATGGGTTTTGTGGATTGATGTTTTTTGTTGATTTCATGCCACAATAAGATATTGTAGGCAATTAAAAATAAAGATGATAAATAGGCTTTCATAAGTCACCCTAGTATGTCTGAAGGGAATCATAGAATCATAGAATGGTTTGGGCTGGAAGGGACCTTAAAGATCATCCAGTGCCAACACCCTGCCCTGGGCAGGGACACCTCCCACCAGAACAGGTTGCCGAAGCCCCGTCCAACCTGGCCTTGAACCCCTCCAGGGATGGGGCAGCCACAGCTTCTCTGGGCAACCTGGGCCAGGGGCTCACCACCCTCACAGCAAAGAATTTCTTCCCAATATCTCATCTAAATCTCCCCTCTTCCAGTTTAAAACCATTCCCCCTCGTCCTATGGCCCCACTCCCCAATCAAGAGTCCATCCCCAGCTTTCCTGGAGCCCCTTTAGGGACTGGAAGGGGCTGGAAGGTCTCCCCGGAGCCTTCTCTTCTCCAGGCTGAACCCCCCCAGCTCTCTCAGCCTGTCCTCACAGCAGAGGGGCTCCAGCCCGCTATCATCTTTGTCGCCTTCACCTGCATGGATCACCTTAGTGGAACAGGCTTTCATAAATCACCCTAGTATGTCTGAAGGGAAGGCTAAGAAGAGTTCTCTTTTTCCCAGTGTGGATACAGGGATACAGAAGGCATGGTAGGGACTGCTGCCTTCTTTCGGTTGGCTGTAATGGTAGACTGCACCCTGGTAAACAGCACACTGGTAGAAACATATGACATCACCTTTGGTCCTGCTGCTCTTGTGCCAAGATGACGTCTTGCTGGATCTAAGACGTGATCATTATATTTTACTAATTTTGTCCAGATTAGAGCATAATGGGTGGGCTCTGTGCGGTCGGTGTAAGTTGTATCTGCAGAATACAGAAGTGAAGCTGGATGTTGCATGTTCTGGGTGTGAGTTGAAGGCATGTGGGCATCTGAGGGTTTAAAGGCTGCTGAGGTAACGCGAGACAACTGCGGAAAATAGAGAGGGCCAAACTCGGTGCGCTGTTCTCTATGTTGCTTGTTCAGCGTGACCGCTGGAATGGGCTGTGCCCTATGCTGCACAAGTTTTTACTAAAATAAATAAATAAATAAATAAATAAATAAACCAACAACAACCCAAAACCTAGGAAAGAAATAACATCTGACTTGCCAAGCTATTACCTGATAGTGCAGTCGATGTCTTTGCTTGCTCCTGCTACCTCTACTTTGGCATTGCCTTTTCCAATGGAAATAACTGGATCCTCTTTCTACCTCTCCGCCAGCCACAACAGTTGTTGACCCATGCCGAATACATACCGTGCTCCCCGCCCAAGGATGAAAAGCGGTTATGTCAGCTGTGTTGTCTCGGGTCTCCCAGAGGCATCATAACCGCCAGAAGCAGAGCGCTACCCAGAAGTTGTGGGAGTAGTGCTGCCCTGCTACACCTTTCTGGTTTTAATGCTACAAGAATCGTAAATAAGTTTCCTTAAAGCATCTCAA
This sequence comes from Alca torda, assembly GCA_008658365.1. Lineage (NCBI taxonomy): Eukaryota > Metazoa > Chordata > Aves > Charadriiformes > Alcidae > Alca > Alca torda. Next base: position 78,064,524 of record CM018079.1, on the reverse strand, counting down.
TCTCCAGCCTCTCTAGAGAAAAGCCCTAAAAAAAAAAAAAAATAAATACATTTCATATGGTCATTTATAGCCAGAAGTACCAGTTTAAAAACACAGCATGGAAAAAAAAACAGGTGAACTGGAGATTTTTGCTTTCAATAGAGGGAGATACCGCAAGTATATTCAAAAATATTGGGGTTAGATTTTGAGCTCTCTGGGAAGTCACCTTATAGGTGATTTTCGGAAACACTGTCTTGTCTTCTACCGCCTTTTCGTTAATGTTGTGTCATAACCCCTGGTATTCAAATCCAAAGAGATAGTTTTTGAGTCCTTTTATATTAATGTGAAATTATTCATTATATTGGCAGTTGCTCTTTTCTTGGCAGCATCAAAAATACCTCCTAGAAGTAATCATTACAATATCATTATGATAGTGATCACAGAAAATTAGCATTCTGGGCACTATCAGGTACAAAAATTTTTGCAAGGCTGTGAATATTTACAATGGTTTGGATGAATGAAAGAGGCTTACCAAGAAAATACAAATTCTTCAATAAATATATTCTTTAATTTTTTAGGGGATATATAAATAATGATTTTGAGAAACCCAAGAACACTTTCTGCTTTGTTCATATTTTAATAGTATAGTCCTCTGCTGTTTCAGTAATTAAGCCTTACGACATTGCAGAAAGCATAAATCCTGCTGAGATGTTTAAGTTTGGAGCAACCTCTTGATGTACAAACAAAATAAATAAAAAAATAAAGACACTTACCCGGGATCTTAACAAGCTGTTTTGCTTTTACCTTTGAAACAAAATTGGATGGTAAAGCAATGGGGCCTACTGAAACTGTCCTCGCCTCGTTGTTAACTAGAACCTCCTTTTGAAATTCATTGCCTTCAATTACATTTTTTAAAGAATTTTAATTACGTGCCTGAAAAGAATAAAGATGCTCCGGGCTCCATTTGTTTATCGGGGAAGGCCTAAAAAAAAATGAGGACAGAGCTTCCCAGCTCGTGCAGGGGTTGCAGAGAGGGAGAGATGACTTTTAATTCGACAAGTTCAGAGAGATTTCTTAGTTTGACGCGCACAGCAGGGGGTCTTTGAGTGCCTGGCAATACTTCAGCATTCTGAGCTTTGAAAGTCTTTCCCTGCAGCAGAAATTGTATCAAAAGCCAATGATAATATTCCCTGCAAGGTAAAGGACCCTATTGAAGATTTCTAGAGCTGTTTATTTATTCATCACAGTTTTTTCTTTTAGGACGCACCAGGCGTATAGGTAATAATTTGCACAGATGCTAGGAAAATGAAATAAATAAATAAATAAATAGGAATCCCTCATTAATCCTTCACCTTTCCCTTAAGTTTTCTGCAGGCCACGTTCACCTACGAAATTTCCTGTCATTCCCTGCCGTGCATTCCGCGTACAATCTTCACTTCAAATCTCAGCGTTTCCTTATTTTTAACAGAATTGTCATTTCTGCCTGCCTTCTACCACCAGCTGAGTACATAAGATGTTTATGGCCATTTCCTTCCACTAAACCCTCAAAGTGATTGATTAATTTTACAGAAGGATATTCGATTTCTTAGGGGTCTTTTTAAATCTTATTTTTAAAGTAGATTCGAGATAACTGTTTCAAAGCCAAGATTAAAGCCTTATTTATATTCCAGAGATCAGAGTTTTAGTGTTTTGGCATTACTTTTATTTGAAAAGTATACACATATGGGGTTTTTTTTTCTCGTTTTATTTTGTTTTGTTTTCTGCAGCAGAGCTGGGACTGTGAGACTACGACAACCTTTCCCTTGTGTAATGTCAATGTCGGCTATCACTTTGGCAGAATCAGCCAGCTCAGTGAAGACAGAAAAACCCTCCTCCCCTCCTGTTTTTTCGTCTGCTGGTGGCATTCAAAGTGACCTTCCCTTATAAATATTGGTGAGTGACCACATGGGGAAAGCAATTCCTTGGTGCAAAGAAACTCGTTTCAAAAAGCTGCGTTGACCTGAGGGGTTTCCATTTTTTTTTTTTTTTTGAAGTATAAAAAAAAGGCTCGCGTATGCAGGTGTTTGTTGTTTTTTTTTTTCTTTTTAATAATAACTTGAGGTATTTAACAACACTTGTTCCTCTAGACCGATAAGGATTTATAGAACACTGGCATGTGCTACCTATTCAAACTGTACGAAACCATCTTTCAAAATCCTGGTTTAGAGAGAGAAATACTTCCTGACAGCAAACAAGAATCTCTCTCCTCTTCCTGTTACTTTCTGTTGGCCAAATGGTCTGGAATGGTATAAATTTATCATAAGGCCCCAAATATGGCGAGATGAAACTTTCCCAAGTGTAGGAATTAAGGAAAGATAGCTAGAGGCTGCGTTCTGAGACCCTTCTGGTTTGGGAAGCGTGCCTAGGGTGGAATCACAGCGCTGCAGAAATTCTGATACCCACAGGGCAGTCCAGCAATGACGTAGGAGCTGTAGTAGTTCCATAAGGCTGTCGAAATTACATAGTTCAGTACTGAGAAAGTTTTCAGGTCATTTGAGGCTATCTCAGCTGATTTATCCGGCTTGAGACATCCAGTATGCCTTAAGAGATTTTCAGTGTTGAAAACAGATGTGCAGACAGTGAAATAGCCACCCCATGGCTCTTACCGTACCGTAACATTACTCAGATACAAAAAACTATTTAACCTGGCTTGGAACGGTTTGGAAGCTGTAAATATGTGCAGGATCTAAGGCTGGAAATTATTTAAGGATTACACATATTTAATCTAAAGACGCTGCCATAAAGAGTCACTTAGCCGGCTGCCATTCACTATTAACTACATTATTGCAATTATCTCCTATTCAGGCTACAGTCAGACAACTGTGATGTATCATTTACGACTATACGATAATTAATGTTTGATTATTTTTTTTTTGTTTTTCTTAACCATATGTATACTTGAAGCATGTCAGTTTGAAGGACCAGAGAAGCTTCAAAAGAAATATTAATAGGAGCGTTATCGTGGCACAAAATAATGTCTTTTCATCAAAGGAACACTTCCAGCAAAAGGAAAAGCTGGTCTATTTAGTGTGCGTGTCTCTTGCTTAAAGAACGAGCAGTGGTGGCACTTAGATGTTCCTCAGCTATGTGAGGGGATTGTCACTGGTTTCCTTGGCTCCTGGTAATCAGGGGACCGAGCGAAGAGGGCAAAAATTTAGCAGAATCGCATAAATGGCTGTGCTCAGTCAATGTTCTTTCTCTCTTTCGGTATCAACTATGTGACGGAGTCTCACTAATTTGGGGGTTTGCGTTTGGGTATACAGGTGAATCGGCATCAGGCTCGGTTTTGAGGATCTGTGTTGATCTCTTAGAACTGAATTGAGTCTTCATCCTGGTCTGGGATCATTCTGATAATGATTTCAAAAAACGAAGGCATAAATAAATGGATTGGATGAATACGTTTTCTACGGCTTTTCATCTAGTGACTTCATGCTAGTCGTAACCACATACGACAGCACTCAGTTCAGTGACGTATGATGATAAGGTTGCACATCCTTTAAAACATGAGGGGAGGGTGGAGTTTCAAAGCATTCATCTTTTGAGAAAAGCCTTCTTTAACTATCTTTCCGTTCTAAAGTTACAGCTCGTTTTTGTATCTTTAGAGGAAGTTGCATAGCTTTACGGGAGCTATATGGAATAACTTGCTGTTTGATCACACTATGATATTTTGCGCATGTAGCTGCTTTCCTTTAAAATGGATAGGACAGAACTACAGACAGTCCAACAGTTAAAGACTCAGGTTTTCTTCTTTTCCGTGCAAGATTCCAAGTACCGGCATACAGATCACAACTCGTTATTTTAGGTTATAATGACATTTTTTGAAATCTTCCAAGAGCAAGATCATAAACTCTATTGGGACCACAGCAACTGCTCTCTCAAAGTAGCAGCTTTGTAGAAGTCGGGATGGGACAAGAAAGCATAGAACCATAGAATCATAGAATCTTCATGGTTGGAAAGGACCTTTGAGATCATCGAGCATCAAAAATAATTGTTACCATTTCTCAGTGCATTTCTAGTAGCTCAAAAACTGGTGGCTTTTTTACTCTTGGCTACATCCAGCGTTAGAAAGAAGTGACAAAGCATGCCAATAATTTGTGATATTATGATTTCCTGGTTTTAATTTCTCTTTGATGCAACCATGGACTTCCGTGTGATCTGACAGATGGTTCTAGGTTCAGTAATATTCTGCTTCCATTGCATTTTGCGCATATTTGATATTTTGTTCGTTTGACATTTTACGAAGAGTAAGGGGACGTAATTCAAAAAAACTGAGAGGAGTAAATTGATGATAGATAAATATATTACTATTTCCTATATAGACATAAATCTTCCTTCTTTGGGAAGAAAATGGGATTGAACACATTCCTGTTTCTCACCTATTGTGTCAGAGGGGGGATTAATCCACCTCTGATTATTTTATTTCTTTCTTTTAAAACCTCGACTATTTTTCAGGAGTTTGCTGAAAAATCCAGTGTAAGCTCTACCACAGAAAGCTTTAAAGGCGAGTTTACCCCTTTGAAGCCTGTAGCTCTGAACTACATATGAGGGCTTAATGAGGACACTTCCTTGCAGCTTGGTTCAAATATCGATTGATTGCCCACACTGCATTAACTTCCAGAAGTATAAACTATCATTAGTCTTAAACAGTCGTGCTCTCCCCTAAGTAAAGGACTTTGCTATAAAACAATATACATTTTTCCTTTGTAATTTTATTCTTCGGTTTTATTAATTTATTTTTTTTTTAATGCCTAAACTTTTAGGGATCTGATGCAACTGGAAGTCACACAAACTGCCAGCTAGCAGAAAAGGGATGCTTCCAGAGCTAGAACTAATAAAGCCCGATGTCCTTCAGAAAGCTTGTTTTCTTTGTACTGTAAGATGACCAATTTAAACCGCAGCCCCAATTTCCCTGTTCCTCTTGTCTCCTATTGCCCTTTTTGGCTGCGACAAAAGAGCTGCGCTTGCTTGGCAGCTCCAGGAATGCTGAGCAGCCCAGTCAGCTCCTTTCAGAATGCCCAAATTCCACCCACATTCCTCTCTCCCTGGGGATATTAATTTGGATCTCCACCCCTGAAACCAGTAGGATCTTAATTAACTTTTAAGACTTGTGGGTTTTTTTCTGATTTGCTTAACACTTGGCAATCACACGGCTGAAAAGTTATGAAGTAAGTGGAGAGAGACTGCGATTTTAGCCTTAGGTAAGGCGAAAATGTGCAGGCATTTAAAAAGATCAAGAAGTAACTGGGATCCACGTGTTCCCACTGGGAGTAAGAGGCGACTCAGTAAAAAAAAAAAAAAAAAAAATCCACAAATGTTTTTCTTCATTAAAGAGCGAATTTTCATGAACCGTACCTATGACTCTTAAATCCTTATTTGAACTTTTGTTTGTTCAAATAGCAGATAAACCAAAACAATTCTCCCTCCCCCCCCCCCCCCGCCCAAGTTTTTAAACATAGAAAATATATAAAGGCGAATTACTGATGTTAGCATGAAATTTTACACAGATTACACCACTAACCCATGTCCCTCAGCACCACGTCTACCCATCTTTTCAATACCTCCAGGGATGGCGACTCCACCACTTCCCTGGGCAGCCTGTTCCAATGCTCGACAGCCCTTTCTGTGAAGAAATTTTTCCTAATATCCAATCTAAACCTCCCCTGGTACAACCTGAGGCTGTTTCCTCTTGTCCTATTGCCTGTTCCTTGGGAGAGGAGACCAACCCCCCCCAGCTACACCCTCCTTTCAGGGAGCTGTAGAGAGCGAGAAGGTCTCCCCTCAGCCCCCTTTTCTCCAGGCTGAACACCCCCAGCTCCCTCAGCCGCTCCTCACAAGACTTGTGCTCCAGACCCCTCACCAGCTCCGTTCCCTTCTCTGGACACCTCCAGCACAAGCTTTCATAGCTGAGCTTTAGCTGTAGCTCCCTGACCATTCATCATCTTCAATTTCTGGCCCTTGCTGCATCAGCTTGTGTGTCTCTGCTGCGGGCAGAGGCCTTCCCATCCTGAGGGTGGGGAGGGAAGCGAGCTTCTGAACGAGCTCCATCTAGGCACAAAGTCTAGGCATCATTCTTACAGACATCTCCTGTATTCATCCCTAGTGTTGAGAAACATCAGAAAATGAAAGGGAATAGAAGGATCACAAAAAGCGCAACGGTAGCCTCGTGGTTAGTGCATTCTCCACGGAGAAGAAAGGAGAGGCCCCAGTCTCAGTTTTAAGGACTGCTCCTGCATTTTTTACTGAAAAGTCGTTGGAAAAACACCTTTCAACTTAAGAGCTTGATTTCTTGTAGCAAAGAAGATGTTGACTTAACAAAAGTTATTGAAAATTCACCTAAAACAGAATTCATATTTTATTTGGTTTTACATGTTACGAATACAAGCCTGTGGAAGCAAATATGCTTTGTCAAATTCTTTTTTTTGTTTGTTTGGTTTTTGTTTTTAAATTTAGCCAGTAGGGGGAAAAAAGATACATATCCCACATTATACTTTGCTTCACGTGAATCCAGTGGGATTTCCGGGACAGCATTTCTTCTTCAGTACTCCGTCTCTTTCTGTTCGGTAGACAGCTTTTCTGGGCATGCTTTTCTGATTGCTTTGCAAAAGTGTGATTAAAAGGCGTTCTGGAACCTTGACTACGTAAGACTTAGTTAAAGAAACTTAACATGAATTTTATCAAGGTGCACTGGTTATAATGAGATTTGCTCCTGGGACTCCTTGGCTTAAGCAATGTTATCCTGATTTCGAATGTTTGCTCAGAAGCCGTACCAAAAATAGTGCAAATATACAAATAGAATGCAATTAATCAGGTAAAAAGGAGGAATTTAAGGCCGAGGAGATTTTTTTTTTTTCATTAGCACTTTGTTGCTTTTATTCCTGTAACTTCTGATTGATATAGCCATTGCGTTACTGTTAAAGAAACCAAAATGAATAGAGCACCAGTCTGCACTTACTCTTCTGAATCGTCAGCGAGCTGTGACCAAATGACAGCACCCAGCAACCAAATTAAGGTTTGCCAGCCACGAAGCTGTACGTTAATTAGTTTCTTGCACAGCTAAATATTCAAGCAGTCTCAAGCGGACATCAGAGATAAAGACAGTTTAAGAGACATATCTGTGGGAGCGGGGCCAGAGGAGGCCCCGGAGATGCTGGGAGGGCTGGAGCCCCTCTGCTGTGAGGACAGGCTGAGAGAGCTGGGGGCTTCAGCCTGGAGAAGAGAAGGCTCCGGGGAGACCTTCCAGCCCCTTCCAGTCCCTAAAGGAGCTCCAGGAAAGCTGGGGAGGGACTCTGGATCAGGGAGGGGAGCAACAGGACTAGGGGGAACGGTTTTAAACTGGAAGAGGGGAGATTTAGATGAGATATCAGGAGGAAATTCTTTGCTGTGAGGGTGGTGAGCCCCTGGCCCAGGTTGCCCAGAGCAGCTGTGGCTGCCCCATCCCTGGAGGGGTTCAAGGCCAGGGTGGACGGTGCTTGGAGCAACGTGGTGTGGTGGGAGGTGTCCCTGCCCAGGGCAGGGTGTTGGAACTGGATGATCTTTAAGGTCCCTCCCAACTTTAACCATTCTGTGATTCTAAGAATTAGAATTATATTCTTCTTCTGGTGTCCCACCTCAGCCACTTTCAAAGTCTTCACGGTTTATGATTTTATTCATTTCTGTGTCTGTTACACTCTTATTTACCATGTTTTCCAGCCCTAGCTCAGGAGCTGACTCTAGGATGTGCTAAGGCAACATTAGCACTTGCAGATGTAGTGGGCTAAATCATAAGGGACTTCTTTCCTTGTGTGTCCACCGCAATATGCGCCAACAAATTACTTCTCCACTAATTTAAAGGATGGATTTAAGCATGTCTGAAAATCTGATTTGCCTTCAAGTCAAATTCTCCATTCTACTGGTGCTAGATTTCTCTTATCACCATTACAATCCAGTTTCTGTGTACGTGTGCAGGCTTTGTGGGCCAGTATAAAAGGCAAATTTAGATACACACACAACAGGAGCCAAATTCTATCTTCAGGGCCAAGTGCGTGACCCTATAGCTGCTACCCTGGCAGCATGGTAGCAATTCTGGCACAAGGCTTCATCCAGTGAATTGTGCTAATTAAGTGAATATACTTCTCTAGTGGAGGATAATATATTTCTACACCATATAAAAAAAAGTAGAAAACAGACATTTCCCTTTCAGTTCATTTTCACACGCTAGGCACGCAAAAATGCAAAATGCATTCATACTAAAGGTATTTATTATATTAGCAAAGAAAATTCATGTTTCAGCTGCTGGGGTCTGATCTCCTAATGAGAACCATGTATGGTTATAGATATTGTTTATGCCTTATTATTTTCCAGTCCCAATATTAATAGTGATTTTTAACACATGATTGATTTCTATGCCAGCATGAAATTCTGAAGCTAAATGTACTTCGCTTTCAATTGAAAAAGACAACAATAGAAAAATAAAATGGAGAAATGTAGGTCTTTAGGGCTCAATGAGCTATCAATCTGGTTTGAAATTTTCGAAATTGTATATACGCAATTTGAACATGATTTTAGACACTGAGTCGTCTATGGTTTATTTGTGTTTAGATTTGAAAATTCACCGTAGTTTCTTGAAAAGTTTCAAAAATATTATCAAGTTGGGTTTTTTTGTTATCTTGTACAATACATTAGTGAACGTTACATTTGCGGCAGACTGAGGTTCAAATTCTGAAGCCGTCCTAATTCCTTCAAGATTTTCATGCAGGTAAGGTAATTTTCAAGGTGTGGATGAGTTATAAAGGCGAGGTCTTTGCCCAACTGTGAAATGCCCTTATGGTGTTAGGGCAGAACTCTACCAGGAGAATACTGAGGTCAGACTAGCTCCAGGCATTGATAAATGCAAAGTTACCAGGAGCTGAACACCGGGAGGATGTATTTTCCCATCCAAGCGGTTCTTTACTTTCTAACAAGAGAGAAACTGGATTCAAATGAATGCACGTCTTTTTTCTAGGGAAAAAAATAATGCAAAAAACTATTCTTCCTCTGAAAAACTCCATTAAGCGTTTTATTTAAGTGACTGGTTCTTCCGATCTTCTTTAAAAAAGAAATTAGCTGTTAATATCCTGGGAAATATTTGTGCTAAAGGTCATATTAAACAAAAGTCAAATCTAGACTATCTGAGGAGTCCGCAGAAGATGTTTAATGCAAATTTTTTTGTGAAAAAAAGATACGTGTCACTGCAGGTCATCTCTGAATATTCTTGTTGGGGTTTCTCTGTTGGATATGCAATCTCAGCTAAATGTTTTGAAGAGGAGGAATCAAATAAATTGCCCTATTTTGGGTCTTTCTCATCTGTATACAGTTGTGCAGCTCTAGTAGACCTGAAAATTGCCCAGAGACAAACTTTTAAAAAATAGAGTGGTTTTGAGGCAGAAAATTGCTTTTCTGCAGCCTGGGCGAAGGGACAGGCTGTGACAGGAGGACAGGGAGTTGTCACTACGTACATAGCGATATTGTAAAGCATATTTTATATAACAAAAAAAGGATCATTTGTCTCTTCTTTTTCCTTTTATTTTAAACTGATTTAATTGAAACGGCTGAAGGTGCGCCCTACGCCAAGGAAGAGCCATTATAATTTACAGTTAAAACTGCAAGTTCCTCCCTTACCCTACCTGTAATAGCTGTTCATTGCGGAGCGCATGTGGTATGGATGTCTGTCCATCACTTCAGAAGCCTTATTCTCAAAAGGAGGGGGGGGGGGGGAAGCTCATTGTACATGCATGTCAAATATTAGCGCGATTCTGGTAGTATAATAAGAAAAGAAAGTGGTTTGTGCTTTTGATTAGCCTCTTGATGTTTGAGACCAGTTTTGTATGGCTTAATTTTCCTTTTTATGGCGGTTTGTACATATAAAACAAAATGAGGAAAGGAGTGGAGGGGGAAAGCAATGTGCCATTTATATACTAAGGATATGAGGCCTCCTTTGGGCCCATTATACATTAATGGGTCAGCTGAGATTTATTAGGATATGTATATTAATCTTTATACACATTCACATACTATAATTGTTCCTTTGGTACTATAATGTGATTAGCTGTGAATTTGTGCAATATTAACAATAATATGGATTTCCATATTACAGAACAGTAATAACAAATGGTTATTAAAAATGCATGTAAAATATGGGATGTGAAAGCACTTCCAAACTCTCAGTAATCCGATTAAGTTCTGCTGTTTTTAAATACCAAAATGGTTAAGTCTTTGCTGCAGAGTAAAATCTTGTATGAGAAAAGGAAAAATTTTATGTTCCACAGAATCGAATGAGTGGGTCTAAAACGGTCGGAAAGAAAGATTAGTGTCTGTTTCTCATAGAGAGCAAGGATGCGGAATTTTGCATTACTGTGACTTAAAAATATAGCAAAAAATAGAATATAGAAGGTAACAGTAATGTTCAATAGTAAAGTTTTCCTAGTAGGATGCTCTTGTGAGTGGTGGAACTGTCTCGAATCCCTGGTACTTCCCAGAGAGCCAGTTCAGCATTGGTACCTCTACACTTCCACCCCCTGTCTAGAACGGTATGAAAATATTTGTACCCGTAGGGCAATCATTGTGTGATACACAGATGCGGTACAGTCCGAATGTCGTAAGGGAGAACTATTTATTTGAATTTTGTGAGGGTAATTATTATTTGGTTTCTCAAACGGTGTAAAATAGAGCAGCCGCTTTGATTTCAGGTGGTTTGCAGGGGTAATAGCTCTGCGTGGCTCAGGGTTGTACACCCTCCTCTCTTACTCTGTGTCTGCTGTGTGATCGGAAATGAGAGAAGTCCCTCAACTCAGCTTTGAGAGAAACAACATTGAGCCCTTTTTTGGATTCTTCTTATAGATTACATACTCCTTCCTCAAAAATGGGAAGCTTTTTTCTCAAGTAGTTTTCGTAAGATGGTGATGTTTGTTTAGTGGAAGTTGGTTTTCCCTCCCTTCGTGACCCCACAGTGGCAGGGTGTCTTCTTCGACCCCTCTTTCCTGAATCATGAACTTCCATGTTCACCTTGTGCATATTTGGGGGAATAGAAGGAATTTCTTTATTATACCTTCTCCTGTTTGCGACACAGACTTAAGATTCCATCTTTGGTGATTTCTGAAGCCGTTACCAGCATCACAGATCCCACTTTTCATTCATATGATCTGAGAAGGTTTTAAGATTTATGAATAGATTACAGACTGTAAAACCTGACCAGAATGGAGGAAGACAGTCGCTCATTTTTGTCTTCATCTTCTAGAAATGCTACTTTTCTAACTTCAGTATGTTTTGGTCCTACAGACCCCCGATCCCCTGATAGGATCTGCCCTTGATATGCACAGGGGAAAACAGAGATTATTTTTTGTTAAGCATTTAAATGGTGTTCCTTAGACTTTCTTTGTCCTGTTTTATTGTGTCACTATATTGCACCCAATAACCTGATAAACTCAGACCTGAGCGAGTTTTTATGGGCTGAAAAAGGCTGCTCACAGACTTTGGCAATGCTGTTTTCCCGTATTTCCATTTTCCGCTCCAATATTCAGAAATCTTACAAAATAAACACTGCTAAGTAACGTCGATGTAGGATTTCTAGCCGCTTTATTTTCATACAAACTGTGGGGGGGGTTAGGGGGAAGAAAAAAGACACCTACCTTACTCCTACTCGTGGTAATACGCAATTTAAGTAGAGGGACTTTTGTCATGCATTTTACATGAGGATGATGAGCATTCCATTGTATTCAAATGCTTGTGGAATTGCTGTAAAATGACATACAGCAGGTGGGCCAGTGTCATTTGCGGAAAGTCTCTCTGAGCCACAACTCGAGCTGCTGCTGTCTGTCATTGGCATACCGGAACGCTGCAAGGCAACAACTCTTTGCTTGCTTATCTACCGCATTTTATTTTGGTGCAAATCCATCCCCTTATTTTCAATTCATATTGGCTCTGTCATTTGCTTCTGCTTATTCATTTCTGGCTGCAAAAGGGAAGAAGTGAAAGGCAACCGCTAAAAGCACAGTCCTGTGCAGTGCAGTTTCAACACCAAGGCGGGATAGTCCAAGGCCTCCGTTAAAAGTGGGTTCTCTCATGTGTTGGCTCTTAAAAGTGCCTTCTCTCGCGGCTGATTGGTCTCGAAGCGTTTTTCTTTTAACTTTGGGGAGAGCTAACTGAGCGTTTTCACATTTTAGCTGTGTCAGACTATTCTGATAGCTGTTGTGAAGTCTTCTTCAAGATTTTAGAGTGTTTTCTCATCATTTTAATGGCATCCTTGGGAACGTGTAGAGCCAGGCAATGTATCAATATGGATCCTTACATACCATTGTGGATTAAACTCTATCCATACAAATTAACCTCAGCCCAAAGAATAAGTATGCATATACAAATATATTGGAGAAATAGATTAAGAGCACTTTGAGCTGTTTACATAACTGACGTAATTAGTGTTGTAAAACCCAACCATTTTGTGTAATGAAATTACATAAAATCTGCTTTATTTGATTTTGAACAATTTTTCATTATCTGTTTAATTTAGATTTTCAGTTATCTAATTTGGAGAAGACCATTTTATATTTGTGAACACATTGTTTTAAACAAAATTAAGTAGAAGATTAAAACTCCTCATGTTGGAACATTGATTACCCAATCACATTCCTGTCGTGCTCTTCTCTTCAACTATGGAATCTTCAACTAAGGTATTCTCCCAGAAACTTTACGGAACTTATGTTTCCAGAAGCTATAAAAGATATTGTCAGCTATCTGAGGTACTTTTGCTGCTTCAACCTCATGAAAGCCCTTAGGTTGGCTTCCCTTGTTTGCTATCGAGAAATATTTCATAATATTTATGGAGTTATAAAACTGGTCAAAATACCCCTGAAATTAAGCCATTTTCTTTTCCCTGGAAGGGAACACGCCGACTGCTTTGCAAGCAGTGACGGATGTGTTCAGCTTAGCTCTCCAGTGGAATTCCACTGCTTCATACTTGCCCTTCTACAGCAATTCCAATTCACCGGCAAGGTCGGGAATGTTTTTTCTTCATGGATCTTTGATTTTGAAAAATGTATTAATCCTAGCTTCTATTATATTAAATAAGAATTATGGAGAGTAATAATAATAGCGCTATCATATTTTGAAAGTACCTTCTTGTCTGCTGACAGATTTATCTCCCAGTGTCCCAGTAGGCTTTTGTCTGTTGAGTTCCCCTTTCTTATGGAATCATGGAATTTTAGATTTGGAAGGGACGTCTAGAGATCATCTAGGCCAACTCCCCTGCTAAAGCAGGATTGCCGAGAGCACGTTACTCGGGACTGCATCCAGACAGGTCTTGAAAGTCTCCAGAGAAGTGACATTTCTGAATTATCCAGAGAAATGGTGTTTAGAAATCATCGTTAAATGTTAGAGATCATACTTTCAACCGATTCTACTGCAAATGTAGTTCACGGTCTCACAGTGGGGTCAGGAAGCCATGGCTTTTACAGGAGTCATTTTCAAGGCGGTGGGGTGCGCATTGGGTACGTTCTTCTTCACCACGTTCTCCAGACCTCTGCTGGTTGTCTAACACAGGCTAGAGTGATCCCTAAGGATTCCCGAGCTGTGTCCCAGGCTGCTGCAGCCCCTCGGGAAATGTCAGTCAAGAACAGTGAGGCTTAACGTCTCCTTTGCGGTCGGAGGCCAGAAGGAAGCTTCAGCTGCTCTTAGCTGGGGTTACAGATCCTCCAATTTCCTCTGATCTCGGAACGCTCTGGCACATCACTTACACCTGGCAAACAGACCCCACGTGCTAATGGTATTCACTGTCTGCGAGGACTTACGCGTTACATCCATCCCCTTTGGGACAGCACAGCCATGTTCAATTACTACTAAAATTCACAGCAGTCACTTATGGATGCTGGTGACGCATAATTTATAGAACGATCACCTTTTAAAATGTGTGAACTTCCCTTGATGACAAAATTACAGTTCCTCAGTATTCTTAACAAGGCTGTGAATAGGCAGATAATATTATCTAAAGCCTCGCTGGAAAAAAAAAAAATCTCATATGTTATTTGTGTAGTACTGTAATTTGAAAATGTGATTGCTCTGTTTCATAAAATAATGATCTTTAAAAAAAATTTCAGAACTCACTGCAGATGTTGAAGCGTCTGATAGAGTTCAAAACAGGTTAAAATTAGGCCAAACACTGAAAACTGATAATGTTTGTCGCTGACATTTAGATCTGCAGGTGTGACTGTATTCAGCAAATGAATCGCACCGCAGCAGCTCTGCTCTAGAGCTTAGATCTGATACTTGTACGGCTTAGGTAGAGAGGAGAGAAAAAGGATCAAAATTCAGAGAGAAGAACGATGAAAATTCAGAGTATGTAAGGGCATGGACATTTCCATTGGGCAAATCTAACAAATTGCATCTTGTAGCTCAGAAGGTACCTTGCCATGCTGTTAAGAAAAACACTTTTTTTTTTTCCCTCTACCTTCCCTGCTTCTTATTCTTCTTTCATCACTTCTTTGTTTTGTTTTTTTTTTTCTTTTTAATTACTTTGTCTTAAAAGCACTGACAGTTTGTGACCCCTACAGAAAGAGGAAGAAGGCAACTCCGTGCTTCTGGTGGGCCAGATTTTCTGAAGCAGTGATCTATCCCAGCACACAACACAGATTTAGGAAATTACTTTTCAGGAGACGTACGCACTGTCAAAGTAACAATAAAGCAATCAGTGCATTTCATGTGACAGGGTGCATTAATTTACTTTCAGCAGAAATAATTTTGTATCAAGGCAGCTTTATGATGGTACTTTTATATACATGTTTTGTCATTTGTCCCGCTTTTACCTAGTTACCAGCTAAAGTTCTCCACTTGCCATTAAAACATTACTCCATGCCTGAAAACTAAGTGATGCATCTTTCCATATTTGCATGTATAAATGGTTTCTTTGGCAATAGGGGCGTAAGCACAGATGCATTTAACTTCGTGTGTTATTTTCAAACTTTTCCAAAATGCTATAATTTATTCTTTTTCTTCTAGCCTCTTGTGGTCTACTAGCCTAATTTACTTTTTCTTTTTCTTTTTTTTTTTTTTTTTTTTTAAAGCATTTATATTATTTATAGCAAGGAACAGGCCGTAATATATTTAGCAGAGAACTGTAGGCTCTCAGGGTGAACAAAAGAAAGATGAAATGTCTTTGGATTTTTCAACTCTTTTCTGTCGGAATAAAATTTGACTCAGCGTGGAGAGAACCTACGCGCAGCCTTTCTCCACCCGCCGACCAGCCCAATGGAGCTTTCTTTTGACTCAGCTGGATGTTGCTGCTGCTTTCAGATGCAGAATGATCCTCTTTGATTTTCTACTGTATTACTGGATAAAGAGCAGGGAGGGAGAGGTGAGCCATGCAGCAACTCGATTGTCCTGGCGTTTATGGTTTGACCACACTCTTGTGGATTCAATCACAGTTTTTGTTTATTATTAAGGGGGAAGACAACCACTTTGAGTGCATCTAAATCATATTGAGTGATCCTAAAGGTTCCAGAGTATGAAATCTAAAGAATGTTCATATAATATGTTTTTAAAGTATGATTTCAAACTGGTCAGAATCTCAGTTGACCTTCGGTTCAGAAAAGAAAGAATCGGCTGGACTCTGCCCTTAGGAGTGAAGAGAAGTAGTTCAGGCTTTCTCTACTGGTGATTTCTTTTGTAAATCAAATAATCTTTGCCAGCCACAGTTTCGTTTATGCTATATGCGATTTGTGTTCCTTGCGTGCTTTTAGGAATACTGTGCTGTAAGCTGTAGTTTCCATAAGAATGCAATTTTATTTTATGCCTGGTGTTTGTTTTTTTTTTTTGTTGTTGTTCTTGTTGCCTGGCTAGCAGGAGTGTGAAGAGGGAAGGCTACTTGAGGCCTCTCCAATGTTTGGGCATCAGGATATCTGTGGAAAAAAAATGCAGTTTCTTCATGTAGTGAAATGAAAATAATTCTTTTGTCCAGTTTCTCTAGGTATACACAGATCGTTGACTCTTTAGAGATGTACCTTCCCAAAAAGGGGTCCCTGGAATATTACAGGAAGAAGGTACTCTCATTTTCTTGAGGTAGCAGTGGACCCTTCTTGATTTACCAGAGGGATCAAAGAGAAACTCTCTCAAATGAGGCTATTCTCACATATCACTATTGTGTTTCTTATTTGTGAGCCTTTGGGGCAGGTATTTTTTGTGACGGGCATGCAACACTTTCAAATCTCAAGAGAAATACTAAAAATACACACGTTATAGATGAGTTCTTTTAGCCGTTAGAAGAGCCGTTCTTTATGCAACTCTTTTCCAGTGAAAATGAAATTCACCCACTGTGCCTTGTTCTAACGACAACAGAGAAAATACAGCCACCTAATTAGAAAGAAAAGGTTTGATGTTTTACTAGTGCCATGCTGATGAATATTTGAGTTTTAAAGGAAATAGCAAATAAACTAAAAATCTACCGCAGGAGAAATTGGCTATTCCAGTTATTGTCCACAGTTGCGTGTTTTTGAATCATTTAATTTCTTTCACTTACCCAATCCACCTGCAAAAGTGTACAGAAAAGGGAAATGTTTCTTTTTTCTGGTCTCTGTGCAGAAGGACCAAGCTTCATATAGTTTCAGGGACTGAAGAGAATGGAAAACAAACTCATTTTTCACCTAAATGTTTCTGTGATGTTATAGAGAGGAAATAATCCTTCTGATGTGAGTCTTTGCTGAAAAAAAAATATATTTACAACTGAGAATTTCATTTAAAACTGTTTCTGGAGGTTGTACATTGTCTTTTACCAATGGACTGTAAGTCACAGTTCAGTCTGGCTTTCCTTGGAAACTGTATAAGTGAAAACAACAAACAATATAAGCCATAACTAGACGATCTTTAAGGTCCCTTCCAACCTAAACCATTCTATGATTCTGATATTGAACTTGCATAGGGAGGTGCCATTTCCTTAGCCATTACCAATGGAAAAAACATTCTTTCACAAAACAAGGACTTCTCTGATTTTCCAATCCACGCATAATTTTCGTACCACAACAATGGGAACCATAATTCATTACTTTACCACCGTACACTAAACATCATAGATTTTTAGGATCGACCATATTTGGTTGATCCTAAGAGGCAATATATGTTTCCCCTTCCTTGCAGACTCACACAAGCAAAGCTGCCGGTCTCTCGCTGTCCCAGAGGAACCTCATCTATCCCTTGCCAGTGTTCTCTCTGTGGGACCAGTACCAACTTCTTTCAAATCTTCTAATTAATTATGATATTTCAGTTAAACTCAGGGATTTACGTCCATACCTATTTAAAGTTTTCTTTTCTCTCTCAGGTCTGGAAAATGCTGTGTGCCCAAAAGCCTGTGGTTAATTACATGAGATAGAAAGGGGCTGGACACGAAGAGGTTCCTTTGTCACCTGACTTCAGGGCACTCAGTTTCTTTAAAGATGAGACCATTAAGGAGAGACAGTCTGTGGTGTCAACGAGGAGGAGTATTTCTATAGTTACTGCTGTTAGGATTTTAGATTTAGCGTTCATAAGATCATACACTGACTGGCTTGGTAGAAGCTCGCAACTCCACTTTTAGTGGAGCTGCTACAGAATCAGAACAAACATTGTTTGAAGAACCAAAAAAACGGGTTTTCCTTTGGTAATTTCAAGTGCGGTAGGAATGAATATATATGCACCAAACCGAGCTCTGTTAAATGAACTTCAGTAAGTATACGTACTTTACTGCTGTAGTTCTACTACGCAGTACAAGAGTTTTTTAAAATAGCAAAAGCATCAGAAATTGACTAATTTTCCCATTGCTGCAATTCAGACAGTCAATACAAAATAGAACCTAAAATGTTTAACGGTGAAGAAAATGGAATCACCCTGCTAAAAAACCTTGCAACTCTTCATAATAATGTCTGAACAGGTATTAAATCCAAATATAACAGGAAAATCACCTTCAGGGGATATTGACATTAGCCAGAGTAAAAATACTTGTTTTTCAGGCGGCCGTCGGCACAGTTTGTGTATCACGCATGTTTTTTCAGAGACATTCCATATCTTGTAGAACCAGTTGTAACATTACTACGTTTCTTTCTCTGATTTTCCCTAATACCTTCTCCATAACTCTTCTCTAATCAAAGAACAGCTCTGAGTTTATACCTTTTAAATTACTTAAATCTCGTTCAACGTGACTTCGATACAATTTCAAATAAAAGTAAGCTACCTCTTTTAATCCCTTATTATTATGAATTCATAATTTAGTGGTAATAAAGTAGAATTGGTTGACACGAAAAGCAGGCTCTGCAGTGCTCTGTATCATCTTGTTTACCACTTTCCTGAGAAGTAATTCTGTCTTAGTTGCATTTTTCCTGCAAAGAAGTTGCTTGAGGAAGTCACTTAGCTTCACTGTGCTTTCACTAATTATTAACGAGGACAATTTTTATTAAAACAGCGCACATTATTAATGAAAAAATATAAGATAAAAATAATATGTATACTCTTTTCTTACCAACATATGCATTGGTTGGTATTCCATGTTGTAATTGCTGCTTTCAGAACTCAGCTTGAGGCAAAAGAAAGGATGTAATGAATTCCTTGTCACACCATTGCCATTGGTCTTGGGTTTTGTGTCAACTTCATCGTGCTTTTCACAACTGCACTCGTCAGCTTGTGCTCCAAAATGCCAGATGCACATTGCAACACGGATCTGGTTAAACCCAGTCCCCTTTAAAATGAGCTTTGATTTCTCTGAATGAGCTTTATTAGTACAGAATGTAGCACAGACATTGCTTTTATATAGCTTGTAAAAATTATTTTTAAAAAGTGTAATTGAGAACATATTAGGCATCACACACACTTGCCTTCCTACAATCTATTTGTATACACGCAATAAGCCAGTTACGGTATTTTGATATCTGCAGTTTAAATGCTGTATATAGTCTTTTGTTTACCTCTTTTTTTTTTTTTATTTATTTTTACAGGTTACTCAATGGGAGCATTGTTTTAGTTCATTTTGAGAAGGTTAGCTAATTTCTCAGCAGTGTTTATTTGTTTTGGAATGTGGTTTTAAAAATGTGTCACTTCCAGAAACACATGGATATGCATAATGTTGTGAAGAAAATCTGTTCAGTCTTTACAATTTAACTTGCAATTACGATTTCCTAAGCGCTATTGTGACAAACTGTTGATGTGGTATGTGTAGGAAAGAAAGGAAATCTTGAACAAAATCAGACATTTGGAAGGATGTTTTTAAAATTGTGATTAGTTAAGATGAAACGTGGGACTAGCTCTCTTGAAGGAAAAAAACTGTGATGGCAAATTACCTACAATTTTCCAGTCCTTTTGTTTGCTTGTACTGGACTCTGAACAGCAGTATCCTAATTGCATCAAGGAGTTTTTATGTAAGCTGTATCCATGAGGGAACACTTTGAAACCATGTCCTTTGCACACTGTCCGCATGGTGAACAGAACTCCAGTTTCATCTTCGTTCCTCTCATTGCTTGGCCAGATCAGAGCCAAGGCATCTTCTTGATGTTCTTGGAGCCAGCTGTAGTCCACAGTTTCTTTGTAGCACATTCATGATTCTGCTTTGGCTTCCTGCTTTTCCTTCTGAATCTTGCACATTTCTTTTCCTGTCTTTGCTTTTAAACCAGACTGAATTCCTAGCTGCATACACATGCCTTTGATGCTGTTTGACTCTTTGAAGCCCCCCCTCCCCAAATCTGCTCCAGTTTCTTTGAAGGAATCAGGGAAACTAATGGTGTCTCTTGACCCATTCTCTTAACTCTGTCATACCTTAGAACAGGACATGAAGAGATGTTGGCATCTGAGCCACTTCAAAAGCCACCAAAAACTCCTCGGTTAAGTTACTGGCACGTGGAAAGAAGAAATATAGCATCAGGTATTAAACTCAGCTTCTTTCTGTAGAAGCACACCCTTATAGTTCTCCTGAGACCACAAAATTCCTCCAAATGAAATTTCATAAGAAAACCCCACTGGGTACAACTTATATTCCCCCTGCATGCACGCACGGATATTTATCATTTTTATGTGGGTATGCACGGACTAAAAATTCAGCAGTGCTGATGCACTGAGTGCCCTGGCAGCCTCTTTCAGATGCCTTACTTGCTTTTGAGGATGCTGCATGTTCATCAGCCACTAGATCGCTTGACTGCATCTGATGTAGAAATGGAGTTGAGGGACCAGTTCCCACTGCTTTTCCCTTCCTCTAACTGTCTGTCTTGGAGAAGAGCTGAGAACCCTGTGGAACTCAGGTTT
Organism: Alca torda; assembly: GCA_008658365.1. Taxonomy (NCBI): domain Eukaryota; kingdom Metazoa; phylum Chordata; class Aves; order Charadriiformes; family Alcidae; genus Alca; species Alca torda. The sequence continues at coordinate 78,044,253 of CM018079.1, read as the reverse complement.
CAAATACAGGAAACCTACAAGCCCTTTCAGGAACAGAAAAGAAGAGTTGATTCTTCCTTAAGGTTTGCTTGGAATCATCTCACTTGTTAATGGATATTGTCTACTACTTATTTTCCCTTTATAGATAAGACCATTGCTCTGAAGCTCGAAATATCGATACTTTCATGGAGCCTGCGTGGGTCATTATGTAAAGCCCAGTCTTTTGTGGGGCTATATCTAAAAAAATAGATAGACTAAGCCAGGAGAAAACACATACGTTTTCTTTCTTCATTGTCTACAGTAAGCTCCTGCTACAGGAAGAAGTAAGCTGACCTTTTTTTTTCAGGGGATATAAACAAATTGATGCGGGTTGGTTTTTTTTTAATGTCATTTTCCATTTCAGTTCAATTTGATTCATTTCAATTCCACATTGGAAATGGTTTTGCTAATCCAGAAATAAAAATTGCCATTCCAAATAAGTTCTTTTCAGTTCTCACCCTGCCAGTTTTTAGGAGGCACCTTGATTTTTTTCTGCTGCAAAGTAAACTTGTCCCTAGAACGCTGCTTCAGGGTATAGTTGATGCCTTTGACACCACAGTGTGGTCAATAGTGGCAGCAGTTGCCCTGAGAACACATTTTCTCAGAACATGCTATTCTGTGTAAAAAGTCTTCTCTTTCATGTTAAACACTCATTTAATGCCCAACAGATCTGTGTTTGGCAACAGTCTCTACCTGAAGATCTTCAGTTATGTTCCCACCAAGAAGAATCGTTTCCCCTTAGATTATATCTGTATGGGCTATAGCTCTTCTGATATAAATTCTGCCCAGACAAAGAGCCCCTATGTTCAATAACTAAGGGTTAGTGGCAAACGTCCCCTGGCACCTACACTGTCAGCGCTGCAAACTCGGGCTTCAATTTAAAAACTGTATAAAAGTGCACTGGAGAACTCTACCTTCTCCCCTTTTATAGCTACTACCATTATATTCTCTTTCTCAAGAGTTCTTCAGGTTTTCCGTTTGCCAGTCAAAATTGCACCGCCTGTGAAAGCCTAATACCTTGGACAAACTGGCTTTGTATGCTGTACCCCATGGTTATACGGTCCAATTTCTGGAGATAGCATCTTCTAGCTCTCCTTCTCTCAAGAGACTCCTCTCACAGTACACACTTCAGCACAGATACAATCTCAACTGTGTTTAGAGAATATAGAACCAAGTCCCTTAAGAGATAAGAAGAGTTTTATGACAATGACTCGATGTATATTTGCAAAAAGTGTTTCACGCTGTATACTTATTTAAAAGAAAAGAATCTAAATGCTTAAACTGAAGTTCAGTAACCACCTTTCTTCCACAAGGGAGGTTGTTTTGCAGCTCTCGCTCTGCAGGATCTTCCATCGCTCAGTTTTCACATCAGAAACCCCTGCAAATCACGCTAGGCTACTAATAGTTGGCCTATTGTCAGAAACGAACAATTCATGTCCTTTATCTTCTGATGTGACAGCCTTTTGAATCTTTTGAATGCTGTCTTCTGCATTTATCTGTGAAAACAGTCTTTATGATCTCTCCTGTGCAACAAGGGTAGCTGAGATTCAAGCTCTTACAGTTATTTCCTTTGCACTATTTTCCATACGGACAAGTGGTAGGATCCATCTGAAGCTTTTGCCCAAAGAGAATTCTGACTTTCATGTACTGAAGGAAGTTAACTTGCCTCTATTCTTTCTTAAACTTCACACTTCTCTGGAAACAAATCTCCAAAAATTAGATGTTATAATGAGGACATGACCTTACAGGAACAGTCTTCTTTCATCAGAAGCTGAAAGAAGCCAAGGAACTGCCAGTCCCCTCTCAAAGACGTCTGGTGTGTAAAAGAACACCATCAAAACCACTAACTCTTTCTTTTTTTCTTCTGAAAGGTCCACATGGCTGCAGTTCAAGCAGAAATGGGGGCTTTCTCATTAACTTTCTCATATTTGACGTTTGCCATACAGCCACCCGGAGCTCCTTTCACACTTTCGCTAAATGTTATGCACTTCCTGAAGTGTCTAGAAAAATTGCAGTCTTTGAGAAGTCCAGCTCTGAGTCTTCACTTAACTAGAGGATGTGAAGAACTCCTCCAGTTCATGGTAAGGGATCCCACTTGGAATCGTTACCATGTAAGTTTACAAAGGGACAGTCACGCCACAGGAAAACACGAATTACTCACCTGAGACTGCTACTCTTCAAGATGTTTCTGTGCATGTTCAAAGTTCTCTCACATGACTGTCCGTCTCAAAATCTTATACGACTCCTTGGCCACATCATCTTAGAGAAACTGAGGATTAGGAATATGGTCTGCCTCTTTTATTGCATTGTGGACAGCACACAGAACAGGGCGTGGGAAACGTCTTAGTGGGAATTGCTAAGGTAAAAACTGTTGGACTACCAATGCTGGTGTATTGGTAACCACCGTGTGACCTAATGTATAGATAATAACTCTTCATAAAAGATTGCAACATGATCTGTCTTCATGTGCTATTGATTATTCCTTTGTGCCAGTGCTATACAGTTGTTGATACGATTGTGCGTCTTCTTTAACAGAAGAGGATAACATACGCTTAATCGAATTCTAATATAAGTATTAAGAAAGTCATTTTACCTCTTTGTAGACAGAACAGGTGTAGGTACTTCCCTTACATTAGCAGAATTTGCTTAGCTCTCCATCTTTCCATGGTATAGGTCAGTTTACAGTCCCCAAAGTATTAAAAAAACCCCAACTTTTTAAAAAGTCTGGTGTCTTCTCCCATTAGGTAGATATTAAAGGTGGCCTGTCACTTTCAATGAGTATTTACATCCCGGACCGAAGTTCTTTCCCCTTCACCAGTCCTCAACGCAGGTAAATATATTTTCCTGGTTGTATTTTAATGGTTACACTGATCTATAGATCAGATTTAAACATCAAGTGAAACACTGAGTTAGCTCCGTGGTTCATAATCCAAGAGTCTGCTTCTGACATATACGTCCAGCATCAGATACTTCCAAATATTGTATAATACGCAGTCAGAGTAATGTGTAAGATTGCCAAATTTGCCAGGAATCAGTTAACCTCAGATACAAATTTCTGTCAAATTCTAATTCATAGTACTTGATATGGGTTGAAACATTTAAAGAGGGGGTTTGGGTGTTTTTTTGACGGTTTTTTTTTGGAAAGCAGGGAAAGGTTGTTTTGTTTTTCTAAAGAAACAGATACTTGAATGTATAGTCAGTGAACAGAGGGAACAGTCACGATAGGAGAGCGTTATCCCTGTCTGATCCACTGCAGACCCCACTGCACTTCATTGATTAGCGTAGTAGAAATAGGTGATTAGATGATTAGTGCTGTAGAAGTCAGGTCTAATTCCTCCATTAACATCAAACCAGTGAGAATTTCACTAGAGGAATTAAATTTCTGTCCAGGACCCCTCTGTTTTGTGTTGCCTGGGTAGGGTAGGATGAACAGATTGGTATAATCTGAGAACGTAATATAGTGTAGAAGTTATTCGTATCCCTCATCTTCTCTTGTAGCTCTTCTAAAATGCTCCGTGGCTCCGAGTATCACGGGTTAATAATAATACATGTGAGAAAGGTCAGTGGTTATAAGAATTACAATTAAACACTTTATTACTACGTGTGTAATCAAAGTGCCTCTGTGTTCTTGGACTGAAGGAATAAATAGGTTTACTTGTTTTTTATTCTTTGTTTTGTATACTTTGATAACATTTGGTCATTTCTCTCAACACTAAAGCTAGCATTGCTTTTATTTCAATGGGTTTGGTCTCTCCAGGTTTGTCACCTGTGTCTAAGCTATTTCTTGTTCTGAGCTCAGAATGTTCATTATGGAACATAATTACAAATGGCAGCGCACAATTATTTGTGTGTGTTTTTCTTTTTATTTCCTTGTTTTATGTGTTGGTGGTTTGACAGTCACTGCTTGATTGAAGGCATTTTGATTAGGAACTTTTTTCCTGGCTTTAAATTGAGCAGTGAGTGATTAATTCCTGTTCTTTGTTCCACTTCCATTAACTTGGAAGTGGAGGGTTGGGATGTGGTTTCAAAACTGAATTTCATTTGCCACTAGATTATTTATTTGCATAGATTTGTGACATAATTTTGAAGTTCCTTACTGTCTTCTCTGTCTGCAATATAAGCAGTTGTATAGAAATCTAAAACATCTCCTAATTTGCCAACATACTTTCACAGGACTTGAAGACCTTATCTCACAGATCTCAAAGCATCTATTTCAACCAGATTTCCCAATACTGAATGACGAAACGGTGCCTAACGCTTTTCCAAACGGCTAAATTGCGATTCTAGTGGTTCTATCATTCTGCATTCAGCGTGGGAAAATTTCTTCTCATCCCCAAGTCTGAAAAACTAAAGAGGCGAGAAACACATCGTAAGAAAGCAGATTTCCCATACTACTTGAAAGCATTAGTCAATCTTAACCAGAGTTATGTTCTAGCTGTAAATGCCCATGTATCATTCTTGTTTGTCCATCTCCTTACCAAAGATGGCTTTTTGCCATGCTTAATTTAATGCCATCTCTGGAATTATGATTTGCGCTACGTTCAACAGGATGCCCTTGACCTGGGTGGTGTGTTTGGTGTTTCCCTGTCATATGGCTGATGAATATTTTTAAGTCTTAAGAGAAATAGTGCTTTTTCAGTTCCCAAAATGTTATAAGTTAAAATACGAATTCATTACATTCCAACTTAATGGTATCTTTTATGAATACTTAGTAAAGCGCATAGCGTTGATTGGCGCCCTGTTTTATTTACACAAAGTAGATATAAATAGAACATTGGAATCTAGAAAACTACTAATTTTTAAGTCAGTGGCTACTACTTTGTTGCTCATCAAAGGGAGTCAAATGGTGAATTCAGTGAAAGTGTAGGAGAAAATTTTAATAATATAAATTATTATCCGTTATTTGCGAGAATTATAAGGGTATTTAAATCATTACTTCAAAACTTTTTTCACAGATGTCTTCCAAAGCTGAAACTACCTATGATTGTGTATTATAGACACAAAAGAGTTTGTTTTCAGAGGTGCTCATTAGTATGGGATCAAATTTTAGTTTATAAGTTAAAGCTTTAAACAAGTCTCTATGCTTATTCGTGTAGGCTTCCTAGATTTGGATTCCCACTTACTAAATGGAAATCTTGAACCTTGTATTTGCTACATGATAAATCTGGAAAATTGCATTATATTGTTTTTATTATGCTATCCTTCTGACAAATACAAAAAATGAACTACAGACTTGCTTCTGAATTGCCAGAAGCGATGACCTTGCTTTAATATGTTCATTGCTAAATATCCCTACAAGTTCTTATTTGCTTCTGACTCAAGTCTAGTCAAGAATAACACCTCTGCTAGTGTCGGAAGTCATCCATGTGTTATCACAAAGATGAGGAACTGCTAAAAAATTGTTTTCCTCACCATGTTCCTCTTTTCATTCAAAGTTCGTGAAACGTTCTTTCTCGTGGTTTACATGCAAAGAGCAAAAATTCCTTTAATATTTAAACTTTTGACATTACTGTGCTTTCACTGGGAAAATATGTAAAGCCTTCTGCATATATCTGTTCATTTTTTTGGTGATCATAAATAGCTTCTGCATGGCTTGACAGCTTGGATGTTCCCTCCTGAATTAAGTTCAGGCCATTTGTTGGGTAGCAAGGGGAAACTCATATGACAGATGCCTACACTGGCAAGCCTAGAAAAGTTCTAACCGCACAATAGTAACTCTTCAGGAATTTTTCCTCGGTTAACAAAAGCCCATTTTCCCCCAGATGATTAAAAGAGTATTAGTCTAGTTCTAAAGTTATTTTTAGATAAGGTGTAATACAAAAGCTGTCCAAACAGACTTGCATTTTAAAATATTTCTATATAAGTATTTAAAATTTTCTATAGACTTAACGTATTTGAAAATATAATACTGTACTTTTATGACACTCATTCAAAAATGCCATATTAAAAAGCATAAGCCTGTACCACGTGACTACTTACTGATACAAAATTGTACCTACTTCTGTTATTGCCCGTAGCTTCAGAAATTTGTTTTCCAACAAAATATAAAGCCCTCGTCTCAAGCAGTCTATAAGGATAATATTTTTCTGAACTGGCTTCAAAAATTAACATATGTTAAACAAAAGTAGAAGGTTTTTAAAGAAAGTAAATGTATTCTCAGCTGCAGGTGGCCTTTAACAGTTTGACAGTATTGTTCACATCAACTGTTGTTTCACAATTAAAATGGAAGTGTAAGCATTTAAAAATAAATCGGTGGGGAAAATGCAAATGCTCGCACCAAATCCTTACATGCTTATTTTCACAGGAATAGAAATTAATTTACATGATGCTCTTCATTCCTACTGTCTTACAACTCAATGGCAAAGCTAATAAATGCCCTTTCCCTGGATGGACTCATAATTACCAGCGTATCAGCTGAAAGACCATTCCCATATGCCGAGCTGCAGCATTCCCTGGCTCCATTAGTAACATGCTGGAGACCAGACTGCACTTTGATACTAGCAGCCGCCCGGTGAAAGAACAGGCTGCACCACTAAAGAAATTAAAACTTTAAAAGGTGAGGAGGGTGGCCTAGGTCAGACGGGGAGTTTTGGGAAATACCAGCTGTCGGGGAGACGCAGAGGGAAAGGTTCAGCAAGGGAAGGAATAAAGCCACGAGCAGACGACGTTTGCTCATAAGAATTCAAACACCTACCTCTAAGTAAAACTTGAAATCCAGATAGTCAACGTGTGTTTTAAACTGGCTGTATTCTTATTATATATATATATATATATTTATTTCACATATATATAAAATAGACATTGAGCTACAGGGCCAGGAACTACTACCGTTACATTATGTATATTGTAGAATACTCGCTTCAGTGGTACCTAGAAACTCATCTGCTCTGTGCTCCGTTTCTGACAGTGTTCGTCCAGTGCAAATGAAGAAGCTGCTGTATCATTTTTCCCCGATGAATTGATGACATCTTCCTCAGCAGCAGGAAATCTCTATCCCTAAGTTTTCAGTGAACAGACAGATTGCATGTGCTTTTTTTTTTCAGTAGAACCAGACTATCTTCTCGTCTTTCACACTTCATCTTGTCTGGGGCACAAAGAAAACAGGGCAAAAAAAAGGAGAGTTCATCTTTTCCAGGCCATGCATCCAAAAGCTGTGATTTCAGACCCTGTTCAGAACAATATAGAGAGATAACTCTGTTTTACAATAACCTAGTCATTTGCAGAATCATAGAATAGTTTGGGTGGGAAGGGAGCTTTAAAGGCCACCTAGTCCAACCCCCTTGCAATGAGCAGGGACATCTTCAACTAGATCAGGTTGCTCAGAGCCCCGTCCAACCTGACCTGGAATGTTTCCAGGGATGGGGCATCCACCACGTCTCCTCTGGGCAACCTGGGCCAGGGTTTATTCCAATTGTCCTGTCATGGTTGTTTGTTTTTGGGACGGAGGGGTTAGACTAAGGTCTTTCTTCAGTAGCTTCTGATAACTTACGAAGGCTCTAGCATGTTGTCCTGTTTCCTGTCTCACTCGCTGTCACCCTTCTGTGCCACCTCATTTTTTTTCATTCTGTTCACCTTAAGTTCTATGTCTGAGGAGGCTCACAGAAGCAGAAATAAGTGAACTTTTATCAGCGTGCTTAATGAACTATTTTGACAAGCTTCAGAAGAACCGATGGGGTTTAAATTTGCTGTCCTGAAATACAGAGCATTTATATACATACTTGCAGCAGAAACCTGTTCCACAGACTGAGCTGTGTCGGTAGCCTTTGAAAAGAGTAAAGGAGAACTAAAATGTACGCAGATGTGTTCTTCTATTGCTGTTTTGATTAAAGAGATCTCCTTCAAAGAATATAGTAGAGTTTTTGCTGTTGCTGCTTTCAGACATAAACATTCAGATAAAAGGCAACATGGGATCATTTTGAGACAGTCAAGTTGAAATCAAAGAGAATTTTCAACAGGTTGGCAATCCTTATGTCTGACTAAAACTTAAAGCCCTGGTCTGATGCAGTTTGGATAAAGAAGTGTTTGAGGCTTTTCTTGACAAGAAAGTGAGACTAAAGTTTTCTTGTCATTTGAATAAGACCATTTCTGTAGCTCCGTAAATCATTTGGTAATACTCCTTCCCTCTTGCCCCCCGCCCCCTCGGCCCCCAGTTGCATAGGTGAAAAGTGAATTTAAGACTTTTGTGATCACAGAACCACAGAATCCTCGAATAGTTTGGGTTGGAAGGGACCTTTAAAGGCCATCTAGTCCGACCCCCCTGCAGTGAGCAGGGACATCTTCAACTAGATCAGGTTGCTCAGAGCCTCATCCAGCCTGGCCTTGAATGTCCTAAGGGATGGGGCCTCCACCTCCTCTCTGGGCAACCTGGGCCAGTGTCTCACCACCCTCAGTGTAAAGAACTTCTTCCTAATGTCTCATCTAAACCTGCCCTGCTCTAGTTTAAACCATTGCCCCTCATCCTGTCACTACATGCCCTTGCAAACAGCCCCTCCCCAGCTTTCTTGTAGGCCCCCTTCAGGTGCTGGAAGGGGCTCTAAGATCTCCCTGGAGCCTTCTCTTCTCCAGGCTGAACCCCCCCAGCTCTCTCAGCCTGTCCTCACAGCAGAGGGGCTCCAGCCCTCCCAGCATCTCCGGGGCCTCCTCTGGCCCCGCTCCAACAGCTCCGTGTCCTTCTGCTGTTGGTGCCCCAGAGCTGGAGGCAGCACTGCAGGGGGGTCTCCCCCGAGCGGAGCAGAGGGGCAGAATCCCCCCCTCGCCCTGCTGCCCACGCTGCTGGGGATGCAGCCCGACGATCATGCAGGTGGTACGGTAAAAGGACATAAAAAGAGAGAAAACCAGTGATTTTACTACATGCATTAATACCTTAGTAAGAGTTGCAGCCAAATAATCGTATTTAATTCAACACAGTTGGGCGCAATTCTCCTTCCCTCCTGTGGAGAGACCTAGTTCTGAGGTAGAGGAAGGTCTGAGCTGGCTCCCCAAATTAGAGAAAAGCTTTGCCTCTAGATGAGTATTAGTGACATAATTTGCAGTGCATCATGGGGAAACTCCTTTGTAGCTTTTTATATCAGACATAGGTTGTGAATTAATGGAATATCTGTTTTCCAGCCTTTCCTGTAGTTGAAGTCATTTAAAAAACATGTCAATTGTGATACGAGAGAGTTGGGCTTTTAATAGCAGAAATTGTGTGAATGAGCGCCAGGTTTTTTTTTGTGGATTAGATGTGATCTCAGCATTCCCATAAATTTTCTGTGTGGAAATTTCTGTGTCGCCTTCGTGTGGGAACAAATGCAGGTCTTCGGTATTCAGGGTGTATTTTGGGTGTATTTTTCCAGTATCAATTTGTATTAAAATCCATTTCTTCATATTTTTAAAGGCACTTCCATCTTAGCTGTGGTAATTCAATGGCAATTATTTTTGAGACAAGACTAAAAGTCACATTTTTATGTTTTTTTTTTTTCCTGTAAATTTCAGTCTTTCTTTCAAATGGGAAGTGTTACCCCTGTTATTGAATTCCTGAGTATCAGTGAGCCAGGTATCTAATCAAGAAAACTTTTAATTTTATTTATCACATCCAAACGCAAATTAAAACAGAACAGTTGTACACTGTTATATAAACTTAATGTATTGAGGAGTACCCACAAAAGAATCCAATGTAGTATTTGGACAGTGAAGTAACACTTCAAATAATCAACATCTGCATTTAGTTCAGTATAAGCAGTGTTTTACATTAATGATAATTTTGGAAATATTAAATGGAATTAGCCAGCTTACTGATAAAAAAAAAGGAAAAGCAGAAAAAAGAATATATTCAGGAAGATTATTTTTTTTTCACAATTTTGCACATTTTCAGTGTTCTGAATTATTTTGTTTGAGAGGAAACCCTTCTAATCAGAGAGGCAGCTCAGCTGCAATTCAGTTCATCATGGAAGCACGTTAAAATCACCACTGTTTTTCGGCTGACTGGCTGAAAAGCTGAGGCTTTTTCCTCATCGTGAGCTGGCTCTTGAGTCACTGTCATTGGCAATAATAAAAACAGTAGCCAATAGACATAGCCTTACGTCCTGTGTTTTCACAGAAGAAATTGGTTTTTTACACACCTGCTTCCTGCATAATGCCTTTTAAAAATCCGAACAGGGTATCCGAACAGCAAAATTCAATGGGGTCACAACAACCCCATGCAGCGCTACAGGATTGGGGTGGAGTGGCTCAAAAGCTGCCCGGCAGAAAAGGACCTGGGGTGTTGGTGAATATGAGCCAGCAGTGTGCCCAGGTGGCCAAGAAGGCCAACAGCATCCTGGCCTGTGTCAGGAATAGTGTGGTGAGCCGGACTAGGGAAGTGATCATCCCCCTGTACTGGGCACTGGTGAGGCCCCACCTCGAGTGCTGCGTTCAGTTTTGGGCCCCTCACTACAAGGAGGACATTGAGGTGTTGGAGCGTGTCCAGAGAAGGGCTACAAAGCTGGTGAGGGGTCTGGAGGCCAAACCTTATGAGGAACAACTGAGGGAACTGGGGTTGTTTAGCCTGGAGAAGAGGAGGCTGAGGGGAGACCTCATCACCCTCTACAGCTACCTGAAAGGAGGGTGTAGAGAGATGGGGGCTGACCTCTTCTCCCTGGGGACAAGTGATAGGACAAGAGGAAATGGCCTCAAGTTATGTCAGGGGAGGTTGAGATTGGATATTAGGAAACATTTTTTCACTGCAAGGGTTATTAAACATTGGAATAGGCTGCCCGGGGAGGTGGTGGCTTCACCATCCCTGGAGGTGTTTAACAAAAGGGTAGATGTGGTGCTTAGGGACATGGTTTAGAAGTGGTTTTTGTCAGGGTAGGTTAATGGTTGGACTTGATGATCTTAAAGGTCCCTTCCAACCTCAGGAATTCTATGATTCTATGATTCTATGAAAATGACTGCTGGACTTGACTTTGATTTCTGTATTCATTCAAAAGAAAAAGATTAAATAATTGCCTCATTGAGGACACTTGCACAGCTCCTAGACTTTTCAGGTGCCAGGAGTTTACTTCAGGTGAACAATTAAGCTCTGAAATCTGTTACACTCAGATCTGCACAGTGAGGGAACTACCCTCTGTGAAACCATCTTGTCTATGGTTTTTAGATTGGATATAAGGAAGAAATTTTTCACTATGAGGGTGGTGAGCCCCGGCCCAGGTTGCCCAGAGAAGCTGTGGCTGCCCCATCCCTGGAGGTGTTCAAGGCCAGGCTGGACGGGGCTTGGAGCAACCTGGTCTGGTGGGAGGTGTCCCTGCCCAGGGCAGGGGGGTGGGACTGGGTGGTCTTGAACCATTATTCTGTGATTCTATGATTCTGTCTTTAGACTAAGGAAATATTTTTTTCATGGCATCTGCTCAGAGCAGCAGTTGTGGTACGGGGGCTGTACAGTTCTAAACCGTGAGGTACTCGTCTTCAGAAAGGGTGATTTTCTCAAGCAGTAAGATTGTCCTTCAAATCCTTTCAGTGTTAGAGAGAAAGCCCTAGGATGTCAAACGCAATAGGGAATTGCTAGAAGGGGAAGAAGCCCACCTCATAGGGAAGCTCAGAGGTAATGTGGATCCCTGGACTTTTACAAAATAGCATATTTGGCAGCCTGCAATATCTCAGAGACTTTAGAGAAAAAGATTAACCGAGCTATTAGGAGGTGTTTCGAACCGCTAGAAATTAAGCAGCAGAAATATTCCTTTCGCTGTTTCCAAAAGGCATTCAGTAGTTTTGACCTGGTTTAGTTTTGATAGCTTAGCTTCTCACGGGCAGCCCTGCTCCCTCCCTTGAGTTTAATTTTACTTGACAAGTTGGGATCTTAATATTTGTTAATTAACAGTTCATTCTCTCATCAAAACTGCAGAGCTCCCAGATGGTTGGCTACTGTGTCCCTCAAGTTGTGCCACAGATAATTGTTGCACCTGTTACAGCATCTTGGGGCCCTGCAAGTCCATGGGATTTCGTTCATTCTGAAACTCAGTGTATTAGTGCTTTATTTTTCTCTGCTTTTAATAAATTCTTAGCCTTGCTGTTCCGTGAGTCATTCCTCTGCATCTCGGTTGTCATATGCCAGTATCAATTTTCTGATAGAACTAACTGAATTGTTACGGGGGTAAAGAAGTCTATCTTCATTAACTAATAAATTAATTAGAGTAGTACTATAATCTTCTTAGTCAACTCTTTGGTGATTTTGAAAATGTCCTTCATCTATTAATGCCGTGTTCCTCAAGCTAATTAATATATTTTCGTAGATATTAATGGCTATATTGTAAAAATATTTATTCTTTCTACATGTTTGTGTGTGCAAGATTTCCATCTATTTTCAATTGCAGAAATGTGGTTACAGAAATGCAGTTATATTGTCTCAATTATGCAGCAGCATTTTTATGCGACCCTCCAAATTAAACATTATAAATGAATGAGGGCCTTACTTGAATTTGCAAATGAGCCATTGATTAGGGTATGTAGGAGGGAATAAGTGAAGACTCTCAAATCGATTTTAATGGCAGCTTATAATTTAATTAGCCATTAACCGGGACAGTATAGACTGCTTCCATGTTAGCTGCCAGGTTTTTAACCAGCTCCATTTAGAAGCAACTAGAGAAAGGGGGAAAAAAGTAAATCTCTGGGAGAAAGAACTTGAATTTGTTTGATTTGTGCTGATTTATAGCACAAGTTTTGGTTACGTTCCACTCTTCGCTTGCAGAGTGATGCCTCCACACATTCTACAGCCCGGAGTTCCTTGATCGGGCTGAGAAAAGGGTGGGAGCAAATTTGCATTAGTTCGCAGAAAGGCTCAATAGTCGCAAAAAATGAAGGAAAAGACTTTTTATAAGGTTAGAAGTTACTCTAAATGCTTACAGCTACAATCTCTATTCACTGCAATCGCTGTTAGCAGACAGTGAGATGCATACCATTAGATTTGAGAAGTGTGCGATTCAGAATTTGTGACTCACAGAAAGGTGTTTCTCGCAAACAAGCCGCAGGAGAAGCCAGCAGACGTGGTGGCGGCATCTCTGAGAGCCACAAAAGGCGCACCGCGTACTGAAGCAGCCGTCATTTCAAAAATAAGCATTTCTGAAGGGGTTTTTTTAGGGATTTTTCATTGATGAAAACTGAACTCTTGAAACTGCCGGCAATAGGATGCCTTAGGCAGCCAAGCACATCAGGACATGGCGCGTGGCGTGACTTTTACTACTCCTGCTATTTAAAGCCCTATTTTCTTGAGCGTATTAGCTACTAGTGATCCCTAAGGAAAAATACAATTAAAACTTAATCATACCAAAAGCTGAGGTTCTTCTGATTCAGCGACCTTGCAATCTTTTATATTTAGCAGTTTACTTGTAAATGTCTTAGTACTAAGGAATGCAAGATGTATAAATTAGCTTCGGTTTGCAATAATGCTGCGCCTCCGAACTCCGATGGCACATTTTGTCTACGTGTCTGTAAGACTTTCAGGAACTCTGACTGGCAGCATGATTTTATTTTATTTTTACATCAGAGCGGAATTTGATTCCCTTTAACAATCGTATTCCACAACCTCCCGTATCCAGTCCTGTTCTCCACAGAAGATTCAGACAGTTAATAACAGGTAAATGTGAAGAATACAAACAGCTTTTAAAGAGACTCTGTGCACACAGTTGTGAAAATAACTGATTGTTATGGCTTTTTTTTTTTTCTTTTTCCCAGACTGAAAACTTAAGTGAAAATCATTTGAAACAGATTTTTTTAAATTTTTAGTTTCTGGGTGAAATCCAAAACCGTTTGAAATGTTTATTTTGAGGAAATTAGATTTTTCATTTAAAAATATGAAAGTAAAATGTTTCTACTGGGAAAAAAAAAAAATCATAGTTCAGTCAGTTCGGTGTGAATACTTTCATTAATGTTTTTATACTTTTTTCGCTGTGAATGATTTAGAAAGCTATTTCGCACATCTCTTCTGGGGTACGTGGAATGATTGTAAACGTACAAGAACTTTGCAGCGTTATTGCATCACGACACGGGGCACAGCTCCCTTTTTCCTACAGTGGCTTTTCCCAGCCAGCCTCTGAAGGGAACCCGGGGCAAATCCTACTCCCGCTATTGCTTTGACCACACGGTAGATTAAAAATCAAAACCCACATATGATGTGCACCATACAATGAATAACTCCGTATTTCAGTTCTTCTAGACGTATTCCAGAATATTGTTGTCTCTTGGCTTAACAGAAAAGTAATGGCACCAGTCACACCATTCTAATCTGAACATTTGAACTTCTGACTGATTGTGGTAGGCTAAGTTAATTATCTAGTTGTCACGACTGCTTAAATTAAGAAAAGGAGATATTTCCAAATTAAGGAAGTTATTTCACGTCCTGTGAAAAGTTATTGTTTCAAACGAAGAAGCTTTTTACAGTAATTGACAGGTTTTTGACTAATTGGAATCACAGAATCACAGGATCTTCAGAGTTGGAAGGGACCTCTAGAGATCATCCAGTCCCACTCCCCTGCTAAAGCTGGATTGCCCAGAGCACATCACTCAGGGCTGCATCCAGGTGGGTCTTGAAAATCTCCAGAGAAGGGACTCCACACCCTCCCTGGGCAGCCTGTTCCAGGGCTCTGTCACCCTCGCCGTAAAGAAGTTTTTCCGTGTATTTGAACGGAACTTCCTATGTTCCAACTTGTGCCCGTTACCCCTCGTCCTGTCATTGGGAACCATTGAAAAGAGTCTGGCTCCATCCTCCTTCAACCCACCCTTTAGATACTTGTATGCCATAATAAGGTCTCCCCTCGGCCTTCTCTTCTCCAGGCTAAAGAGTCCCAGCTCTCTCAGCCTTTCCTCATAAGGGAGATGCTCCAGTCCCTCCATCATCTTTGTTGCCCTTCGCTGGACTCGCTCCAGCAGTTCCCTGTCCCTCTTGAACTGGGGAGCCCAAAACTGGACACAGTATTCCAGTTGTGGCCTCACCAGCACCAAGTAGAGGGGGAGAATGACCTCCCTCGACCTACTGGCCACGCTCCTTCCTATGCAGTCCAGGAATGTATTTGAGGAATGAATGAATAGGAATGAATAGGAATGTATTTGAGGTCTCAATTTACTTTCTCTACCCCTTTTCGTTTAATTCTGGTCCGTTGATTTGACGCTACTCGGGTTTCCGCATCCAGTCTCAATAATGAGCGAGCATAAGCAATCATCTTCAGAATCAAAGCATCTTCTTCACCAAGGTGGTTTTAAGACTCAATTCTAACAGTCTTTGTTTTCAAGGTACAAAAAAGCTGTGCCTGTTCACAGCACCAAAACTCACAATAGTAAAGTTGGATTTTGTTAGTCAAGGGAGCCACGAGCTTTTTAAAAACCAGAATTTTCAAAATAGTTAGGGAAAACAGTAGTTGAAAAAAAAAAAAAAAGGCTTTATTATTATTTTTCATAGTGGGAGTTTGGAATAGCATCCTCACTAGCCACACTCTAGGAAGAAATACAATTAAAAGACTCAGAGAGAGTCTTTTACCTTTAGTAATTTTAATCAGTGATACATTTCCATAAACACATTTTTTCTGTAAACAATTTGCAAGGGAATGTATTTCATGCTGTTTTAACATGCTGAGACCAACTTTATTCTGATACATTCAGGTCTTTTAAAACAACCAAAATAGGACCCATTCTGTGCTTGCTGGAGGGCACCGTGTCACAAAGATTATAAAACTATAAACGACTGCATTCTCCCTATGACCGGCCTTGAGACATCTAAAATTACTCATTATTAGACAGTTTGCAAATAACCCTTTCAAATCTTTCATCTCATTAAAGCCGTACGTCGTCGGTTACCATTCGGGCTGTACCCTCCAGTTTATCCTATCTCAAATAACCTGACTGAATTTTTCCAGCGGTGTGACAACACGCTTCTTGCAACTGTTTGGAAAGTCAACTTTCAAAGAGCTTCGCCGCCCTGTGTGTGGTCTAGTCTCGAACTCCAGGCGTGCGATCACAGAGATCGTGACGTCAGAGATGTCCTGCCATACGGGAAAATTTGGCTTTCCCTAATCACTCGGCTTGTTCGCCCCAGCTAAAAGGGAACTGAAGGGCTGTTCTTACCTATAGAAAGACCCGTCTGTCCAGGTTTATCTGATCTCTACCAGAAATATTCGTAGCTATTCATCAAGGTATTTATTAACACTGTTTCCTTGCAAAACCTTTTGATACCTAGAAATTCCACATAGCGAAGCAGGAAGAACTTTTAAAAATCCAGGGGAATAGCGTTCTTTCATTCAAAAAAAGTGTGTCTGTATGAAGAACTTCAGGTCAAGTGATGGTAAAAAAAGAGTTCTTTTGAACTGGAACGGAATTGCCAGTTCCTTTCAGTGTTTAGACCTTCAACTCTGCCGCCAAAAAACATTGGCCCTGCAATTTCTGTTAGGCGATACACCCACTAAAATGGTATCTACAGGACAGATACACCTTCAGAAACCTATATGCAGGTAATTTCATATTATTCTTGTATCAGCTGTGACTGATTTTCTATAATCTTTGCTTTAATCCTGAGGCACTGCTTCATCAGAATGGGTCTCATGGAGGTTAGGCCAACGTCTGCCTCCCAGACACACGAAGAGAGAGCACAAAGTGGGACTAAAGCTGCTAAATCAGTCTGGCGGCTCCAGATTTGCATGACTTCTTTCAAGTGCAGAGAACAACCCGGTTTCATTATAGTATTAGCGTTTTTCTGTTCTCCTTGTATCACACAAGCACCGGGGAGGGGAGAAATCCAGAGAGCACCAGCAATAACAGATAAATGATTTGATAACCCAAGTGCCCAGAGCAGCACTATCCTGTCCATAAAATAAAACAGCACTCGCTAGGAGAAATCCTGTTTCCTGGGTTACATTAACTTGCAATAAGAGTGAAGCGTGCTAATGGAACTTTCAAATTCTCTTCTTTTTTGAGAAGAGTTTAACAGGATTAGATTTTTTTTTTTTTCTGTCTCCCATTCATGTTGGACTTAAGTGTCCCATGACTTCTGATTTTTTAGAATTTACATCCCTTAATTTATTTTTACTCCCTTTTTGGCATGGCTTTAGTTAGGCTGTGGTGGTGTCCTGTTGGTTATAATATATATATATATATAACCTGTGGTTGGTCCTGTTGGTGGTGGTGCCCCTGCTGTTGTTCTGGCTTCCGCTAAACTAACCACCAGCACAATGTTTTATCTCTCCCTTTCTGGTCTGCGTGTGTATCCTGTGTCTGTTAAAGGACCACAGACAAATCAGCAGAATTCATGCTATCTCCATCAAACCCACCACTTCCAACACCTGCATCTCCCTCCCTTGTCCCGTAGGTTATCACGCATCGCTCTGTGTGTGTGCACACATCCGTATCTTTTTACATATGTATAGAAATACATACAAGTATAAAGGCTATTCAGGAAAAAGTCCGCTTTTGTACGTAGCAAGTGAATCAGTGGATGTTTTCAAAGAGAAGAAACAGAAATAAAGGGGCTTTTTAAATGAACAGTTTTTAATTCCTATACTTTTTCTGTAGCCATCTATACAAATATCCACAGAATATAAAAAGTTAAAAGTCATCCCATTGTCAATCTGAATGTTCTGTGAGTCAATTTGACAAAAACTCTTTCTTTCACAGACTTACCCTGTGCCAAAATGTTATGCCCTACATGTTTTGTGCTAGGAGGTAGGGCGGTTTTATTGGTTTATTTCTTTATTCGTACAAGGCTGCAATTATATTTTGTATCAGGTTTGCCGTTTTGCCTTGCGTTTCGTCTGTCTGTGACTACATGGAAAATGAAGGTGTAAATATTAAGACAGTAGCATTACATACTTTGTAAAGCAATGGAGGGATAAATGATAGGACAAGATTTAAGACAAAGGAAAATTAAGAAATAGCATAGCGTCATACAGCTCTTCCAGTTGAGAGTTCCATGTATGCAAAAAGCAAGGGCAGCAGAGAGGGGTATTTCGATTAATCGATTTTGGTCCATTGCCACGTTCATTCGAAGAATCAGCAAGTAGCAACAGTCAGCAAGGAAAAAAGAACTTGGAAATCAAATTTTTTGTGACTTTTTATTGAATTAGCCACTTGGCCATTGTGGTGGAACTGACTCGGCTCCGCCAGGGCACAAGCTATTTCACTTCAAAACAACCTGATTGGAATGATTTCTTTTGTTCCACTACTGGATGTGACCTTGTGTCCCGGCGGATTGTGATGTTCTGTGTGACTGACTTCCTCCCTCCCCCTTTGCGCACGTGTGCATAGTTAGTGATTCTGTCTATTAGACCAACCAAGTAAACATTTTTTGCCTTTTGGGAGCAGAAATATGACACTGGCAGTGGTCTGCAGTTGCTCCCTGTCACTGCTGTTTTGGGGTCGGTTTTTTCCTGGTTTGCTTCCTAAAGTTCTGCTTTCTTTGATGAAGGAAAACATTTTTTTGCCTGGAATAAGGTATAATAAGGCAACATCTATAAAACTTGTTTTAATATTCTATTTTAATTAGGATCAAAGTTATAAAATTCACATTTAAAAAGAAAAAAAAACAAAACTTTTTTTTTTTTCTAGGAAAGATTTTAGCTTATTAGTTAAATTGTTGCATTTTCACACTCAATAAAGACCCTGACAGAAGAACTTTGACTATCTTTTTCTACTATAAGAGAGGTATGGACGTGCTGGAACGTGTCCAGAGAAGGGCCACGAGGATGATCCGAGGGCTGGAGAACCTCTCCTATGAGGACAGACTGAGAGAGTTGGGGTTGGTCAGTCTGGAGAAAAGAAGGCTTCAAGGAGACCTTATAGTGGCCTACCAGGATCTTAAGGGGGCCTACAAGAAAGCTGGGGAGGGACTTTTTAGGATGTCGGGTAATGGTAGGACTAGAGGGAATGGATTAAAACTAGAGATGGGTCGATTCAGACTGGATGTTAGGAAGAAGTTCTTCACCATGAGGGTGGTGAGACACTGGGACAGAGAGGTGGTGGAAGCCCCATCCCTGGAGGTGTTCAAGGCCAGGCTGGATGGGGCTTTGAGCAACCTGATCTGGTGGGAGGTGTCCCTGCCCAGTGCAGGGGGGTTGGAACTAGATGGTCTTTAAGGTCCCTTCCAACCCTAACAATTCTATGATTCTGTGATTCTATATGTGAATACTACATCTCCTTAATAACTCTAGGCATGCCATGAGTTTTCTTTGAACCTTAGGGATTTTGGTATGTACCTGCTGCCAAGGGATTTTCCCATCTGTCATGGGTTGCTGGAAAACTCTTCTTTGGGTCCACATCCTGGTGATCTTAACTCTAAAGGAGCACGTGAGACTGCTCTGGTTGCTTCTGAATGCCACAGAAATGTGTTTTGGATTCCAACATTTGCTGAGACTTTTACTGTTCTGTAGTCTATTAGGTGAGAAACACAAAAAGATAAAATAAAAATAATTCCTGGGAGTGTGCTTGACAATAAACATTGTTCCTTACCCTTAATTAACCTAAAATGTCCTATTAACTTAATCTTGAATTCTTTACCTAAGTTATTTCTTCCATTTACTTCTCCACCTCTACTTGTTTGCCGCCACCCTCTTCTGATGAGAAGATAAGGGCAAAAAGGGCTAAAAATAACACCCTTTTGTGCTGTTCTAATGCACCAATCTTGTTTATTCCCCTAATGAAAACATTCCTTCTCATTGGCCATATTTTCATACCTGGCACCAATTTTGTGGAGGTGAATGTTATGATTATACTCACTTCTACCCTTGTCCTTAAGATCTGGTAACCAATATTTCATTTGAATGTCTAAATTCCTCCCCCTTCTCCTCATCTTGAGGCTGCTTGTCCCTCTAGAGGTTCCTGAATGTGTAGTCTTCATACGAGATTCATAACAAATCTTATTCTGTAAGCATCATTTAAAGACAAAATATGCCTTTACAAACGGGGAAGGTAGAAACGCAGTGTCTAATGAGAGTTTTTCTCCCCCGTCTGCACTCTTGATTTTCCCGTTCTCTTTTCAGGTACTATATGCAGTACAGTGATAAAGATTTCCCATGAAATCTCAATCACTCACTCTACCTTAATTTTCCATCATTTGATTCAAGGTCATTTCCTGTGGCCATTATCTGTCCAACTTGTCTTCTGCATTTTAAAAAGCTTGTCTTTTCCACAGGAGCTTTCATATGTGTTTGTTAATGTATCACATTTCTGTAAATCAGTTCAATTCATTAATAATTACATTGTCGTTCATGAAGTGAAATCATCTTTATCACTGTCCTACTGTTCACATATTTGAGAAGGCCACCGAGGATTAAAACATAATCAGTCTGCATCGCAATGCAATTCTACTATTCAAAATAGTGACTTTAGGAAAAAAAAAACCAAACCCACACTCATAAAAACATAGATCTTTTTAAAATGTGCCTGTTTACATTTGGTAAACGTTATGCTTCTTATTTTACATATGAATACCAAAGAATTTTTTTTTTTTTTTTAAATAAAGAAAAACAAGAGAAGACTTTCAGGAGGACTGAAGCACTGTCTGGTTTTGTGGAGAGAGTTCCTGACAATCAATATTTGATTATTGATTTTAAGAAAGCTGTATCTTTACTCTTCAAGAAAATAAGAAAGGTCAATTTGCTTTGCTCCTGGCTCTTGCAGTGAGGTATCTTATTCCTGTTAACTGTAGTATAAATACTATTTAAATCACATGCACTGCACATTAATGCAAGAAGTAAATTTTTAATTGTGTACGTGCACATATTGACACACAGAGAGCTCTTAAGGTGCTCCTATAACATATACAGAACTATGATATACGCACACCTGTAAAATGGGCAGTTTGGCTGTTTAAATAGGTGTTCCTTTACAAATAGCTTTGATATTGGCTGACTCCTAAATTATTTTTTTTTTGTTATCTTTGTGGTTTTGAATAGTTAAACCTTTGTGCCTTAGCTATGTTTCATTACCAGGGGAAGGTGAGTATAATAAAAATGTAACAAGGAGTTTTGCACAACAGTGGAAGGTAAATGCAATATTTTTGGATTGCTCATATGAACAGTTTATCAGTAGATTTTCTGCTTGCACGTACTGTGCAAATATACGTTAGGAAACTGCTGTGCTGTGCTAAAGTACAAAGTAGAATAATTACCAAAAATGAGTAAAAAGGTGCCAGAGTTAAAACTGTATAGAATAAAAACCAGAGACTGATGTCAAGATCCCTGCTTCTTAAAGCTAATTTTGGGGTTAGAGCATCAAAATTGGGATTTTTTTTTTTTCACTATTTTAGATGAAACCTTTCCAAACAATAGAGATGTTTCCATTAGAAAATATGCAACTTTAAAAAAAAAAAGAAAAAAAGTGTAGATTACTTTGTATGTGCTCTTATTGTTTTCAAGCAAAATTCTAAATTGTCTTTTCTAGTCACTTCGTGGTCTTTCACCCCCAAATTATATAATCAGAAAAAACGTATTGCTATTTACCAATACCAGAACAATTATAGAATTTGAATACTTTGAATAATTTGTCTAACTGACCTGTAGTACACAAAAGAAGAAAACACTGATAAATTAAATATCTGAGGAACAGTTTTAGTGCTAAGCATGGAGTAATGGGCTTCTGCCCCTGTCACCCCACTCTCAGGAAAGAGCCGGGGGAAGTGACTTCAGATTCGTAAATTCTTGACGGCGCGGGCTAAGGTGAGATATATCTCAAGGTCCATATAGAAACATTTATTAGCTTACCAAAATGCTTAGTATAGGTCTTAACAAGTCCGCACTAATTGGTTAGATATATAACGAATTACGGCGAGTGGTGGGGTATACATACTGTTAGTTAACAACTCATGGCAAGCGGTACTTAAGGTCGTATTTAAGGTCGTTACTTAACAACTCTAACCGTTACTTAACAACAATTCTAAGAGAAAAGAGAAACCGAGGGACAGAGAAAGGAAAAGACAGAGAAAAAGGCAGAGATAAAGAGATCACCGGTCCTGGTTCCAGCGTCTTTTTCAGGGAATCTTCCCAGGCACAATCTTCTTTCTTGGAAAAATCTTCCCAGGTACGGTCTTCTTTCTTGGGAAGAATCTTCCGAGGCACAATCTTCTTCTTTTGTTTCTTCTTCGTTCCCCCTCCAGGGGCACTTATTCTCCCTTTTTATGTTTGCTGAATTAACAGGGTCCACCCCCCTTGCCGAGGACCGCCTCGTCTCGGGTTTCTCCCTTCTCTCAGGTGACGTGTAGCATGATTTGGGTGGAGAGACGAGTGCCATAGTCATACGTGTTTAGCGTGATCTCTATAATCTTCATCAGCACACGCGGGGTGTGCGCTTTCATATGCATTTCGCGGATAATGAAGCAAAGGTCACTTATCCGACACAATGGCCTTGAGAACTGAGAACTAGCGAGCTCACCACACGAGTGGCAGAACTATTTTGTCTTCACAAGACAGTTCTCCCACACTTTCAGGCGCCAGAACTGTTGGCCTTATCAGTTCTTTGAAGGCCAGGCCTATGTTATTTATTTCCTCGCGAGTGTTTGAGGCATTCCATTGAAGGCTTGGAGGGCCTTCTGCCCCTCCTCAGGGAATTTACAGTCCGTCTCCTACAGCCCCCCTCCATGAGGTTGAAGCAGAAGTAGATCAGCAGTAATTAAATATTTATATTTGTGTAAAATGGGAGATGGGTTTTGCCTAAGTTACGAGGGATATATTGATCATCTTGCTTCAGGATGTGAAATAATTGCCCCTAGAGACTGAGGGGGAATTCTGTCCCCCTCTCACGATACAGCACTCTGGGTACATGGTGGGCCTTTCTGTCTTCTTAGGAGATACCAGTCAGAGGTCACTGCCTGAAGCAAGGTGCAGACTGGAATTGATGGGCCGTCATTGTTTTCAGTGATCTGCTCTGATTTAGCGTAGAAGTATTATCTGAAGTCACGAAAGATCACAGTAATCCATTCATCAGTTATTTTTTATTGATGTCATTTCGGTTCTTTAACCTTACTAGAAAAATTCTGTTTCTCAAATTGGTTTTTGGATTGAAAGAAAGGAAAGGGAGCAACGCAAAATAAAACCGCTAACTGTAAATCTGTCCAACCTTCTACAGATGTATGAGCACTTTTACTCAGAATTTGAACAGGAGTAAAGTCAAAGGATTGGCTACAAAGAAGGTCCATTATCCAGTGCTATACATGTATTCCCACTGTCCCATTAAGAGAAGAGCTGCCTTTTGTCTGCTGAGACACGTGTAAGGCAGCTGTACGTATGATCCGTAACTTGAGAGAAAAAAAAATCTGTCATCTCTATCTGCCCAAGGAATAGACTTTGATTTTGTTTCCAGAACTTGGTCTCACATGGTACCTGCGCTGAAATTCCCAACACACTGGCAGCTTGGTTCCTGTCTTCTGCTCAAGCTCGTTAGAGCAGAAGTTCCTAGTTCTCATAGTTAATGGCAGAAAGATGACCCAGTCCAAATAGTTCGTGGCAAAAAAACGTACTAGTGCAAATCATTGCAATTTATAATTTATGAAACTTTTTATTTTGGCTTTGGTAAATTTTGTAATTCATTTTGTGAAGACAAACCCTGTAAGAAGCATCAGGGATGGCCTTGAAGGCAATATTTGTTGCCTTGTATAATGTCTAGTCACTACTTACTGAACAAAACCGCTATTACCACTTTGTTTTACCTTTCTTCCTCTGGGGCTTATTCCCCAGCGTTAAAGTTCAGAGGGTAACGTGAAAATGAGGAGTGGAATTATGAGGTTGATTGGATTTGGTAGGAAGAAAGAAAATTAAGTTGGACTTCATAACCTATTTTTGGTATGGTATAGCAGTTGCCAAACTACGTTGAGTCTGTTCCAGCAACCCTTCAAATGTTGCACACGTAGGTCTATATTAATGACCTTGAAGAATATGAATATAGGAAAGAAACTCCCCAAAATTCAGCATACTTGCTTATATTACCTGTAAATAATCCCTGGTTCTAGAAAATTTTATTACAAGATCATTAATTCCACATAAAACGGTTACGAGTAGGCTTAGCGATTCTGTACAGAGCATGTCAATGTCGTTTACTCAAAAATCTGTAGAGATTTAGTGACAGCGGGTGTATTTTAGAATTCGGTACTTACTGTGGTCTTGGTTTTTGAGAAGGAGCCGCTGATTTACAGACCATGTATAGAACCACTGAGAAGCATCTACTTTGTTCCCTTTTGGTATCACACCTTCATACAAAATTTTATCAGTATTACTGCATTACTCTTGCTGCAAATTAATTGGGGGCTGAAACAGCTGAAAAGGGATGCTGTGCTTCCAAACCAAAGAATAAATCTTCCGTTGCTAAAAGCAGTGGTTATTTTCCTACTTTTTTTTTTTAATTTTCTTTTATTTTCTTTTATTTTGTTTTACTGTCCCTGCTAGCTAAGGTTTTCTGGAGCAATCGTGCATGGTTTCCAACGTGCTATTTTATATTCTTGTGCCTGCTGGTATATAACTTTTAATTGCCTTCCAGTCAAAGCATAAATAAGCTTACTGGTTTGTATAAATTTGTTTTCTTGCAGAAAACATTTTAATATCATACATTAAGGTTTTTTATACAAGATTTGTTGAATCCCCTCTCCCTAGTATTCTCACTTAGGAAGGAGGATCTGCTATGGGCTGGATTTTTCTAAGCAAACTAAATGGCTTTATGATTTTAATACTTTTAGCCAATTATGAAGAAGTTAGTTAATTGTCCAGATAACGTTTTTAAAAATATGATTGAGGGGGCCATACATTATTATATCCTGTTGGGAAAACACTCAAATATGCAAGCATTCCTCTAGAAGACTTCTATTTCTTTAAACTTTTCATTATTACTAATGAAGCTAATTTTGAGCAGTTTTAGAATAAGGAATCAGGCCAGTCTCTAGAAACGTCAGTGCCACTACGTGGAAATTTCATAGCTTTTTGCGGTCAGCAGCAGACATTTAGAATGATTTCTTTCTATCCCTTATGAAACAACGAATGCAAATATTGACTGTAAGTGTGTCACAAACCAGACACATAACAGGTTAGATTCATAGCTTTCTTTAGATTCATAGAATTTTTTTTTTTAGATTAACAGCTTTTTTTTTAATATGCACTGTCAATAGAAATTATTGTTTTGCTGGATTTGCTATAGAAGTCTGAGAAGTTAGCACTGCTACACTGCAAATCTAGAGTGAGCTTACGCTTTCCAACAAATGCTGTACCTTTGTCTTGGGCGCTTTTGAACTCTCCTTCCCTTTTAATTAATTAAGTAAATTTTAATTTCCTTACCTTTGCCAAATAAGAAACTCCAGGGAGCACTTTCAGGAAATTTCATTTACTATGTATTCCCTGTTATCAACCCCATCAGACTGAATAAAAGGCAGAGAATGCAGTTTGGCTTTCATTACTTGGTTTAACCTGGATTGTCATATAGGGGAAGCTGTTCTTCTGACCTTGTTTGCTCAAACACTATTTCAATACTATTTATAAACCACATTCTGTATTGTGCGTCCCCCTTCCCAAATCACAGTTTATTTTAACGATCTCCGTGGCTCTTATGCCCTGTTTTCCCTCTGTGAGCAGGTGGGGTTGGACAAAATGACCTCCAGAGATCCCTTCCCACCTCAACCATCCTGGGATAGTCAGTGTAAAGCACTAAGGGTGAGGTTGGCACGTTCTGTTGAAGTTCCCACCTTTACCGACGTTTAATTCATTTATATGAATGCTCTTTACTCGATACTCTTGGGTACATCCTGCCTTGAGCACGTATCACAAACCTCTTTACGCTGCTTCCGTGTCCCCTGAATAGCTTGGGATAAATATTTGGGAGCTGGGCTGTTGTTAAACCGTGCCAGAACTTTGGGGTTTAGGTTTATCACGCCCTTGGATAAGTGCCGTTATCTTAAAATTAGTTTTCAGTCAAAGCAGAGAATATGTTCATTTAAAGTGATCCAAATGGATGACGCAATTAAAATGTTTGTGGAAAATAGATAATTAAAGAAAGAAAATCACAGTGAATCCAGTTGCATGAAGAGTTAATCTGAGAGACCTCTGTCCTCGTGTCCGGGGAGAAACTTATGGCGTATGCTTTCCTGAGGCAGTTGCCAGGGATTTAGTCCTATTGCACACTTTTTATCGCAGGTTACAGACCTGAGAGGTGGGGGGTCTCCTTCTTGGAGTGAAACCACTCGAGGAATCCTTCAGGATTACAGTCAGCTTGAACTCACTTTGCTCATTCCCCTTTTCCCCCGCCAAAGCACTTGTTCGCTTCTAATTCATTCAGAAAGTAGCCTTAATAGGCTGCTTTTGAAGATACAGAAGTTAGTTTGCCAAATTGGTTTCACTTTTTTGTACTTCATGTAACCATTTGACTTAACATCTGGTTAAACTCCACACTAAACTGTGTCAGGGTGTAGCTTTTAAGTGTCTCCATCTACTGACCCGTGTATTTCTTACCTATCTGTATGTCAGCAAATGTGCCTGATGAAGTAATGATGATTAATACTTTAATATATTATGGCTGACACTGGATATGATGGCCTCTGGAGGGAAATAGAATATTATGAGTTATTAAATTCCAAAAATCCATCATTTAAAGACACTATCTTCACCATTTGGCAAGGCAGGGAATTCCAACTGTTTGGCCAGGTGGCCGTTGGCAACAGCAGGTATATATTGGTGTTTTGGAAGGCTTTGGGACCTCTGGAAGAAGGACATGAGGCAGCCTAAAATAATGTAAATCCCAAGTAATAAAGTCAGTGTTAGAAGAAACATAAATAAATGTGTTAGGAATGGCAAGAAAGGGAAAGAAAAAAAAAAAAAAAAGACAGTTGGATGATTTACAAAAAGTATTTGCTTTGCCATTCTCTTGACCAAGGCTTCCTTATTCCCAGGAAGCCTGGCAGGTGCAGTGTCTGAGTCCTATGAGATGCAGCAGGCTTTAGGCCAGCGTTAGAAAAGACAAAAACCAACAAGCAAACCAGTAGCAGAGCTTATGATAGAGTGAAAATGCTTTGAAATAGATACCAATTTATGTACACTAGCAAATAGGTAGTGTTCACAGGCACGCTGAAAAGCAAAACTCACCAAGAAATCAGGGAAATCAAGGGGACTGCTCACTATCTGGGAGCGCTCAGCGCTCTTCTGGGTGAGGGCTGTTTCAGTCTGATTACACCTGACTTCATTGTTGTTACCCACAGGCTTTCACGTCCTAATTTTTGAAAGTCACCCAGCAATTTGGTTCCGTCAGCCTTCATTTTCACTGTCCTCTAATTTTGGAGGCATTTTTACGCCTTATCACGCGCATACAACAGCGCAGTATCTGACAAACATGGGCATCCAGGTGTGCTGACTGCAATAAGGTACCGTTTAAAAATATTTAAACTTCACTTCATAAAAAAAATAAAAAGCCTTGAAATTCAGCAATAATCCCGGAGCAGGCTGGAAACGTCAGGAAACCTCAGTGCTTGTAGCTTGACAGATGCTTCAGGTTATGACAGAAGCAATTCTGTAGACTTTATACCACTATATGTGTATGACACGTATTTATGTTATGTTATTTTTCTCTTTCACTAGTCCCCTCTGTTTCTGTCTGCTGGCTTCTCAGGGCGTTTCATAAGTCTACTTGAACGTATTCACAGACAAAAGAAAAAGAGACTCGGGTGCCTGCACGATTTTCTATTTTATAAGTAGGATTTCTTTTAAGTGTTTGGAAAAGCAGCAACAACTGAGCCTTTCCAACAACTGAGCCTTTCCAACGCTCAGCCTTTCCGTTATGTTCGTTCAGGTTTTGAACAGAGACAGGATAATCTTTTCATGGAATCTACCGGGCAAGCATCTTTTAATTGCGCTCAGCCCTGGATAGTTAGAAAAAAGAGTAAAAAAAAAACCACTTTCCTCAGCTTCCAGAAATCTACAACTTGGCGAAAATTGTGAGCTAGAAGTGAATTTACCAGTTTGAATTTGCTAGCCCTTCATCAGTCTTTCTTCCATCACTTTTCCCATGTAAGATGGTATGTCCGTAGTATTTCCCATGCTGTGACGTGCACGTTTATGGTGTAGCAATGGAAGTTTCTTTCTTATTGTTTTAGTTGGCTTACTTTTAGTATTTGTCTTGTAATTACAGTCACAGTTCCTGGTTTAGTGCACATTTATAAGCTACTGTAGTTTTTATTTTGAAGTAAAAGGGGAGCAAAAAGAACTGTTAGCATCTGGCAACCACACCTTGATTCATCCGAGCCCCCAGAGTCTTGGTATGGTGCATTAATTTTTCAGTTTGTAATTTGCCAGCTGCATTTAATGGAACCAATTTTCATTACATCTGTTCTATGGTTCAAAGAGCTCTTTAAGTTGCCAAAGGGGGCCAGCTTCACACAGATTCGGAGAGGGTGCTAATACACTGTATCTTGAAGTATTAGATAACTAGGGATGGTTTTATAGCAAACAGATTATTTTTTACAGAGGCAAATTCTATATTCATGACTTGCCCCTATTAGAATTCAAATTTAAACTGCTTAAGTCTCTTCCTCAGGAACCATATATTGATTTTCATGTAATTTTCTTCATAATACCCTCTGATTACTTATCTTTCCAATCAGTGATATATTTCTATTTATTGGTGAAATAAGACATAATTATACATGAGTAAATCCTGTTTTTAAACTAAAGAGTAGTTTAGAAAAGTTTTCTGATTAAATACTAAAAGATATATGGAATAACTCTGTGTAATTTTCAGCACTAAAACAAGGCTTTTTTTATACCGAAACAAACTCACATTACCAGGACAACTGCACACGTTGTGCATAATTTTAATCTTCGTAAAATGTGTAGCAGTTGTATGCTATTAAATTCAAGATTCCAGTTGACAGCAACTTTCAATGAAAAGGTTTTTCCTCATGGGCTGAAGAAAATTTGAAATGTTCTACTGCGCTTTGAAGTTCTAAAGCATCAGCCATGTGAGAATTATAAAGCATTAATCCTGAAGAGTTTCCACCTGACAGTCATGAAATAGCATACCTGTGTGAAAAGTGACTCAGTTTTACTTCCTCAGGCAATACTTTCCTTTTTTTCTGCCGCTTCAGAAATATCATGCATCATGTCGTAGTGAGAAGATGGCCTTGGAATGACTGGACCCTTTTGAAATCTACGGTATCGCTGTATTTATCTAAGACATTTCAATGACATTTATAAAAGTTGTTTATACTAGGAGTTTTGTTCTAGTTTGATAAGCCATGTGAAAGTTGCTCAGAAAAAGTCATCAAGAAGTTATTTTCACCGTGTTGTTTTAAACAGTTGGGTTTTGTAAGGCTAAAAACCTAATAATAAGACCAGATGTATTAGCAAGACTTCATATGCAATTTAAGAACATTACAGACAAGGTAATGTACGTACAATACTCTATTTCTCACTAGTTCGCAGGCTTCTTTGCTATCAGTGGGATTATCTCCTGGTGATTTCAGTCAGGATCGGGGCCTAAAATAACGGAGTGTCATTTCAGGAAAAAAATATTTTCTTGTCTGTGAAGTATTTCCTCTTTGTTGTTTTTCTGAAGGACAAAAGCACACGTTTGCTGTGCCTCTTTGACTTTAGTAATACACCTGTTCTGCTTCAAAAAAGTGGTATTTTCAGAGTCCTGTTTTTTGTCAAGATGGCCCAGCACCCTGTCCAGCTCAGTCTTAAAAATGCCCAATGTTTGGGAATCCACCGCTTCCCTGGGGAGATTATTCCAATGGCTGATTGTTCTCATTCGGAAAAATTGTCCTCTTGTGTCCAATTGGAATCTCTCCAGGAGTAACTTGTACCCATCACCCCTCATCTTTTCCATGGGACTCCTTGTGAAAAGGGAGTCTCCATCTTCTTTGTAGCTACCCTTTACATACAGGAACACGGTGGTAAGGTCTCCCCTGAGCCTTCTTTTCTCAAGGCTGAACAAACTCCATTCTCTCAGCCTTTCCTCACACAGCAGGCTTCCCAGTCCTTTGATCATCTTGGTGGCCCTTCTCTGGACCCTCTCCAGCCTCTCCACATCTTTCCTGTACAGCGGGGACCAAAACTGAACACAGGGTTCCAGGTGTGGCCTGACCAGCGCCGAGTAGAGTGGGATAATGACTTCTTTGTCTCTGCTGGTGAAGCCCTTGTAGATGCAACCCAGCATCCTGTTGGCTTTCTTTGCCGCAGCAGCACACTGCTCACTCGTATTGAGCTTGTTGTCTGCCAGGACCCCCAGGTCCCTTTCTGCAGAGCTGCTCCTCAGCCGTGTAGATCCCAGCCTGTGCTGCACTCCTGGATTATATTATCCCAGGTGCAAGACTTTATACTTGTCCTTGTTGAACTTCATGAGGTTCTTATTAGCCCTCTCTTCCAGCCTATCCAAGTATACTTCTCTTTGCAAGAGAACATTATAAGAAAACTCTTGCCATTTCATTTGTACCAATTTCATTCCGATCCCAGCCTGAAATAAAGCAGGAAACATCTATTCATGACTGTTCAGTGATGGAAGGAGCACTAACATGGGAAGTTTTGTTTATATTGTTTCAGCCATTTAGGCTTTACATTGGTCATTTTGTAAGGTCCGCTGTTTAGGCTTTGTAAACAGGCAATTTCTTTTTCCGGGTAAGAGAGAAAAAACCCAACACACACTTCTCTGTGGATTCTGATCTTTCATCTTTTCTCATTACACGGAAGCATAAGAAAAGGCATCGTAGCATTTATTACGCACTCTGGCAAACAGCGGGACAGTGATGTTTTCCCCTTCCCTTGTCTCCCCCTCTTTATTTTATATACTAAGCTAATGATCACATTTACATTTTCCAAAAGTAAAAACAAATCTTGCAGTGGTTGGCGGTATTTTTTGTCACTGAAACTGACTGAACGGGGAGGGTTGAACATGAATTCATAGAATCACAGAATCATAGAATGGTTTGGGTTGGAAGGGACCCATTATGAGGTAATCGTACAAAAGTCCTTGGAAGAAGGAAGGGGCTGAGGAGAGGGATGAAGAAGGACACTCGCTCCAGGGCTGTATTTCACCTGCAAGATTCGGTGTCACAGAGTTTATATGCTGGGAAGTGTGGAGAAAGACTAAGAACAGCCTCAGAAGGGAAACGAAGGTTTCTCAAGTGTTTCTGTGTTGCATTAATTAGTATGGAGGGATGCTCCACACTCATTTCAAATTATAATTTGCTACAAAAGAAACAGCTGGAGGTGTCTGTTGTGCTCTGCATTGCCACAACTGGAGACTAACAAAACAGGAAAAATTTATAAAACATGGTGATGCAAAATGAACTTTACTAGCTTTCACTGAATTGTTTGAGCTTTCCTGTACGCAAATGCAATCTCACTCCTTCCCACATCTCTGCACCTCCTGTTTTCATTTCCCAGTATATTTAGGTGTACCTGGAATTAATTGTTTGTATACAATAAGCTTCAAAATATTTCCATTGCAAAAACACAAAAATAGCTGCGTGTGTAGAAGTATGAGCAAGAGCATGTAACTTCTAAATATATATATCATTCCAAAATGCAATGTTTCTTTCTTTATAGTACAGACTTGCCCCTGTGCTGCGTACGGCTTAGTCCACATACTGACTTTCCATGGCCTATCTTTTGATTATAATCGAACTCTTGTGATTTAGATGTGGAACGTGGACATCCCTCTGTCAAAATCAAGATGGTGAAAGTTGAAAGAAATAAGTAAAAATAACTTACATTGTTGTCTGATGCTGCTAGTCCATCAAAAACACGCAACAGTTTCTTACCAATGGATGCGGTATATTTAATATCTGTTTGTCGTTAACTGGACTCAGTGACACAATGAGAGGTACTAGATACAAGCAAGGGCTTAGGAACCTACAGTGCAGAGCCTGAATTTTGGGTTCTCCTTCTTCCCTTCTGCAGAAGTCAACGCTAACTGCTGACCTACAGCATCACGTTTCCTCCTGTGCCTGTCTTCACTTTCTGGCCCCATCCATCATTCCCCTCCCCAACCTGTAGACAGCTCTGATGGTGGGGGCGAGACGAGGGAAAAGCAGAATTTGAGATTGAACTTTTAGGGTCTAAATTAAACGTCGAGATTATCACATCTTGATGAGCACACTAGGCCATCTGTAGATGACGTGAGGAAAGAGTGCAGGGATGGACAGGTGGAAGCACTGTTTATCCCCTTTGTGTCACACCTTATGAGTGACCATCAGATTTTTTTCCATATTCTCTGTTGTGACCAGGCCACTGGTTTCAAATCTTTAAAAGAATGACCTAAGTCCTGCAGTCAGTCGGGATAGGTCACAAATTGAGTACTGAGGTCTTCAAGAGAGAATCTGTTTTAGGTATTTATGAATAAACACACACTAGAGATTTGAATAGAATTAGGGCACTTTTGTGCATGGTATCTCTGAATACATTTTAACTACTCGTATGTTGTCCTAAAATGCAGAAATTTCGACCCTCATCCCACTTGAGGTGCCTAAGCTTCTTCACTTTGCCCCAGCTTGATTTATTGCGGAGATTTTTAAAAAAACGCTCGAGAGTGTTTTATGTTATAAAAAGATAACACCTATCCTGTACATTTCATCAAAATAAACAGTCTGATTTGGTGTAAGTTGGTAGTGGGATCCAACCAGCATTTTGACTCAAATCCTTTTGGATATGTGTTCGTGATAGAGAATGTACAAGTTAAATGACCCATTTATCTGTCAATTCTGATTGTGACGGGAGTATGCATACTTACAGAAGTCTCTTTTTTTCTTTTCAACCTTTTCCTCAGCATTGGTCTTTATTTTCTTCTAAGAAGCTCTGGAATCCTACAGGAATTTAGCCAGTGCAGTGTGCACACCTTTTGCTTGGAAAGAACCCAACAGTCTGCAAGCAAAGAGTAATTGCCGTTAGTGGGCACAGAGCTGTGCAACAGGACCTTCACGGACTTCTGATTTTTTAGCTAGAAACCAAATGTTTAATCGCTAATCTGTGTGTATTTTAGCCTACTGTGTGTTCAGATCATCTGTTTTTACATGCATGTTTCTGTAGCGGATGCATGACGTGACATCAGTAGGCCAGGTGGTTCTGATTTGGATCCTATGCAATTCCATGGGGAAGATTGTCTTACGTGCGTCACCAAAGTCGAACTCTAAGCTTTTCTAAGTTTATTTTTCTAAAAAAATTATCTTGAGAAAGAAATTGAATTAGTTTTGCATAATCTGTATTATATAAACCAATACCACTTAATATCTTCACTTTCGTCCAGGTTAATCTTAAAAAGGTTTAATTATTCCAGCATTTTCCAAGGTATTGGAAGCAAATCCACTATTCCTAAATTGGTTTTGCTTTTTATTTCCCAGCAGTACGTACCCTCATTTACCATTTACTCTTCTGATACTTCGTGTAACTGCTAAACATTTGGATACTGCTGATGCTGATACTTTTTTGCACAATAGGCTGAATTTATTGGGTCTGCTATTTTTAATATATTGAAGTTGTCTAAACAGTCTTCAATATACTGTCCTTCCCAAGGCTTGCTCATTACTCCTTTCCTCATTTGCTGCCACTATTAGAATCTCTTTTCCTTTATGATTTTCAGTCCAGACTGAAACAAAAGCTCTCTTTTGCAAATCTTTCTTCCCTTTAGTGAGTTACTTTCCCTATTTCTTCTTAGCTTTCACTTTCACTTTTTCTCCCTTTGCTCTTTGTGTGCCTGAATAACGCCCGGCCCGCTTTCATCTCTTTTGGAATACTCCCTTTTGTACCTTATTTGATACAATAGTTGGCTTTTGGGAAAGAATGTGGTCTTATCTAAATACTCTTTGGTTATCTGTGTTTCTTTTCTAACTTTAATTTCTTTGACATTTCAAGTTGGTCTGCCAGCACAGAGTAAGCTACAGAAGTGAGACCACAGAATAATGTCCTTAAGGCGAGGTTTTGCCTGATTTATGACTAGGAAGTACATCATCGGTGCTACCAGAAGTAGTTGCTGTTCTTGTTTCCTTTGTGCATATAAAGTGCACAAATAAAATGGAATAAAATACATTTTTCAGCAACGTCCAAGATACCTGACAAAATTGCCACCAGGAATTTCTGTTTTGTTAACTTTTTCATAAAAAAAATTAAATTCTGCATGAAAATATTTAAATGGCAATGAAAGCAGTCATCTTTCTGTATTTTTATTTATTAGTAGTACAGTTGCACGTGAACTGTAATAATTAGGACCAAATATGCAACAAATTCGTTTCTGTGTAGTAATACCCTGAGCATCCCATTGACTTCAGGGAGTTAAAATTATATGACAACCCCGAATCGGACCAATTAAAAATGAATTAGATTACGGTTAATATAGTTGAATAATGTTGCATACAAGGAATGCTGAAACAAAAAATTGATTTAAATCATTGTATTATGTTTAAAAAAAATTAAATTCCTTCCTACTTCGATGGTGCAGTATGTAATGGTGTTGCTCTGCAATATTTTAGTTCAGTTAAATGTCTCATTAAGAAAAATCAACTTGCTGATTTATCATCCCTTCGCAGAGTAAATTTTAATGAGTGAAATTTCACTAATGAGTAAAATCCATTTTCCAGAGAATAATTTTTCTTTTATGGAGGCTGAGTGCATTTGTAAGAGGCATGTTTAGGTTTAAAATTATTATTGCTCCTACATTGGTTACTGTTTAGTGTATATAAGAGGAATATTTTCATGAAATTTAAAAGAATTATTCTTTATTTTAAATATCTTAATTATTTGAAGTCTTTTTAAAACTGTTGGACTGCTACCTTAGAAGTAAGTATCTTTTGCATATTGTATATTTTAGTGAAATAATCCATATTTATATATTTATCTCAACTGAAAATTACCAAGTTATTTGGACTTGACACAACACTAAAAAAATGTAGACCTCACAGCCTTTTCCATACTGACCCAAGGCATTTGGATACGTAGTCTGAGATTTAGTCTTAACATATTTTTGCACAAATATATACATCTCTTTAATTTGACGGAACTCCACCCCTGTCATTGGAGCAATGTATTCGGCAATAGAGACCAAGGTGTGCAAAGCGGAGTTCCGTTCAACATGTAGGAAAGAGGAATATTCAATTCTGCAGCCTAAGTCAGTTAATTTTCCGCGTGTTTCTGTTTTCATTGTAAGGGGGACTGTTTTGGGGGCTCATACGGAAGAGAAACGTGGTGAGAATCTGTTGTACAGATTCACATCTGTGTTACTGTTAAGACAAGTTTTTAATTATAGGTAGACCGCCTAGCATTACAGTTAATTGCCTCCAATTTCTTCGGTTTCATTTCCCTGTAAATTACAACAATCGTTAATTGTTCAGGCACAGGTTCTCTATTCCAACTAGTTTGAATAAGGGGAAAGATAATAAATGCTTGGGAAAGATAAAACGGTCTATTCTCTGAATGAGGAAGATATCCAAATTGCAAATGATCATATAATTTAAAAGGTATTTGATTTTATCATTAGTTTAAATGCATGAATAAGTATTTATCGGTTAATTTTTGACGTTTGGAGTTGTGAGTGCTTTGGCACTAATGCGTGAATCCTAGTTAAATCTTGCTTTTGGTTTCTATTTTTCTGATGTAACATATTGTTTATACTGGCACCATAACACACTAAGGGATTGGACAATACTTAATGTATAGAAAGACAAAAGCAGGGTAGTTTTATGAAGAAACACAAAAGCCGGTAATAAGAGGGCTGAAACATATCTTGCTAATTCTAGTCCATTTTTCACTAACATATTTACTTCTGTAACCATCTACTAATTTTATTCATACTGTGAAGATCCAGATGAAATAGATACGAATAGTGGGGTACGTTAATAGGAACAGGAGGAAAAAAAAAAAAAGAGCAGGGGGAACACCAAAGACAGATGCACACCTTATGTTGAGAGCTACGGGGGGAAGAAGAATATGACATGATATGACAAGGCATCACCAAAAAAAGTGGGAGCGTAAGTGGCACGGGAAAGAGGATGAGGGGAAGACTGCTCGGTAACACCTCCGTATTCCCTACCCGTCAGCGTCTCTTCTCTGAGACTGATGGGGCAGAAGGATCTGCTGTACTCTACCAAAGCACAAGTTCCTCCTCCAGCAGCAGAGTAACAAAATTCAGGAGCTAACGGAAGAAGTGTTCAGGAAAGCAACTGAGTAGTCTTGAAAATGCCCAAAAGAGAGTCTGTAAATTCTAAACTCTCAATCAGTAATATTTAGAATTTCTAAAAATAGCTTTGACTCGATGCAATTTCTGCCAGCTGAAAGCTGCTCTTAGTTGCTTAGTGCCGCTGTAGTCTGTTGCTGTTGAGGGCTCGCAGGGGTTTTTGATCGCCTGCTTTAAATCCTGCAGCTCATACGCCTGCAAGAGATATCCTGTAAGGAGTCTTCAGTTTTATTTGGGTGAACCTGCTCGGTTGCCATGGTAGGCAATAGGTCAACTGCCTGCCAGTGTCAGTGGCAGCATCTTATTTATATGAAATTAATCTTTAAGTATCTGCTCCTTAAAGCGCAACGTACACACGTAGCTCTTTCTCAGTTTTACAAATCCAATATCAAATCCTCCACAGTGCCATTTTTCATTATTTTCTCCAAAGATGCTATACTTTTTGTATTTTCTTCAACATTGTACTGAACACCATTTAAAAGACATTGCCATTCTCAAAGATCTCCTTCAATTAAAGCTTGTAGAAAAACATGAACAAATCTTTCAAAAGGGATGATTCCAGGCATTTTGAATGAAAACTAACATTTACCTTTTGTTTTGGTTTGGTTTTTTTTGTCTTCGGAAATAGATTTTCCTGTTTCAACAGTCTAGAGCTAGCAGTTACTTAAGAAGAACACATTTAGACTATCTGGTTTACAAAATGTGGGACAAAACACTGGGATTTTGTAAAAATAATAAGAACCTAAAAGAAAGAGTCTCATTTTGAAACACATATGATAAAAATACCTGTATTGAATTTCCTAGTCATTAAGAGAATAATGGCTACTCACATTTCCCAAATGCAGTCGTCCAATGTTTAGAGAAATCTTTATTAAGAAAATGACCAGACATAAAAAGTCCTTCTCTTGTAAGTGTAGGCACTTAATTGACTGCTCTGATCATTAAAATAAATTAGACTACATTCTCCACAACTCCCCGTGGAACTTTTATCTCGAGAGAGAATTGTAAAGCAATTCACTCTTGCAATGCGAAACAGAAAACCGTGTTTTCTATACAGCGGCTGTGCCCAAGTATGTGCATTTCTTTTTTCCCTTCTCTTTGGTCTGTCTTCCCTTAAACCAGATTAGTTAAACTGCGTTTCACTTCCTTTCTCTCTCTCCTTCTCTACAAGACAGAGTTCAAAGTCTGCTTCAGTCTCGTTACTTTATTTTTGAAGTTTCAACAAAGTATGATTTACCAAAAAAGTCCAACGTTCATGTGGTGTAAGAGCTGTAGTTGGGGGTAGCAATTTAGTTAAGCGTTGCTTCCAAGATACCTCACTTTTTGTGACTTTAACTAATTTTGCATTCCACACGTTAATCTAGTAGTTCTCCTGCACAAAGTCTGTTATATTAATACAGTGTCACTCATGTTATCATCACAGAAAGCATTATCACGCAATTGTTGATGTACCCTTTATATTTCTATTGGATTTTCCGCCTTTTTTTTTTTTTTTTTTACTTATTATCAAAGATTCTGTGTCCACAGTTTCTTACGAATTACTTTGTCTAAGGTGATCTTGAAAACTTTCTATTCGCTTTCTAGGTGCCATATAAATCTTCGAGTGATAGGGCTTGAGGGTATCTGAAGGGGTCATTTAATCTTCTGCCAAAGGCAGAATCTGCTGTGCTTATGTCATTCCTGTCAAATATTTTTCTAACCTGGTCTTTAACGAGGTCTTTAGAGGTCTTTAACCTCTAACCTCTTCAGGTAAATTATTATGGTGCCTTTCTACAATCATAGTTTGAAAGTTTTTTCTTAATGTCTAACTTGAGTCTTTCTTGTTACAGTTGAAATTCAATAAAGCTTACCCTGTCCAACAGGAACGTGAAGTATATTTGCTTTCCCTTTGTTCACGTATTCTCCCTCAGTCTTTTTGTTTTTTCTAAATCCATTCCTTCTAGAACTCTGAGTTGTATCTTTCTCAAAGCTGGGTTCCTAAAACTGGACCCAGTAAGCACCCGGTGTGTTACCAGTGCCAGGCAGAATGGAAGACTGATTTCACGTGTCTTGCAAGCAACCTTTCTATTGTTGTTCCCAACGTGATTGCCTTTCCCATAGCAGTAAGGTGTTTGTTGACTCTTGTTGAGCGTGTGAGCCGGTGTGACCCCAGATTCCCTTCTGCAGAATTACCAGCAAAATAATCTCTGTCCCGCAGTTGGTCATTCTTGCCTAAATGCCATATCATCAAATCAAAGGATTTGATCAACTTCTTGATCTCATCGCCTCTGCTCTGAGACACAGAAATAACTTTAATCATGAAAGGACACACGCTGAGCTTAATCTTTCATCTTAGAACTTCTGCAAAAGTATAAACATATCGTATTACCAGCCACTGC
This sequence comes from Alca torda, assembly GCA_008658365.1. NCBI lineage: Eukaryota > Metazoa > Chordata > Aves > Charadriiformes > Alcidae > Alca > Alca torda. The sequence continues at coordinate 78,005,746 of CM018079.1, read as the reverse complement.
AGTTTTTGTAATTTGACAGATTGTTTTGGAAACTGTGTCTTCCGTAACACTCGCAAATATTTTCTGTTGGTTTTCAGAGATTCAAGGTTTCATTCAGAGTCATGTATAGATGTGTATATCTTTATATATATGAACACTATTACTGTTTTTAAGATTTTTATCCTACAGAAGTGACTTTAAAGAGAGACAGATAAAATGATAGTATCGCCATGTTGTCAGATTTCTTAAAGGACTCTGAATATCAAGCATCAACTTAATGCTTTTTCTTTTCATTAGAGCTCCACTTGTTTCTTTGAAGGTTTGCTAATTTACTTTTTGAAATGCAGCGAGTAACCTTTATACATTTCATAAAAACGTGACACTTCATTGTATTGCTAGAAAATAATTACAAGAGGAATTAGACACGTAATACGCAAGGACCAAAAAAAACCCAGATCTATATGATTATGTAGAAAAGGTAATCACAGGAACAGAGAAATGTGCCTTTTCAATGGCGCAGTTATATTTTCTTTTGATCAAAGTATCTTTTAAGAGCTGTCATATGCTGGGGAGGTGAATGAATAGATATAAGGTAGTCCTTCACCTTCCCTCTCATCATGAATTTCATTTCCTTACAAAGACCTCAATTAGAGGTTTTTTCATTTTCATCAGGAAAGAGAAAGAATGACACGTCTTGGATGCTTTAAGGGTATAACATTGTATTTTAGTGTAATGTGACCTTTTAAATGATGGTGTCATGTGTTTACTTTTGAGGACCTGAAGTAAGTTGTAGTTCAAGACAAGTTGTTATATTCTTGGCCGTGATCTGTTTTCAATTTAAAATAATTCCTTGCTTTTCCCAAATGCAAGCTCTTCCAGGCTGGCATAAACTAATGAGACAACAAAAATGAAGTTATTTTTAGAAAAATACGCTAGGGGGCTTAAGTTCCTATGAACAACTGGTGGCGTTCTTCAGGCTGTATTCAGCCGTACTGAGGTGTGACTGATTTTGAACCCCTTACTTTGGCCCTATCAACAAGAGGTTCCAGATGTAGAACATGACATTTTGGGGAGGGACCTTGCATGTATCTCCTCAAATTCAACAGATTTTTCCCTGGAGACTTGCTTAGTTGCCTGCAACTAGTAAAAATGTGGTTATTCCAATAGTGGATTATAGGACGACCTGATATTGTTTAAATATAATTAAGTCTTCTTTACAGAAGTGAAAGAAATCGGTGCTTGCCAGAACTTAAGAAGGGTGAATGTGATGCAGGTGCCTGTGTTTTTTCACAGCTACAGGTTCTCTCTCTCACCAAAGAAAGGAGGGATCATTCTCCTTATTTCTTCCTGCTCTCCCTCACCTATTTTCTTCTTTTCCAGCTTCCAGACTGCAATTCTGTGCCCTTTCATTAACTGTGGTATTTCTATAATCCTTCTCTGAGCCATTGAACACTTCAAAAAGGCAGAAAATTATCCAGGTTGAGTTTTACTGCCATTTTAGTGAGTTCCATTTGCCTTCGGAGGGGTGCAGTGCTAACAGGGAAATGCAGAGAGTGGAATAAAGGAACAAAACCTCCCATTTTTTAATGACTGTGAGTCGTTGAGTTGGTTCAGTGGCTCTTTTGGAGCAATAGTCTCACTACGCTGAATAAAAATACTGCCTGACCCTGCAGACCTTGTTTTCCTTATCTCCATAAATGATCATGTCTTCAAAACGATGATTGGCACGAAGGCAACTTTTATCTAACTTGTAAATCATTCCTCCCTAAATATATACTAATCAAGATGTACTTTGTTGTTGTCACAAACAAGGTAATTCAATCAAATAATCAAATAGAAGAAGTCATCAGTGGCAAAAAATGACTTAGCAGTAGAAAATGCGGGTTATTCCGCTTTGTGCAACACAGGCTCTTTCTGGAAATTAAAGGAGGCGCAGTCCTTGAAGGTATTTGCAGAAACATGCCAAAGCACACGCAGCTCAAATTTGCATTTTACTTATAATGTGTGACTTTAAATTCCAAAATTAATGGAAGAGGAGATCGTCTATTTGGTTGGCAAGCAGGAACACACCCCAAGAGCCCAGCAAGGAGAAACTTCAGCAGTTAGAGGGGTGATTGTTTTCCCGTTATGTGTTTTGAAAAGCATGCAAAATAACATGGGTTTGCATGTTTTGGCAGAATAGACCTTTTTCTTTTTTTTTTTTTTTCTGATAGTGGAAATTGGCAGCAGTGCGGACTTTTCACATTTTCTGCCTTTGGATGATGGAGCTTTTTCCTTTCTATTTTTAAATGGAAGCTTTTTCCTTTCTGTTTTAAAGTTGTTTTCTCAGATTTTTTTTTTTTAAATTTTCCCTTTATTTCCTCTGTTCTTCAGTAGTTTGGGATTTTTTTTTTTTTATTTAGGCATTTTTATGTGGATTTTTTAGTAGTTCTCTGTGGGGCTGTTGTTCTTGCTCTGCTTTTGTATTTGTTCTGATGTAATTTTTTTTACATTAATCTAAATTTCTGCCTTTGGTTGCTTCCGGTGCCTCCTAGGGACTTCTGCAGCTAACACTTTTTGTTATTTAAAACACCTGATATATGTAAAATTTTGACATCCCTTTTCAAAACTTGGGCGTCCCTTTTTGATTTAATGGAAAATGTTGATTTCTGTTCTGTAATCTCACTCTCAAGGAGGAGTCAAGCAATGGTCACGTCATACAGCTGACACATGTCAAGAATAACGGTAAAGGTGATAATTGGTTATCATTGTAATTATTCAACTTTCAGCAGAAAAAGTATTGTATTTAAATGGCATTTGTAACTGATATAGGTGTACAATACACTGCCGTGGTGACAAAAGGATCATCTTGGCCTGCCACTAAAAAAACATATATTTTGGTTTGTTCCCAAAATAGCTCCAAACAAAGCCCCAAAACAGCCAGATTGCCAGATTTAAATGCAAAATAAGATAGTATAGACCAGCTGCTGAGTTCTTTTATTAACCTATAGCGACCTTTTTTAAAGCTGAAACCTTTTTTAAGAAGAAATGCAAATACGTAATATAAATCTGTAGGCATTACTATATAGGGCTAATTTAAGAGGTTATTCATCAAAATGTATTTCTTTCAAATGGCCGTCGTCTATCCTGCAATAACAATTATCATTCTTCACCAAACATCAAAGCAATACAGCACAGAATACAAGCACTGCAGATCAAAGAGGGGAAAAGGTATCTTTCAAAATAAGCACTTGGCAGAAATAATGAATATTTGAACTTGAAGACTGAATTAGAGTATCAAGCAAACTTGATGGCTACTGTCTTGCCTTGTTATATGAGATTGAGATTTTGTAGTTGTTTGGAATTCCTACACTCTTAGCAGACTTTGCTAGAGTTACCATAAAAATGGCATTCTGCAGCTCTAAAAATTAGCTGATATTACTCACAGATTTTTCTTCTCTCATAAAAAGCAACATGAATTCATGAAGATAGGGGTGAGAAATGACTTTTGCTCTGGGAAAAATTGCGGTTTAAGAGGTAGCGGAAAAACTCAAGACTTCACTTAAAATAAATCAGCATCCTGAGTTTATGGCTCAGAGCGGTGAAAACTTCCCGTGATACATTTCATACCTTAGCAAGAGATTATTTTGCTTTTCGAACAGATTCTTCAGATCTATCTAAAAATTGCTCACAGCGGAACTTGCACATATGATCAGCGGTGTAAGTTGGATGAATCGAAACAATCCACATTTCTACAGAATTTCTCTTGTTCAATGTGACCACGAGGAAAAAAACTAATCTAAAATTTCGGACTAGATAGATATACATACCTATGATATTTAAATTTATCAAACCTGAAACATCACGACTGTTGTTCTTGCTGGAGTTGAATCTGGTGAGGGACGTCAACTGCAATGAGAAGGGCTTCTATAGGTGCATAAGTAGTAAGAGGAAGACTAGAGAAAACCCAAACCTGCTGGGGCATGGGCACGGGTGATATAGAGCACGGAAAAGGCTGAGGTACCGAATGCCTCCTTTGCCTCGGTCTTTACTGGTAAAAACAGCCTTCAAAAATCCCTGCAGGAAACCAGGGGAGAGGTCTGGAGCAAGGAAAATGTACTCTTGGTGGAAGAGGATCGGGTCAGGGAGTACTTAAGCAAACTGGACATATATAAATTGATGGGCCCTGGTGGGATGCATCCATTAAAGCTGATGGAGGTGGCTGATGCCATTCCAAGTTGGAATTAATTCACAGGGGGAAGTCAGGCATTACCAACCTGATATCTTCCTATGATGAAGTGACTGGCTTGGCGGGTGAGGGGAGAGTAAGGTTGAAAGCCTTACTTTGATTTCAGTAAGGCTTTCAACACTGTGTCCCAGAACATTTTCATAGATAACCTCTTGAAGTGTGGGCTGGATGAGCAGACAGTGAGGTGGACTTAAAAATGGGTGACCGGCTAGGCCCAGAGGGTTGTGATCAGTGACACAAAGTCTAGTTGGAGGCCAGTAAACGGTGGTGTACGTCAGGGGTCAATAGTGGCACCAGTCCAGTTCAACTTCTTCATTAACGATCTGGATGATTGCTTAATTGCAAATGCACAGTGAAATTCTTTATTTTAGTTTGATCATGATATTGTTGATCTTCATTTCATTTGGACAATAGGGGTTTGTGATAAATTAGCTTTCTCATTCAAAGGATGCCAGAAAATTAAGAAAAACATAGCTTACTGTCTTTCAATTCAGGTGTCTTCTGTCATTTATATAGCCTCAGACTGGAAAGCAAATGTATCTGACAAACTATTTCCGGATAAGCAAAAGCAAAGAAAATCTTGACTGCTACCTAAAACATCAGAGATTATTTTGAGGCTTTCGAGATCCTCTTTTATTTTCAGAAGTATAAGGTTTTTCCTTTCCCTTTTCCCTTTTCCCTTTTTTCCTTTTTCCCTTTTCTCTCTTCCCTTTTTTCCCTTTTCCCTTTCCTTTTCCTTTTTTCTTTATTATGTGCTTGCACAGCGTCTGTGCTTGAGCTCATAATGAGGCGCTTTTGATCAGCGCTAAAAAGGTCTACCGGTTGAGTCCTTAAATGCGAAACTTCTGATGAGAATAAACTTCAAGGTCTCAGAATGCACTTATCAGATCTACTGTATGAATAAATGTCAGGTCCCAGAGTAGATTGCATAAATCTTTTTGGTTGAGCTTGGTGAGTGCAAAGCTTAATACCCACAGGCTTGCATTCTTTTTGAAGGTGATTATAATTCAGCACCAGCTTTGCATCCTGGATAAAGGTTCCCCTTGAACACAAAGTATGTTACATGCTTGTGTGCAAGTGATCAAAATACCCGGAGGACTGTCGCTCTTGCAATTCTTAAACCTCCAAAATGATGTTAAAATGCTATATCCAATCAACTAAGCTGTAAATTCAATTATTGGAGGTTGAAGGCGTAGTTCTACCTCATATGCCAAAAACTAATTTCGGTCATAGTATTTCTGTTACCATACTCCATGGTGTAGCATAACCCAGGAGATTTACTCAAAGTTTATAAATGGTATGCTTAAGATTCTATGGCCCCTTTTTTTTTTTTTTTTTTAATTGCACATTGTGGTAGAGATTACTGTCTGAGGAAGAAAATACATACTTTAATTTTCCAAACAAATGTAGGCGATAGATGTTCATCCATGCTTGTTTAGGATAAATTCGCAGTCATACCATGCAGGTTTTGAAGATTTAGTTGTTGTTGATAATGAGCACCGCATTGTTTTATGATCTGTTTGTTTTCACTCTTCATTTAAGTAACAGTCCCAAGCTTGTCAGTTTGACAATTCTACTAAAAAATTTCTATTGTGATTATTTTAATTTACTGTGAACTGTATGCCTTTTAATATCAATTGTCTCCAACATCTCACTAGCAACATGCTAAAGGTAATAGTGTTTATTATCATAACAGTCTATTCAAAAAGATTATTTTTGAAACTGTACTCTACATTATTAACATCATAAAAAAGATTTTCTTTGTTAAACTGAGCTTGAGCGTGATCTCAAATTTTATGGCATATACTACTGAAAATTTCCTCCCACTTTTGAAAGACTACATCATAAATCATAAATTGAAATAATAGCTAAAAATAAATTTGCAGCATACTTCTAGTAATTCTTTATCCTTGTTTTTCCTCTGACTACAAAGTAATAAACTAATTTGTGAAATTCAATGATTTACATGAAGTCTCACCACGGTGAAAATTTTTGAGGTTTAGCTGACCTTTAAACATTGTTGTTCTGCTTTTGAATTCAAATGCTTCTGTAATGAAGAATATAATAAAATACTACACAAAATTCCTTTCTTATTAGTTGATGGTCAGCTGATGAGCTAGAGAGTCAAAAGGAAACTTGTATTCTGGTGAGATTCAGTCTTTTATCAAATAACCTGCAATCAGCTTCCAAACTTGATCAAACCTAAATTAAGCCTAATTTAACTGAACAGTTTTATCGCCTCTTGGAATCAAACTCTTAAGATCATTTTCTTTCACCCTAACAACTTTCCTAGGAAAGGAATATAAGCCTCTTCACTTGGGAAACAAGTGGATTTGACATTCCTATACGCTATTGGGAGGTATTACAGAAAGCTTCTTCCCTGTGTTTGTAGTTACATCCGAAATATCGAGTTATAAGGTCAAATGAAGAGCAAAATTTTCTGTAAATATGTAGACTTAAACTGGTTCATCACAGTTAGCAACTGAACTCCCTCTTCCACTAAAAACAGACAAAAAGTTCTTAATAGTTGTAAACTATAGAGACGCTTTTGGAAAAGTATACTGCTATGTGCTATAATGACTCCCAATGTTTAGATATATCAGTGCTTATGCCATGCTGCTGTGTCCTGGGTTTAATTTTATATTGTTTTCAGTGAAGCTTACATTCACTCCATATGTATAAGTAATATCATCTGTCTGTGCCGTATTTGATACACATGGCTATCAGGTGCCGTAATGTAGATATATAGGCACAAAAAGGATCTTATGCATCACAGCAGTACCGTTATAAACACTTAAGTTACGCTTGAGACCTGCAAGGGGGTGAATTGATCTGCAAGGTTGCCCAGGGAAGCTGTGGCTGCCCCATCCCTGGAGGGGTTCAAGGCCAGGCTGGACGGGGCTTGGAGCAACCTGGTCTGGTGGGAGGTGTCCCTGCCCAGGGCAGGGGGGTGGAACTAAATGATCTTGAAGGTCCCTTCCAATCCAAACCATTCCGTGATTCTGTGAATTAACTAATTTTTTAGCAAGCGTCCTAATATTAACTGATGCTTACATTCTGTTTCGTATTTATCTCTCCTTCTCTCCACATATAGCAAAACGTGCATACGGACACTAGTATGTACAATGATAGGCACAATGTGTGTGTGTGTTGATACATGCGCAAACATGTTCATGTCTTATTAAATCTTCCTTGGCAATTATACTTTTTCTTTTGATGTGTGGAGTTTGACCAGAGGCTAGGAAAAGAGTCGTCATTAAAGATGAGTCAAGTCTCTTGTTCTTCAATTTACCCTTCAAGCTTGTGTACAGTAGAAAGCTGCAGCACTTAGTTGTAGCCATTACAGTATTTATATTTGAATTCCATTTGGGAACTTCCAATGGGAAGTTCCATTGACATTTTTCTTAGGTTTCACTCTTGTGTTCATGCTTAAATCAGTATAAATAATTGTATATTGGTGTAACACCAGTCAAACCAGGGGATGCATGAAGATCACTGGTTTTGTGAAAATAAACACCTATTACTGAGTCTGTTAGAACAATAAAACTTCTTAACTCCTGATACGACTGTGGAGATCATGTTGTTCTCATGCTACTGAGAAGATTCACCTTGGATTTTGGCCTAACCATCAGTACTGAATCCATCAATAGTCATCAAAATCGTTCACTACTACTGTTGCCTTAAATTTCTAAAGTCTTCTGAGGTGATGCTGAAAACCAGAAGGACCTTTTCCTGGCCAGATAAGTTTTATTTGACTATGGGGAAACTATGATCTGTACAAAACAAGTAGGATGTTTGGGTTTGGAGGGGGGAAGGTTGGGGTTTTTCTTTAAATTAGTTTATAATGTCAAACTTCCAGAATAGAGGATTTTAAAAGTTCTTGTGTGCGCTAAAGATGAAACTCTCCTTCTCCAAAATGTGAGGAAACCGTTTTGCAGAGTTACCAGGACTGCCAAGCATGTGAAATTATGATTTTGGAAACAGAAGGGATTGCCATTCTTGTGCATGAATCTTTATACTCTGCTGCTTTTTTGAAAGTACTTTTATTATGTATGATAGCTTATCTTAAGGAGAAACATAAAACTGTACTACAGATTTTTTAAAAATAAAAATTTCCTAATATAAGAAAAAAAAAAAAAGCAGGATCAGAGCAATAGATGGATGTTTCAGACAGTTCTAAAAAAATGGAACAAAACCCTAGTCTCCTGAGTCCATTGCTATGCTGGCTCTACAGCAATGTTCAGCAATAATTATGTGGAAAACACTGAAATCCTTTTTTAGGTAGTTCTTTCTCCTTTCTCCTTTCTTTTATATGTAAAAAACATAACCCTTCTGTGGAGCAAACTCAGGCAACCAGGGCTCCTTTCCATGGAAATAAGGTACTCGCTTGCCAGTAGTGTCCTTAGAAATGTGAACCAGGATGGTCCATGCTGGTAAGCTGGTGGTATCTAAGGAGACACAGGATAGCAGAACTGTAGGTGCTTGCTGTCTCTGAACTAAGGAATGAGGCACGGTTCTTACGGATAGCTTCTTGGCTCTGAATATCTAAATTCTACCTGAACACCGCTTCATTTTCCCAAAACGAAAGGGTTGTCAAGCGTTGGAACAGGCTGCCCAGGGAAGAGGTGGATGCACCATCCCTGGAGGCATTTAAAAGACGCGTAGACATGGTGCTGAGGGACATGGTTTAGTTTGACAGTGTTAGGTTAACAGTTGGACTTGATGATCTTAAAGGTCCCTTCCAACCTGGACGATTCTATGATTCTATGAAATAGTTATCTCGATCTCTCATCTAGTCCACTAACGAGACCAGAATCTCATTTACTTCCCTAAGATCTGTACACCACTGTGTGATTACTTCCCCTGTCTTGAATTTGGGTGCTACTGTTTGTGATGAAGCTTTGTATCAGTTTCATCAACAGCTTTTGAAGAGTCTGTCAAATATGAGGAAAAGAAACAGGAGCGGTATGCTCTGAAACTGCGTTCCCTTTTGAAACACTTGGCACTTCCCATCAGAAAGCCAGTAGTGTTGTTTATTTGTTTTTATAAATATTTTTAAAACAGCTCATCCTTTGAGAATGGCCATCAGGATATTTTTTCCCCGGCTGGAGACGGTGTCAGTAAAAGCGTGCTGCATTTGCAGCTAGTGACAAGTTTGTGACTGACTGCAGCCAGCAAGGGGTGCTTACGAATGCACCAGTCAAACTCTTTTCCTGAGAGACTCCGCTTGTCCTTTACAAGGTCCGGCTTCTACTGCCTTAGTGATCAATTTGATATCTTGTTTCAAACTCCCCGTTTTGAGCGGGTACATTAGACGACATCAAACTAGCCCCTCCAAGAGAGCTTGTTCCGTATGAATATCCTTGACCTTCTGTGAGATGTTACGGATGTGGTTCAGGTAGCATTTCTGTCGTGTTGTGAGGGGCAAAATTGTAGTTGAACTTAGGACTCCTGCGGGTTTTTGGAGCGTAGGTAATGTACTGCTACTGAGAAAAAGGCAGAGGGGAAGGCAAATGGGAATAAATCCCACTGCTTGTAGCTCCTGGGTCCTTAAAGCATTCAGATTGTGGTTTGTTTATATATATATATTTTTTTTTTTTAAATATATGGTGTATTCTCATATTTTCAAGAATATCTTCATTTAGGAAAATTCATTGGGTTTTTTTCCGCCCCTTTTAACTGATACCTTTTTTTGACTAGGGTTTGCCCTCACAATAATTGAAGCTAATTCAAAGAATAAAATCCTCAGAGTGCGTAGCAGGAAAATCCATGCTGATTGCCCTGCGTATTACCAAATTAACACTTCTTCACCATAATCCCTCACCACAATGACCTCATATCTGACCACCTACTTCCTCCAGTCGCTATCTCTGAGAATTTGTCTGCCTTCTTTAAGCTACTAAATAGCACACCCCTAATGATAGCAGTGATTTCAGCTGGAGCGCTTATCTCAAAAGACCCTTGGCCATTTGTGTTGGGCATTTAAAAAAAAAGATCTGGCTACTGATCCTGATGCATATCCTAAGACTGCATTTTTTAAATAAGAACAAGAATTCCTGGCTGGTTTAATGTAAAAATACCAAGAACAGGGTTTCCTTACAATAATCGTGACAATACACATTTCTCAAAATTTATAAATAAATAAGAGAAATTTGTTCATATGTCTTCTTAAGTCTGGTCTACTGGTATGCATAGATATATTTATTTCTGTAGCAGTCCTGCTGTGCTGATTTTGGCAGACTGAAGGTAGCAGTGTAGGTAAATGTGATCAGGACTGAACAATCAGGACAGGATCTTGAATATCTAAGTTTATGCAGAATCTTCAGTGACTATAGTAAAAATTTTTTCGCTCCGTTAGAGGGAAGTATTTTTATGTAGCCATTAGTTAATTCGAATGGGAATGTTACTGTAAATTGCATAACACTTCCTTATTGTGATACTGGAATAAAATCCTTTCAGTGACTTTCGCGTGTTCAGTCCATATCGAAACAAAGCGGCCTGTCAATATAGTGACTGCGACTGCAAATACTGGTTCATATCTATATTAATTCTTAACGTACTTTAATATAATTGCATTGGTTTGAATTAAAACCAACCCGTTACGTTCCCCAAGATTCGATTTTTGAAAATAAGGAAAATTATAGACCTTTTGGCAGTTAAGACACACTGATGGACACTACCAATATGCCTAAGACTTGGATTTGAAAATAACTGGAAAGACGTGCAGGTGAGGGTAGTGAAAGTGTTCAGTATTATTTGGTATGGTTAAAAGGGTAAGGTATGATGAATTTCTGAGCGACAGAGAAGTACGTTCTGCCCCTTCTACTTGATGGCTTGAAAACGACAGGTTGTAGTAAGGACGTAGAAAAAATGGATTGGAACCCAGTCAGCCAGGACTTCTAATAACCACGCGAGTCTGAGGCTTCCTACAAGTTGATTTCTTGTGACAAGTTAAAAACATGACTTAACGTGGCGGACCTTGGTGGCATCAAGAAGAAAGACTGTGAAGTGCAATTGTTGTGAACAGTCTCACATGCTTCTGGAGCAATACCGAAACAGCAGGCATCAAGGAATGTTCAGTATAATTAATGTATCAACCTGAAGGATCCTTCATATGTATCTGTGCTTCTTATTACCTGAAACAGAGCATCCTCACTGTATTCTCTGTGATTACTGTAAGTGATTCATTTCCTACAGATTCACAGAGTGAGCTCCACTTCTGAATTAATTAGTGTGTCTTTATATACGTGTTGTCTCTACAAAAACAGTGGTTTTGGTCGAAAATTACAGGAGTCCTGAAGTCTTTCCCTAATATGAAATGAATACCTAGTGTGTTTTTATTCACCAAAAAAGCAAAGGGTACAAGAAAATGCCTAATACGATCTGAACTTTCTGGTATTTGGGGTTTGGTGAAAGTACAGACCGCATAAAGTCTGGGGGGTAAGGATCTACAGCTGAGAATATTTTATCACTAACCCCAGAATTAAAGTTGTCGTCATTAGCCTTGACACAGAGAGCATGATCTCACTACATCCTGTCCTGCCCTATTTCTATTTTTGAGGTATGTAAATTTTAATGTCAGCAAAGAATATTTTCCTTTGATTACAGGAGTGGGTGTCTTTTTCTTTCCGGTACATAATAAGCAAAGGCTTTCAATGGGAAATACGGGAAAAGGCAGAGGAAAGCATTCTCTATGTGGCTGGAGGAACAGCTACCCCGTGCCACGCAGTTAGTGTTTGGCAGAATAAGACCTGTCTCCTTCACATTGTCACACCTTTACATTCTATACAGCTTCTCTACATTCTGGTCCCAAAGCACATTGGGGTTTGTGGCTTTGGAATCACAGGCCTTGAGCCTCTATCCTCTTTGGGAAAGGCGTGAGTATTCTTTTAGATATGTGTGTATATATATATATATATGTATAGGTTTAATAAGGTTGAGGTTTAATAAGGCCAAGTGCCGGGTCCTGCATTTCACTCACAACAACCCCAAGCAACGCTACAGGCTCAGGGAAGAGTGGCAAGAAAGCTGCCCAGCAGAAGAAGACCTGGGGGTGCTGGTGGAGCCAGTTTAACATGAGCCAGCAGTGTGCCCAGGTGGCCAAGAAGGCCAACAGCATCCTGGCTTGTATCAGGAACAGCGTGGCCAGCAGGAGTAGGGAAGTGATGGTGCCTCTGTGCTCGGCACTGGTGAGGCCTCACCTCGAGGGCTGTGTTCAGTTCTGGGCCCCTCTGGACAAGAGGGACATTGAGGTGCTGGAGCGGGTCCAGAGGAGAGCGACCGAGCTGGTGAGGGGTCTGGAGACCAAGTCGTGTGAGGAGAGGCTGAGGGAGCTGGGCATGTTCAGTTTGGAGAAGAGGAGGCTGAGGGGAGACCTCGTTGCCCTCTACAACTACCTGAAAGGAGGGTGTAGAGAGGAGGGTGTTGGCCTCTTCTCCCAGGGGAGTAATGACAGGACCAGAGGAAATGGCCTGAAGCTGAGGCAGGGGAGGTTCAGATTGGATATTAGGAAGAATTATTTTACTGAAAGAGTGGTCAGGCCGTGGAAGAGCCTGCCCAGGGAGGTGGTTGAGTCACCATCCCTAGAGGTGTTTAAGAGGCGTCTGGATTTGGCACTTCGGGGCATGCTCTAGGGGCAGAGATTCTAGGGGGTGGTTTGTTTCAGTTTTGGTTGGGGTTTTTTTGTTTGTTTTTGGGGTTTTTTTTGGTGTGTGTATGGTTGGACTCGATGATCTCAAAGGTCCCTTCCAACCGTGAAGATTCTGTGATATATATATATGTATAAATAATTGGCAAAATAGAATTTCACTCCTAATTATTTCCTAATTTCTGTGCTGTTTCATGTCTCAAGCTGAAACATTGAAATAGTCGTCAGGACGTTTTGAGATGCGTTGGGAAAGCTTCCTAATATTATTTCAATTTGTATAAACATATAATAATAATAATATAAAATAAATCATCATCATCATCACCAATACTCCCTACCTCCCGTTAATGAACGTTCACTGCTTTTTCAGATTCCAGAATACTATACTATGCAGAAGTATATTATACTTCTAACCTCTAGTTAAAGCATAAAATAAAACTCAGTTTTAATTTATAAAAGGAGGCACTGGAGGCAAGAATAGGAAGCATGTGCACTGCAAAGCATATTCTTTTTTAGCCTTTATCTTGCAATATAGCTGCAGCAGGGTAGGTTTAGGCTGGACATTAGGAAAAAATTCTTCCCAGAGAGAGTGGTCAGACACTGGAATGGGCTGCCCAGGGAGGTGGTGGAGTCACCATCCCTGAATGTGTTTCAGACTCGTTTAGATGTGGTGTTGGGGGATATGGTGTAAGGGAGAACTTTGTAGAGTGGGGTTGATGGTCCCAAGGGTCTTTTCCAACCTAAATGATTCTATGATTCTATATGCTTACTCAGGCTTACTGGGAAAAATCAACTCCCGTTGCCGCCAGTGAGATTCCAACACACTGAACATCTCTCAGTAGGTAGCGGGACCTCGCAAGACCAAGCTCATAAACAGAAAAAAGAAATCTGAAAATAAGTATGGGCAATACCCAACAAAAGACTCCTACAAAACTCTTGGTAAGATAATTTAGAATACCCAGTGATGGGCTGTAACAGAAGTTAATACATCCAGCAGGTTTTGAACAGCAGCAATTGATTCTGCAAAGGAAACAGAAAGAAGGTCTCCATCTATGGAAGACACTGTCTATACTGGATACTTCAAAAGAATACTTATAAATTAATATTAAAAAAATATTTCATTGGTTAGGAGCCATATTAATTATGTGTATATATATTTTAGTTTCCTATATCACTGGGAGATGTGCTGATGTTTAAATAGGAGAAATGTCATTTAACTTCTAGGCAAGATTTTACACTGGTGAAAAGTTTTATTCACCCTAATCTTTTTGCCGGTCCAGGGCTAAAATACGTATGACTTGTTTTTAAATGGTTTTTAAAGGTATTCAAATGAAGATTTTAAAACATACCTGACAAGATTTACCATATTCTTTTCATATCTCTGCACTACAGTATGATTATGAACAAAAGTAAATGCTAGAGATTGCGGGCCCATAATCTTATTATATTTTCTCTCCTAGCACAGGGAGCCTGTATCGACTGTTTCCACATCAGCAACTCTAGCTCCAAGACCATTAAAGGATTAATTTATATTCTTAAAATTTCATATTCCATTATATCCAAGCAACAAGCACAGACCCTCTAGACAGAGTAACTAAGGCTGATACAGCAGATTTCAGTCAATAAACTGCAAAATTTTACACCATCATAGGATTTTAGCCTTCAAGAATCACTCAAACATTCTCAAAATAGTTGATTTAGAAGCAAGAACGTTTCTTAGATTCCTGCTATACCATGGTCCCCAGGCAAAGATTTCACGGGAGAAAGAATTTTCCTTGGAAGTGGGCAATTAGCTAAAAAAAAAAAGAAAAAAAAGAATCCATTTCTTATCACTTGGCCAGAGTCAGAGAAGTTACTGCAATCTCTCATATCTATTTTTCATTTAAGGCTCCAAGTTATTTGCTAAGCATGAAGGGAAGAAGAAAAAAGGAAAGAAACTTAAATCCACTGAGTATCATGTGTCAAAGAGAAGGTTTCCACTTGCTGAAAAAACAGGATTAGTACCCTTAAAGATAAAAAAAAATATTACACCAAAATCTAACCTGTCTACTAAATAGAGGATCACTGCCATCTAAATTAAACACTTACATTTAATTAAACATTAAAACAAATTAAAAACATTAACAAATTAAACATTTACATTAAACACCTGAACTGATCACACAATAGTCTGATTTTATTTAAGGAAATGATGGACATGGGTTAAATATTTGGGAAAAAATAAATTTACTGTCATCTTTTACGTAGCTGTGTGTGTTTTTGAGTGCAAATGCACGCATACATATATATAGATATACACACACATAGCAATAAAATACAAGTAATTGGAACCATCAGAAGTGTTTTGCTCAATAATGGAGTTTTGGTACAATTGTTTTATAAAGCTCTCATTTTAAGAAAATTTTAAGATAAAATTAGTCTTCACTTAGCCGGTACGTCTTAAGCTCTGATTCTGCAAGTCGCAATAATATGGGTAATTTCTTATCCCTGCTAAGAAACGCATCGAGTAATTTGCTATATCGTGGTCATGTCATGTAAGCTATCTGGAGCTATTTTACAAACGCTATTTCATGGAACCCTGAAACACAAAATATAAGGAACGTAATAAGCCCTTTCCTATGGTGGTATCATCCTGCAGTAGTTCAAAGTAGTTCAATTCGTGTAGCAGAGTCTTAATTGTGGAAACAAGCGCATACGTCATATCCTTTCTATAAACTGTCCTAAGCATAGTTATTTTGAGTAATAAGGATAAGTAATAAATACCTCAGGATATAATGTCAATATCAATGCTCAAAATTAGAAGTTTTAAAAGTAGAAGCCGACATAATAACAATTTGGGATACACCAGCGTACACTCACACCAGCATTAGGATATTGCGCTGAAACACTTTTATTTGGGGAAAAAATAACAGAGGAAAGGGTTATGTGCAGTAAATCACACTATGATGAACTGGAAGAGATTTATTTAGGCAGGTTTGTAAGGATTTCTGTTTAAAATAGTAGCCTAAATGTTTTTTGGGTTTTTTTTTACTAAACCGTTTTATAATAAAGAAATCTCACATTAAAAATTTCCAGGTACCTCTTTCTCAATAGAGATAAATTGTATGTATATTTTGTTGTATTAAGCTCCAGATATTGGGTTTCAATTTAAACGTAAATTATTAATCATACCAAATGTATTACAGAATTTGCTGGAGTCACTAGAAGCAGCATCAAAAAATGTTAGGGGACCAAACCAAGGAATATTCTGTAAATGAAACTATGGAGTTCTATTTCACTCACTATGTATTTTCATGCAGAATTGAGTTTGGAGAAGCATTTGCTAATTTATTATTGGAAAAGCCCTTGCTGGTTTAGTCAAGCAAGAAAATTACCCCCAAAGCCCACAAGATTTATAATGCTTAGAAAACAAAAAGAAAAAAAAAAATTGCAACAAAAGAAAAGGGCAATTCAAAACCTAATGAGACATTTTAAGCCTCATTTACATCGCTAACCTGATGCATTTCTTCAAAACGTTTTTCTTACTAATTTGCATACTAAAAGCTTATTCTTCCCTAACCAAAGCGATGATGAGATTTCCCCCACTATACTGAAGTTAGCATTCCTTTCCAAGCTATTTACAGTCACTTTTAGAAGATGCCTAGTGCATCATTCTTAAATTCACACCTCTGTTAGAGCTGATAGTGCAACCGAATCCTTTTTTCTTGAAACATGATGCCTGGAAATTTAAAACAGAGGCTTTATGGCTCGTTACTACAAAACACTGAAGAGACTTTTTTGGCTAGGCAAGTCTAATTTTTTAATTTTTTTTTTTTTTTAATTAAATGTGAATTTACAAAGTCCAAGTATGTGCATAAACGTCTTTGGATTGGGTAAGCCTCATCTGGTTGATAGTGTATATTTGGATTTCCAAAAGGCTTTCAGCACAACCCCTCGTCAAAGGCTTTTAGGGAAATTAAGCTGCTATGACATAACGAAGGGCCTTGCATAGATAACTAATTGGTAGAAACACGCCAGGAGTATGCTCCCTTTAACCAGCAAAGCAACCGGAAAAACTAAACTTCCCTTTTCCCTTCAAAAAAATTTGATTTTGCAATTACAGTTTGACTTGGAATTGAAATTTGAAAAAGAAAGGCATGCCCATCCAAAACCAGTCACCTGGTATTTTCAGGAGTGGAATAAATGCTGTTCTTAAAATAACAAGAGGTAAATGATTATCGGTTTATTCTCCTTAACTGCACATCCAAGTTTTGATTGGGGTTCAAAGATTAGAATATTTCCTAGTAGGCACTTGGGTTTGAAGTGAGGAAAAGAAATAGTGAGTGCACAAGAGAAATAACTTAAAACATGGAACGTTTTATGATGTGTTTAAGCAGACACAAGATAAGTAGGGGTAAAAAGGGCTTTTTGATGAAATTTACATCATCTCTAATACAAAATTGTATCTTAATTGGCCAAAAATCTCACTAAGAAATATCTCACGGAAAAATTAAAATTTACCCCATTTCTGTAACAGCAGCGTATCTATAATAGATCCCATACCTCTTTGCGCTAAGTAACACAAAAATAACATTTTAATGACCTAACTAACGTAAAGGTTGCACTTTTAACAAAGTTTAGGTGCAGATAAGAATGATGAGTGTTATCAAATGTTATGAAATGATGAAAGTTCTAAAATGCAAGCATGGTATAGACCTAAAATTCCTTTCAAAGCACAGCCTTTAGAGAGGAAAGTGCTTTTTAGGATAAATGCTTACCTAAGAATTGTTAAATTTTTCATGCGCAGCCCTGAAGCGAGAAATCTGTCACCTGAAATTATCTTATGCTTTGCGTGTTTTCACACTTTCGTTAACAGTGAACTGTTAATTGATATGCATGGGAGACACCGAATAAAGTAAGAATTTGGACAACGTGCTGCCACTTTGTGGATTAAAAAGCCACAAGGCTTCCTCCAATAACTGATAATAAGTAACTTTTGCTTTTATGTTAGCTTTTTACATCATGGGTTTGGTTTTTTTTTTTTGATGATTTACATTTGATCATCATCACGATACAATGATCATTTACATTTTGATGTATTCAAAATACATCAAAACTGTTGACCCTGTTGACCAGATTTAGACAAATAAAGCAGAGGAATGGAAATCTGAAAGAATTTTCCTGAAAGGCCCCTGAAAAGAGATGTTTGAGCAGACGGGGGAGATCCGAATTAATGTCCCAGTTATACGGATGGAGTAAAATGAGCTTAACTGTATTATTGAAATCCCTTAGATATTAGACAGTTAGAATGAAAGCCGCAGAAAACCTTACTTTTTATAAATGTGCTGCTTATGAAAGTGTCTGTTTCCTAAGCAAATGAGATGATACTACAGGTTTTTAGATGCCTGCTGCATAGTAGCAGGTAAAATTAGGATCTTAGAAACCTTTGCAAGCTTAACTGAGCCCTTTGACAGACGTGATTATTGTCCTAGGTGTCAGTGGTATAAATAGGTGAAAAGATAATTTTGCCTAACACTTCCTTAGGTGTGTTTCTTGACCTACCAAGGTCCAGAAGAAGGGACCCAAAGTGTTCCAAAGTGTTTCTGAAAATCCTTTACTGCCTGACTCTGAGGGCAACTTAGCTCCAAATACATTGGGTTTTGACCTAAAGTAACTAAAGTTCATGTTCCTTTGCATTAAAAAAAAAAAATGCCTTTGTCTGAGAAACTGAGTAACTTTGTGTCTAGCTCATTCCTCAGCATTTTTAAGGACCCTGTTGTTTTGGCCAAGTCCAAGAAGGCAAACAGTCCAGCAAAGCTTCTAGGGTTACATCCACCTTCTTAAAGAATATCGTAGACACTAGACCTTACATGCTATTTCTGGTTTGAGACATGCAGTTAAAAACTCTTCATCTCCTCCTAAAATTATGCACTGTGCGGAATAGAAGTCAAGTTCCTTGGGCCAGCAAAATGGCAAAAATACAAGTTTAAATTTGTAGGCTGATAACAAAAACAGTAGGGCAGGAACAAAAAGGCTTGGCTTTCAGCACTCTTTTTTCTATGCAATAACTGCATAAAAGTACTACATGTCAGCACCTTTATATTCCCTGTTTCCACCCTCTGCCCAGGACAATTCCCCTGAATAAAGAGACACTTGTTTTCTTCCCAGAAGTTACATTAAACAGAAGGAGAGTGCATCCTCCTGAAATAGCACCGCGAAGAAAAAAAAAAAAAAGTGGACTGTCTTCTTCCTCATTTTTGGGAAAAAAAAAAGGCTTATAGCCTCAAGTTTTCAACATGTTCTCAGAGTTAAGATCCCAAGTTGGGGGAGAAACCTCGTTATATTCCCGTTCTCTGAGATTTTGGCTCTCTAAGAGAAGTTGCAAACAGCCTGTCTTAGCAGTTCCCCATTATCTAGCTGCGGATACCTGCACGTAGACTGGGTTTCCCCTAAGTGACCCCCCAGCTCAGCCTTTGAACTGTCTTCTGCTTTGTTTTGAAGAACCAGACTTCCCACATCCTGCGTCGGGAGCCTTCATTTCTCATAAGGGGGTCCGAATTCCATTCTGCAGACCAGTTGTCGAAACATTGACCATTACAGTATTTCACTTTCAGCCTTCTAAGTCCCTTCTAGCCATTTTGTTGATCAATGGGCATTGTGACAAAATGAGAAAGATTTTTTTCATCACTAGCAGTAAGGACCCTGCCCACTGCAGGAAATTTTTGAAAGTCTTCTGGAGTGCAAGCACACCCTCTGTAGGGATTTCAAAATCTTACTGGCTCCTCTTCCATGATGGTGACCTTTTGTTATTCTCCTGCTTTACAAACCTCTCTGTCGCAGTTATTTTCAGTCGTTCTTACCCCTTCTGTTTCTTTCCTCACCCGACTACATTTCTGTTGGCGTACAGAACTCATGTTATTTTCTGCCCATATGGTCTCGGTGAGTTAATCCATTTCTAGATTGTTGTACGTCAGCGCTGAGCACTCTCAAATATTTTCTTGTGCATTTCCATCTGGAAGTCAACATCTCACCTCCTGTCTTCCTAATATCTGTTCATAGCAATTTCATAGATTCCTCAGAGCAGAGGGAAAATTGAAATTATCCCCTTTTAAATTCCGTTTCTTTTGCTTTGCCTCTTTCTGCAGCACTGGCAACTGCTGTGTTACCGTCCCAGAGGTTTAATTTTATTTGAATTGCATGTGTTGACCATTGACAATAATATTTCAAATAAAAAAAAAAATAGGCATGAAACTGTATTTTCCTTTAATTTTTTTTTTTTATTATTATTGCCAGGGGTTTGGAGAGGACAAACCTGTTTATAAGAATCTATGTTCTTTTCCCAAATATAAACATTTCTCATTTATAAATAATATATGGTCGTCACAGGTCATTCTCTGTTGCTTTTGGCTGTAATAATTTAATTTCCCTATTTAACAAAAAAAACAAACTGTTCCAATTTCCCCTTTAAAGAAATCTGATGGAATTCATCATTTCCAGATTGCAGTTGTGCTCTTTTCAAGGATTCTGAAGCAAAGTTCCTCCTTTTTTTAATCTTTCATTTTTTTATTTTAACAAAATGTATTTGATGTACCCAATTTTTACAATAAATTGAGTGTCAGCTTGAGCATCAATGCTTGAAGAATCCTTATAGAATTTTTTATTTATTTTGATGTCTACGAAAACTTTCCTAGAGGTCTTCGGGACAGTGAGGTGCATTAAGCATGGCCCCTTAAAAGTTTTATTGGTTATTTTCATTTTATTTTTTTTTAATTACCTTTCGCTTTCTTTTTTATACAAGATTAAGTTTTAAATACTGAATTTGACATTTTTGTCTTATCCAAATCAAGAAATCATAAGAAATATATCTGGGGAAGTTATCCATAAAAAAAAAAAAAGAGAATGAGATTCATCTATCATTTTCTTTGCTTTTGGAGATTTTAAAATTAATTTAATCTGTTTACATAAATACTCGTTTTGTATTTCTTTTTCATTGCTGAAATTGCTAAGATTGTAACACATAGAAATGGTACCCTGAGGAATTCTCAGTAGTAGAGCTAATGCCTCCTCACTTCTCCATCGTGGCTGTGAAACCAGAACAGCTAACCCCGAAAAGTGGCCACTTCGCTGCCTTTGCCAACACAGAGTATCTTGATATAAACAGCTGCGGTTTCAGGCAGACTGTCCAGGTATCCCCTTGTGTGACAAAGCACATCCCCTGCTTGTACTGCAACGGAAAGTGCCTCCACCCCCTGATCTCATAGAATCATAGAATGGTTCGGGTTAGAAGGGACCTTAAAGGTCGCCTAGCTCTAACCCCCCTGCCATGGGCAGGGACACCTCCCACTAGACCAGTATGTATATAGACCTCTCTATATATTCTATATACTATATAGATATATCAATGCCTAACAGAAATTCTCAAGATATTTTTAAGACTTCCCTTCAGCCTGGCAAAGGCTGAAGTTAAAAGATGGGTTTCTTATATCCTTCTGATCTATGGACGAGAGACCGACCTTTTAAATCTGTTAGCAACCAGCATAAAGGGTGTCCTCTGCAGCCTGCCGTAAATTATACCAGGAGATCCACAGCAGGACCGGTACTGGGGAAATGCAAAGATCACAATTACGCATGTCCCTGAGCCACAGAGGACGGTTCTTTCGTAGTCGCTCTCATGACCATTATTAAACCCTGTGATTCTGAGGATTATTTTAAATTTATTCTGATAACGCAAACCAGTTGCAGATAATGAATAAATGTATACCCTTTATGTGTTATAAATTGTAAGCACATGATTCCTCAAACATCCTCTTTGAAGCGTTTTGCAAGCTGTTTCTATGGATTTTTCCTTGCATGTCAAGTGTGTATCCTACACAATGTTACAAAAACAAGCTAGACTTAAACCGAAATACATCAAACTATTGTGTGTTGCATATCAAGTTATATCATATCTAGCTATTGCTCAGTGTTGCTAAGAAGTCTGTTTAGAAATTTATCATTTTCTTATGGAAAAGAAACTCCTCTAGGTATATTTATAGCTTTGCATCAAAGTCTTTGACAGAAGGTGAACTGCATAATAGTTGATAACTAAGCCAAACAAGTAGCAAAAATCAAAAGAGAGTCTAATGCCTCACAATCTGTAATCAATACGATACAGAAAATAATCCTGACATTTTCATTCTTCCCAGACGTTCTCGCAAGTATCTCCACTCTGGTAAAACACAAGCCTGTGAAGGTAACACAGGAAGTTCAGAAAGCAGGAGCAAAGGGAAGCACCAGACATCGCGATAAGAAGTTTGTGTCTTGCAGGGGTTGCCACTGAAAAAACTTCTGCCAGTGATGACAAGATTAGTAAATAGGACAAGCTAACAGGAGGCTATACTTGATAAAATTAGCACTTGGAAAAAGAGAGGGACTGGAGTATCTGCTGAATGGCTGAAAATAACATGTAGAAGGCTCAGTTGATAATCTTTCCCAGAATATACATTCTATATCTTTTGTCCTAATTCTCTTTTTAAAATACCACCTTCCCTTCCCTTCCCTTCCCTTCCCTTCCCTTCCCTTCCCTTCCCTTCCCTTCCCTTCCCTTCCCTTCCCTTCCCTTCCCTTCCCTTCCCTTCCCTTCCCTTCCCTTCCCTTCCCTTCCCTTCCCTTCCCTTCCCTTCCCTTCCCTTCCCTTCCTTCCCTTCCCTTCCCTTCCCTTCCCTTCCCTTCCCTTCCCTTCCCTTCCCTTCCCTTCCCTTCCCTTCCCTTCCCTTCCCTTCCCTTCCCTTCCCTTCCCTTCCCGTCCCTTCCCTTCCCTTCCCTTCCCTTCCCTTCCCTTCCCTTCCCTTCCCTTCCCTTCCCTTCCCTTCCCTTCCCTTCCCTTCCCTTCCCTTCCCTTCCCTTCCCTTCCCTTCCCTTCCCTTCCCTTCCCCTTCCCTTCCCCTCCCCTCCCCTCCCCTTCCCCTCCCCTCCCCTTCCCCTCCCCTCCCTTCCCCTCCCCTCCCCTCCCCTCCCTCCCCTCCCCTCCCCTCCCCTCCCCTCCCCTCCCCTCCCCTCCCCTCCCCTCCCCTCCCCTCCCCTCCCTCCCTTCCCTTCCCTTCCCTTCCCTTCCCTTCCCTTCCCTTCCCTTCCCTTCCCTTCCCTTCCCTTCCCTTCCCTTCCCTTCCCTTCCCTTCCCCTTCCCTTCCCTTCCCTTCCCTTCCCTTCCCTTCCCTTCCCTTCCGCTTCCCTTCCCTTCCCCTTCCCTTCCCTTCCCTTCCCTTCCCTTCCCTTCCCTTCCCTTCCCTTCCCTTCCCTTCCCTTCCCTTCCCTTCCCTTCCCTTCCCTTCCCTTCCCTTCCCTTCCCTTCCCTTCCCTTCCCTTCCCTTCCCTTCCCTTCCCCTTCCCTTCCCTTCCCTTCCCCTCCCCTCCCCCTCCCCTCCCCTTCCCCTCCCCTCCCCTCCCCTCCCCTCCCCTCCCCTCCCCTTCCCTTCCCTTCCCTTCCCTTCCCTTCCCTTCCCTTCCCTTCCCTTCCCTTCCCTTCCCTTCCCTTCCCTTCCCTTCCCTTCCCTTCCCTTCCCTTCCCTTCCCTTCCCTTCCCTTCTGCTTCCCTTCCCTTCCCTTCCCTTCCCTTCCCTTCCGCTTCCCTTCCCTTCCCATGCCACAAGGCCACATTTTCAACTATGTTTTCCTTGAATTAAAACTAAATTGATGAATCACTGCTGGATGGAAAAGATTATATCAAAAAAAAAGCCAGTAATCTTTGTGGACTGATTAGGGCCTTTATGTGGAATGCCCAAAATTTAATATGTAACCACCCCCCTGAAGCCACGCTCAGTATATAAAGTCAAGTGGTTTCTGGAGGATGGAAAGGGAAAAGGGTTTGGTTCCATAAAAAGAAGAATATTGATTCCTAAAATTGTAGTTAATTCAGAAAGCGACCTGCACACTGTGCTGGCTGCAGTGGGGTGACAAATGGCGCTGGAGCACGGACAGGAAACATCCCACCTCCATCTCCACCTGCTGGTCCTGAGTCAAGGATTCGGTGCCTTCCCCCACGTCCTGAGACGGAGGTTGTTACATCTGGCTCTCCTATTTAAATGTACACACGATGCATGTTATAAATATCATCTTCTGTAGCGCAAAATAAAAGTTTTATGGACAGTTGCGAGCCATATGTTCTCAAAGAGAAATCTTTTCCAGATGAACTTGTGAAGTCAGTTTGGCTTTTTTTCAAAATTAGTATGGAGCTGCCAGATTTTACATGGTATCCATCATTCGGTTTTGTCACATCTCTAATTCTATTTCGTACGAATCCTAACGACACTAACTTTGAGTAGCAGAAAAATGAATTCCCATTCCCGTTTCGTTAGCGTATGTTTATTACAGTCAAATGGCATTCCAGAAAGGATAGCTTTACCTTTTATATTTTATTACATTTAGCTCAAATAAATGAACGTGTAAATTTACTTAGCACAGAGCAACTAACAGATGTGAACATCTGGGTTTCTTGAATAGGCAGAGTAGCATTTTGGAATCAATCATTTCTGATGATTTAATGAAATTTGGTGTAGAGGAGAACCATTTCCATTTATTTATCCTTTACCTCATTCAGTGGCCCAGACTATGTCTTCTGCTTGTTAATTGGTGCTTATTAGGAGGGGGTTTGTGATGTTTTGATCACTTCACGAGGAATTAGACTTGAGAAACCAGCAATTTATTTATCATCATCTGCTAAACAGCTGTCAGATGGACGTGTCTTTTGGTAACTGAGTTTAACTATGTATTTGTTTACTTTATTTATGTGCAGGGTTACTAGAATACTATGTATGCGCGCAAAGTTCAAGCACCGAAATAACTTTGCAGAATTAAGGCCTCCGCGATGGAAACTTCCATCTTCCCGTTGCTCCGACGGGCACTGCGCTGTGTAGTGAAATTGTATGATGGTGGGCAGAATCCCATGGACCCTAAAGGAACTGTTGTTACCAAGACGCAGTATCCGACAGTGTGATTTGCATCACGCTGTGTGAGCCGCCTACGCTTTTCAGCGGTTGGCTCTGTGTCTGTAATTTATTGCTCTAGAAACCATTATAATAATACCAGAAATGCTGCAGCAAGTGTAGAGGAAAGAACACATCGCAGTCAGGCTGTAATGACTATTTAGACTATTTAAGCTCACTCAGCTTGTTTTACATTAGAAAAACTAGTCCTTTCCAACTACTTATTTTATGCATTTTGTTTGGCTTTCTGGTCTCCTTGTAGTTGAGATTAAGTAGACTCTTGCACATTTTAAGCTAGTTGATGATCATAACTGCTCAAAAACGCAAAACAAGGCCTAAATGTGAAACGGTAAAAAGCAAAAATTTCCACCTTGAAGAAAAATGATGACAGATAACGCTATTTCCTGCCAAAGAAATGGTCTCATTCTCATGCAAGCACTCCAGGATGTATGATAAAAGTACGCTGAAATCTCTCTGTACATCAGCTGCACATTTCATTGTGTTCGTCTATTTAAAAACAATGACATTTGATATATGGCCATTACGGACTTCTTCCTCGTTAAGTAGGAGGGACGTAGCCGGGATGGTTTTTTGTAGCTCAATCTTCTCATTGGTGTAGCGATCACTGGGGGGCCAATATAAGAAAGAAATGCCCCGAGGCTCCGCTCAGACCAAACTGGGACTTCCAGCTGGTGGCTCGATATCACCATTCAGTCTTGATTTAAGCACAGGACATGGCCCATAATTTTTATCCTCTGGAATTTTTACCCTACTTCTTTCAGCACACAGCTTGCTTCTGTGTTTGTACTGTCCTGCAGAATGGAGAACAATTTTTGTCAAGATTATTGTCCTTTCATCTTCTGCGGCATAAAACCAATCGTCTGTAACTGCACACTTCTTCCTCAGCTATCCACATGCTTGCTTTGACAGTAAAAAGTTACTCTAAACATCGGTGTAATATTCTGTTTCTTTCCTTGTTCTTCACCTCTTCTGACTCAGCCAGTTCTTTCCCCTCTGCATTTTCAGTCTTTTTCTTAATTTTTTTTTGGAAATTTGTAAGCTAGAGTAAAGCCGACAAAAATGTTTTCGTTCTAGAATCCCTTAAACTTTTTCTGCTGTAGATTTCTACACTGCCCTTTTCCCAAAGTTTTCATGCCTGCCTGTCACTCACCGATTCCACTCCAGTGAACATTCCTTTTCTCTTTTGCCAGAGCTCATTTACAAATCCTAAATGTTCCTCTCTGTCAGTTTACCTCTTTGTCTCTTCTCTTACCGTTGTTCTTCATTCCCAGAGCTCTCTTCTGTCACATCCTTTGCTTCTAGCCTGTTACTACCTTTCCTTAAGCTATTTCTGCATTTCATTCATATTTAATGTTTCCACAGTTCTAACACAAGTATAGTCACTTCCTTAACCTCCCAGCATAAGTAATTTCTTCTGCCTGAAATACTCTCTTTTTGAAACCACATATTGCTTTGCTACCATATGCTTACCCTTTTCTTGGGGATGTTCGGCAGCCAGCGTACATTCGCTTCCTTATCCTTTACCTGCCTCCTGAATTTATAGAAATCTTCATGTTTTCTCAGCGTTCGGTACAAAAGTGGGATACACAAAAGCACGCTGGACCCCCCCGAACGTGGATTGTAACAAAACCCCAGTATGCAAGATGTTTGCGTGTTTATTAGGATGCTGGTTGTGCTATTTTTTTTCCTGGTCTCTTTCCAGTATAATAGTCCACAGCAACGTGGCAGATAGGAAGGAGTAATTGCTAGCGCCAAACCTAATTTAATTTTTTACTGATATAACCTGAAGGAAACAAAATGCATAAATGTTAAAGCATTTTCACCAACTCAGTAAGAGTCTCTTCAGAAGAACAGATACAGCCATCAAGGGACTGACCAACTAGAAACGCTAAGGGCAAAATTATATTTTCATCTTTTCCTTTATTTGGTGCTTTGTTTATCTCCAAGTAGGTTTAGGGGTTTGGGTTTTGGTTGTTTGGTTTTTTGGTTTGTTTGTTTTTTTTTTTTTTTTTCCACCACATATTTATTATTTTTCTGGAAAAATAAGATCGAGTAGTCTCTTTTCAGCCCTTAAGTGCGTATATGAAATTTGAACATAAAGTACAGCAAATTGGAAATCCATTTACGTTTAACTTTTAGAGAAGAAGAAAGGTGCAGTGATAGCTTTTGGTCTTTTGGCAGGATATAGGGAATTTTAATCGTTATTATCTAACTTAAGAAAAAGTTCAGAAAATTACTTTACTTATGGGTATGTTGTATTCCTTAAGAGAGTCTGATTTCATATAGAATATTTTTCCTTTGAGCAGAGCACAAATAAGCAACAGGTTTTTCACATTTTCCACGACTACTGGAAAAGTTCAAGAAGCTATAAACTACAGAGAGAAGCAATGAAACAGTAATAAAATTGTTAACATTATCTATAATTAAGCAGATTAATAGCCCACATTTTGGTATTTGTTTTGGTTTTTTTTTTCCACCAAAGTGTTTACTGTTAATTTAGAAAGTTACAACTAACAGTATTACAAGATGGTGCTAAGATATTTTAATGACCTTGGAGTTTTTTGTTTTGGTTTGGTTTGTTTTTTTCCTCTGTATGTCAATTTTTGTAAAGACTCTCATAATTTATATTTTGGCTTTGCTTAAAATGTGTCAGTGGGATTTTTTTCTTTCCTTCCTTAAAATCATTTACATCTGCTCCATAAACAGGTGCTCCAGACAAGGCTGTAATTTTTCCGAATCGTTATTTAGTCAGCTGCATTACTTGAGCAGAGATGGGCTATTGCGTTTTTCTCTCAACTAAATTATTAAAACCTTATTTTTATGAACTTGTTAAAATTAAAAGACTCGGTTTTCAGCCGTGACACCTCACCCAGGATTCATCTTTGGTGTTTTGCTTATCTCTCTCTCTCTCCTCACCAGGGAAAATGCTTTTTGCTCGTGCAGTGAGATCAAGTAAGATGCTAGATATTTGGTATCGGAATTAGCAAGAAGTTCCCATTTTGTTAGGGCTGCTTTGAGTGTAAAAACACTTGCACAGATCCAGCCTTCACTCGTCATTTTCCTAAACTGTTCTGAGTCAACCCATGAACTTTTCTTGCACATCAAAGCTTATTTCCAACCGGGCATTAAAATCAGCTTAAGCCATAACAGATCCTGCCTGATGTGGGGCACCATCTGCACCATTTCTAGTACTTTATTGAACTTCTTTTCCATTTCTTTATCCGTAATTTATGAATGTATGCGGTGTGAAATACAAGAATTTGAATTCCACCCCCCCCCCCCCCCAACTTTTACAGGCTACAAAAGTTAAATTGTGACTGTATAACTATCCAATTGTCTGTTATTGCTATGTCTGTTGCAAGCAAAAATATTCTTTTTTAATCATGTAGTCCACAGCATTTTAGAAATCTTGTGAATTTATTCTACTACTTCAGAATGTTTTCTGCATTTTGCCTTTACTATTTTTTTCCTTCCTTTCCTGACTTACTTGCCTTAGCTCAGCTGCTCTTCCCTCTTGCTTTGATCCAACGTTTGTGCTGCAACTGCCGACGTACCTCCAGAACACTGACGGGTGCCAACACCTTCTCTCCATTTACACTTTACTTCTTAACCTCTAGTCTAAAGCACTATATAGAGTTTACAAACATGAAGGACTTATGTGACCAGAAATCACTATGCCTAAGATCAACAGGTGACTTGAGGGCTATAGCACAGAGACAGAAGGTAGAGACCTTCTGTGCACGCTACCAGTGAGGAGAAGGGCAGTCCCTTTGGAAGGAAGCTGACTTTCAGTAGCTTGTTGTCGTGGTTTCAGCTGGGATGGAGTTGACTTTCTTGCTAGCAGCTGGTGCGGTGCTGTGATTTGGATTTAGGATGGGAATAGAGTGATAGTGCACTGGTGGGTTTGCTTGTTGCTGAGCTCTCAAGGCCTTTTCTGCTCCTCACCCCACCCCACCAGGAGCAGGCTGGGGGGGGCACAAGAAGTTGGGAGGGGACACAGCTGGGACAGCTGACCCCAACTGACCACAGGGATATTCACAGAATCATAGAATGGTTAAGAGTTGGAAGGGACCTTAAAGACCATCTCGTTCCAGCCCCCCTGCCTTGGGCAGGGACACCTCCCACCAGACCAGGTTGCTCCAAGCCCCGTCCAGCCTGGCCTTGAACCCCTCCAGGGATGGGGCAGCCACAGCTTCTCTGGGCAACCTGGGCCAGGGGCTCACCCCCCTCACAGCAAAGAATTTCTGCCTCACATCTCATCTAAATCTCCCCTCTTTCAGTCTGAAGCCATTACCCCTCTTCCTATCCCTACATGCCCTTGTAAAAAGTCACGTAGGCCCCCTTTAGGGACTGGAAGGGGCTCTAAGGTCTCCCTGGAGCCTTCCCTTCTCCAGGCTGAACCCCCCCAACTCTCTCAGCCTGTCCCCATATGATGTCATGTTCGGTGTATAAAGCTGGGGAAGCAGAAGGAAGGGGGGGACGTTGGGAGTGATGGCGTTTGTCTTCCCAAGTCACCATTAGGTATGATGGAGCCCGGCTTTCCTGGAGATGGCTGAGCACCTGCCTGCCCATGGGAAGCAAGGAATGAATTCCTTGTTTTAATTTGCTTGTGTGCACAGCTTTTGCTCTACCTATTAAACTCTGTTTATCTCAACCCACAAATCTTTTCTCACTTTTAGTCTTCTGATTCTCTACCCCATCCCGATGGCGGGGTTGTGAGCGAGCAGCTGTGTGGTCCTATCTGCTTATGGGGGTTAAACCGTGACACCTGTGTTCACAGTCCTGCTGGAGATGCTAAATGCTGTGTCATGGAGTGCTGGTATGAAACGGTTTAATCAATGAGCCAAAAAACCAAAGCAAGCCTGTAGTCCCATCCAGCAGTTGCTATAAGGATAAAAACAGTTTACAAAGGAGTTCATGTAAATACTAAATGTATTTCTAATTTAAGGTAAGCGACTCACCATTTTCACAGATGGATAATCACCTTAATGGCAAAATGATATAATGATAAGAGGCCACAGAGGCCACTGTATCCAACCTTAGAATATTTTCGTCTCAACCCAAAACTTTAATTGCAAACGTTTATCCTCATCTGCTCACTGGTGCTTTTTTTAATCCCTTTTATGCCAATCAGTAAACACTTTTTAAAAATTAATGGTGATCTCAGAGCAGGTCAGCTGGCTTTTGGCTGACCCTGAGATGACTGACAAGTGGCAGCATATGTTATGTTTCTAGATCTAGCAGGAGGAGAAAGCGAACGTTTTAATTTCCATCGTGATCTGCAGGGCCCAGATTTTTTCAGGCATTCTGTTGACAGAAAGTGTCAAATATATGAGCTTCAAAGAATTTTCTTTAGATTTATTTATGATATAATGTAATATGACAGTGCCTTTTACGATATACCCCTTTGGTGGTGTAAGTTTACCTATAGCTAAGAAATATATTCATTTCACCGTGCCGTCAAGTTCTCTGGACTTCATTTTCTTTCTTTTGGTAGGAAGCTCTTTTTTTTTTTTTTTTCTTACTAATTGTTAATGACCAACGTACAATAATTGTTAGTTATTTGTATTTACAAATATCGTTCTTGTCTCTGAGGACTATTGGTCGCTATGTGATTATGTAGCCTGCATCTGTCTTAACATCTTTTCCTCCCCTCGTGAACCGTGCTGATAGCGTTGGTTTTTGTAACGCCGTGGTGTGAGTTTCAGGGCTGTTTTGTGGTGTGAATTCTCCAAAATCAAAGTAAAAGGCAGTCCATACACCAGGACGCTTACAAACATGCTGAAAACAGATCTGACAGGCAGAGGCAATGGTCGCAGCAGAGAGAAAACCTGGTGAAAATACTGCCTTATTTTTATTATTCAAATAGAACGTGACCAGTTACCAGCTTGCCCTTTATCTTCTGGTAATTTCCGTGAACATTAAAGTAAGCGGGTTCTGAACAGGAATTTTATCACTGCACAGCAATGGCTGCGTGGGCTGTTTCTTCCTTTATACAGGGGGTTCAGTGGAACAAATGGTGAAATCAAAACAGACAATCGGATGATGAAACATGTCAGCATAAGTAAGACAAAAATTAGAAACCGAAAGAGAATTTTTAGGAATTCAGAAATAAGGAATTTTGACTTGGACGGGATGATGAAACAGGTCTTAGTAATGTGGTTTTGATTGACTGAAGTTACTTGGTGAAAGGGAGTTTGCAACTAGAAAAGAGATGAGGATTTAGATCAGACAATTAAGAAACATTAAATGTAAAGCAAGGCAAGAGGGGAAACTAAGGAAGGAGAAAGGAAGAGAGAATTAACAATTTCTTTCATTTTGGGGAAGGCAAACACACAAAGTGTGTAGAGTAAAATGAAGTAACTTGCTGCTCTGAGGAAATGTGAACGTGTTAGCAGCATGAAGGAAAGGAGTGACTGTCTGCTTCGGTCCCTGCCAAGTTCAGAAGTGAAAAGTACAGTTTTGTTAAGATTCTAGGATAATTGAGGTACGACGGGACCTTAGGAGGTCCTAGTCCAACCTCCAGCTCAAAGCAGGGTCAGTTATGATTTCAGATAATTATTTAATAATTCACATAAAAATTATTTGTAAAATACTTTATCATGATCTGACATCAGAAGATGAGACCTAGCACCGCTCCTGTCACGCTCTAGAGAATCTATACCATCGCATATGTGGCACTCCTCTGGGTGGGCTTGTATGTAGCAACTAGGAGACATTACATTGATCCTTTCATTATTAAATTTACTTGTATAAATGATAGAGGATCTCACAAGCAACTTCTTTAAGTCAGAGCGCATTGTTGTGTATGAAGGTATGCGAGATCCTTGAGCTCCAAAAGAGAGTCAACAAAGCATCACAGCCTGACTCTGTTTTCTCTATCAGCTTCAACAGCTGGAAAGGAACTGGCAAATGGCATGTCGTATCCTGCTCTCTTCCTTCTGTATCTACTTAATGTATAAATCACTTAAAATGCGTTAGACTGAATACCCAGCAAGACACGATGGAGAGCGCGAGCTGGAAATACGGGAAAGTTCAAGGAACAAATGAGGTGTGCTAGTCAAAGCCGGGCAGGGTCAGACGGATGGCAAAGTTCAAGGGAACGATGAGATGATATTGGTCGGTGTGATAGGAATTGGCCTCAGACAGTTGCAACCTAACTATTGACAAGTTTTTTTGTGTGTATCATAGAATGCGGCCGAGAAATACTTTAAACAGGATTTTCGAAGGACAAAACGGGGTCTTCCATAGTACATGGCAGACAACAGGGTGGGAAGAGGCTGTGTCAAAGTTGTACGGATCTTGCAGAAAGATCTCTGTGAAGGACTCATTCATCCACATAACGAAAACTCTTCCTCAGTCCCTTTGTACTGAACCCTTTCGCTGAACCCTGCCACATCAAACATAGCAAACCTTCCCTGACTGTCTTTGCCACCCTTTATAGTGTATCCGGTGTATTAAAAATATATCTCTTCCCAACTCCAGTGAAGTCACACGTTATTTATAACACAACATCTGTGGAAATCTTTCCATTGGGCAACTCCTTGGATGTTACTCAGTTAATTTTGATTGTGTGTATATATGGCTCACCCGTCTTTGAGGATGTTTCCACAGTTCTTTGTTCTTAGAACTGTACCATATTTTTATAACATCCTTTATCATGAAGGTTTGATAGAATCCTTCCATATTTGTTTTTTGAAAAGTGTATCTCATGTGTAGAGCCAACCACTGTTGCACAACCTCTCTGTCTACCCTGATGGAGTGTTATGTGAATAATAACACAAGAAATAAAAAAAAAAAAGTGCCTCTGCAAGCAGGTGACTGGTGCACCAACTTCTTACTTGAGGAAAATTTTTTCGTCAATAAATCCTCACCAGCTCTTTAAAGTAATCTTGCTACAGGTTTTCATTGTCTCTTATAGAAATAGATCTTAAAAACCCTCAGTGACAGCTTAATTCTCTTTATTGTTTATAGTGACCTGAGTTTCCCAGCTTGTTGATGATGGTTTTAAAGGTCTCATCACATCAGCAGGTAGATTCGCCAAGTGAGTGGGAGCATATTCATGAGTAGATTGTTTTGCCCAGTGGAAGAACAAAAGATGCGACAGCATCACAAATAACCAACCAAAGAGAAAGGGGCTCTTTCAGTTTCTGAGATCTAAAGCCTTGTTTACAGTAAATAGCTGCATTTAAGGAGTAATCAGATGACTTTAAAATTCTGTATCACTAAACATTTCTGTTTATGTCCAGTTTATCTTTATTAACCATCCAGCAGAATTACGAAAAGCTTTGTTTTCTGGTCTTAGCTCAGCCTCAGAATACCTCCTAAACCTCTTTCCACTTCTGCGTATCTCACCTCCCCCATGTTTAAAACGGAACGATAGTTCTTCACTGGCTGAGAGACAGTTGTAGGGTTCATCACTGTTGTGTGGCTTTGATCGCCGCAACGTAACACCATCAAAAATCACATGAAAATTTAAAATTATGCAGCTTTTTGGTAGAAGAGAACACTTGACAAAATGGAGAATGTCCCTGCTACGTGGCACTGGTATCCTATAACTAAAATCCATATTTAAGTATAAAAAAGATAGAATGCAAACAGTATCTAAATCATTGATTAACACTTCTAAAAAGAAAATGAGTTTTTCTTTTAACTAATGACTGAAAAACTCTTAAACTGAAGAGTGATTCACTTTAAAAATCGTGGTATAAAAATTCAAACAATAAATTCAACTATAAATGCAATTTTCGGTTGAAAGTCCACGTTTTTCTGCTGATCATGAAGAGAAACTACTTTATGTGAATAGCAGTCAATAACAATAAACTTTTGCTTTATTTGCTCTTTAGCAGATCAACTGTAGTTTTCTTTTGTGTGTTTCACTTCTGGGTTTTGCGCTTGGCTTTTGGTTTTGCTATTGTTAATGGGAGTACAAAGAGTCCTTATTCGAGGGTCTGCATATAATAAGGCGATACACCAAATTACCACCACTGACTATATAAAATGTATTTTCTTCATGTGATATTGCAACTTGGGATGGGAAATGGCACAGGGACCACTGACTAAAAGCATAAAATCCACAGAATTCTAAAAGAATATTTTTTTCTCGGTGCTCAGAAGATGGCTATAGAATATTTTTTTGCCACTGAGGCATATTTGAGATGTGAGAAACATTAACAATGAGGAGGGCTTTAGGTCAGGATCACTCTGCATCATAGATGGCATTATCTGCTGATTTAGCTGAGCTGAAAACTGCTGAAAAATAATCCTTTTTGTGCCCTTGTCAGTGGCTTTGGCCTAGAGTAATAGAAAATCAGCTTTACCTGAGTCAGATAATCATTACAAAATGAATTTTGTTCTTGACTCGCAGAAATAATTGGGAGAAAAATATATTTGATGGGTGAGATGAATATTATTTTAAGTTAAAGCTTACTGAGATGTATGAAATACTAAGTGCTGCTGGTAATTGAGCAACTCTATGCAACTGTAAATTAGCTGCTTGAACTGAAAATAGGTGATTACTGAAAGCACTTTTTCGCCCCTAGAAAACTTGCCGTTCTCCTTTTCCTTAGCATTCACGAGGGGCGTTCAGTTAATCATACTGAGGTCTCTCCCTTCGTGCTGCAGTAGCTGATTACCCAGCGGGAGGTGCAGTTCCAGCAGGGTAAGTCAGAATGGTGTTGGTCCTTCCCTGGGGAGGGACATCCTGTAAAAACACCAAGGTTGAGAACTGTCATATTCACAGCAGTAGGTGCATTTTCCTCAGAAATTAATGGAGCAAGCTGGGCAAAAATGTTTTTAAACTACATCTTCCCTAGAGTAAGATGCAAATTCAAAGCTCTTTTGAAGCATCAGAATGAAAGTTGAAGATAAGACTTTTTAGTTTTTTGACATTGATGATATAGGCAACACTAGCACTAGGAATATTAAATTGAAATGGAGGATAAGTGGGGCAGATGTTATTCAAGCAGCTCCCAAATGCAGCCCTAACTATTTCAGGGCTAGTTTAACTAAGGTGCTCGTGATTATGGTTGTTATTGTTGCAGAATACCTGTCATAGACTTCCTTCCTGCAATTTTTTATTAATTGACTGACAATCCCAGATTTTTTTCCTGAATTAAAAGTAATCTTGCCAACCAGACTCCCATCCAGCAAAAGAGGCTTTGGAAAATCATTTTTCCAAATTTTTTTTTTTTTTTTTCCCCAGCGTCTCGTCTGTGTGCTGTTCAGCAGCGATGCCAGGCTGCTTTCCCTATTGTAGGCGAAGCAGCATGAGGCGATTGCGATCTGTTTGCGGAAAGACTGTACAGAAACATTGAGCGCCTTGTTTGCTCTGCCCTCTTGAACAAAGGCATGAGAAGGGTCTGTTTATAATACACGGTTTCTACAGATTTCTTACTAACAGAGCAATATAAATCCTGTAAGGCCTGTACGACCTGGTCACAAGTTCCCTCTCCCAAGCGTTTTCGGCTCCTATGGTCCTGCCCTCTTTTCTTTGCTCCAGCTCAAGGTTGCTTTTTTGGCCTCATTTGATTCCTGTGTTTATTATGGCTGAGTTATAAGAACATGAACAGCCAGACCTGAAATCCACCTAGCCTGACATACTGTCTCTGTGAGGTCAATACCAGAGACCTAGATAAGAATTGGGAAAAAATGGGGAAAAATGAGAAGAAAAAGGAAAAGAAGAAAAAAAAAGAAAAAAGAAAAGAAAAAATTCTCCATTAATTTCTTTTTAGTCTGCAGTAATATCTAGTTCAAGGACTTCCTGATCCAGAAGTGATATCTCTGCGTAAGAATGTTCCGTTAAGCTTACGCAGTCAGTCTTCATTCCTTCGCTAACCAACAGGCCCTGCTCACCCCGACTGGCAATCCACTCCCGAAACCAGAATTAAAAATGTCACTGAAAATATGCAGAGACTCAAATCTTGCAAGACTTTCTTTGGTTTTCATTCA
Organism: Alca torda; assembly: GCA_008658365.1. NCBI lineage: Eukaryota > Metazoa > Chordata > Aves > Charadriiformes > Alcidae > Alca > Alca torda. The sequence continues at coordinate 77,969,982 of CM018079.1, read as the reverse complement.
TGCAGATTCTTATTGCATTTGTCCAGTAATTACTATCAAGTAAATATTATCACAGAGTCAAATCTGTAGTTAAACTAATGACCTTTAAAATCATTTTAGTATACTCTGTAAGTCATTAACTTTCATAAAATATTACCCCCAATTGTACTTGTCACCGTATCTGCAGGAACATTTCCATCTGTCTTTTTATTTAATGCATACATGTATCTGATAAACCCTAAATGAAGCTCTCAATATTAGATATATTTTTAAAATGGCTTTTATTTCCTCTTTCTGCTTGGTATACCTCATGTATTTTCATATCCATAAGTAAAACATAGTCTGATATTTCTAGACAATGGGGACAGCCTATGAGATGACAAATGTGAAAGGTGACATCAATTAGGAGTTCTGTGTCACCAAACAGTATATAAATACTGGTGTCGTATCTCCAAAAGTCAAGTGACAGGGCCTTCATTGTTCTTTAATAGGACCCAGTTGTTCATGAACATATGGGAAGCCAGCTTATTAATAAAATTTTTCTTCCCTAGTCATCTTAATTCTGCCAGATTGTAAATTACGCAGCCAGAGCGAATTAGAGTTAACTCGCTGTTTCCAGACATTCTGAGAGATTTGTTGTGTGAAGAAATTAACCTAGGAGGTTTCTAGCTTCTCTCCGGACATTTTCCTAGGTAAATTCATTGCATACTTCCAGCAATGTGCTTAAAGATAAATATAATTTAAAAGCCGGTGGGAATTAACAGGAGATTGATATGTTGAAACAGAAAGGATGTTAGCAGGTGGGAGATCTCAAGTCTCTAATCAGCCCACTCGCACGGGGGAGACGGGGACAAGGCAAAACTCCAGGCGGAAAATTCCCTAGGTTCTGGCCTGCTGCATTTTGCAAGGCAGACCCGAGCCAAATTGTGCAGTCTGAGATAATTTCTTTTAATAGCTTCCAATTAATTCTCATTTCCATTGTAAAATAGATGATGTAGTGAAGCCCGCACACCGGTTAAATATGCACATTTACACCGATTCTTACATAAAGGAGTAAACCCTCCCTGACAGCAACGCCCTTTAATATATTGCGGTGTTTAAATTTAGATATTCGAGGCTCCCACTAGACAACAAGTTATTAAAACATCTGCCTTTCCATAAGCCGTTCTGTTCTCTGCCATTCCACATGTCCTTTTCTACTTCACCAGGCAAAATTGCCCAATCTAAATTTCAGCTCAAGTGTTTGATGGCTTTCACGCTGAGCTCAAACTGTTAGTGCTTCCCTGAGAGAATAGAATTGAAACGGGATTTAATCTAAAATAACAAAATAGAATAAAGGTTTTACATATAAATAAGTAATGCCCTGTATATTTTTATGCACACTTTTCTTTTTCTGGCTTTTGCATGCAGCGAAGTTAAATGTGAAAATGCACAGATAACCCAAAGCTGGCAGAAAAGAACGTCAGTGCGTGTTGCCTGTGTGCTCAATTAATGCCTATCCTAAAGTATATTTTAATTCAAATCCCTTTTAACTGTTACTACCAAATATATTGCAAACATAGGTATTTCTATTGATACCTTTGTCTCAGACTGCTGGGTGCTTTATTGCCTTTTTTCTTTCTAAAAAGGGGTATTTTCAAGTAGCATTCCAATAGCCATTACAAGCACGATGTCTGGTATTTTCAGTAACGATAGTTGGGGTTTTACGTGCTCGCTGTTCCTGGACGATTCATATTTGGAGCTAGATATTTTTTCATAGAATGTGAGCAATTCACTTTATAATAATAGAACAAAATTATGAGCCACCTGTTAGCAATAGATACTTCAATATTTAATGATGGGGCGCTAAATAAATTTTACTCTATTTAGTAAATTTTCCTAAAAGTAAAATATTTATGCAGTATAATACTATGGGATTGATTCCCACTGCTAACTGAAATAATGTGCTTGATAAGTGAAACAGAGCAGGGTCAAATCGTTGTCACTTACCTTGCTATTTTTTCCACGTCTAAATAAATGACCATTGCAACTTCTCAAGATAACACAGGTTTTAGTTTTGTTATCACCCCTGTAGCAATGAAGGCTTACATATATCTGTATAGTGGGGGGCAGCGGAACCAGCGGGGTGAGGGAAGTGATTATTCCTCTGTATCCAGGACTTGTGTCGACTTCTGTCCCCCCGCTGCAAGAGGGAATAACAAACTGAGGATGATGTACAAGGGGAAGCTGAGGAACGTGAGTTTGTTCAGTTTGCAGAAGACAAGGCTAAGAGAGGATCTAATTACTGTTTTCAGCTATATTATAGAATCATAGAATTGTTGAGGTTGGAAAGGACCTTTGGGATCATCAAGTCCAACCGTTAACCTAACACTGCCAAAACCACTAAACCATGTCCCTCACCACCACGTCTACCCATCTTTTAAGTACCTCCAAGGATGGCAACTCCACCATTTTCCAGGGCAGCCTTTTCCAATCCTTGATAACCCTTTCGTGGTGGAGAACATGGAGACACATCTCAGAGGCATAGTAAAAGGACAAGAGGTAACGCTCAGCAGCAAAAGAAGTTCCAACAAATGTAAAGAATTTTTTTTAACCATGCAGGAGGGGCTAAGCTGTGGAACAGGGTGCTCAGATATTCAACACTGGACTGGCCAAAGCCCTGGGAAATGTATTATAACTTTGGAATATGGAATCAGGCTAGATGACTTCCAGAGAGCCCTTCCAACCTAAACTATTCTGAGATTCTGTTCTGTGATTCATGCCAGAAATAAATTGCTAGGAAAAGTCTTTGAAACCCAAAATTTTTGTTCCAGGATTCACTCCATTAAGAATGTCTTCAGTTACTGAGTCCCTTTCTTAATTCCACGCTTCTGTTCTGCAGTCAATCTACACAATATAAACAATTTATCTTCATGCTATTTAGGCTGTACAGTTCTAATTGTATGATTTGACACCCAGGTATTGTGGTTGTTGTACAGTAATACGAAGGCAAACTTCAAACATTCCCTAAGGCAGTCATTTTTCCAGGTATTAAATATGGGCATAATTTTAGGAGAGCAAATATTTGCGTATACCCTGTATGACCTGATGACTGCGCATATATTGGTCCAAACCGTTGACTGCTAAACTTATTACGTTTCCCATATCACTCAGACAGGCGTGAGCTGAAACTTGGGTGTGGGACAGCCAACCTTCCATTTAACTGGACGAATTACAGATCTGAACTTTGGAATTCCAAACAGCTGTAACCTTAGGAAGAATAACAAAAGTCAAATTTTCAGTTTAATGTCATTGTTACACAGGACAGGATAAAATCGTAAATTCTTCACCATGCAAAGTGGCAGAGCATTTTTCACAAGAGGCTGAGACTCGTTAACAAGCTGATCATGAGCTGCCATTAAACTTTAAACTGTGCAAGATTAAAATTCAAATCTTAGCTAAAATTTGCTGTCTGAAAGAAGTCTCCCATTTCACCAGAAGCCTGTTTTCAAAATATTTTCTTTTACATTAAAATACTGATCGGTTGTCAAAGTAGAAGTCTATAGCACGGCCATTTCATTAGTTGTTGGCTAATCAGACTTTCCAACCATACTTTTTTTAATGGAAAACAATTTTTACAGAATACAAAGAAGTTACCTCAAACGAACCACTGTGCCCCAGAAATTTCTGTAACTTCCTTGCTTCACTTAAATTCCAGAACTGGAAATGTGAAGTCATTTGCGGTTTAGAGAGTAAAATCCAAGTCATGCCATCTGTTACTTCTGTGAATTTGAACAGGTAGCCATTTATTTCATCGGTCATTAATATTTCTCGCTTAACCTTGTTCAAGCGGAGCCCCATGAAGAGAGATGGTTCTCCTGGCTTTAAGGAGTAAGCATGGGAGCCAGAGCAGCAGAATCCCAACGGGGAATATCTTCTGTCCGCTGGGGTCCAACATGAAGGTGGAAGCTGTTATGAAAAGGGACCCTTAAGAGACATGAAGGACAATTCTAGAACTACTCCTCATCCATTCTACCGTATTTCCTACGTTTAGCAATACACTACACATGCTGTAGGTGGTATAAAAATCCCACATTTTCTAATCTGGAAAAGTGTCCTGAGTCATTTTTTCTTATCTACGTTGTGGCTTTTTGCAGCTTGGCCCATGCATCCCACTTGTGCAAAACCCCAGACTTCAGTGAAGCGTCATTTCCTTTGCCATCAGTAGTTTAACATTCCAGTGGGCTGGTAAGATGAGCATTTCGGAGAGTGGTTTGATTTTCCTAATGTGAAATGTCTACATAGGGCAAATATAGTAAATCACTTCCTACCTTTGGCTACCATGCTCAGCCGATGAAGCTGAGTTGGTACCTTTCTTGATGACACGAAGTCATTAAAACACTTCTCTGTGGATCTGAGATATAATTCTGACACTCGCAGGAAATAAGGCTTTCGGAAAGTGTGGTGCTGTCGGCTTGTGTATTATCCGACACACAGCGTGTGCCTGCAGACGGCGGCGGGGCTCTTGAACTTTGTGAGGCATGAACAGATCGAAGACCCCATAAAATGGGTTCTGAAAAAAAAAAAAAAAAAAAAAACACAAACCCATATCTGTAGTAAAGAATCAGGTGGCGTAATTGTATTTCTGGTGGAAATTAGAATAAGGGATATTATTCTTGAAAGAGGATTGTTATTTACCCCTTTGCTCCTTTCTGGTTTTGAGTGTGTTCTGCATCTCTCCAGCGCAAAATCACAGAAGTTATCATTCATTTCCTTAATCTGTGCCCTTTCTGAGCCTTCAGGACAATATTCATTTTTCCTTTCAGTCATCTTTTATTGTTCTACTATCTGAGTTAAGTGTGTTAATGAGGACTAAAGTAAAAAAATAAACATTGCTTTCGTGAACTTTTTAAGAACATCTTAAGGCTACTAATGTAAGTTTTAGTGCTGTATATTGAAATAATGTAAGCAGGTGAGTAGAAAGCTCGTAATAATTGTATGTGTGACCCTCAGTGTAGGCCCTTTTTGATTTTTCCTTTTCTCTGTAACCTAGCATATTGCCCATTTCCCCAATTTTATTAATATCCTGTGGATACGGTGCCTGTTTGAAGCTGAATGAAAGTCCACAAACTCCCAATTATTTTCAATTTTGCACTTGTTTGATTGGAGTGCTATTGTCTGTAATTTTTACACTTTTTTTTTGAATCTTCAAAGTGCATGATTCATGCCTTGAAAACGGGTTGTTTTGTGTTTCCCAGCACTGCTTTTTTTTTCATCCCTGCCAGTTATAACCTGATAACCTGGTTTCATACTGTGCTTTAGCACAACAATACAGTCATCAAACTAAAGCAACACAGTAAGTGGGCACATTAGCCATCATTTTACTTGATCACTTGGGAGAGATTAAATTTATTCATTTTCAGAACAGATAATGAAATATTTAAAACATGTTAGAGTAAACGGTGGCAGCGTTTTGAAGTTCTGACGCGCTTTTTGCCAAAGCAATATACAATATACTGCACATGTAAGACTTGTGCAGATGTTTGGGAAATTTCTGGTGTTTTTTTCTCTTCTTTTTTTTTTTTTTTTTTTCCTTGGGCTCATTTGCATTTAGTTTATCTAAAGTGAAATCCATTCAATTTTATTGAACTGTAATTCTGGTAATTTACAATATTTACATGCTGTGGTTAGATTGAAATCAGTCCTTAATTCAAATTCAATCTAAATTTACAGCATAGTAATTAGGGCTTTGTAACTGACACTAGGGGCCTATTGATTTAATGAAAAACTTAACCTTACAGTAAGTGTTTAATTAGTTGCTGCAGTAGATTCTGCGCTGTCCTAAATTGTGGACTTTAGAGAATTAGGTACTAATTTAAATTACATTACTATATAAAGATCAGAACTATTTTTTAAGAGAGCATGTAGCCCTACAGATGAATGAATTTCTCAGCCTTTGAAAAGGGTAACAGAAAAAGGCAGTAATGAAAGCAGTTGCCTACCCTGCCTGAATTCAGGTAAAACCATGCTAGGTATCCTGGAAATGGCTACCTGCATTGGTAAAATACTGATTTAAAGAGTTTAAAAAAAAAAAAAAATAAGTCAGTGAGATTTTCTTCATGGAAATTTTCCTCAGGAGATAGAATTTGGCATAATGTATATGACTACATATTGAAGGTGTCTTCTTGAAGATGAAATAAAGAAAAAATCTAACTATAAAACCCCACGTGTTTGTGTTCATAACTGAACAGACATGTGACAGGCAATGAGTGTAAACATCCATTTTTATACATAGAAAATGATAGTTTCATTTAGAAAATACTCAAATGTAGTAAGCAGATATTGTTTTTCTCCAGTTCCATCAAATATCTCAATCTAGATCACTCCCGTACGTTTGCAGACTGTGAAAGAATGAATTACCAGTAACAGCAGGTGTTTCTTTCTTCCATTTTCTCCCCCTTTTTGTTCTCATGGCTTGGTACAGCATGGACACCAAGTCGCAAGCTGGAATTCTCCGGATCTGCCATTAACATTTTGGCTTGATGTATAGCCATTGGAACAAATTACGTTCATCAACAGCATGTCGTAGCACACTTATCTCAAAGCCCTTGGGATAGTTTATCCCTCTTTCACTGGTTAGTAAACCATCCTGGAGCAGCAGTGGTATTACGGCTTGCTGCCTCGCTGCCCACATGTATGTGTATGCCCCTGGTGAATATAAAGTATTTGGTAGTAGGTACTCCTAATATGCCAATTTTTAGTGAGCTATAAATTTTGTATGTCTAGAGAGGATCATCTGGAAGGTCATAATAGATTTCAGTAATTATGATTCAACTTTATATTTGCCTGATCCACCTGGATTCGTCACCCGTTTGCACCCTACACTTGATTTTCTGGGGAAAGCAGAAGAGATAATTCAGACAAGGACTGCTATACTATCTTGTGTATACTATCTTGTTATACTGTCTTGCACATAGAGACCAAACTAAGGTTAAACAAGGGCCCATAAATTTGGAATTCCTTGGCTTTTTTATAAGGAGCCCCTTAAAGGCCTTTTCTTAAGGGACTGGAGAATTTTCACACCCAAGAAACTGATCCAGTGATCCTGCTTCTTCGTTCACTTCTCTTCTTACTTCCTACAAGAAGATATGTTTGCTGGTACCACATGCTCTGCCCAAGGACTGGGTGTTCAGGGGACAGGGAAGGTACAAAGAGACCACGTAAGGTGGTGGTAACTGAAGATCAGGAGCTAGCCTAGACTTCCCTTCCCTTCCCTTCCCTTCCCTTCCCTTCCCTTCCCTTCCCTTCCCTTCCCTTCCCTTCCCTTCCCTTCCCTTCCCTTCCCTTCCCTTCCCTTCCCTTCCCTTCCCTTCCCTTCCCTTCCCTTCCCTTCCCTTCCCTTCCCTTCCCTTCCCTTCCCTTCCCTTCCCTTCCCTTCCCTTCCCTTCCCTTCCCTTCCCTTCCCTTCCCTTCCCTTCCCTTCCCTTCCCTTCCCTTCCCTTCCCTTCCCTTCCCCCTTCCCTTCCCCTTCCCTTCCCTTCCCTTCCCTTCCCTTCCCTTCCCTTCCCTCTTCCCTTCCCTCTTCCCTTCCCTCTTCCCTTCCCTCTTCCCTTCCCTCTTCCCTTCCCCCTCCCCTTCCCTTCCCTTCCCTTCCCTTCCCTTCCCTTCCCTTCCCTTCCCTTCCCTTCCCTTCCCTTCCCTCTTCCCTTCACTTCCCTTCCCTTCCCTTCCCTTCCCTTCCCTTCCCTTCCCTTCCCTTCCCTTCCCTTCCCTTCCCTTCCCTTCCCTTCCCTTCCCTTCCCTTCCCTTCCCTTCCCCCTTCCCTTCCCCCTTCCCTTCCCTTCCCTTCCCTTCCCTTCCCTTCCCTTCCCTTCCCTTCCCTCTTCCCTTCCCTCTTCCCTTCCCTTCCCTTCCCTCTTCCCTTCCCTCTTCCCTTCCCTTCCCTTCCCTTCCCTTCCCTTCCCTTCCCTCTTCCCTTCCCTTCCCTTCCCTTCCCTTCCCTTCCCTTCCCTTCCCTTCCCTCTTCCCTTCCCTTCCCTTCCCTCTTCCCTTCCCTTCCCTTCCCTTCCCTTCCCTTCCCTTCCCTTCCCTTCTCTTCCCTTCCCTTCCCTTCCCTTCCCTTCCCTTCCCTCTTCCCTTCCCCCTTCCCTTCCCTTCCCTTCCCTTCCCTCTTCCCTTCCCCCTTCCCTTCCCTCTTCCCTTCCCCCTTCCCTTCCCCTTCCCTTCCCTTCATTTTCCACCCATGCAGTGAAATTCCGTTAGGACCTAGCTCAATCAGTGGCAATGCCATGAGAGCTGTTGCAGCAGGTATGAAAAAAGAACTGTGACAATTTGCAAAATTGTATGTTTTCTGGGACAAAAAAAGACAGGAGGGTACGGAGGTGATCTGCGAGACGTATCCCCACAGAAAGTCACACTTTTTTTCTGCCACTCAGTAACAAGACAATGAGCAAATAACACAATGAATTTTTCCGAAGTGATGGTCTGAAATATGTTTTATGATAATAAAGTGAAGCAAAGTAAATACAGCACTAGCTTAATCGCCACAGCACGGCCATGGAGTAGTCTACAGGTGTGATACTGAGGCACAGAAAGGCAATATTTTTTTTTCCCAGTTTCACAGGCAGTCTGTGGCAACCTGAAGCATGTAACTTCTGGTAACTAACTGATTTCATAGAACGTAACGTAACAGAAGAATGAAGCTGGCAATCAGAGATGGAAAATTCCTATTTTTGTTCTCTTCCAGGAGCTACGCTTCTCCATGATATGACCTTTTAACGGTTCTGTTTGGAGAACATCTCTGCTGAGCTGCCATTGTGCTGAGCAAGGCCTGGTAGGAAATTCAATTTCAATATATTTCTGAAAATCATACTTCTTGTAGAATTCAGCTAAACTCTCTGTGTTTTATTAAAACTTTTAATTATTTTATTTAATTTGAAAGATTTTTTTTTTTTTTCCCCAAAAGTAACAGTATTTTCTTTTTTGCTGTCCAACCTGCGTTTTTTTTAACCTGTCCAGGTTATTCCATGTTCCTAAGTCTGGACATGGTAATATTCCTATGTGAGATTTTTACACAAAAGCCATGAAACTGAGGAATCTGCTGATATGTTGTTGGGGTATTTTGTCTGTTCTAGTAAGGAGGGGAAAAAAAGTTTAATGTATCGTTGCCTTTTTTGCTTGCTGGTGAAGAAAAGGATAAGTGAAACACAGGTACAAGAGAACAGGTATTGACCTGCCTCAATATTTATTGTCAAAATAAGTAATGCCTAATGTTACTTTATTCTTTTAATGAGCAAGTAGCCGTCAAAATACATGAAAACAATTGACGGAGCTGGGACTGTTTAGGTTGAGGAAGAGGAGGCTGAGGGGAGACCTCATCACTCTCTACAATTACTTGAAAGGACATTGTAGAGAGGTTGGTGCTGGTCTCTTCTCACAGGTCATTAGTGATAGAACAAGAGGGAATGGCTTCAAGCTGCAGCAGGGTAGGTTTAGGCTGGACACTAGGGAAAAATTCTTCCCAGAAAGAGTGGTCAGACACTGGAATAGGCTGCCCAGGGAGGTGGTGGAGTCACCATCCCTGAATGTGTTTAAGACTCGTTTAGATGTGGTGTTGGGGGATATGGTGTAGGGGAGAACTTTGTAGGGTGGGGTTGATGGTTGGACTCGATGATCCCAAGGGTCTTTTCCAACCTAAATGATTCTATGACTCTATGATTCTATGACTTCCCTGTAGTCATTGAGTAAAGCAAGAATAGAAAGGAGATGTTTTGGTCCTGGTCTTGGTCCTTACAGGCTAAGCTACAATGCTTCTTATTTTATGAATAAGTTTGCACAATGTCTGTCCTGGTTCCAGCGGGGATAGGGTTAATTCCCCCCAAGAGACGGTATTCCATGCCATGTGAGCCATGCCCACCCTGAGCTACTGGGGAGGGGGCAGGAAGTCGCCGCTGGGAGTGGGCTGGGGCGTCCCAGGTCCGGTCGGTGAGCGGTGGGGAGCGGCGGTTCTGTAATCGTGTTTGTATATTCCTCTATTCGTGTTATTGTTGCTGTTTTTCTTGTTCCCTCTGCTGTTCTGTTAAACTGCCTTTGTCTCAACCCAAGAGTTTTGCCTTTTCCTTCTGATTTGTCCCATATTGGGAAGATCCAAGCGAGCGGCACGTGGTTCTTTGTTGCCGTCTGAGGCTAAACCATGACAATGTCACACCAAACACTTGCTGTCTTCAGAAATGATTAAATATAGCTTCTGCCTGAATCAGCATCACAACAGTGACACACATCGCCATCAGAAATAGTTCTCAAAGCTCCAAGTCAACGTGCAGCTCATTGGGCAGCTCAAAAAGCAGATTAGTTTCAAGCCTCGCTACTTCAAGGAAATGGTCATTTTTTTCAAAGAAAAGAAAAGGAATATGGCACCCAAAGAATTTTAACCCATCTCAAGTAGAGAGTTACATGTGAAAGAAGTAAAGGCAGGGAAGGGAAAGGAGGTACTGTGTCTCTAAGCAGGTACACAAAACTGCAAAATAAAATAGAAAGAGATGAAGCAGCACTAGAAAAGTCCAAATAATGTCGTGAAACTTAAAGAATTCTGTACATGGAGACTAACAGCCGAAAAGCCACCAGTTCCGTCTTTAAACATATTCTTATCTCAGACACGTTTTCCCAATATTAGTCATCTGTGATATATCTTCTCTAGAAAAGGGAAACTTAGGCAGAAGATATTTGAAGAGTCCCAGAACCACCCTCCACCTGCACTGCCTTTGCCAATGATTCCCAGTTTTGATGAGTCAGCAAAGCTTATCAGCAAACGCAGCTTCATCAGGCAGTACGACAAGCATGATTTCAGCATGGAAACTTGCCGTATTTCTCAGTCTATTCTTGTTTTACCCTTTAGTAAGTTAAAACACAATGAAATTATTGTATGATATTGTGGATGATGCCTAGCAGTTTGAATCGGTAGACTCAGCGCATTCAACTTTTTTTTTTTTTGGTTTTCCTGCACAGAATGGCACATTACCAACATCTCCGTAGGCTGATCTGATTAATATTCCCAAGAAAAATAAGTTAATGGGAGGATTTGTGTGTCCTAATGATCCGTAACTTCTAGAATGTGCTTTTTTTAGGATACACTGGCAGTTGAAGATAACTTTCACTAACCACAAGGTGCTTGAAATTTTGTTTCATTTTGGCAGATGGCCAAAGTGATAGTCTGGCTTTCAGGACAAGAGAGTGCAGAGGTTGTTTAAAGGCGTTTTTTCGTTTCCTCAGTCTCCAGGTTTACTGGAATGGAAAATACAGCCACCTTTGTCAGGATACATAGTAGATTCTTTTGGAAACAACAGATCATTCTGTCATTAGGAAGCGCATAGACACAGATACGAAGTGAAAATTAAATGTATGCTTCTCGAGGTGTCAATGCATTTCAAGTTATATGGTCACTCTGTAATGAAATTTCTGTCTATATGTAGCAGACCAAAAAAAAAAAGATTATTTGAGCCAGCAGAGGAAATGTTTGTGATTTTCCCACCTCAGAAAAAGGCAGATCCATGCCATGGCTCTCCATGACTTTCCACAATTCATGCCATGACAACGTGCTCGGTGGTTTTGAGAGGTTGATCGCAGCCCAATACAGGTTGAAAGGAAGGGAAAAGGGATATTGTGTGACATTTAATAGAAATTAAAAAGAAAATAAAAATTTGCTCAGAAACTAGCAAAACTACTTATTCTTCCTAAAACAAAACAGTGCTGTTTCTTTTGGGATACTTTCAAACATGTAATGCACGATTCAAAAAACCAGCAAGGAAAAGGAATGCAATCCAGTGACTGCATTTTTCCCTTTGTGGTCTGATCATCAGGTTGCTCACTTCTTTTGGAAGACAGATTCAATTTCTTTCTCTTCCAGCTCGGAAGAGATCTGTTTAGATATCTACTCATTCCAGCTGAAGACTGGCTCCAGAGTTTGCTGGTGCCGGTTGCTCTTGACCTTCAGCCCTTGCTCTTGTTCCTGCTGCTGAGTAGATGTAGACGACTGACGGCAGATGAGTGCCCTACCTCCTGCCTTGACTTTGTGTCGCTGAATGTATGCAGCTGTTCTGTATAACATTAAAATTAATTACATAATTAAATAAGCAAAACCAAAGAACCTCATCCCAAACCTACTGTGAAGTTTCAAGCTAGGTATGAGCAGCCACCAAAGCTATACTCAAGTCTGAGGTGAAACAGTGGGATTTAGGCCATTCCTGTATTATTGGTGTACCAGGAGAGTTTCCTTGGTATTACCCAGCTTATTTACAAACCCTAGGCCCTGTAGGAACACGACACTATGGAAAGAATAAGGAAAAAGTAACCCTTTTAGGCACTGCTGGTTTACAATTTTCAAAGCTTTTAGATCACGGGGAACCTGAGATGCCAGCGCTGTTCGCTTCAGCTTGGATTTGAGCTAGATTTTAATAAATTTCAATCCAATTGTATTTGAAACTCTTCATGGAACCGAAGTACAGAAATTTAATATTGGGTTTTTCTTTTTTTTTTGTCCCCCACAAAAAAAAAATTTTTTTTTTTTTTTGTGTTCTACCATTTTGCAGTTTTCTAACGGGGTATTCTGCAGTAACCTTCATATTCTCTAGCCTTCAAAAGTACACAGGCTTATTACACAAGGTTTGGGGAATTTTATTTGTTGGGACTTAGAATCTTACCACTGTCTGTGAAGCGAAGTGCCCTTGATGTCATGTTGTTGGTATTCTCAAGAACAATGCTCTGTGACTGGAGCAAGGATATTTTTTTTTTTTTTCCTTTATAAATGGATCATTTTGTTGTCAGGAAATATCATTACAGTAACAAACATTATAATAAAACTAACATGCCCTCCTGCTACTGCCAGTCTTTCCCACAAAAAGTACCCATCAGCGTGATAGGAGAATGAAAGCAAATGTGATACGATAGGTTAAGAGAACATGGATATATGATTCCTGCCTTGTGATAGTTTTTCGTCTATAATTAGGCAATTCTCTTTCTTCTCTAGCACAAGAATTTTCCACTTGTATTTGCAGGCAGCAAGTCAAAGACAAGGGGAGTGTAACAGCTTCTCTATCTTAAAACATAATAGCTGCTTTCCCAACCTTACATTAAGTTAAATAGTATAAAGCTTTCCACGAGATCATGGGATTTCTACTTCAGTGGCACCAGAAATAAATGTGATCAAATGATAAGAGTGCTGTACCCTCCATTTTTAAATTTGTGCCGCTTCTGCCCAAGGCAGAATCAGCATGTTTGAAAGTTCAATTCACGTAATAGCAAAAAAGGTAGAAATATCTCACCGTACAGTTTATGCTAATAGTCAGAGGCTTTTAAGCATCTTTTGCATTCTCTGTAAATTCCCACCAGATATATATACATATATATGTATGTATAGTTATATATTCTCATACATTTCCAGTACCTTTGCTCTTACAGCGGCACAATGGCTAAAAAGACAGCGTAGTATTTAAAATTTAATGAATTCTGGTTCAGACAGTGCAATCCTAAGAACTTATTTTTACAATGAAACGCTGCTGAAATCATTCTTCCCAAGGCAGCACTAAAATACATTCTAGATATACTTTTAATAAAGATGGTGTAAAAATACAATTAGTAATTTGTTATTATCCATTGTCTTTATGTCAAACATCCATGATCTGTGCAAAAGGATTTTTTTCTTGTTCGTTTATCAACTTTTCTTCAGCCATATAATACCTTCTTGTATCATACTGGAGGAGGGTGGTGAAAATAATACGTAATAATTTTTGCCAACTTTAGACAGTTTAACTGCTTCTCAACTTTATATCTCACTTGTTTTGCTGAAGGTAAAGGTCGTTAAACTTTTGAAAGCAACAACAGGATCTCTTCAGTAATCAGGGAAGACGTTTGTCTCACTTGAGTTTCTAAAGTCTGCTTCAAGCTAAAAGTCAGACTAGTCAATAGTTCCCTGTTCAAGATTGAAATCCTCCTGTTTGCAAATTATTTACACCAGCGTGGTGTAATATTAAGAGAAAGAAAATAGTATCCCGCTAAAACAATTTTAAGGAGTTAATGCACAGGTCTAATGTCTTAGCCTGATCTTTTCTGAAACGATTACTTTATTAAAGGGCCAACTATAACCACTTGCTGAAAGGGAACTGTATTTTGCAGAGATGAATAAATAGGTCACTAAATTACAGAACACTTGCACATCCTGAGGTTATCTCATATATACCTTGTGCATTTTTTTCCGTAAGCAAAGCTATTCTGACTTGAGGTCAGCTCCAGTCAAAAACCAGTTTTTCTCCTGGCCGCGGAGGAGGTAGGAGCGTGCTCTGGTCCGTGAAGGCCAAGAAGCCGCGAGGTTCTCCTCCCTGCCTGGCTGACCATCCGCATCTGTAGGGCTCCTGGCCCACAGTGGCAGAAAACGTAACGGGATTACCTCTGCGCAACGGAAAAACTTTTCTTTTACTCATATGCGGTGTTTGTCCGCCTTCCCGCTTTTCTGGCAAAACAGCCTCTGCGCCTTTTTCTGGTATTTGGGAAGAAGGATTGCAAAGTGCACTGGGGTTTGTGGAGAGGAACAGGGAGGAGGAGGAGAACAAGTTGCCTGTACAGAGGAAGGTAAGAAGGAAAATGTAGAAATCAGTGTAGTATTACAGTAAAAGGGAGAGCAAGTAAGACAGGAGCTAGATGAGCTCGGTGTGGGTAACCAAGAAAGCCTGAATATTATAGACTAGCATCAACTATTTTGTGAAAATTGCCCCGTTTGACAATATTGAAGCTCCATCTTCATAAAAGCTCATTTTTGAAGAGGGAATAGACTATTTTCATCATTACTTTGGAAGAGTTCCCTCTCCATTTGTGTTCTAATTGCATCTAGTAGTTGTTTGTACTGCCAAGAGAGTGCACTGTTCAAATCTGCGAAGAAATCTGGAACTGTTCATTTGGTCTCCAACGGGAAGAAACCTTGACAGCACTGTGTGCTGTACTTCATTATATAAAATCTGTGTGTTCTTTTTACTATTTATACTAGTTTTATGCTCTGACGCTGTCTCTTTGAAAACTTTTAAATACTGAAATATCGCCACAGACAGACAGCGTAACTCCAACCGAGTCGTTTTTATCTCCTAGTGTCTTTCATCTGTTAAATGGGGATATTTCGACTTGCTTCGCCTTGCCGTTTGTCTTCCGTGTTTTCTGTACTCAGATTTGGGTTTTTTAGCTCTTTGGGTTAGGAAGAGCAGCTGACTACAGAAAAGCGCAGTACGCATGAAGTGGGGCCCTTTGTATTGTTGGTATAGCTGATGTTAACACATTGCAAATACCTAACAATTCCTTGGCAGTTTGTGATTATATAAACAGTCTTGCCATAGTTGAAAATACATGGTGTTTTCTGGGTTTCATTAAGCAGAGATGAGACGCAAACAGCGGACCTAATGTTGAAAATACTTTGGGTTTTTATTGCATCTATGCGGATTTGAATCTCTGCATGCTACGCCGGCTGTACACCTAAACTGGTTATTTTATGGTTCAGGTTAAGGAGCGGCAAAAATTTCATGAGCATAATCATACTTGAAAAGTGTTGTCTATGCGTGGCAGGATTCTCCTAGCAGCTGAGCCAGGAAGATTTCTGCCATTGAAGAATCCAATTTCTTCACCCACCTTTCTCCAAAGATATCAAAGCCAGTATCTTTTTCATGTAAAATACTTTGTGCACTCCCAGAGGTATGCAATTCTTAAACCCTCACGGGTTTCTGATGAACATTCAGATAACAATAAGCTTGCTAAATTCATTTTATAATCTCATTAATCGGTGACCATCTTTCCATTTCAGTTTGGAGAATGGCTGAGAGTTTAACCGTGCTGCATTGCTTACATGTTATCCATCTTTCTTGATTCCTTGATGTGAATAACTGTGAATATCTGTGAGGTTTTATATTTTTTACACATTTCATGTTTTGGGAAGTTCAAATTTTGATCACTCAAGATTCTGAGAAGTCAGGGCATTTTTTTCATGTACATCCTTTCAATTATTAATTAAGGAAGAGTAGGAGATTTTGTAGCAATCCTTTCAGTACACATTGCTTGCCCATTTTTTGCACAAAGTGAATCAAAAGTCCTACAAATCACAACTTTATTTCTTACGCAGCTCGTACTCCTTTTCGGAGCGCTGTAAATCCTGTGTGTGGAAGATGTGCATCTCTAGCATATATTATGCCTGGAGCATGCTTCTGCTCCGTCCCAAACCCTTTTCACATCTACATTGTAGAAATATTATCCTGTCACTCAGGCAAGAACTTTAAGCAAACTCATTAGCACACCAAATCTACGCCTGCACCAACGCTCGTCATCTGTTTGCCACGTAGGCGAGTCCAAGCCATCTGCGTGCTGTAACCAGCGTGTCCCATCCCTCCTGGCGGTGAGATCGCAAAGCCAGCTCCAGGCAGACCAGAAAGGACACTGCTACAAAGGAACTGTGGGGTTTATAGCAACAGTGAGGACACACCACACAGGTCTACACATGTCCTGTATTCTGGCAATGTCGAAGCTGGCTGGGAAGCAGTGTGAAAAGACTTGCAGGATCAGGGAATTTAGTCCTCGATCCAGCCCACGTGGCACAATGTGGTTTACGCAGAGATAATGAGTCCTTCCAATTCCTCTCTACGCCAGACTGTCTCCTTAGCTTTTTCCTCCCCCTCCAAGGACTAATGAGACAATTTTCCTTCCTTCTTTCTTCCATCCTTCCTTCTCTCCTATGAGGACAGGGTGAGAGAGTTGGGGTCATTCAGCCTGGAGAAGAGAAGGCTCCAGGGAGACCTTAGAGCCCCTTCCAGTCCCTAAAGGGGCTCCAGGAAAGCTGGGGAGGGACTCTGGATCAGGGAGGGGAGCTATAGGACAAGGCGGAATGGTTTTAAACTGAAAGAGGGGAGATTTAGATGAGATACGAGGAAGAAATTGTTTGCTGTGAGGGAGGTGAGCCCCTGGCCCAGGGTGCCCAGAGAAGCTGTGGCTGCCCCATCCCTGGAGGGGTTCAAGGCCAGGTTGGACGGGGCTTGGAGCAACCTGGTCTGGTGGGAGGTGTCCCTGCCCAGGGTGGGAGGGTGGAACTGGATCATCTTTAAGGTCCCTTCCAACCTAAATCATTGTATGATTCTATGATTCCTTCTTCATACCTGGTCCCAGAACAACCCTAACTGTTAGTAAAGGAACCAACCACACCGAAGGTCACAGAATCACAGAATGGTGGGGGTTGGAAGGGAGCTCTGGAGATCATCTAGTCCAACCTCCTGCCAGGGTGGGTTGACCTAGAGCAGGTTACACAGGAACAGGTCCAGGTGGGTTTTGAATGTCTCCAGAAATGGAGACTCACTGGTCCTGTCCAGCTCTTACAGTGTTGGGCTACAACACTCTTGGTCTATTCAGTTTTCAGATGATTCAGCTGGTAAATTCTTAGCAATCTATAGTGAGCTTATGCAAGCTGCAATTGCCAGAGATTAGTAACATGTCTAAATTTGTGCAGTTTTCAAAGGGTCAATGACAAAAATTCACTGGCACACCCCTTAAGATTTCAGTTGCCTACTTCAGAAAATGGAAGGTATCTGACAAACCTAATTATATGTATTGCCAATTAATGATGCTATGAAACAAGGCTGTCTATTTTGTGGGGTTTGGGGAAGGATCGTTATCAATGGGAAAGTGCTAGCTTGTTGAAACGTTAAGTTCTTTCCTCAAAAGTCATTAAGAAAATGATGACTGAAAGTTTTGAACTAAAGAGGACCAGAACTCAGTCACTGTTCAAATAAGGTAGTGCCAAATAGAATAACGTACAGTTAGACCTCAAGACATGTTCTTTACCTCCAGGATATTAATGACAAGTGATGAAGATTCAGCAATCATGCATTTCCATTTACAGTATGTTCATCATTCTGAATGTGTTAAAGAAAGTGAGGCAAGGCAAATACTTATTAACTTTAATCGGTACTGCATGGCCAGACACTCTTGATTTGCGGTTCTGATCGATGTGTCTATCTCCGTTCTTAAAATAGTTTTATTCATGGGGCCTTCCTTGGCAATCAAGTCTCAGAAAAGTCTTGCATGTCAGCAGCAAGAGTCTAGTCGACACTATTTCTGTGAAGTAATTACAAGATTATTTCCTTTTTTTATGATATTCTGCATCCCGTGAGTTACTCAGTACCACAAAAATGGTGTGCTGTGTTGTGTGCTTTTAAATAATGTTCTCTAGCTTTCACCTAAAATACAAAAGAAAAATTAGAAACTTATTATGGGAAACATTAGTCGAAAATGTAAGAAGTGCATTTTAAGTATATTGCCCAGCAGATAGTGGTATAGAGATAGCAAATTAAATCAGTGGGACCTCTTCTCCGTTGAAGTATTTTTCAACCCAAGTAGGGCTGCTTGAAATGGTTTCTTATGTCACCAGTCTCAAAACTGGCTAGTTTGGGGTATCAGTTTGGAATTGGAGAAAACATTGATCTCGCATCTCTTGAAAATCAATGCAAGTGCTCTGAGACAGCGAAAAAATTAGTGGCACCAAAACTTTTTAGGCATTTTTCATGAGTACATGCCTATTCTATGTGCTTTGAATTAGTTCACCTGTACTTTAAAACACGAATAGTATTTACATATTGCTGCTGTTGTTACCTTTAAGAGTAACAACATCTGGGGCATTGAAATACACATTTTTATTGTTTTGTGCGCCATTTTTAAGAGTGGCTAGCAAATTTCCCATAAGCATGATACCAGACACCATAGTCTTATATTCCTTTAATTTAAAGACATGACTAGAAAGATCCCTGGGTATACCATGCACAGGCCATAAGAAGCATTTAAAGTTCATCTTAGGAAACGGCTTGACATCAGGAGCTCCTTTGGCCCCCCTCAGAGTCCCTTAGTTTCCTGGGAAACAAGAACATCTGAAGATTGTGAGTGGATAGCTAGGGAAATAAGTCAGGAAGTTTATAAATTATAATAATACTACTATTTTATTGGCCTGAAGGATTTTCCAGTTTGGAGTATTTTATGTAGGACAAGCTTCTGAGTTGGAATCGTTGCACCACCCATGTATTAAATCTTCTCAGATTAACTGCTTGCGTGTGATATAAAGAGGAATTCCTCAGCACCCCACAGTTCTTGGGAGCAGTGCTTGTATATAAGCAAAGGAGACAATTTCCATAGGCACAACTACAGACATTTTCCGTAGGCACAGCTGTAGTCACGGAGTGCGGGAAGAGCAAGGATAGATATAGCCAGTTCCTGCTATAAAACTGAACTGGGTTGTAGCAATAGGACAAGGGGCAATGGTTTAAACTAGAGCAGGGCAGGTTTAGATGAGACATGAGGAAGAAGTTCTTTACACTGAGGGTGGTGAGACACTGGCCCAGGTTGCCCAGAGAGGAGGTGGAGGCCCCATCCCTGGAGGCATTCCAGGCCAGGCTTGATGAGGCTCTGAGCAACCTGATCTAGTTGAAGATGTCCCTGCTCACTGCAGGATGGTTGGACTAGATGGCCCTTAGAGGTCCCTTCCAACCCAACACATTCTGTGATTCTATGATTCGAAGATGACGGCTGATGGCCACAGTCTTTTTCGTATAAGCCAAAGACGTTCACAGGCAATTTGTGGAGAACAGTAAACTGAAAATGCTCATAGGATGTGTGGCACTTGGAAGTTACTAAAGTTCATTTGTGTTCAGAGTTTGTTGCCTGCAGAGCTCCAGTAGCATATGATCCCTTGGTCATTTTTGTATGTTATATTGACACCCATAGTCATAGTAATTATTATAAGAGCTTGTATAGAGCCATGTATAAACTGCGCGGGGGAAAAGACCCTTAACAAAAAGTGTGGTAGGCTGAAAAAAAGAAGTGAGAGAGCGAGAGAGAGAAACTATTTCAATTCAGGGCATCAATTAACACTGATTTGCACTGGAGTGCATTTGAAAGTACATGCAATATTCACATGCCAAATGAATTCATTAAAGACCAGTGTGATTACAGTGAATGTCAAATGAATTAATAACAATGGGACCTTTAAGTGTTACCATTAATTTCACAGTGTGTTGCTGTTTTATACTTATGGGCTCTGAAGCTAAATGACACTCTACAGTTGCCCTAGTAGATTAATTGTGCATTAATAATCTATGGGTGGGCCAGCAATCTGGTGGGCACTTATATTTCATTGACACTTGGATACTAAAGATCATCTTCATTTCCAGTTTTCAGTCAGGAAAATCATTTTAGCTCTAAAATAGGCTCGCGCCATTTCTTCTGTATTTGATTAGAGTTCTTAAAGCAGCGGTAAGTTTTTGTATTCTGGGTCCACGTTCAAAGTTAAGCTTGATTAAAGAATTAAACCCTCCTTTGTTTTTTGTTTTTTGGGTTTTTTTTTTCTGTACGTAGCTCGCTATCTGGGAAATAAGCCAGTGGTTTCTGCTTGCTATTAGACATTCTGGTCTCTTCAGGGCATTTATTTTGCTGCCTAGTATTTATGAAATTATCTCTGCAGGTCTGACTACCTCATTTTTCCTTTTTTTTTTTTTTTTTTTTTTTTTTTTTTTGGTTTTTGTTATGGTATTTAGATCTGTTAACTTTCAGAGGCTACCGTTGTTAGAAATGTATGTTTTCAGGCAGAGCTCAGAAAGTGCTTACCAGTTTGTTTACCCAATGTTTTTTCCCGCGTGGAACAGGGCTCAACTTAAGTGAGAGGTGAAAAAGAGAAGCCTTTTTTCAAAGATTATTACCTAATAAGCTGCATATTTTTATTCCCAAGTATTGCACTTCTGTTAAAAATTTCATCTAACACACATACATGAGTTTTTAATGTAGAGGAACCGATTCTGTTGCCTTTAGGCCTTTACCTTTTGAAAGAAAACTGTAATTGACAAATTATTCTGTCCCTTTGTTTTTCTTAAATAACACACTAATATCGTAAGCTCTTGCAAGCAAGTAGACCCCAGGAGCTGTGTGGAGCTCCATTGAAATTAAACATCCAACAATGTAAGTCAAGATTTGGAAAGAGAGACAGAGGCAGAAACATAAAGTAAAATGTTGTTACATCCAGAAGTTGTGAAGAAAAGTATGTTTGACCAAAATTTTGTCTCGTTTTCCAACTTCAGTCACTTCTTCCAATGAAAGATGTTATCCTTCTTTAGAAACCTTGCCTGTTGTAAAGCTTTAGACCATCATTCCTGCAATAAAACTAAATACTAAGGCATTGAATCGGGACAGAGTTTGCAAAACAACTGTAAAGGCGAATGTTGCTACATACTTGACACGTCTCTGAGAGCTACAAACATAAACATGTAGACAATCTGCCTGTCATATGGAGAAGCGGAAAAATCTAAAAAGAAGGCAATCTAACCTTGGCTAGTTTTTAGAGATGTTCTATTTGCTTGCTTGTTTGTTTTTTAAGCCAGCAGAAAGTTAATTGATCTCAGATCAAGACCTGCTTAGGAATTGGGTATCTGCATGCAAAACCTCATTCTATTGGACATGATCCTTGGACAGACATCTCTTTTGGATACTCTCGTACAAAGGCAATTTAATCAGTCAATAATTCAGGTTTAAAAACTAGAATGTCACAGTCCCACTTCATTTGTACGTTTGTAAACAAGCCAGTGTGTGCTACAAGTGGTGTAAACGAAACAGTAGTGAGTATTACAGTAGGCTTCATGCAAATTTATCGTAACTCATTAAACTGCCAATAAGCCACTCATAAAAAACATGTTTATAATATAAGTCATAAATCAAATTTACTAATTGTCTAGGTATTGCATTTCTTTCTACCTCAGTTTTGTAAGATGAGACTCAAGCTCAGGATATATACATGTATAAACACTGAGATAGTATATTTATGTCTTAACTGGAGTTGATAAATGTCCCATCAGTCACATATTTTGAATTTCATCCATTAAACATTCTCTTCATGTCAAGCTTCCCATGACACATACTTAAAGAAGAGACAGGAAATCACATGTATATTGAGTTTAAAATTAGAGAAAATATTGTAATGCTGAAGCTCCTTCTAATTCTAGCAGCGTTCTACCTGTTAAACACGCTGGTTTGACTCAGAAACATTCCTAGCGTGTCCTAGCTCCTCCAAAATGGTGAGCAGACACTGCCGGTTTGTGATGGTATCACACAGAATACACACACATGTAGACACACATGCAGAGCTCGGACTGCGTGTTGCGAGACTGCATATGTGCGTGTAGGAAAGTGAAGCCAGATCATCAATCAGAACTTTTTACATTTGAGGTATTTATGATCTATACGTTGTTGTGATTTCCATTGTATAAATCAAATATTTATCACATAACAACCGGTAAATCGCAGGAGAAAACATAAAGTCCTATTTTGCGCTTGCTGAAATCAACTATACATTCATAAATTCCCTATTCTTCACCTGCTGATACCTTTTATGCTCCTAGATATTTACATTTGTGTTTGATTTAATGAATAGAGATTGTCACTTGTTCAAGTTCCTTCCAGAAAAAGTCAATAATAAAACGTGTTACAATTTCCGTGTTTTCCTCTGTGTGTATATATATAAATGGAAGGAATTCAAATGTATACTTGAACTCTAATTTTACTTCAAATTTTATGAACACAGCTGTATACCTTTAATGAAGGAATAACAGCAGTCACAAGTAGGCAGAGAAAGAAGGAAGAGGTGTGGGAGCTCCTTCACTGCCCCACTGTGCAGTCAAGGAACAGGATGGGAGATCCTGGGCCAGACAGGAGCAGTGCCCCGTCCACAGCCTTGTGGGCTGAAATACAGCCCATTACTGATAGAATCATAGGACCATCTAGGTTGGAAGGGATCTTTCAGATCATCGAGTCCAACCATCAGCCTAATTCTGACAAAAACCACCACTAAACCATAGAACCATAGAATCATTTAGGTTGGAAGGGACCTTTAAGAGCATCGAGTCCAACGGTTAACCCAGCACTGCCAAGTTACCACTAAACCATGTCCCTAAGCTCAACGTCTGCCTGTCTTTTAAATACCTCCAGGGATGGTGAGTCAACCACTTTCCTGAGCAGCCTGTTCCAATGTTTGATAACCCTTTCTGTGAAGAAATTTTTCCTAATATCCAATCTAAACCTCCCCTGGTGCCACTTGAGGCCATTTCCTCTTGGAAAACACACGTGCTATTTACAACAGGGTTTGGAACCAAAGAAAATGAATCATAGAATTGTCTAGGTTGGAAGGGACCTTTAAGATCATCGAATCCAACCATCAACCTAACGCTGACACAACTACCACTAACCCATGTCCCTCAGCACCACGTCTACCCATCTTTTAAATACCTCCAGGGATGGCCACTCCACCACTTCCCTGGGCAGCCTCTTCCAATGCTTGACAATCCTTTCTGTGAAGAAATTTTTCCTAATATCCATCCTAAACCTCCCTTGGCACAACTTGAGGCCATTTCCTCTTGTCCTATTGCCTGTTCCTTGGGAGAAGAGATCGACCCCCACCTGGCTGCAACGTAGAGAGCGAGAAGGTCTCCCCTCAGCCTCCTTCTCTCCAGGCTGAACACCCCCAGCTCCCTCAGCCGCTCCTCACAACACTTGTGCTCCAGACCCCTCACCAGCTCCGTTGCCCTTCTCTGGACACGTCCAGCACCTCAATGTCTTTTTTGTGGTGAGGGGCCCAAAACTGGACACAGCCCTCGAGGTGGGGCCTCACCAGTGCCGAGTCCAGGGGGACCATCACTGCCCCGGTCCTGCTGGGCACGCTATTGGTGATACAGGTCAGGATGCTGTTGGCCTTCTTGGCCACCTGGGCACACTGCTGGCTCATATTTGTGATGCTTGTAAGCCCCCTCAGAAGCAGCACCACTGTCAGCAGGGCTGCCCACAAGGAGAGACGTTATTTTCTCCATAAGACAGATCTTCTGTTCCCTCACCCAGCTTAAGGGAACCTTTCCTTACCTCCCTCAACCTTAGCAGCATTGATTGAACTCTCTTGTTATGGAAGGAAGTATATTAGGCAAGATTTGTCAGTTGTGGTAAACTGACTGGTTTTATTAGACTCATTGATAAAACAGTCAGCACAGGGAGTTAAAATACTGTACTTAGACCATACTTACTAGAAATGTAACAGCTATCAGGTATGAAACACACCTAAAAACTTTTCCTCAGAAAGACTATCATAGAGCATCAGAATAAAAAATACTGACATTTGGCAGTTGTCATTTTGGGTAATCTGTGTTCAAAATTGATACTGAGAACCTCAGGCGGAGCTTTTGTTTGTATGACGTGATCGTTATAGGACTTCATTGAAAAACCCATCGTTTTTACCATCCCGGACACTGCTCCAGAGCCCTCCATTCATAAGACAGCGTCACCAGTTCTCCCATAGAAGTTGAGTGGAAGCAATAAAAGCCTTTATTAATCTTATTATTAAATATAGTATCTACTCTGAGAGTTTTCTTGATGAATTACAAATCTATTCATAGTGCCTCCGGCCTAATTTTGTGGTAGCTGTCTGATGGATTTCACTTCACTTGGCAAAACTCGTTCGTCTCGGTAGAGGAATCTGAAAGTCCAGTCTCTGGGCTGTCTGTATGGCATTTCATCTATCTGTTAAATAGAAACGGGTTTCCCCTTGCCACAGAGATGCAGGATAATGTTTTGATGGGAAGGGGTTGGGGAAATGAGTTTTTCTATCATTTCTTGCCACTTCTTTTAACATTTGGATACCGTCCACCTCCAGCCTCCCTGTTCATTAGCAACAGCTCTGTGCCCACACAGTCCCTGCACCGCTGACAGGGTGACAGGCTCTTTGGAAACTAAATATCACTCTATACTTACCGAGAATACTGGAAGCAGTAGCAACTGTCTCTTCCTCTGCAGCTGAGAGCAGTGGGAGAGTTCAGCATACCCACATTTAAGGCAAGCAGTGCAGAAGTACATTGCCAGTTTTGCCCTTAAAACACAGCACGGTCTTCTCTATTTGTCTTCTGCTCCTTCTCCCCTGGCAGGTCAGCTACCTCAGGCTCCCTGTCCTCTTTCACAAACTAAGGACCTAGCAAGTAAAATATCTGAAGTATAATTAATGAGCAAACCTAGTATCTGGTTAAGGGTTTTCCTCTGATGTTAGCAATTTGTAGCTCAGTAGTATCATCTAGATAGTTAGTGAAGATCTCAGTTTGGGTTCACCTATTCACGCGGTTTTTCACTTTTGAAGAATCACAGAATGGTTCGGGTTGGAAGGGACCTTAAAGATCACTTCGTTCCACCCCCCTGCCCTGGGCAGGGACACCTCCCACCAGACCAGGTTGCTCCAAGCCCCGTCCAGCCTGGCCTTGAACCCCTCCAGGGATGGGGCAGCCACAGCTTCTCTGGGCAACCTGGGCCGGGGCTCACCACCCTCATAGTGAAAAATTTCTTCCTGATACCTAATCTAAATCTGCCCTCTTCCAGTTTGAAGGCATTACCCCTTGTTCTATCACTCCATGCCCTTGTAAAAAGTCCCTCCCCACCTTTCTTGTACGCTCCCTTTAGGGACTGGAAGGGGCTCTAAGGTCTCCCTGGAGCCTTCTCTTCTCCAGGCTGAACCCCCCCAGCTCTCTCAGCCTGTCCTCACAGCAGAGGGGCTCCAGCCCTCCCAGCATCTCCGGGGCCTCCTCTGGCCCCGCTCCAACAGCTCCGTGTCCTTCTGCTGTTGGTGCCCCAGAGCTGGAGGCAGCACTGCAGGGGGGTCTCCCCCGAGCGGAGCAGAGGGGCAGGATCCCCCCCCTCGCCCTGCTGCCCACGCTGCTGGGGATGCACAAGATCAGCTGCATCCTCTGTATAGAAGTATAAGCAATGTATTTATATTGCATAATCTAACTTTCCCGGGGATGGGTGAGGGGAGGGTTTCCAATAAAAAAAATACTGGATCAGAAGTATGTGTATACCCTGATCAGGGAGCTCAGAAGCGCTCTCTGAAGTCACTAATTTTAGGCAAAGTTTTAGTTGTGAATTCTTTTTGACAGAGAGAAGGATACAGTGCTGTAGAATCTTTCGGAGTTCTGGCCATGAGTCATTATTCCTTCTGCATGCAACACGCTTGTTAAAGGGAAAGAAAAAGAAGAAAAAGAGCTTCTCTTCCCTTGCAGCCAAGAATATCACCCAAAAAAAAATTAAGTCAGAAGTTTGGGTTTTTTTCTTTTTTTTTCCAACGTCACCATTTTTCGTTTTCTTTATTGTAGTAAAATCTTCAATCAATGTTTACTACTTCGAGTTTTCCCCTCACCACTTCTTAACTTGCAGTAGATAAGACTTCCATTGAGTTAAATAGTAAGAAAAACATAAATAGAAGGAAATCTTGGGCCAGGATACTGGGAAACGGTGATAAAATTACTTGAAATATCACCAAGTTCAAAATATTATTTTTTTTAAAGAGTTTCAAGAAGAACTGGGAAAATCCTCTGTTAAACTTTCTAGCCTGGGCTCTGTGAGATTTTTCAGCACATTGAACTACTAGATCCTCGCAGAAGGGGTAAACACAGCAACGCGCAGATGTTTTTTGTCTTAATTCAGAAAAACCCCAGTCCTCAGTTATTGGGAGGAGGGAGCAGATTAGCATCAAATCTTCTGCTTAAGAAAGTAGGATACGCAGAAGAAGCTTGCAGTTTTTATTTTTAAGGGGCTGAGTGAACTAGAGGAAGAGGAACCCAAAACAGGAGAAACTTCCATCTCTTGCAGTCACAAGAAGAGCCACGTGCAGCTCTGTAGGATCTGGATACTCACCAGGGATCTCACTGGCTCCATACATCAAGAAGAAATGTCTGTCAAGCTCCTACAGACTTTGCTTTCCCAAACAACTGCCATATGCCAGAACTAACCGCATAAAGAAAGTAGGAATCAAGCCCCAACATTGTGAGATTTAAAGACATTTGTAGATTTTATTTAAAAACAAAAAAAGTTTCCCTTAAATCTTTTTTCATTTCCTCAGTTTCCCAGGCACGTCACAGCAGCAGCAGAGTGCTCGGTAATGCAAATTTAATCCTTTAGTCTTTTGGTTTGATGTTATTTTGCCATCAAGAGGAAGTTCCGGTCAGATCCTGATGACTCACGCCCCTGTCTCCTGGCCAGGCAGGCATTAAGCGGGATGACACACGGCTCCACGCTGCCCCGGTGCATCCTTACTCCCCGTGTTGATTCCAATATTAAAAGCAGTTCCCTGCCTGCTGCAAAGCGAGTGCCATCATTAAAAAGATACTTAAACAAGCTGCCTCCCTCTCTCTCTCTTCTCTGAACGTCTTAGGGATATAACCCTAACAGTTCTTTGGGATTGCTTTCAGCTGAGAAGAGAAGGCTCCAGGGAGACCTTAGAGCCCCTTCCAGCACCTGAAGGGGGCCTACAAGAAAGCTGCGGAGAGGCTGTTTGCAAGGGCATGTAGCGATAGGACGAGGGGCAATGGTTTAAACTGGAGCAGGGCAGGTTTAGATGAGACATTAGGAAGAAGTTCTTTACACTGAGGGTGGTGAGACACTGGCCCAGGTTGCCCAGAGAGGGGGTGGAGGCCCCATCCCTGGAGACATTCCAGGCCAGGCTTGATGAGGCTCTGGGCAACCTGATCTAGTTGAAGATGTCCCTGCTCCCTGCAGGGGGGTTGGACTAGATGGCCTTTAGAGGTCCCTTCCAACCCAACACATTCTATAGTTCTACAATTCAGTGATTCACCCCTTAGACTTCCAGACTTCAGTTCCCACAGACGTCAGCTACACCCCTTGCGCCATCCAGGCAATCCATAATCCTCACAGGAGCACTGTGTTAAATGGTTAAATTAATAAATAACGGGCGGTGGGCCTGGAGACAAAAATACTCTCCCCTTGCACCAGTGAGAAAGGTAATAGGAAAACGAAGCTCGTGCTCTGATGCTACTACTACTAATGAAAAAGGCAAAGGCTGCAAGCTCAGCATGTTTGTCATCTAATGTTACATCAGAGCCGCTCATGATGCGGCATTAAATACGTCTGAAATCCCCTTATTTTTCTGAGCCTATTTACCAGTGCTGCCCAACACAGATGGAACCCTTTCTTCCTGCACATATTAATTCATTTGTTATTTATGCACTTCTGATCTTTGTGACATTTTGTCCTTTGGCCTGCTACCAAGTCATTTTTTATACATGTTCTGAGAAAAGGTGGCCCTTGCCCTGCAGTGAGCCTCGCAAATCCCTGACACACACATATGCATTTTTTATTGTCCTCACATGTTGCTTAACAGTCTGCGTGATTCCTGCTTTGCAGCGCAGCAGATGGGTTCCTGCATCGCGCCGAAACACATGAGGTGCTCAAATCGATTGTTTTATCAACAATCAGTTGTAGATAAAAATCATTTTAATGAGAGAAATTAATGGTGTTTGCAAACATGATGTTAATTAAAGAACATAGCATGGGCTTTTTTCCTTCCTTTTTTCCCCCTGCACACAATTTTTGTTACCCATGACATCTTTCATTATTGACTCATGCCCCAAAGAAAAGGCGATTAAAATCTGCTTTTGTTTGATGTAGCTTTTATTGAAGAAAGAAATAGATCTTTCTGAAGCTTCCTGGTGAGATGAAAGTCTAATTATCTCCACAAATGAAAGGAAAAGCTTTAATTAGGCCTGTGCTGAATCTGCGCACTGTGAATTTGTGCATTGTGATGGATGGAGCCCGCATCTCCTCGGTGACTGCCATTGAAATAATGAAGCGGGAGAAGAGGTACCGGGCTCCCGTGACGGAGCTGGCAGAGCAGACCTGGAGGTACACCTGTGTTGGGAGAGCCTGCCCAGAGCAGCTGCCAAGGGCCACGCTTCTGTGCGGTGCAGTCGGCTGTTTTACAGCCTCCTCCTGAGCTTTGATCTCTTTGCAGGCAGCAGGGGTCCTAACAAATCAAGCTTTTCATGTTTCACTCAGTTTCACTCTCTTTCGCTTCGCCATTCACACTCGAATTCCAAAGAGGACGGATAAAATATTGTCTTTTTCTGAAGCAATTAATGATCAGCGGCGGACAGGACTGAAGTGGGCATTTTGCCTTTTTGCGAGCTGTTTGGAAGTTGACTTGGGGGGGGCTGGGTAAAGGCTGCGAAAGAATCGGAAATGGCGTTTGTTTATTTTGCCGCTTAATGAAGTCCCTGTTTATGTTTTTTCACAACCTTTGTGCATAACACTTCATCTGCTACACCCTTCCTTTTTTTTTTTTTTTTTTTTTTTTTTTTTTTTTGCGATGCTGTAGCATCTACCCAGTTGGGAAAGGTGACATTCCAGGGTAGCGTTAGCCTGCTAACGGCCCCCAGGGAGAAATGGGAATTATGACAAATAATGCACCACACCAGATTTTATAACATTTCTAATCTATTTTTGCCATGTTGCGTGCAGCTTACTCTGTCTTCACGGAGTCCACCTGATACCAGGAAGGTCAAACCACCACTTATTCACATCACTTGCAGCCAGCATATTCTTCTCTGGGAGTCATAAAGCACCTTTGACATCAAGGGCAGTCGAGGAGATGACCTCCACACCTTTCCGGGCAGGACAGCGGTAGAACCAGGGAAGAAGTAATTGCAGACAAAGTTAAATCAGCATCAGCGATCTAATCTTCGCTTCGTTCTGTCGGTATATCCCGTGTTGTTTAGAATGCATTGCTTTAATTGCGTACGGGTCTCTGGAATCGAGGGGCTTAGCACACCGCTGGAAACATGCAGAAAGAGAAGGATGCGGGATAAACGGGAACGCATCCCCTGTTGATCTGTTTATTTAAGGAAAAGAGGCATCTGAAAAAAAAAAAAAAAAACCCACAGCCACGCTGTCTTTCAAAGCAAACGTTCTGGGAAGTCTCATTGTAGGTAAATATACAGCGTCTATAAAGCCTGAAATCGGTGAAAGCAAATGATGTTGATTCTGAGTAATTCCACAAAGCGATAATACGGGTTTTAATTCGGTCTGTGGGAAACAAATCTCAGCGTTACAGTTCTTCTTATAAACACAGCTTTATCTCCTGCCAGTCTAAAATTTTATACGTTAACAAGTTACTCACAAGCTGAAATCTTCCTGTGTATATTTTGTCATTTGTTTTGAGACCTTTTAAGGTACCTGGCACTTTTCTTAGTCTGAAATACTTGGATTTGTTCTTTCCGCTCTCCTCCCGCCCGCTCCATTTCACAGTGCCTTTGTGTAGATTTGTCTCCTTTGTTTATGCCTTTGTGAGTGTCTCCCTAGTGCTAGTACTGAGTTCACAGAGCTGAAGTCAAAAAACCTGCCTTATACAATATTCTGATCCTTAGGCCATCAGTGCCGACACCCAGGTCTGGTGCCCTGTGATTACAGGGATGATGGTGGATGTATAAAGGTCCCAAAGCTCAATATAGGAGAAAAAAAGCCAGGGGGGGAATGCTGGAACACCGGAGCGTGGGTCTGAGCTAGGGGGCACAGCCAGAGGGGAAATGAGGAGGCAGTGGAATTCTTGTTCGACTGCTGTGCAGAGATGAGGAGCAGATAGTAAATTAGGAACGAGCACTGCAAGAACACATCTGAATCAGACCCTCCAATTAACTGTTCTCTTCCCTTCTTTCAAGTTTGATTTCCTTTTAACCTTTTCTTTTATTCTTTTGATCTCAGCGTCTTTTTCTTCTTGTTCAAGTGAAGAGCAGTGGTGCAATAATTTTTGTCGAGGAGGTGCTTTCGTTGTCAGCTCCTGTTTCCAAGCAGAGCGAGTGATGAACAAAAACTGGAAATATTCGTGTGTGCCATCACTCAGAATATGAGTCTGACCAAAATCTGAGACCTGGGACGATTTAAAATAAAAGCTGTTCTTCCTCTGCTTGCGACAGAGGTGCCTCTATCGCTCCTTAGCTGTTGAGAATCCCAGCACAAGTTTTTACGGGAGGCTTTGTGTGTGTCATAGAGTCACAGAATGATTTGGGTTGGAAGGGACCTTAAAGATCATCTAGTTCCATACACAAATACATGTATAAAGCAATGGAGGTTTATGAAAGAAAATACTGTACGAAGCAGGAACAGTAGTATTTAACTGTTATATGCTGGAAAACAGAAAAACTGGCCATTACCGCATGAAGAACCTTGCAACTTTCTCCTACACACCTCTTATTTGGGCTGAGTCCAAATTGCTACATGACTGTCTCTGAGAGCTTGGGGATGGGCAGAAAAATCCCTGTGAAGGGCTATTGTGCAGGCACACGAATGCATGAGAATCCTGTAATGCGCTCCAGCATTGGTAACGTTAGTATAGTTTCTGTATAGCCCCCATGGAAAGCTCCAGCAGCTCGGTCCTTCTCCAAAGTAAGAGCCGCCCCAGCCTTGTGAAGTACCTTGAGGAGCTAAATCGCTGCCGATCTTGTCAGCATTAAGAGGACTATTGTCTTTGTTCTGAGTCACCCCTCTCTACACTTCCAGAGGTCTGTAGAAAGAAAAATACATTATAGAGGTATTCTTCCTGTTGAATCATAGAATAGGTTGGGTTGGAAGGGACCTTTAAAGGCCATCTAGTCCAACCCTGCAAGCCATGAGCAGGGACATCTTCAACTAGATCAGGTTGCTCAGAGCCCCATCAAGCCTGGCCTTGAATCTTTCCAGGGATGGGGCATCTACCACCTCTCTGGGCAACCAGTGCCCAGAGAGGCAGGCAAGCCTGTCTTCCGCAAAGGCTTGAAGAGCTGTGAATTCCCGTGATGAGGCATGCAGAACACGTGAGGTTTGGGCTTGTGGGGGATTTTTTTCCGCGAATGTGACTGGCTGGTGGGTGTGTGCTAAGACACGCACATGGAACTCTGCAATGATTCAGCGTTTATGATATTGAAGTTTCCAGACTGGGATAAACACAGACATGCTCACTTCACTGTGAACACTTGCTAATTTTTGGTTCTGGAAGATCTAAGTGGGTATTTGTCCTTCCACCTGTATTTTACAGAATCACAGACTGGTTGAGGTTGGAAGGGACCTTTGGAGGTCACCTTGGCCAAACCTCTGCTCAAGCAGGATTACCTAGAGCGGGTTGCCCGGGACTATGTCCAGCTGGCTTTTAAATAACTCCAAATATGGAGACGCCACAACTTCTCTGGGTACCCTGTTCCAGTAGTCAGTCACTCTCACAGTAAAAAAAATATTTCCTTATGTTCAGACGGAGCGTCCCATGTATCAGTCTGTGCCCATTGCCTCTCGCCCTGTCACTGAACACCACTGGAAGGAGCCTGGCTCCAGCGTTGTACCCTCGCTTCAGATATGTATATACATTGATGAGGTCCCCCCCGAGCCTTCTGTTCTCTCAGCCCTTCCTCCTATGAGAAATCTTCCAGTCCCTTAATCATCTTTGTGTCCTTTCTTTGGATTCTGTCCAGTATATCCATGTCTCTCTTGTACTAAGGAGTCTGGAACCGGACACAGTACTCCAAGTGTGGCCTCAGCAGTGCCACCTCACTGTCTGCTCATCCCGCTCGCACTTCATGGGGACTGGAGAAGCAAAGGCACTCCCATTTTAAGAGAAGATCAGGTTTGTGACCACCTGAGGAACCTGAACGTACATCAGGTCTATGGGACCTGATGAGATACATTCCAGAGTCCTGAGGGAATTCGCTGATGTAGTCGACAAGCCACTTGCCGTGATATTTGAAAAGTCATGCAAGTCAGGTGAAGTCCCTGGTGACTGGAAAAAGGGAAACATTGCACCCATTTTTAAAAAGGGTAGAAAGGAGGACTCTGGAACCTACCAACCTGTCAGCCTCACCTCTGTGCCTGGGAAGGTCATGGAACAGAACCTCCTAGAAGCTACGCTAAGGCACGTGGACTTTTTAGCAGGGCCTGCTGCGATAGGACAAGGGATGATGGTTTCAAACTAAAAAAGGATAGATTTAGACTAGATATAAGGAAGAAATTTTTTACACTGCGAGTGGTGAGACACTGGCACCGGTTGCCTAGAGAGGTGGTAGATGCCCTATCCCTGGGTGGAGCTCTGAGCAACCTGATCTAGTTGAAGATTCAGGGGGGGTTGGACTAGATGGCCTTTAAAAGTCCCTTCCAACCCAACCTATTCTATGATTCAACAGCTTTTCTATGAGGATCTTATGGGAGAAAGTGTTGAAAGCCTTACTGAAGTCTAGGTAGACAATATCGACTGCTCTCTGCTCGTCTGCCAGGCCAGTCATTTCATCATAGTGGGTTACCAACTTGTTCAAGCATGACTTCCCCTTGGTGAAGCCTTGCCGACTAATCGTGATGATTTTCTTGTCATTCATGTGCCTGGAAGTGGTTTCCACGATTAGCTGCTCAATCATGTCCTCAGGGATCGAGGTGAACCTAATTCACCTGTAGTTCCCTGGGTCCTCCTTCTTGAAGATCAGAGTGACATTTATTTTCTTCCAGTCTTCAGGCACTTCTCCATGATCGATCAAAGATTATTGAGAGTGGTCTCACAGTGACATCTGCCAGCTCCCTCAGCACTCATGGGTGCATCCCATCAGGGCCCCCATCCCGTTTGCTTAAGTATTGCCTGACCTGATCTTCTCCCACCAAGGGTACATCTTCCTTGCTCCAGATTTTCCCCCTGGTCTCTGGGACCTGTGGTTCCTGAAGG
Source organism: Alca torda (assembly GCA_008658365.1). NCBI lineage: Eukaryota > Metazoa > Chordata > Aves > Charadriiformes > Alcidae > Alca > Alca torda. Next base: position 77,936,441 of record CM018079.1, on the reverse strand, counting down.
ACGGTCTTGCTTCTAAAGACTGAGGCAAAGAAGGCATTCCATGCTTCAGCCTCTTCCATACGCTGTGTAACCTTGAGCAGAGGGTCCGCATTTTTCTTAGGCTTCCTTTTGTCACCTATGTACTTATAGAAGCCCTTCTTGTTGTCTTTGACATCCCTGGCCACGTTCAATTCCATTTGGAATTACTAAATACTACGAAGACCATATATGTTAGGAAATCGTATGGAATGACTTACAAGGAGTAATTTTTTTTAGTGGAGTGAAGAGGAAACAATGGAACATAACCAAGGTTGTAAAACACGTGTTGGTGCTTTTAAGAGTGGGGGGCAGGGACGGTTATGATCTTAGGGACATCAAACTGAAGTGTTGATGGTTGCCACAACTTCCATAAAACCACGTGGATATTGTAGAAACTGTAGCATTTTGAAATGTCCCTGATCTGATTAACTATAAGATTAAAAGAATTGCAAAGGAATACAGCAGTTTTTCTTTACTTCTCCAGCAAAATATAATATTCTCTGAATATTACATTACAGACAAGTCAATATTATTCTGGAGTTTGTAAGTCTCTATTAATATATTATATAAATAATTCAGGACATATGTAGTTGTAGGATATATTTAGTTATAAGACTTCCAGCGCAAGATGGAATGCTACGAAGCTGTTCCTTTCGTACTGAAAGAAAGAGTTTAAAACAAAGCCAAATTCTCTGTATATTTGTCTTGCAGGTTGTTGTCCCATTTGCACTTTATGCTGTGGCATTTCCCAGGTTGCCACACAGGTAGGCATATAAAAGTATGGCTCCAGAACCGTCAAGGTTTAAAGATGTTGTTGAGCTAAATCTAAGCAGTAGGAAACACACCATATTGAAGTTTCTAGAGATTTTGTACTTCTGATAGTCACACTTCAAAGCGCTCCTAGTTCAGGGTTTTCTAAAGAAGCAGAAGGTACCCAATCTGGAATGAAAATGACTTCTTACTGAGTTCCAAATAAAAGCTGTGGATGTTCGCCTCACATTACCCTGATATTTTGGCTCTGTTGTCAACATTCCAACATGCTGCTGTGCTTGATCTTCTACTTGGTGTGGAATTAGGCCAACTATTTTTTTTTTTTAGTTCGTATTGTCATTACACAAGTAAGTTTGGAGCTCAGTAAAAAGTGAGATAACTCTGTATTAGAGAGACATAAAGCTGTTCCAACTAAAAGTATTATCTTTAATAAGAAGACAAAGTAAGGACATAGTTTCTTCACTGTACCATTCATACAGTGAAAGAAAACCTTTAACCAGTTATCATTGTTCTCACAAGGCTAACAGGCCTTGAAATCTTGGTATTCAAAAGTTCACTCAAGTCCCAATGTATGTAGGGTTTGAAAACAAATTTTGAAGTCAATCCAAAGTTCCATTTTCTTGGGAAAAACCATTGCCTCTCAAATCCAAAAACACTGCCTAGGGATCTCCCATTTGTTGTTAATATTTTATGTAGCCCTTTTTTCCCTTCAACTATGTTTTTTATCACAAATGATTTTTGGATAAGAAAGAATACCTAATACAGAACACTCCCCTGTCCCACTAGTTTCAGCAGTCTTTAGGATGGAACAGATACAACCCACATCATTCCTCGTGGCACTGTGATATTACAGAGAAGCCGTTTCTTTCTCACAACCAGCAGCTGCTGCAGAGAGCTGAAGGGCTTCTCAGAATCCCTTAACCTTATGTTTCCTTATCTGCAGTTCAGTTTCATGCCTGATTTCCCAGAATTTGCTTAACATTTTCAGAAGGACGTCATTCACCCACTAGTTGTAGCTGGATTTGGATTCATAACTCTTCTGAGAAGTGAAAGTGATATGATTCTCCATGCCCACCAACGCACGATATTGTCAGATGATAAATATTCTTCTCATCAAAATACGATGGAAGAACTGAGTCCTCCCATCCACCAGAAAGCTCTGAACTGAATTAAGGACGAACATTCTGGATGCTCTTTCACCAAGATAAAAAATGGGACCAGCCATCTGGCACCTCTTGAGGCTCTTTACACACAGAGAGTTTTTGCTGGAGAAAGCATAGCTGTCTTCTGAAGCCATCTAAGGATCTGTTTGGGGTTTTTTGTCGTGGGGGTATTTTGTTTTGTGGGGTTTTTTTTAAATGGATTTATACTATATCTCTGTATTTTGGATGAGCGGCCTTAGTCTGAATGCCGGCAGAAATTTGTTGGAGGCTTCTACTTTACAAGATCCTTAATGCCTCGCTGAGGAACCTGCTCCACGTTAGAGGGAGGCATTCAGCAAGGGCTGTTGCACTCATTATTGCCTCCCCAGTTGCAGCTGGTACTTGTATGGACTAGAATCATGCTGGGATGGCTCGGCATCTGCCCTGTGCTGGGAATGGTTGTTCTCTCTTTGTGTGAGGCACCAGCTTTCACCTCTTGTATCCAGCAAGAAGTGATTAGTTGTAATCTCTGGGTTCGTGTTCAGTTGTGAGTTAAGAATTCGGTGGGAGCCAGTGCTCCGTTCAAGGGAATGTCTTGGGAAGATAAAAACTACTGCTGTCTACAGGGTTTGAAACCATGCTCCCATCCCTTTCGGTGCACTGTTGCAGAGCTTTAGAGTCATAATTGTACAATAAGCTCAGCTGACTATCACTAAATTATGTTTTGTATTCATACTGTGCCTGAAGAACAGGCCCTTTTGTGTCATGTTTTCTTGCAAATAAGAACGTTATTACATCATTAAGGTGGGACAAACAGCGCATGTACCGTAGTTATGGACAATGCTGTGTAGAACAAAGAAGACAGGTAAGCCTAGGAGTGAGTAGGTTCTGTATAAATACAGAAATTACACTCGCCGTAGCAAGTTTTTCATGCTTACCAGGAGCTGCTGGAGGTCATATTTGAGATATTATGCAAATTCCAAACTCAAAAATATAGACTATGAAATAATAATTAATTACATTTGCACTTTGATTAAAGATTAAATCTCAGTTGTTGTTGTTTTTTTAAAAAAAAATATGATGCGTTTGTATTGCCTGATATAATTAGGCATTCTCCTAAAAGGCCAAACTTAGAACTGCCTATTATGTCCTAGCAAACCTGTGGGAGAGCCTGACATGGGTTTAGCAATCATGTTGTTGTGTTCATCAGAAAAAAAATCATTTTAAAACAGTGTGGGAGGGGCAGTCCTTATCTTTAAGGCAACTGTTGGATAATTGACCTCCTTTAGCATTTAATTTCTCAAGCCTCTAGGAAGCTTAATTTTGAACATCAAAGAGGTACCTGTGGAAGAAACTGTTCCAGACTGGTGAGTAAACAAATTAGAGTTAATAGGGTCATTAGCTTTTGTGGTAAAATTTCAAACTGGGTATTCCTCACTAAGGGATGTAAATGTCAATGTTTTTAAGTCTTCTAAAATATAATTAGACATGGAACTTGAATACAAATGCTACATATCCTATTAACAAACAATGTTTTCCATACTCTGGGCATTATTTTATTAACATTAGGGAATCTGTTGTTCTGGTCCTGTGCGTTGCTTCCCAGACAATTAGAATAGAAAAAAAGCACAAGGCTGCTTAGTCAATAGTACACGGTAAACATTTCGGATGCTGTATGTTCCGTATAATATAGGACATGCTTCCTAGTTACCTTTAGAGTACCAGCTGTAGCTCTGTTTAACCCTTAGATCTCTATGTAGGAGTAGAAGAGCTTTAAAAAAATAAAAATAAACACACACACACACACAAAAAAAAAAAAAACCCACACCACAAAAAGACAACTTACATTTCCTGGTTTGGATGATGGATGATCTTCTCATCTACTTTCTCTCTTGGTTCTATGGCTACATAAAGGGATAATTGCTGACTGAATTTGAAACAGAGAACGCAGCAAATTCAATTCCTACATCCTCTCATTTCACTTCTTGCACAATACGGAACGCTTTTATTCAATTATCCTTGCATATGGTAATAGAAATACTGCTCCCTTTCTTCCACCGAGCTCTGACAAGTTGCCAGTCCACCCAGCGTCCACACCTTTTCCCACCATACCTGCCTGCAGGCGATGCGCTCTCTCATATCTATTTCCCCTGAAATTCTTGCTGCTAACCCTTCCCAGCAGCAGCAGCCTCCTGGAACTGAGGGTTCTCAGAGCAAGTTCCCTTTTTCACTTTATAATCCCAGGAAAATTAAAACTGCGGGGTTTATTCTGTCTCTAGGAGCTCAGCACTTGGCAGTGGCTTCTTTTTAATCCAGAAAATTGGCTGCTGCTACAAGTGCCATCCTTTAAACAGGTAGAGAGGAAAATCTCCTCATCAACAAGTGACATCAGGTCAGGGTAACAGTTTGTGGAGCAGGGACTGATGGACTAATTGGCAACACCACAAACGCGTTTAGCGTAGAAGGAAATAAGATATTTACTAGAAGTGCCAAAGGAGAAGTGCAGAAAAAAAATATTTAGACTGGAAAACTGCAGATGGGCAAGCACATCCAGGGGTAAACCACCTCCTCCCCGTGAAAACTGATTTGTACCAGCAGGGTCTAAGGGAGTGCTACAGAGAATTCTACCAAAAAAAAAGGGAGGATGGGGGAGACGAGAAAGGCATTTTAAATAATTGATCATAGCTGTAGCTGTGGTTACAAGCATCGGAGTCTTAAGTCATTAGCCTGAAGGAGCAAAGACTTTAAAAATATTAACTCTCCACTATATATATAATCATGAAGTTTAAGGAAAAAAAATTATTTTTCCCCATTCGGTTATCATAAATCGTTTTGTTGTGATCATCTTGTGTAAGGGGTTGATTTAATCTTTTAATCTCCCGTTCTCCCTCAATAGCAACAATTTTTTTGCTTAAGTAACAGCAATAAAAGTAAAAAAAAAAACAAAACAAAACAAAACAAAACAACCTCAAATGCTTTTTATGTAATGTGAATCATGTTTAAGTGATGTTTGAAAAAAACCCGTGTCCATTAGAAGGAAGCTTTTTGCACTAGGCAAGTTGTTACGACAGAGTTTTTTGCAAAGTGGTTCTAGTTACCATTTGTTGTTGGTCTCTAACAAGGTGCTTCAGATGAGAATCTTTAGTTTACCTCCATAAGAGGATCTCATAGAGTTTTATAAGCATTCATTTTTAAATAACCATTAGTTTTATTTCAACCTCCTACAGTGTTTTTGATAGAATGTTACTATTTCCACATAATATTAGTTTATTTCCCACTGTAATCCAGAGTATTGGATGCATATGACTGTCTGCATTTTGCTCTCTTACTGGTTTTACTCATGGAGACAGAACAATATCAAACCAAGATCATGTGTCTGTGGCAAATTTGGGATCATATGCACATTTCCTGATCTCGCTTTCTGTGTGTATTGAAGGGTAAGACTTATTTTACCTAACTTAAACCGTACCAGAGTTAGGCATCTGGTCTTCCTTCTATAGTCAAGGCTAAGACAAGCACCTCCAGAGGATACATCATCCCTTCAGAAAACACCGACAAGTAAAGTTTGACAAGAGAAATCACAGTAAAAGATTATTTGCCCTTCCACTCACCTAGGCTTCTGCACTGCTCCATGAAAATGTTTCGTGATCCAGTGTGTCTTGCCCAGGAATGCAGTGAGGGAATGGGACTGTTGCTTCCAGTATACTGATTTTTCATTCTTCGATCGAAATCTTGACGGTGAAGTATTCTAAAAAAATCCTTCCCTTCCTTATTTTAGAATTGTTGAAACTACACCACTCACCTGGTGTCCTGGTTTGAGGTAAAACAGAACCGATTTTCTGATTTGTAATTTTACTTTTTAGCTGGGCCTCTTCTAAAGTCTGAAATTAACGGCATATTGTTCAGAAACTGTTCGCTCTCAGAGTGATAAGACCTGATTATCCCAAGGAATGGTGTGCACAGAGGCTCTTGCTTATACTTATTGCTCTAACAACCGAGGTCAGGTAACTTCGCTGTTTGCCCCGTTGGAGGGTCGGAAGCGGAGAAGCGCAGGGGGGTCCCACCTGCAGGGAGGAGCGGACGGGACAGGTGACCCCAAACTGACCAGCAGGGTATTCCATCCCATCTGCATCACGCTCAGGATAAAACCCAACGGATCAAAGGGGCAAGGGGGCTCTGGCTCGTTTTTCCTTCAATGGCTGACGTCTGGGGAGGACCCTGTCTGTTCATCTGCCTTTGATCCCGATCCGAGCATTCCTGATGCTAGTTCCGGAATTCAGCTCCTGTCCATCGCTGACTCCATTCTGGGACTTTCCCTGTGTGTGCTGGTGACGCGATCGTCATCCTGGGAGCTGGATACGGTTTCGTATATATTGTATACTTTATTTTATTTTATTTTATTTTATTTTATTTTATTTTATTTTATTATTATTTACTATTTTCTTATTTATTATTATTTTCATTAAAGTAGTTTAGTTCTTCTTCTAAACTCGCAAATCTCCTTATCTCTTCCTCTCCTCTCTGAGGAGGGAGGGGGGGAAGGGCCATCTGTCCTTCTGATTGGCCAATCCGGCCAAAACCACGACACCTGGACATAGGAGCCACGCTACTTTCAAAACTTCAAGTAAAAGCGAATAGAATAAACAACGCGAACTGCATATTGCATGGGTGAAAAAGTACATTTCTAAGATTTTTGTTAATTTTGAAGTAAAATACATTTATTTAAACACCTTTGGGGCTACTTCAATTATTTTTTTTTAAGGTGTCAAAGAGTAGGCACGCGCAAATATTCATTTCTTCGAAACTGAAGCGCAAAATGGAACTTGCGCTGTAGTCCCTTTTGTGCGGATTGACACAGCTGTCACACCCTCTCTGCTTTATGGGCCTCGGGCTTAGCCAACACAGGAGGTACTTCTGAAAAAAATCTTGAAAAATTCAATAGTAACTAAAGGCATAAGACCAGATGGAGTTTATTCAAATAGCTGTTAAAATTAAATACACAAAAGGACCCCCTTTCATTCGACTTTTTACAAACTGTAGAGTTCCACAGCAGGCTGGAATGCTTTAATCATACGTAAATGGGTCAAACGAAGTTACGAAGAATGTAACTTTCGATTGCAGTTTTTAGCCTATTCCCAAACATATTTCATGGCTTTCCCTTTCCCATATCTGTTCTTGATCCCTGTCTAAGGGGTTGTGTCGGACCAGGCTGGAAAGGTCTGACACCAGAGGGTGCAGAGGTGCTATTCCGTGTCTACAGCACATCATCCGTAGGGTAGCCTGACACTTGGAATCAGGAGAGGTGGTCTCACGTTAACCTTTTCCACTCTCGGAGAATAAAATGGTGATGAAACAACAAAAACAGATAATAAGGCAAGGAGAGCACAATTCTTGTGATTATGGACAAGAATGTCGGGGAGGAGGGTGGTGGGACATCTTAGGGCAGGCTTTCAATCAAGCGTTACTAATTCAAATAATAAAGGGAGCAGATGTAAATGTAAATAGATGTAAACCCAGACATGAACCTGAACACCCAGAACAGGAGTCTGTTAAGGGTAGGAGTTGGTTACGTTTGTTCTTATGACTGGCTACCACTTGGCAGATAAACAGCTTTCCCACAGGAGCACTAAAAATGTAATTATTTGGTGACTTGATTCAGATGGCATCCTTAGGGAGCGTCATTCAGTCAAGCAACTGAAACCCCAGAATCTCACCGCTGGAAACCGCTACGAGATTCGATGTTTTGCTTAATGCTGCCTCTGCTGAGGCACGATGTGCGTAACAGCAGCCGACAGAGCCTGGTATCATGTGGTGGGCCCAAAAAGGAGAAAGTGCTCATCCACTTGCTTCTGTGGCTTTATAATCTGCGGGGGTTTTTTTGGCACGTTTCTACTAGTAAGAAACCACTTCCCCACAACAGCTCCGTTACAGCTCCTGGTAACATGGCGAAATGTGAAGATCGATGATTTGGTGGAGTGGCAGAGCAGATAGCTCAAACGGCCTGGGTAAAAAAACCAGCCACAACTAAATTTGTACATTCTGAGTTAAAAGCAAATAAGAATCCGGCTACAATGGAATCCAGCCCTTGAAAGAAGTGATAGTATCGTTAGCTCAAAAGCACTCAAAAATGCGAAGATAAGGGTAGCGCAAAACTGCAAAAGACTATTTCTCAAAAGCTGCATGTTGCAAAAATGATGTAATGTTTATAGCGTTCCTTTGTTTTGTCACGTTGACAATTTGGGCACACCGAAGGTTGCTTTTATACTGAATTTACGTCGGTGCATTTTGAACACCAAAGCCGTGGGCATCTCAGGATGTTTTCAAGTTGTTTTGTTTTTGGTTTTTTTTTTTAACCTGGATTAAAGTTAAACTGCAAATTAATATAAAAACCCAATCATTATCAATTATCCGTTAAAGTGATGTCTGCACATTCTTATACTTTGATCCTCATTAAGGTGTAGGAAAGCAAATATCCCAGAGGATGTGCTGCGTGTGATGCCGTGTTTTACTCGCGTCTCTCTGGATTTCTTAACAGCTCAAAAAATAGGCTTCTTCCCTGGGAAGCACGTGCCACTAGGGCCTTTTATCCGAATGCTTCGGATTCAATCAAAAGGGACAATCTGAGCGGCCATGGGCCAAAGCTGGTAACACACGTCTTGAGTGCCTCTAGTAAGTGTCCTGTAGGACTTAACTGCGAATTACGTTCCTGTCTGCCTGGTGTAAAGCACCAGCTTTTCTTATGGCAAGTGGGTTTTGGTTTGGTTTTTCTTACTCCTCTATATGAAAATCATACCAGCACGTCGCTTACTACTTTCAGCAACAGCATCTCGTATAAATATCATAAATAGTTTTAGTATATTACTGCCACACTCACCCAAACCACCTATGTATTGCTTGACTGTACGTAACGGTAGTTTGAAATTTTATTATAATGCTTTGAAATACTTGATTCAGAAGGAAGGAAACCTGTATGACAAGGCATATAATGAAAGGAAATAAAGGCTGCGTAGAATGGTTAGACCCTGGAATAGGCTGCCCAGGGAGGTGGTGGAGTCACCATCCCTGAATGTGTTTCAGACTCATTTAGATGTGGTGTTGGGGGATATGGTGTAGGGGAGAACTTTGTAGAGTGGGGTTGATGGTTGGACTCGATGATCCCAAGGGTCTCTTCCAACCTAAATGATTCTATGATTCTATGATTCTATGATCTTTTTGTTGTTTGGGAAAAAAACTGGCATGTAAACAATGGATACAAAAGCCTTGATATTCTTAAACTGTACTGTAAAAAAAGATTTTGAAAACTGAAGCAGGCACATTACTCTGTTCAGATTTAATTATATCTCTCCTTATGGATAAGTGATATGGAAAGACCTATAGCATGCCCACTCAGAATGTCAACCAGGCTGAGTAGCCTATGTAGAAGTGTAACATGGTCGACACACCCGAACGCTCTGGTCAGATTTCCTCATGTTGAACGCGGGCAGTTAAAGGTACATGGGAACTCTGCGGACTCTGGTCACCAGCTCTGAGTTTTCTCTTCTCTGGCACCCTGACTGGTGTCCACGTGCTCTGTCTGCCGAGGTTCTAGATCCTGCAAAGCTGGGGGTTGTCGGACATCTGGGTGCAATCCAGCACTTCCCGGGTAAGCTAACAGAGCCTTTCCAGAGCTAACAAGCTTTGCGATGACTCTGGTTTTATAGCTCACTGCTTCGGAGGTGTTAGTGGAAAGCAGGGAGAGATTGAGCTTTGGATAAGTTCCAGGAAACTTACCAAAAAATGTTTTGCTTTAGTTCATATAACCAATAAAGCCATATGATGAAAATAATGACCACCTAATAGTAAACACTTTTCTACTCAGTTTTCCTTTTTTTTCTGAAGAATTTAGCATTTCAAATCATACTGCTTTAAGGAACTCAGAATTTTTCCTTTTTCCACTTGGCTTCTCCAAACCTAAGCCCTATAGAAATTTATAATTTCTGTTTTATTTTGTCTGGTGATTCCCTAATCAGATTAATTGGATAATCAATGCTTTTGCTTATCCCGCTCACACTTAAAATCCCAAATAGGTCAACCTAAAATCCCAAAATAGGTCAACCCAACAGAAGAAGTTTAATTGCTTTGCCCATGCTCTGCATGCTATCTTTTATTGCTGGTACAAAAACATTGAGACAACATGAGATTGCTATGATTACCAGAGATGCTACTTCCCTTTTTTAAAAAGTCTCTGGAAAGAAGCTAACTCTGTAGATAACAATTTACAAGATTAAATAGGCAAATTGAGTCACAAATATTACTTTATGAAAGTAAAAATTAGCTCTGTAAGATTTTCCATAGCTCTATGCCAGTTCTCTTCCCTGCAGGATACTGTTCACTTTAACGTATCAAAGAAACTGGGGGCAGGTGGAGTGATTGCTTTTTAATTTAAGAATTGATTGTGATTTTACATCAATAGGTGTCCTGTAAAATCTGCAGTAGTAAAGATGAGCACATTTCTAGCCCGGAAACATAAACAAACTGAAACAAACTAATTCAGCCTCTTACGTCCAAATGTGCAGTTGTCACTGGGACAACAAACATCTGTGGTGTCCCTCTTAAAAGACAGATGAGGTCTGTGGGATTTCTGTGGATCCCAAATTATTTCAAACTCTTCATAGTCTTCTGTGTGAGCATGATTTCCCTAACCTACCTTGACAGATCTAGGCTCTTAGTGACCTTTGTCTTCAAAGAGGCAAGCTCAACAAGTAACACTGCCCCAAAACTACATCTGGCCATGAGGTTCCAAAAGGCTGAACGCAATCCATATACTTAGAACCTTCCATATCCTTTAATTCCTGAAAAATATTGAACTGCTCCCCAAAACATTTTGTATCATTATCAGAATTGTAAAAGCATGGCATCTTTATTAACACCACTTTGATTTGGGGTTGTGGAACAGCTGCAGCTGTGGCTGTTCAGCCCTAGGTCTTCATGCCAAGACAAAGACCAAAATACAATTAAAGGGGTGGAGTGGAGAAAAGAAAGAAAAGGGAAAAATATAATTTGGGCATTGATAACAGTACAAATATTCAAAAGTATGCTCATTAAATGAAACTCAGTAAGTTGTCTTAGTGACAGCTAAGTTACTCCATTAGTAATGACTTAGTAACGACTTAGTTACTCTATTCAAGTTCAAAGCATCTCTGCAAATTTCTTTTGATGTTTATCTTTATTCTCACACTTAAGTTGTTAAAAGGATGAATCATCATTATGATTCATACAATACGTTTCATCTAGTAAGTCTACAAGGTATGTGTTTTCACAGCCTTGTATCAGTTTTGATAATAGTAATATACATTCTTCATGCAAATAAATTTGCGTGGAAAGCTAAACTGTAGGCCAAATTGCCGCCTATTTATTGTTTTACCAACTTATGTTTTTATGGTAAAAATATTTTCACCTCCTGCCATGAGCTTTGATCTTGCCGTCTTCAATTTGAGAAAAAGAAACTGATTCACATATTAAATTAATTGGTGATGTCCGTATTCCCAGAACTCCCAGTTTGCTACTGTCAGTATCACAGAACCCCTACCAGAGGTGCTCCCATGCTAGAAATCAAGAAACATATCGGGCCGTTGACTAACTGACCGACGGAGCCAGATGTCTTCAGCTTATAAGAGTGGTCCCTTCAAGGGCAGAACACATTGGTTTAATATCGTATAATTCGCACTATTGTATTCATCTTTTGAAAAGATTATTCAATCTCAGAGCTGTCAATTTGGCATTTTCATAAGAACTAAATCAGCTTTTAAAAAGTCAGAAAGTTGTTCTCTGTTTCTCTCCTTTTGATTGATTATCTATGGTTCCACAGCATATTACGTGATCACAGCAATGTTCTTTGGAGATATATCATCAAAGAGCATTACTCAGCTGGGGAAGTACATGTGAGGGGTGTAAATAATGAAACAGAACAGGGGGCCATTAAATATATTCTTTTTGTTTTCTGTGCTTGGAGGCTTGTTTACAAGGTAGGGGGTATGCTGGTTAAAAAAAAAAAAAGGGCAAAAAAAAAAGCAAGACTCTTAAATTGTACCAACCATTCCATCTGTTCGGATTTGGAGCCCTGCAGACCTGGCAAACCTTGAAGGTTATCAGTGTTCATTTTGGCTCTCCGAGGTGTGTATTCCCACTGGCTTAGAAAGCTCTAGTTTATGTGTTAGAAAGTATATTCCCAAAGCAGATGTTTAATTTTTAAAATGATACGGTCCTTGTAATCCAAGTTATAGAGCGTGGGATATTTTATAAAGCCTATTTCTGTGTAGCACGTCAAATGTAAAAGATTGGAACCGTTAATTAGAGACTGGGTTAGAGGAGAGAAGAGAGCAGGAAGCAAAGTGTTCAAACACGAATGCCCATGACTTGTAGCAGAGCTGAAAAGTAACTGATTGAGTATGGATAATTGCCATGACTCGGTTTGGCAGACCCCTATTGTTATCAAAGTTGCAGGGCTGCCTCTTAAACTGTTCAAACATGGAGCTCCAACATTCATGTCAAGAAAGGCCAGCTGCTCTGTTGAAATTCATTGCCCGTTTGTTAAAAAATTTGTATCTCCTTTCTGTGTCACTATTCCTGTGGTGGGTTTGGTTTTTTTTGTAAGAAAACAGTTCCTTAATTTTCTTTCTAACGCAAGGTTCTGTCACTAACCTGAAGTGTTTGGTACTGAGCCACCTGATATTTTATACCTGTATAAAATGTGTCATTAGGAGTAATGCCTACGGAATGCCTACATTCTTATTTACACTGTGGCGCTCTCCCCTTCTTTCCGTGCACAGGGACTTTGTGTACAAATTGCGGACAAACAAAATTAACTTGGCCTGAGTGAAATAAGGAGATTTTAAGAGTGAAAATTAGACCCATTAGAGCTGAATGGTAAAATCAGTGCAAGTGAGATAAGAATAAAGGTTACCGTACAGATCACTGCTGTTGATGTTCGAATCAGAAAATCGGAAAAGTGTGAAGGCCTTGAGGAGACTTGAAAGTAAAATTCATAGAAGCCAATGCTTTGTCATCCTTAATAAAAAAATATTAAGAGACAGGAGAAGTAGCATGTGTATGTCTGCGTCTAGCTATGTGGATGTTTGAGGGGATTACTGCTACTGTCATGCTCTACATAAAAGTGTAAAGTTGGTGAACTAGAGTGTATTTGCCAGCTTTCCTGACTGGGGTTAAATCAGCAAAAATATACAGGTAAAGAATTTTTATTGTGGACCTACAATCTCAACTTTTGACTTCTTCTTTTTTGTCAGCCTTACGCTGTCTCTTATTGTAGGTTTTTATCTGATGTTGTTTGGATTGTACACGTGTGAAAAAGGGGTTTAAAATTCTCCAGTTGAATTTGGAGTAATTTCACATAAATTTTTATACTTCTTTATTGAAACACTAGTGGCTGAATACCGAGGAACAACAGGTCTGACCTTAATATTTGAACAACAGCTCTGAACATAATATTTGTTTTGACTTTCAATTTAAATGAAAAACCTGATTCTGTCCTGTTGTTAGTCCCTTTAAGCACCACACTGAAAAATGGTACCTGGGGCAGAGTGAGTTTAAATCGTCCTTTCAGATGAATATGTACAGAGAATTTTTACACGTGTACCGTTTTTATTACTGAAATAGCATGAAATTGAATTTTTATTTTTGAAAACTTCAAATTTCATATACGGGAGGAAAGTGGTTCTAAATAATAATGAAAACGCACGTCCTACCAGTCAAGAAGTAGGAATGCAAGGCTTGAGGAAGCAGCTAATTTAGCATAGAGCAGTCTCTCACGCACAACTGCTGTCCTGTGATCAAACCATACTTTTTAACCTCAAACAAGGAGCAAAAATAAAAGAGTCTTGGTTAAAAGGACAGCTAGAACATCCTTTAATAGAGATGGAAATTACTTGATATAATACTCAAAAAAAAAACAACCAAAAAACAAACACCCAACCCAAAAAGCACTAAGCGTTTTTTGAGCTGCTCTTCAATTCCGCAGGTAAACTGTGCAGCTCAAAGGTATGCAAACCACATTGTATTCGGAAAGAATACAGGAAAGTGAATAAAGACTACAAAATAAAAAATAAAAAAAGAAGGAAGAAAAAAAAAGAAAGATGGCAGAAGCAGCCTAGATCTTCTAACTGGGACAATACAAAAAAATGATAATTGCGTGTCTGTCTGTGGCAGGGACCCCATTTGGACTGCTTGTTAAATAGAAACGTTTTCTGAGGCAGTATGCTTTTTCCACTCCTCTAATCTTGGCAGATGTGGATGTGAAATTTATCTGTACTGATATCCTGAAAAAATTCCCAGCCTTCTTTTTTTTTTTTTTTTTTTTAGTAAATGTAAATTATAACCCACACACTGCTGATGGTATCAAACTGTATGATGATTTAAGACCAACAGACGTGCCAATAGTATAGGACTTTTTACTCTAAACTTTTTAATCCCATTGCAGACTAGTGGGAAAAATATTTTATCGTATCATCCTTGCAGTGGCTTCAAATCTGAAAGATAAAGTCCAGACTAGCATTTGACCGGTTAGAGGCTTTCCTACCGAGGTTAGAGGTGCAGGCTAAGAACACGTGTTACTAAACAGCGTAGCATCACAGTCAAATTTCCTTAAAAATAGCATTTTACAACTATTTCTTTTTAGTCTAATACTAGTTTAGTTTGTCAAGGATAAGGATGAGAAAAGCAGGTATTATATTAATCTTCTCCCTGGGGCATAAGCCAGGGGGAAAATAATATTCTTCTTACCTCAAAGTCAAAGCAGCAAAAGAAGTAAATTTTGTTCACGCTACACTTCCATGTGGACCTTCACATTCCTCATTTCCTGATGGTAAACTAATCCAGTGGGAGACCCAACAGCTATAAAAATTTGGCAAATAGCATAAAGGATCGAAGAGCAAACTTTTAAGGGTTTACAATACTGTAACTGTGAGAACTGTATTCTTCTAATCTTCCTAGGACTCGGAGCGTGGTTCTCTTTAGTAGCTCACAAATCTCAGCGAGTTGTAGGAAACATTCTACGCAGTTGTTTTCTTAATTTGTCCAGTGGGTAGGAAATAAATAATGATTACTTTTTTGTTAATGCTGCATCCTAAATATGAAGCTAAAGTCTATTAAGCTATTATTTCTTACGGTGTGCCCAGAGAAACATACTTCTTCAAGGAAGGACAGCAAAATGACTAAATGACCCTACACATATTAGGTGATAAATAAGATGGATGAATAATTGAAATCTTGTACTTTGTGGGCATCAATAGATTAATTTTTACTAGGGAACTTATTTCCAGTAATGATCTTGGGAAGTCATCTCTCATCAGCAAGCTGTCAAAGTGCAGGAGAGGATTTTAGACTTTTGCTTAAAGTTGTACTAACTGTGCTGTGTGCCCTGGCGTGCTCTGTATTTCCACAAATTTTTACTTCAGTTGCAGCCACATACAAAGCCAAACAAGCAATACTTCTGAGCTATGAAAAGCACCTTTAAAAACCTGGTGGTTTGCTAAATCAACAACAGCTAATACATTTTGAGATGCCACTGAACTTTTTAACTTCTTTTTATGTTCTTTTTAATAGAAAAAAAAAAAGAAAAGCATTTCAGTGGAAGTATAGCTTTTCATAACATGAAAGGGAAATTGATCTTTGGCGTCTGTTGATGCAAACACGAAAAGTTTGTCTCGAAACGCAGTATTCTTTGGAAGAATTCAGTTATAAGGCCTTCCTGGAGAACTTGAACACTAAAAGGAAAGCCAAATAAATCGCTGGAAAGGATTTTGCTCTTAAATATGGATGTAGCTCATTACCTGTTTGGGCCCTGGTTCCTTAATCTGGGTGCAGTATTTCTGAGTGTTCTACATCACTGTTTCTTTCGACGTCTTTGCCTATCATCCTAGTTGGAAAGCCAACATCTCTTCCAGATGTGTAGATACGTATTGGGATAAGATTTCGCCTACTCCAGTCTGGATTAGCACCTTACCATTACGATTTCATAGGATCCGTTTTTTGTGTATAGAACCAAAAATAAATAGGCATACATTAAATAGCACGAAATTGTAAAAATGCATCTGGACTATTTGATGCTTTGCGTAATGCAGATTAGAGCGTAAAGACTGTGATTGCAACGACTAATTGTTACGTTTAAAAAACCCTAGAGAAATAATTGCTGCTAGTCTGCACGTCAGAAATTTCAAGTTAAAAGCCGCAACATGTTTAACTAAAACCCAGCTAATTAGAGCAGAAGTAGATCCCGTTCAAAATCTGAGATGATGTTATACACAATAGAGCTGTTAACTTCAGAAAACTGTGAGCTGAAGTAATCAAATGAGGAAGCTGATTTTTTTTTTTTTTTCATCTGTGTTTCAAGAGAGATTCAGATCAATACGTTGTTCTACTGATTCTCGCATTTTTACACATCGGATAGCCAACTTTATAAAATAATACCCACCTCCGCTCTCAATCTTAGAAAAGCTCAACCTTGTCCGGTCTTTTCTGGCTGCTATAAGGAATTGACTAACTTGTAAACGACTGTTTTCAATTTCACATGCTTACAAAATTTTCTAGTTTTGAGCAAATTGTTCTGAAATCACACATCCACCACTTTACATCTAGCGTTAAAGAAGTCACGTATGACCTCTCTCGGGCTCTGTTTGCAAACGGTCTTAATATTGCCATTACAGAATCGCAGAACTGCTTTTAAGAGAGCCGGAATGATCTATGTCGTGCAAAGGCGGTCACTATCAACGTGCACGTCATTTGGCTGTTGGAACCAGTCATAAGCAAAAGCCCTAGGGAGAAGCCAGCCATACCAATAGGACAGCAAAAATCAGTGCCAATTAGAAGCACTGTGGGAACTTCAGTGCAGAAACAAACAGTAGGTGCAGTATCCCCTCAGTCTTAACCGTGGCTGTGCTCTCGTATAAGAAATGAGCTGGTTTATTGCGATAGTATGTGAAAGACTCAACTGCTCTTGTACCTGCTCATTAGCACTTTGATAGTTTCATTCTCTGTTTCTGACTAAGGAGATACATTTTATCGTGTTCTGGTGACACTTGTTGAAGCTTGAACTTACTGGATCAGCTATTTCCAAAGAAATCTTGTTTTATAGCTCTTACTTCTATGTTTTGCTGCAAATTGGAGACTCTATTAAGAGGGCTGAAAATTCCCCTTAATTTTTCCTCACAGCTTGAGTTGTGTTTCTGAGTGCACTCTCATGTTTGTTTTGCCCAAGGCCAACAAAACTCTGAGGCCATTATCATCAACTTCTTTGCTGTGAGGGTGGTGAGCCCCTGGCCCGGGTTGCCCAGAGAAGCTGTGGCTGCCCATCCCTGGAGGGGTTCAAGGCCAGGTTGGACGGGGCTTGGAGCAACCTGGGCTGGTGGGAGGTGTCCCTGCCCATGGCAGGGGGGGTGGGACTGGGTGATCTTTAAGGTCCCTTCCAACCCACACCATTCTGTGATTCTTCCTGGTACTTGCTGACTTCCCCCCACTCAACATGGTAAAGGAGAAGGCTTTTTGTACGCTGTGGAATGTTTTAACACGCTTCAAGATGTATGCATCCAGGCAAGACTGCACTGAGTAGTATCCACTGATTCTCTGGTTCTGATTCCTGTCCAGATCTCTGCATTCGGTGTCGTCTTCTTAAGTTGTAAGCTGCATATTCCATCCTCATGGGAGCTAGTTGAATTCCTATCTATTCTACTTGCACTACAAATTTAATTAGGTTTTTTCAGTAGCCAGACGTAAGGAAGCACAAAAAGACAGGCTTGTCTAGTAGAAGAGCGGCAGCAAAGGACAGACAACTAAAGAAAGGGGTTTTGTTGTACTGGCGCTATTCAGTCGCTATATGAAAACATTAATTTCCTGAAATGGAAACTTGTATCTGTTTATACGCAGCAAAAGATATGCTAAATCAGCAGAATCTGTGGAGTTCCTGACCACAGAAATGTCAAGCATGCCATCTTTACTATTGCATCAGAACATTGGTGCGCTTGGATGAAGTATGCTTGGGGTACCAAAAGGTGGTGGTGAACATCTCTTTAAAAGAAAGAGAGAAAATAAATATCATTAGTCCTTGGATTTATTTGGGAACTGTAATGAATGCAGTATCCTCTATTGCAGAGGAACAAAAATCAAATAATTTATGGAAATCTCTGCAATAATAAATGTACATATTCCAATTACTGTTCTTAACTGCACTTAATTATTTTTTGTACAGTTATCATCAATACACGTAGAGTAAGGTTAATGGAAATGATCAAAAAGTGACAGATAAGAGCTAAGCACACTTTACGGTTCCAGACATGATTTAAAACAGATTTTGAAGGGCAAGATCTGAACTTATCAACAGCTACTAACAGAAACAAAAAAGGCAAACCTTATTATCGCGGTGTGTGGGTCCTTTTTTCAACCGCCCAAGCTCACTTTAAATTATTCTTCCATTAACTCACTGCGCTGCCTACTTCCAGCCCTCGCTGGGCAAACTTCAAGACTGCACCCAGCGTGTGTCCTGGAGCTCAGAACAGGAAGCGCTTTGGTACTCGGTGTTCGTGGGGAGACAAGGGAGGAGGGAGAAAGTCCATGGGGGGAAAAAAGAAAGAAAGAAAACCAATGCATAGGTTATGAATAGCTGTTCCGTATTCAACTGAGCACAGAAACGAAGCATTTTACTTACTACCAGATGGGGCGGATCCGTTTCCTTCGCAATCGGTTACTTATTTTTGTGGTGGTGGCGTTGTTCTGGATGCATTAAGTGGGTAATGGTTAATACAATGTCAACCTCCAAACACAAAATAGCTTTCTCTTTGTGTGCGCTTGACGGCACATGTAAAATTTAGATCAAATGGTTGTTCGCTGGAATAGTATGGAAGCCTTCCTTTGAGTGCAGCGGCAGCTTTGAGTTGACCCATTCCCCTTTATTTCCATTACATGGCCCATTGTATTTCTTCACTTTCAGCACTGAACCCAAATTTCCAGTCTTCCTTGTAGTCAGCTGTGTAATTCTTCCTGAAGAGATATGTGACTATTTTCTGTTTCTTCATCGACTATAGAGATAAACTTTCGTGAATGACACTTAACTCCTCACCACTCATACGTTCAAATGAAAACATAAAATATTTATCTCTATACACATTGTATTAATTTACAAGAAAACATAAGCTTTACGGAAAAAAAAAAAAAAATAAGTGCAGTCAGTCAGATGGAGGGAAACAGAACTGACAAATGTTTTTAGTCATCTTCCTCCCTCGGTAAGAATATGAACATTTAAATGTATGCAGCAGAAGCAGATGAAATTACATTCTCTGACACTTTATAACGCTGAAACAGATATGTGATTGATTGCAAGGTGGCGTAGCTGCTGGCATTTTTTGTCGGCACATTTTGATGATGCAGTTTCTTAGGTGAACTTCAAGTACATCAGTGACACGTACAATGTTTCAGACGCTTTGAGTGATTTCAAAGCTAATAATTTATGAGAGCTTTTGGAGCCAGTTATTAGGTTTGTTGCAGGAGAGCTTGATTTATTTTTTTTTTAATCCTCAGTTCCTTGCTGTATGTTCTGTTTACCTCATCTTATTTTATTAGAAAACAAATACGTAGAACTTTCATTCAGGGAGCGTCTGCCCTAACTATGTGTCATCACCTTAACAAGGTTTCCGACGTGGAATGTAGGAAACTTGAGAACGCCCATGCAGCAGGGGAGTCTAAAAAGGGTGAAGACTATCTGGAATGAAGTACCACAAATAAACTTCATTTAAAATAGCTAAAAACATAAAAGAAAAAGCTTTAACAAGAAGTTCAATACCTTATTTGTGAGACTGTTGGGCTCAGTATCTAATACTCTCCGGCAGACTGAATCTTCTCATATCTACACGAGTGTAAATCAGAAAAAAAGGAGCACTGAAATTTACCCCATTTATCTGGCATGTCCATAGTTTCCTCCAGGAGTTCAATAGTTGAAATCAAATCAAACCTCAGTGATTGGCAGACTCCAGCGAAGTTTTAGCTGCTAAAAACCCGCAGGCCTTTTTCTTCCAAAATCCAGTGTGTGTGCAACGTTGAATCATGTGACTGGAGAATTCTGCAGCATATCTGGAAGAATAGGACAGGCCATGAGGACAGGCTGAGAGAGCTGAGGTTGTTCAGCCTGGAGAAGAGAAGGCTCCGGGGAGACCTTAGAGCCCCTTCCAGTCCCTAAAGGGGCTACAGGAAGGATGGGGAGGGACTCTGGATCAGGGAGGGGAGCCATGGGATGAGGGGGAACGGTTTTAAACTGAAAGAGGGGAGATTTAGATGGATATAGGAAGAAATTCTTTGCTGTGAGGGGGTGAGCCCCTGGCCCAGGTTGCCCAGAGAAGCTGTGGCCCCATCCCTGGAGGGGTTCAAGGCCAGGTTGGACGGGGCTTGGAGCAACCTGGTCTGGTGGGAGGTGTCCCTGCCCAGGGTGGGGGGGTGGAACTAGATGATCTTTAAGGTCCATTCTAACCCGAACCGTTCTATGATTCTGTATTTAAGGTATTTAAGAGAGGTCTAACAGCCACCCTTTGTGTCTTCCACATGGAAGATATGAGATTGGCACAATCCATCTGACTTCAAGATTTTACTAGAAGCAGAAAAGATAAAATTAAGGATCACTAGCTGGTTATATTCTTATTTCAAAAATAATTGGGTACTTGTAATGACATTGCCTGTGTTATTCCTAAAGTTTAAGTGTCAAAGTCATTTTTGGCCTAACTCCAGGGAGAAATTTGGCCCACGGCCTTTTGGTTCCAGGTATTCCAGAGAATTTCACACATAATTACTACACCTACAGTTCAGTCCTCTAAAGAATGTGTAGGAGAATTAATCCCACAAGAAATCAGGCTTGATAATGAGAAAAAATGGATTATCAGACTTTGTATGACTACTAGAAGAAGGATTACTGTGTGACAATGAGCCTCTGTGGAAAACAAGGTGACAGATGAATTACCCAGGAGTTGCAATGAAGTATGCCCATTTTTCATCTCTGTAGTCCCAAAATACAAACCTCATGGCCACTTGTTTTGTTTAGTAAAAAGAGGAGCTTTGTTTTGCATACAGAGGAATTAGGATGCTTTTAAAAATTCACTAGAATTGCGTTGGTTTTTTTTAAGAAGTTAGATGTATCATCACTGTCAAGAATAATGCTCAGTTATTCTTCAAGTAGATTTTAAGTATACTTTCAGAATCTATGAAATTGAGCAGTAGTGGAAATCACAGCAAAATCCTTTGCAGTTGATCCACTGTTTGGGTTATGGAAAATCCCTCACCCTTTTACCACAAAATCTACAAATTCACGGAGCTGGTTCTGTTAGTGCTTGTGAACTTGCAAATGTCGTGCGCGAGCCTGACATCTTACTATTGAAAACGTATAATTATAAAAAAAGAAAAAAAATAATAATGAAACAGCAAGGCAAAACCACCAGCAGAAATAGTGAACAAAGCAAGTGTTGGGGGAAAAAAAAGACTCCGCTTTGAAATTCTGAATTTGTAAAATATAGATGAGAAATATACATGCGGTGCTTAACATTGGCTAGCGCTCAGTTCTTCCTAGTAACGTTCTTTTTGATCACACTAATAATACACTATGAAGCATCACTCTGTGGGATGCAGTTAAAGCCTATTTAAGCCAAAGAAACTACTCACACTCTCCCAGGGGAAAATATCAGAACACTTTTATTTTTACCTCAATCACTCCAGAAAACTTGATGAGGAATAGTCTTAACCGGTGTTACAGGGAAATTGCTGCCACCAGTCTGCCTGGAAAAAATGGGAGAGAATGAAAGAGTAAATACAGTGCTGAAAAATACCGAATAAGATGATTCAGAATTAAATGCTTAAGGCTTACTAGAGCTTCAGTTGCAGAAGGTTTATGCAAATCAGGCAGTTAATAGATATTCTTGTCAGTGATCTTTGTAGAAAATGCAGATAAAAAAATCCTGCTCTACCTCCTCTCCCCATTCTCTTCCCCAGCTCCCAACAGCTAATTTTCTGCCACACGGGCCACAGATTTAGGTCTCACTTTTTCAATATTTCTGTTCTCATCAAAAATTAATTTAATAGCAGCTTCATTTTAAAGCTGCCTGCTTTTATTTTATTCTGGCTTTTTTTAAGTCGTGACATTTAACTATCTGCCTTTTTTTTTTTTTTTTTAAGAGAAACAATAATGGAAATAGCCTACATATTAAGGAATGGTAGGTGTTTGTAAGTAATATGCTTAGAGTCTTTGGGATTTTCCCATACTGGGTAAATAAATCAGGTTGAAGAGTCTTCCCTTATGCAATATCTTTACATCTAGAGGGAGAAAAATGTGGGACTAATACTGTTAGCAAAACAGATTCTTGCTTAGGCACTAAGAGACAAATCAAGAAAAGAACCAGAACACTAAAATAATGAGCCTTGCTATACTGAACTTTTAGTCCTGAGCAGAGCAATTAGATGAAAAAGGAAAATAGGGTAGAAAATGTATCTCTTTGTTCACTGGAGCCAATTTCTGTTACTCAATATAATTGTATAACTTCCATAAACAGATCAGACTCCGGTTTAATGGGAACTGGCTTCTGAGTGCTTTGTTTTTCTTCACCCTACTGTTGCTATCGGGAGGCTGTTCCAGATCTTCACTGCTGTCTGATCATTAAGAATACTTTTAATCTCCAGCCTAATTTTATTCATGGACAATTTATAACATTTTTCTTCTGCCAACAGTGCCCTTTAGTTTAAGTAGTCCTTTTCCTTTCATGGCGTATAATTCTTTTCCAAACATAATTATTTATAGAAAGTGATTATATGTCTTCTTTACCACTACGTGTCGTCTTAGCCATTATTTTGCTACCTTAAAGAGGATAAGCACTTTTACTCATCCTTTCTAGGACAGGCACTCTATTACCTTGATCATCTTTTCAGCACCCGTTCAAGCTTGTTTTCCCTTCTGTTGTTTGACCACGTTGTATATTCCCTGCGCAGGTCCATGCAGAGTTAAATGTCCTCAAAGAGGATTCTCAAACACTGAATGGGGAGCCAACAGAAGTCGTCATACAGACTGGTGATCTACCTTTGGAAACCCATGGATACATTCTCATGTCCGTGGCTCTCATTTGAAAGCATGTGTCATAATTCTTCTTATTCTAAATCCGAGGCTGTACAGGACTCTGGGCACTGTATTTGTTGCGGAGGGCTACAAAGATGCTCAGGGACTGGAGCATCTCTGCTGAGGAAAGGCTGAGAGACCTGGGGCTGTTCAGCCTGGAGAAGAGAAGACTGAGGGGGGATCTCATCAATGCTCATCAATATCTAAAAGGGGGGCGTCAAGAGGATGGGGCCAGACTTTTTCAGTAGTGCCCGGTAACAGGACAAGGGGCAATGGGCACAAACTGGAACACGGGAAATTCCATCTCAACACGAGGAAAAACTTCTTTCCTTTGAGGGTGGCAGAGCCCTGGCACAGGCTGCCCAGAGAGGTGGGGGAGTCTCCATCTCTGGAGACATCCCAAACCCGCCTGGACGTTCCTGTGCCACCTGCTCTGGGTGACCCTGCTGTGGCAGGGGTTGGACGGGATGATCTCCAGAGCTCCCTTCCAACCCCTACCAGTCTGTGATTGTGTGTTTTGGAGATAGGAGACTGGTCAGAATTCACAGCCCTGACGTTTGTCTTTGCAGGTTAGTGTCTGTGACAATTCTTTCAAGAAATAAACAACCCTAGCTTATCTTAAAAATTGCTATTAGGCAGGGGATAGTTTTCAATCAGTTAAGAGACTGTGAATGTAATATTTCTCATTAAATGATGTATGAAGTTTTATCCCCACCTTTGAAGGCTGTAATAGGGGAAGCCAGCCTTAGGTAGGATAAATTACACAGGTAGAAATGTTAATTAAGCAGCTTGAAGGAAGAAGAGAAGAATAATGTCTTAATCCTCCACAGTAACCTGTGATATTTCAGTGCTGTATTACAAGCAGCGAAGGTGGAACCGAAGTTTTGCGAAGGAGCAGGTAAACAAGATCGCGCCGTTCTCTCTCTGGCTAGAAAAAGCGGAGGTGGCTCAGAGTGGCTGTTTCGGTGGCTCTGGTTGTCCTCTTTAACAATAGGAGCACAAGAACATTACTTTAAGAACGCTGCAGGGTCTGTAGATTTGGAGGAGTTTTCAAAGACTAATTACGTGGTCGGAAAATCTGAAACCCAGCCAAGGTGTATCCTTATTCCTGAGGTTACTGTTCATAATGCATGCTGTTATTTTAAGTCAATAGCATTCTTCCCTTTATTTGAAGGCAAGCATATCCTCGTATTCTTAAATCTTTTAGGTGAATTTGAATCTGAGTAATTTGGTTCATGCCAAAAACTATTCCTTTGGGTCACTATTTAAAGGTGAGCTAGCAGATTTCCAGTCTCCTCTGAAGTACGAGGGCCTCATCATAGCTGGATTTAAAATCAGCGTCAGATTTTATAGAATTAATTATCGGAACTGTATTCTGAGCTTGCAGTAGGGAGAGGGAAAGCTGGAACTGGAAATTACTCCTAGTTTCTGCTAAAGCCTAGGATAACCACCTGTATGCGAATCCAACGATTAGCAAACATCCTGGGGAGATGACAGACGTAGGTGTGAGTCTTCCACTCTCTACCAGCCTACGAAATATCCTAAGATAGGAATGCTCCCATTGTCCCGTCTCAGATACTTCACTTTGCGCAAAATAATTAGATGTTAATCAGTTCGGAGAGAATGCAGACGCATGGGTGTAAAAGCCCATCCTAAGGAATGAAGTTTCTGTACAGTGGGGGAACTGCCGGTTGCAATTTTTGTTACAAAAATTGTTTATGCGTTTTACCAACTGATTAATAAGTGACTAACGGAACTTCCTTAACCAGTCATCGTAGTGGAAAGGGTTTGAGTAGCTGAGTCAATAAGCTAGAAACGTATTTTCATTCTAAATTCTCTCTATCGCTCTAATCTTTGATTATCCTATATACAGTGGAATTGCTACAACAGGAAGGGTTAAGAGGGCTTGTGTAAAAAAAAGAACAGTAGATTGGTGATGATAGTTTATGAGATGCGGGTTTGATAACTCTTTGGCAGAAGACAAAATACAATCCTTCTCCTGTATCTTCTTGCGGTGTGAGCTATTAAACAAAAAGCAATATGAGGGGACCATCCTTTTACATTTAGAAGTCTATAAACTCAATATATTCGGTGAAGAACTCGATCCTGCAGGCAGAGTCCTGCAGGATGCATGGTGAGCACAATTTTTTTTTACCTTTTGGATGCTGACTATTTAATCCTGAGTTTTGAACATAAACAAAAAAAGAAGTTGAGGTGCCAAGGAAAAACTTTAATGTCAAAAAATGAGATCCAGTTGTACGCTTTGGTAATAGGGCTTTTAAATTTGTAATTTTAGGCTCAGATGACTGACTTCTTTCTACATACGTATCTGAATGAGAATCAGGAGCCAGTGTCTTTTAGTCAACATCGAGAACAGGGCTAAAAGCAGATCGTGCGTTTTGAATGATGTTAACTGTCTCTGCAGTAATATTTTCGGGAATAATATTTTTAAATATGCTAATGAAAATACACTAGCTAGAGTAAGTTTTAAACTAAAATTATTTTCTGAGCCTGAATATGGTTCCTACATCTTTGCACATTGTTTTGGAAAGACCCATTAGAATTTATGGCGCTACACTTACTTAAATTATTATATTTTTAAGATTTATATGGAGATGTCTCTTCCTCCCCATAATTTTTTCTATGATTTATCATAAAGAGCTAGTACTCTCAAAAAATGTTAAACCTTCTTCATACTGATGTTTTTTAGAGGAAGATGGAGAACAATATATTAACTGATAGGTTTTTTTTGGCACAGTCTTTTCCCCCAGTTTAGATATGACTAATAACAAGCAAATATACAAAACATCAATCAAAGAAGTGTGTTTTACTAAAGAATATGTGCAGAGAACATGACAGATCAGAATTTGGAGATGACAACTTGGAAAAAAACCTGTAAAGCCAAAAGCTGAGGTGACTGGCAGGAACATAAGCAAAATGGGGACTGAAATGAAAAGAGAACAGAAATATAATTTTGTCAACAACTTGAAAATGGGAATGGGAATTCGTAAACTACTTTTTTGTTAAAGGCAACAAATGACTTAAAGGAAAAATGGGAATGACAGGATTAAGATGACTTCCAGAACAGTAATTTGGATGAGTGGAAAGAGAAGTGTTGACTAGAAAAAAAGAGGAAAAGAGAATGAAAGCATTGATGAAGTATCAAAGAAAGAGAAAAATACAGTACTGAGAATTCTAGGATCATAGAATGGTTTGGGTTGGAAGGTACCTTAAAGATCATCTAGTCCCAACCCCCTGCCCTGGGCAGGGACACCTCCCACCAGCCCAGGTTGCTCCAAGCCCTGGTGACACTGAAGTTGTAAGTCTAAAAGATCAATAGAAACAGAAAATGCCAATTTGCCAAACATAAATTAGTTATTGAGACATGGTCTCTTTTGACACATTTACAGATCTGAAACGTTTTTCTAAATAGAACCTATGAAATTACCGATTTTTCCTTTTTTGAATTATTTTTTTTTAAATTTACAAATTGCAATTGTGATGGGTTTATAAATTGTAATTTATATTTTAAGAAAATTTTAATACAAACAAGACAACTTTGAACATTTTTTTATTATCATTAATATATTTATAAGATTGGTGTTGAAAAAATGAGATTTCAATTTCTCATTTTGTTTAAACATGCAATCTACTAAATTATGCAGAAATCTAAAAAAAATTCTTGTGGAAAAAGAGGAAAGCAATTACAAAAACTGTTACTGTGGTTTAGTAAGTCCCACAGGATTTAATATATTGATAAAATGCTAATTTCTCGACAAGTAAAACAAAGAGCAACCTCAAGCGCTGCGTTTCTGCTCATTCGTGCAGCTTTATTTTTGGTTTCTGTATTGTGACAACTGAGACCTCAACCCACTCGCGCCATCTGGGACGGTGCCTGTGCACAGCCCCGTGATGGTGTCAACCGGGGATCAGCCCAGCGAGCAGGAAGGACAGACTGCGCCGGTTTTGGCTGCCCCTGCTTTACGCAATCCTGCAGTATTACCCCCGCGTCCTTGGCACCTCTGGACGCTCCTGGGTGCCAACAGCTTCTGCCCGCAGCTTCGTAATAGCGGAGCAGCACTCCAACAGGACGCGATAAAGCCTTCACACATCCTCTGAGCTGAAAAAGTAAACACAACTATGGTGTAGGACTGCACGAGTACGATGTGGGACCCCAAAGTGATCCAGGAGCACAGACTCTTTAGATGTAGGTAGATGATGTCGATGAGCCTCAGAGCCTAAGAGCGCTCACTGGCCCTATTTAATTTATCAGCGTAGGAAGTCTCTGATATTTCAAAGGCTTAGTTAGATGCAGCCTTAGAACTTATTCCGAAGTGGCAAGGACTTCCAAAGATGTCCTGCTGTTGAAAAGTGTAAGTCTTCAATGACTTCTTGGAGTTAATTTGGATGCTCTGTACACATTTGGGACGGTTCAGGGTTTGAATTAACATCTGGGGAAAACGTGCATGAAAGATCAGTTCCAGGAGCGCTTCGTAGGAGCAACAGACAAATATGAAAATCTTTCTCTTGACACTGAATGTGACTGTAGAGCCAAAAATATGTCAAGATACCCTATCTTGAAAACAGCACAGAAATGGAATATAGATTTGAGCTTGCAAAGGATGAAACGAGCAGATGTTCTGTCAACAAACTGATCGCTGTGCAACAAATTTTAAAACAAACGGAACCAAGGCATTTACGGCATTTTTACACAAATCGGTTTTCCTTCAAGCTGTAGCTGGGACTGTTCTCGTGAGCATAATTTTGTTAAATACAGAAGTTTTTAAAAAAAAAAAAAAAAGAAAAAGAATTGAATGAAAAAAGATCAGATCTATTTTAATTCTAAATTTTAAGTTTTATTTAGAAGCAATGAGGCGCTCTTTTGCAGTCAGTGTTGCCTTCCATTGCTGAGTTAGGTGAATGAGGTATTTTTATGCTTGGTAGATATGCTATCATGGAGCGAAGGCCTGGTCCAGGTTTCTCCAAACTCTGTAGGAGTTAATGGGATTGTGGAGATCGAGAATTGTAGTTTGGGCCCTTTCCACTAACTTTTCAAACTGTTACTTCTGTGACCCTGTAGTAAATCCACCACAGCGCTCCTAACCTTTGGAGGCATCGTTTCACTCTCCCCCTAAATTCTGTATCTGCTGCCTTAGGTTATCCATCAGAATATGGATATGGACTGGCTGCAGGATTTTAAGGAGGCTCAGCATGATTCCACAAGGCTTTTAAGGAGGCTCAGCATGATTCCACAAGGCTTTTTCACAGTGTTGGCTCTTTTTCTAAAAAATCCCTGTGTGGATATTTTTTGTTAATGTTAATCAAATCATCGCGATCTTTTCTTTTGGTTATTATCTGTGAGAGCAGAAACTCTCTTGTGTATGATTTGCCGTTCTTCTTCATGGTTGGACACAGAGAACAGGTGGATCATCCAGTCTGTCTCCAAAAGAAAATCAGCCAAATCTTCCGACCAAGTTCCAAACCAATCCCTTTAGGTGCTAACTAAGACAATGCCACAGTTAAACTTGGCACCAACCAAATGAGGTGTCTCAGCTGCCCACACAGTGGATGGAAAATAGTAGACGTTTCTGTTGCACGAGTACATAGCCTGTGTACCAAGGGATGTACCTAGAGCTACCTGATGGAAAACACATATATCCTCGTATGTCTTTGAGAAATTTCACACCTTCTTGAAGCTGATTGCCTCTTTAACCAAAAATACAAAATGTATAGCATTACTAAATCTGTCATTCAGGTAGGAGCTGGATGAAGTTCTAAATTTACATTGCCAAAAAAGCAGTTGAGCTATTTATTGAAAAGAGAAGCTGCGTACAAAGGTGAAGATGCCAACTCCACTGAGAGGTGTAAATCGCATAAGAAGATTTTATATCTTTACAATGTTGGGCATTAAAAACATGGCATGGTTTTTCCTTAGAAAGTACTCCTTTGATTTTGAGTTCAAAGTAACACAAAATTAATACCTATTAACTCTTGGTGAAATTAACTTTTTGATGGTAGACAGTAATTAATACTTCGTAATTGTAGTAAAGAAGGGTTTTATTATTATGCAGACACTGGAGACCTTATGGTCGCATTTGAACAATAATTTCAAAGACCTACGCATTTAGTTGATTATTTTTATAACCTGGCTTCCCAAATATTACTTTTTCAGAAAATTGCGCACTTAACTCTTGACATGTATCGTAAATTCACTCTGCAGTTTTATCTTGACCAGGATTTTTTAAACTTCTAGGTAGGGATATTTTTAGGGCACTTTCTCGTTAAAAATCTTGATAGTCAGAAGTTATTACAATCCTTACATAAATATTAACTAGTTTCTCAAGGTTTTAATTGTAATATAACTTAGTTATATTTTTTTCCTTCGTATTCTGGTGGTTCTTATTTGCTATTTGTGGAAACCTCGTGTCACAGTGTGAACAATCAGTATGTTGACAGCCATAAAAGCTTATCAAAACGAACATCATTCCGGTACAAAACCAAAAGTCTGGTAGAAAATATTCCCTTTGAAACAGTCAGAGATCTGGCCTTTTGTAGGAAACTCCCAGCGCGTGACAGGTGGAGCTCTGCCAGTGCAGCTTGCTGTATTTTTGCGTTGGAATTAAGGGAATGCGAGAACGGGGAAGGGAGCACCAAGGAAAACTTCTTTCTGTGCGCTGACTTTATGAATATACTTAAAATGAATGCTTTCCTTGACATTTCCATCTCATTTTAAAAGTCAGTGTAGGGAATGTTGCCAAGTGGGCTGGCCTTCAAATTTGAGTTGTCACCACATTTTTTTAAAAAGTTAATTAAGTCAACTGTCCCTTTCATATGAAGTAACGGTACCTTTCATATAAACCATGAACATATCCAGACCTCAGAAAACCTGGTATCTATTTCTGTATTGGGAGCATGTCAGCGAGGAGAGGGAGTTGATGACTGCTGATGCTTCAACTGAAGCTTTCTGGGGAACAGATTTCCTTGGAGTTATTCTAGCTGGATAAACAAGTTTGAGAAAAGCTGGAGGAAGTTTGGTTACATGTTAGTTTTGGGCTTTGATGAATTGGTGCTGTAATATTTTCTTGTTGTGTGCTCATCGTTAATTCCCCGTCACATGCTTGCTCTGGCAACACGAGGATAAAAAAAACACTGGGAAGAAGGAAGCCGATGATTTTTATCTGCCATTCATGATACAAGCGCGGAAGCCATGCGCTGCTTGAATCCAAACGCAGAGCAGCAGTAAGACAATCAGTGGTACTCTGTCCTCTAGCAGATTAAGAAATGATAGTCAGAGACAGATATTCGGTGATGTATCCATAAATGAGAGATGTTTGTTTCAGTTTTTTTTTTCAAATTGCAAAATATGCACATGCCAGATTAAAACCTTGAGTCAACAACACCTCTGAAAGGAGAGAGTCCCAATGCCCCCCTGCTTTTTTTACGGTGCGCACAAAAAAAGGCCTCCGTGAAACTTGTGTTCTCTCAGGCTGTGTTTTATTAAAACATCCAAATAACAGCCTCCCAGGACTCCCCAGGGTGGGAAGGGGCTGCTGAGCCCAGGAGTATCCCAAGTTCCCAGTGCTGGCTTCCCATACCACACAGCTACTCTGGAGGAGCAGGAGCTACTCTGGCCACACTGGTCATGGAACATCTTAATTAGAGTCTGACAAGTGTTTTTTGACATTGAACGGGGAAAGGTAGAAGTTTATTATGAATTCGTGCAATAGGAGATTCACATTAGAGTGCTGTATGTTTGGAGAAGAAAGTCATTCCCCTTTGGAAGAAGTAAGGGGATGGACACGTGTGTCTGAGAAAAAGCCATTAAAATATCACCAGCTTATTTCTGGTAGAAAGTTCGACAGCTTTAGTGAAACGAATTCCGTAGAAATTTTACCAAATCATAGCGTGTTTCAGTCCAGCTTCCAGTGAGCTTTAGATCTTTAGCATCCCCACACTTATTCACAGATTTAGTTCTGTATTCTAATGAGTCATCGGTTACTGTATGACCTTGCAAAGTTCTTTTTTCATTTCTATTTTTGTTCAAATGCAGAATATGAATTAATCACCCTTTTAAGTTAGCTCTGAAAATGCTGTAAATTACAGGATTTTTAATATAGTTAGCTAAAGCCGTTTGGTAAAGTAAGTTAGAGCTCTTTGGAAAAGTTGGAAGTACGAAATATTCATCTAGCTGCCTTTAGGTGACCATTTTATTTCATTCATGAAATGGCCTAAACTCAGCAGCTATCGTATTATTCAGCAGGAAACCACAAGCAAATTAAATGTTCACACCCGTAATCCCCCTTCTTTTTCCCATGGGGATGAAAAAATTACAAAAGGAAAGTGAACTAAAAGTTGACTTGAAAATGAGAACCGTGGTGATGAACCACCCCACCCTAATCCACAGCTGGGTACTGGGGGAAGAAGCGCAGTGCTGGGGATCAAGCCAAAAATCTCACAACAGTGATATTTTTTTAAATGCGGGCTTTTATTATTTCTGCATTTTGCAACTATTAATTTATTTTGTTCCAACGGTTTATCCGGTAGGTTGCATGCTTACTATTAACAGTAGCATCACAGAAAGTTGAATAAATGGAAGACTTTATTACTTTGGAATAGAGAGGTCTTTTTATAACAGTCTCTTATATGTGGTTCAGGACAGTGACGTAGCAACAACTTTAATTCTTTACCCCTTAACTCTGTTCAGCATTGTCATCCGTTTGACAAAAGCTATCTGCAAGCAGTAACGCACCCAGTTTCTGCAAGGAGCTGGAAAAGCTGTTCCTTTGTTCTGAAACACACAATTTTATTCTTGGAGGATGTCTGGCCCTTGCCTCTGAATTCAGATTAAATGCCATCGCGCCGTAGTTTGGGTGGCAACTCCCAAGCGAAGGTAACGTGAGCTACTGTATTCTGAGACCTATTTTCACCCATTTAAACTTCCAAGGGGGGAGGAAATGCGCATTGGAGTTGTTATTTCTCATTCTTAGTCTTAGATCAATGGTAGGTTGTTTTGGAAAGGTCGAAGAAAATAAGGGGAGTCATTTTTGAGTGATGATGTTGTGAAAATTTACTGTTTCAGTTTTATGGAAGTGTTGTGACCTTTTTTTGCTCTCCCGTATCTCAAAAGAGTTTGGTGTTAAAAGTTCAAGCTTGTCATGCAGTTAATCCTTGATGAGAACAAGTGCATGTTGAACAGATCTGATTTAGAAACAGAGGAGTTACTTTTAGTCCTAATTTTTAACCCTTTCATCTTCACCAATCCAGAGCGGAAGATAAATAAGCAGTACTAGATGCCTGCATGTGGCATCTTAAGAGGCATGAGCATATTTCTTCCTCCGCATGAATAATCTGTTCTGCCTTGCTCTGAGTTTAAAATGAGAAGGGGAGGGAAGGAATGTTGCGTTTCCATTGTGTTGTGTCCCTTCTCAAATAATTTAGTCATATTTTGCACATTTGATTGTTGAAATATATTTCTAACTATAACATGCATTTACCAGAATACTTTTTTGTTATGTTTTTGGGGTAGAACTAGGAATATCAACTCAAACTATTATTTTGTGCCTCCCGGAAGCATACCTTGAAGTACGACTCTCAAAACTCTGCCTTAACACAGAACTGTATGAGAGAATGGATTAGTCTTTCAACCTGGAGTAGGATGGCGGATCCGCTGGAACCACATCTGTTAGGAGAGTTCCTCAAAAATACTTCCTGTTTAATATGATTCTCATTTAGTGTATCCTTGTGTTTAAAAAAAAAAAAAAGTTATGTCAAAAATTGTATTTTAAATTATGTCCAGTATTGAATCTTGGAGGAAAGGTGATGGAGTTATGTATACAGAATTAATTAAGCCTGTAGCATTTTCAACTTTCTAGCATGAAGCTTCTTGCCATGAAAAATTAAACCTAGGATTAAACCCTAGGGTTTAAAAGCATTCAGATTTCTCTGAGGTTCTGTGATTTGGGACTTGCTGAAGTCCCAGAAGGTGTTTGGTGGACATGACATTTGCAGATTCCCAGTGGCAGACCCTGGCTTTTTCTCCTGTCTGTTGTGACTAAGCAGTTTTGGTCCTGTGACCCTGGGACGTTTGGATCCACATCTTTCCCAAAAATCCCATAATGACTGGATATGAAGAAACGGATGGAGTTTCTTCTTCTATCTGTTTACAGATTAAGGAGCAGAGGCAGAGATTTTGTATGAGACCTGTTAATGGGTCCGAACAAGGGTGTTCTTCTTAATTTAGAAATAATTATTCAAGATCATTTTACTTTTGCTGGCAGACTTCTAAGAATACAAAATAACACATATTTCTTAGTGTATTTTTTTTTTGCTTAGATGACAGCTTGTTCTCTGGTTAGATTTCATCCACTGCTCTCAAGTCAGTGATAAGAGTTTGTGCACCCCCTCAGCTTAATGGATTCCCGTAGAACCATGCTGGTGGGAGAGTGACTGTTTTCTCCACGCTTGCACTCCAGTTTTACATCCTTTCTTTCCAAACCCATTGCGCCCAGTGCAGTGCCATAACACAGAATCACAGAATGGCGGGGGTTGGAAGGGACCTCTGGAGATCACCCAGTCCAACCCCCGGCCAGAGCAGGGTCACCCAGAGCAGGTGGCACAGGAACGCGTCCAGGCGGGTTTGGAATGTCTCCAGAGACAGAGACTCCACCACCTCTCTGGGCAGCCTGTGCCAGGGCTCTGCCACCCTCAAAGTAAAGAAGTTTTTCTTCATGTTTAGGTGGAACTTCCTATGCTCAAGTTTGTGCCTGTTACCCCTTGTCCTGTCCCCGGGCACCACTGAAAAGAGCCTGGCCCCATCCTCCTGACACCCACCCTTTAAGTATTGATAAGCGTTGATAAGATCCCCCCTCAGTCTTCTCTTCTCCAGACTGAAGAGACCCAAATCTCTCAGCCTTTCTTCATAAGAGAGGTGTTCCAGTCGCCTCATCATCTTGGTAGCCCTTTGCTGCACCCTCTCCAGCAGTTCCCTCTCCTTCTTGAACCCGGGAGCCCAGAACTGGACACAGTACTCCAGATGCGGCCTCCCCAGGGCAGAGTAGAGGGGGAGGATGACTTCCCACCTAAGCTATTATTGGTTTTCCTCATTACTTTCCTTGGGTGGAAAAAAGAGACCGTGTGCATGTTTGACCTATAGTGTCTCCAAACAGATACGAGAAAAAAGAACCCAAAGCATGACGAATCCTCGCCCCCCCTACTGCAAGTGTGTCCTATCGCTGCTGTAATGGAGTGATTTAATCTCATTCTTTACTGACGCTACAGCGGTCCAAAGTTTTATTTGCAATGTGTGGCAGAATAATATCTTTTTAATACATGTTCACATAGTAAACTGCAGCACAGGTGTGCTGAGTACAAGGATGCTTTCTCAAGTTAAAAGAGATGCCGGGATAATTACGTGTGCTGACCTCGTGCACGTCACAGAACTCTCTCACCTAATAGCTTCTTCATCAGGACGATTAGAGTATGGGTTTAGAATTAATATTGCGTAGTAGGCTGACTACTCTGTTTATTTACAGCCTATAACGGAACGTGTCTGAAAAGCAAAAAATGGCCATAGTTCCTTCTGCTGATCAGCATTGCTCCTATTTATTTGTAGGGATTACTTTTAGATGAATTAAAAAAAAAAAAAATGTGCTGCAATATCCATAGGTATTCCTAAATACTCAAGTGTGCAATAAATGTAACCATCCCTTTTATATTTAAATTAGGTATTCGATATAAATCAACAAGGCTCAGTGGCAAAACCTGACAACTCCATGCATAATGCTGCAAAGAGAATGATTTCTGAAATATTTAGTGTATCTGTGATTTTTTACATGCTGGCAGAAAAAATACTAACCGAGTAGCCCCATACATGTATATTTTATCTATTTTTTAATTTGTGGCATTTTAATCCTCATAGTACCTCGCTTTTTCTTCCAGTAGACTAAATAAGAAATCTATGATTACTTACAGAGTCCTTAACAATGGGAGACCCTATTAAGCATGCAGAGAAAACAAATGCAGCCCATGAATTTAATTCTAGTTTTCATTATCTTTTATTTGTGTATCACACCCTAAAGCTGTCGATTCTATTCTCATATTCATCTTTTTTAGTAAAACGTTTGGAGGCAGAGAGGAATTCACTGCACAACTGAGTTGTTGATTCATTTTATGTGAGAAGAAATCCCTGTATTTCAAAAATGGTAGTGTCTTAAGTTACCGTTGTATTTTTTAGAATATTGGTCAGTCTGGAAGGGCCCTAATTCCTGATTTTAAATTAGTAAATTATTATCAAAATGCAATCAATATTGTATGCAGGGCACAATGCCATTAAATTGAGGAATCTCGATAGCAGATGAACCTGCTTTAGTATAACGTCTCAAATTCTGTTAGGAAATGCTCCCTGTGTGGTGCATTTGGCCTCGGTTCAACCTCTTGCAAACCATTAAGGACCCTTTTCTTCCTCCTCCTTTATATAGTCTGCTTCTTACACTTGCT
This sequence comes from Alca torda, assembly GCA_008658365.1. Classification (NCBI taxonomy): domain Eukaryota; kingdom Metazoa; phylum Chordata; class Aves; order Charadriiformes; family Alcidae; genus Alca; species Alca torda. The sequence goes on along the minus strand of CM018079.1, from coordinate 77,900,894 downwards.
TTTTCCACCTCCCCCCCCGCCCCAGTCTGTTTACCCAAGAGATAGCTTGCCGTAGATGCAGCAGCTGGCTTCACTGAGGTCCCGCTTTTTGCGTTTTTAAGCTGGATTGACTGAAGCAAAGGGAAGCTGAATGACTTGCCTGAGGTTGGCTCAGTGGGGATTAGAACCAGGAATCCTCTTGCCCACAGACGTTTGCTCCGAACAGGAAACCTCCCTGCCCTCATGTTCCCCCAGCAAACCAGAGGGGCACAGCTCACATTTAATTTATGAATTATCTCGAATAGTTTTCATTCCTTTTTTTTTTTTTTTTCTTGCAGATTTTCAAATATTTTCTTTTTTCCTAGCCGAGCCTTTTTTTGGAGATAGAACGCTAATCCTTTTTTTGGTTGATACTTCAGTTAGGATTTATCTTTTCAGGGAAGGTGGTACATAACGACGTTAACCAATCAATCTTCTTTTTAGTATCTCTTCATATTTAGCCATGGCTAATTTCTTCGGTGCTCGGCTCCTGGAAGGAATTGCCAGATAGATCTATGAAAAAAGAACGCCCAAGAAATGTGATTTTTCGTAATTTGTGACGCCTAGCAGTAAATAGGACCATCTGCATGTACACACGCACATACACCCACCTAAACACACATCTTTATACGTATATCTTTGCACAGCTGCATTCAATACTGCTTTTCAAAACTGAGTTTTAGGTAATGGCCAATGATTATGCCATATTTTAGGAGGAAAGGCTCCAATATTAAGTTTTTTTGTTTCCCCAGCACCAAGACATAACGCTTAAGGCCAATGGGAGCATCCCTAGGAGTTCTAGGTTTTCCAGCAAGGAGTCAAGGAGTTACAGGGTTTCCAACAACTCCGTATAGCAGAGTCTTCCCCCTTTCTAACAAAATCCCAGGAGCTGGGAGCGTACTTGTGAAATTTTATAGGTTGTAGCTGTTAGAATTCAGAGCCAAAGCTGTGGCAGAGCAGATTTTCCTCGTAGACCTTTTATGCCGTATTTTTCCTGATGATGTTACAGTCACAGTTGTTTTTTCCAATTCTGAATGCATAATTAAAGTGCAGATTTCAGATCTGGTGGTAGAAGACACACTGGCCTTGAGGGATTGGTAATTACGAAGAGATTCCTAATCTATTATACATGACAGCAGGAAGAGGCAAAAATAAGGAGCAAAAGCTAAAGGACATCAACCTAGAGTCATCTGGGAACAGACAGGGAAGCACACAAGGTCAGTCTGTGGTACGCAAAATTTCCTTGCCATCTCAGACAAAAATATGGTGAAGTGGTACATGGAGTAAAGTAAGAAGACTTCTACTTTTCTTCTTTCTTCCCTCCCCACGAAGGCAAAAGGCCTTCTGTGTTGAGGACACTTGTTCTCCTGGGCAGAGAAAGAAAAACATGTATTGTATGATGTATTTTAGTCACACGTCTTTATGCATCGAGTGGAAAACATGCTGTATCACCTTTTCTTGATAGGAAAAGGAGAACAAAGCTATATTTTTACTGATTTTGGAGGTGGATCTTGAAAAGTTACTTTCCTGGCTGCCTCCACATCACTTGAGTCTAGAAGTGCCTTCCATCTCTTTGGGCCTGTCACGTTGCCCAACCATATCTCCTTTCTGTATCAAATAAGACCAATGGGCTGATTTTGTTCTCCATGAGCTTGTTTTACATAAAAATGACAGCCAGATTCAAGGGCCAGGTGGAAGCTGAAATGCACTTTCACAGTTCCCTCCATCGGAATCGTAAGGGACGTACTCTTGAAGAGTATCACATTGCAACGAGTCGGGTGATCCCCACGCCGTCTCCAAGACTCGTTTTAAACGTTGAAAAAGATTCCCAAGGATTCTTTAGGTCACTAGGAAATTTCTTAACGAACTGAAGGAAGGAAACGGAGGAAGAACATGCCTAATTTGTAAATAATTTAGAAAATTAGCATCATTCTGACCAATTCAAATCTACTCCAGCTTGTGAGGCTTAAGGGAGACCAGATGGTGGTAGTGCATTGGAAAGTATCCAAAATTGCTTTTGAGTTAATTGATATAGTGCAGGGGAGATCTCTGGAGAAGTATATATCCCCAGGTAGCTGATTGCTTTGGAATTCCAACAGAGAAGAAATGTGTCAAACATGAGAAAGGAAACATAAGTTACTGAGTGGTTATATCTTAGACTTGGCCCAGTTAACTTCTAGCCAAGCATACAGCGAAAAAAAATGAAAAAAATGTGCTAAAAAAGGCAAGAGTGGTTGTTGCAGGACTAGAGGGAATTGACAAAAGCCTATTTACCTTAGTATTTTATGTATTTACACTTTATTTCCATGGTGTATTTGTCCATAGAAAATGTAGAAGACTAATTTTTAATTTGAACCTGTAAATTTTAATCAGAATGGCAACGGTGTAGCCGCTAACCATATATTGTTACATACTGCTAAATGAAAGTGTCCGCGTACTGAATTGGGACTCTCACCAAAGGTTGTTTCAAATCTCTATAAAATAGATCAAATGAAACTGGGAAAGTAATTGATAGCTACAGCGAAACTGAAAGTGAATATAAAACCTAAAATCGCAGAAAGATCAGGACTTACCTGGTGAACATTCACTCTTCTCTGAGGCTTCCTAATTGAACACCTTCACTCAGCCCACTTGACAATTAAGGAATCTACTTCTACTGCATATTTGACATCATGCTGAATACTTAACAGGCAGAGCATTATCTTTGGTAGCTTAGGTTAGTTTTATTTTTTGTTTTTATTCTTTCTCTCTCTCTTTCCCTTTCTCTCTTTCTCTTTCTCTTTCTCTTTCTCTTTCTCTTTCTCTTTCTCTTTCTTTCTCTTTCTCTTTCTCTTCCTCTTCCTCTCTCTGTTCCTCTTCCTCTCTCTCTCTTCCTCTTTCTCTCTCTCTTCCTCTTTCTCTCTCTCTTTCTCTTTCTCTTTCTCTTTCTCTTTCTCTTTCTCTTTCTCTTTCTCTTTCTCTTTCTCTTTCTCTTTCTCTTTCTCTTTCTCTTTCTCTTTCTCTTTCTCTTTCTCTTTCTCTTTCTCTTTCTCTTTCTTTCTCTTTCTCTCTCTTCCTCTTCCTCTCCCTCTCCCTCTTCCTCTCTCACTCTTTCTTTCTCTTTCTCTTTCTCTTTCTCTTTCTCTTTCTCTTTCTCTTTCTCTTTCTCTTTCTCTTTCTCTTTCTCTTTCTCTTTCTCTTTCTCTTTCTCTTTCTCTTTCTCTTTCTCTTTCTCTCTCTTCCTCTTCCTCTCCCTCTTCCTCTTTCTCTCTCACTCTTTCTTTCTCTTTCTCTTTCTCTTTCTCTTTCTCTTTCTCTTTCTCTTTCTCTTTCTCTTTCTCTTTCTCTTTCTCTCTCTTCCTCTTCCTCTCCCTCTTCCTCTTTCTCTCTCACTCTTTCTTTCTCTTTCTCTTTCTCTTTCTCTTTCTCTTTCTCTTTCTCTTTCTCTTTCTCTTTCTCTTTCTCTTTCTCTTTACCTTTCTCTTTCTCTCTCACTTTCTTTCTCTTTCTCTTTCTCTTTCTCTTTCTCTTTCTCTTTCTCTTTCTCTTTCTCTTTCTCTTTCTCTTTCTCTTTCCCTTTCTCTTTCTCTTTCTCTTTCTCTTTCTTTCTCTTTCTCTTTCTCTTTCTCTTTCTTCTCTCTCTTTCTCTTTCTCTTTCTCTTTCTCTTTCTCTTTCTCTTTCTCTTTCTCTCTCTCTTTCTCTCTCTCTTTCTCTCTCTTTCTTTCTTTCCTTTGCCTTTGCCTTTTCCTTTTCCCTTTTTCCATTTTCCCCTCCAAATATAAGTAATTACATCCATTTAGTTCTTAACAATGAGATAAATCTCTCAACATTTTTATTAATTTCATTTTGGAAGTGTTTCATGGGGAGGCTTAGCGTTTTCCGTGCTTTTCTTTCACGTGATCTCTTTCAGTCTTTTTAGCGTGCGTACCGTTAGAAGAGCAGCCAATGTGACCTTTTTCTATGAGGTTAATAAAGAATGCACAGTGTCATAGGCTTGATTCAATTTCCTTTATGTGAGCATGCTGAATAAGTGACCATTATAGTATTTGTCTGGTTTTCTGTGCTTAAGTGTGCAGTTACCAACCTTTTATATGAATGACCACATCTGGTGTGCATTTGGCCACGTAAGGTGAGACAAAAGCAAAATAGATTTTCCTTAGCATTAAATCAAATTTCCACACAATGTACTCTCTAATGTGGATCTCAAATGTATCAGGTCATATATTATTTAGCTGCATTGCATTTTGTGCTTTTTTTAATTCCACCCCACATACCCAGTTTTAATAAATGCATGAGTGGATGCAATATTTGAGCTTTATATCTTAGAAATTCAACACTTTCAACAGATTCTTCAGACTTCAAAGAATTTAATATTAGTATCATAAAAGGTCTTTTGAAGAATAATACTGGAACATAAGAAAAATGACTGCCTGAGTGTGCCCTATCATTTTGAAAGTGTTTTATTGCTTTAATTTCCTGTCTTACTAAAGTAACAAGCGGCATAATAGAAGATATACTGTAACAGAGTTTGCAATTTATTAGGAGGCTTGAGCTGGTTGAAGACTTTATGTGATGTGAAAAAGAAAACCTCTATTTAGCTGAAAAATGGAGACAAGCCACAACATTAATGTTGCAGCAGCTTTAAATGGAGTACCATCTTTGACTGATAAGTCGCTTCTACAAGCCCAGTATGCTTCAACGGGATAAATCTATAAGCGCAGGTCTCACTCGGTGCTCCTTGGGCGTAGATGGGCTCCTGGAAATCCAATGTTATTTCATCCATGAGGTGTAGTATATGAGATGATGTTGCTATTTGGATTCCATAGAACAAAGGTGCTATTGCAGCTGTATTGATCCATGATATGTCTTTTCAGTTATTTATTATAGTTCCACATATGTGACTAAATTTAATTCTGGGCTTTGGCAACCTGGTATAGTCAAACTGTAAGCCGTGCTAAGTTTTCAAAGTAAGTTTTACCAACCTTAACTCACTCTTTGTAACACGAACGCCGTAATTCATCCCACACAAAGCTAAAAAAAAATATTCATTTTTTTTTAAAGTATAGAAATGGAAGATGAAATAGTAAGTAACCTGTGAAACTATGACGCAAGATTATTTCATAAGAAAAAGCAGTTATTTCTCTAGAAGGAGCAAGAGACTCTCCGCTTGCTTTTTACAGCGTGCGTAGCAAGATCTGCAGGCATCGTTTTGTGTGCTTGGGATGGAAGTCGCACGTTTATCGCCGCAGAGCAAGAAGTACAAGAATCACAAGGGCTTCTTAATCCCACCCCTGTTCTGCCACTGAAGGATTACAAAACAGCTGGTTGTGACAGATTGCTTGGGATTTCCAGGAAACAAAAACAAAACAAAACAAAAATTGAAAAAAAACGTAATAATGTGTGGCCAATCCCTTTGAAATAACAAAAAGAACAGTTTAGCGGGAGATTTTATTGATAATAGGGGTTTTAGTGGATTGCAGACACCGTGTGTATTGCTTTGAGAAATTTTATTCTTATTTCTTATATTTGGTGGATTATTGAACAATACTACTTCCAGGTGTTTTCAGTTGGGACACTCCTCGTTAGTTTAAGAAGGGCAAATAGTGTAAATTCATATAATAGAAATCTAACTTTAAAAGTTCATGTATTTAAGTAGTATGTCGGACTCCTGGGGGCTAAAGTACAAGCGAAAACCCAAATATTACGGGTATCCTCACTTATACGTGTTAGTCTTTGAAAGAATAATGATTTGCAAGGCTTCTTGCTAACTGAAGCACAAAAGATTTCCTCTGGGCTTGCCACAGACAATCCTCAGGCACGTTAGAGGAGTCAACTCGAGTTAGTTCAAAGCGAATTGCTCCATTTCAATCGTGGTGACTTTACCCTCTCAGTCAATATGCTGTAATGGCAGATTGTCAGTATTTTTTTCCTTTTAAATGACAAGTTTGGTCACTTTATTTTAAGGCATATTTTAGAGCGTTTGCAAGATTTATAGATTCAACAGCTCTTCAAAGAGACTTTCTGTCTTGCTTTACAACCCTGAAATTCCGTATTGCTGCTATTTCATCACCTTGAGGCAGTTCTTAGTTAAAATATGTGGAGATGTTTTACAACTGAATGAGTTCTTAGTATGATATATAACCAATTATATAGCTATAATGAGTCCAAATTTTAAAAACCAAATAAAAAATGTTGCACTAAGGATTACTAAAGACTACCATTACCCTCTCTTCATTTATTTGCAAATAGGAAACAGGTACGTAACCATAGTATTCACAAATATTACTGCCATTAAATTAAAAAATTCAGCAATTTGATTACTTTAATACTTTAGCCAATTGACTTTGAAACCTTGGAGGGTTTTATGCATTTTCTAAAGTGCCAATTTCATATATACTTAGGTCTCTTCCTAAACTGCTAAGTTGTTCAGGATACCAAATAGTAATTAATGAACAAAAAACGTGAATCTGATCCTCTGTCAAATCTTTTTTTTTTTTTTTTTCAACAAACCCGAGACAAGTTGTTGCTGAGATATTTTTCTTCTTTGTAGTGCAGCTGATCAATACTCACTGAATCTGCCAGGGAAGATGTAACTTTTTCGCCATCTTTTTCAAGAGCTTTAAGAACCTTCTTCTAGACGCGAGGGACTAAACAGCAAACCCTTCCCATTCACGGACTTGACTGAGTTTTATAAAGAGAAAAGGAATAGACTCTGTAGATACACAATCACTCCTGTATTTTTTTTGTTAATACAGGTTATAAAACTAATGATGATGGTGGTCTTTCCCCTTAGCCCTTCCTGTATTTATGTCTCTGGTCCAATAACCACAGGGATCATAGAGGTGTATTTTATCTTCATTTTAGCCCCCCTTGATATTGTTTTAGCCCAAAGGGGAAATCAAATGAGATAGAGAAGATGCTAAACTTGCACAACTCTCAGGTCATTAGCAACTAATTAGAAACAGCTTATGGATCTCAATGATCCTTTAGGTAAATGTGGGAGAGGGATCAGAGAACATTTAACATCTTCACGTCCTTACTCTTTCCAGGCAGTGGCCAAGAATATGACAGAGTTTCTGACTTATTTTCTCTTGTTGCTTTATTTGCAATATGAACATGTACTTTGCAGTGACAGAGTAGGTGAAGGGCCAGAACATGCTGAGATACTCACAGAATTAGTCTAAACAGTAGGTCTTTCCACTATGACTTCATTTAAATGTTAAGATTCGCTAAATAGATAACCCCGCCCCCCAAAAAAAAAAAATCTAAAATATAGCTCATGTCATGTATAGATGTATATGAAAAGAAAAGCTGTTGTGCCACGGAAGACTGGAAGGATAAAAATTAGTAATAGACACGCTGTTAATATTAGCAGTTATTTATTAGCCGTTATTTGTCCCCAGGGTTAGAACGCTAAAGTCTATGAAGTTTGTAACTCTTGGGATAATCTCTACTGCTGCATCTCAAGGTTGTAGCGTGAATTTGCTTTCTTCTCTGGCGGCATGGATGGTTGTGTGGCAATAGAGCTATCACAGATCTACATTCGTGTGTTTTGCCTCCCAAAGGTGCCAGATGCCACACTGGGGCCTAGATCACTCCACAGGGACACTCACCTGAAGCCCTACTAACATTTCATATGTCCAGCAGAGTTATAGGGACAAAGCTGCATTTTCTTTCACATTAAAGTCTTTCTACCTGTGGGATTCAAGCGGTACTTGCTGTCTCCCTATTCCCAAAAACACACCTCTCGTGCTTGAGAATCTAAAGAGAACTACTAACTACAGGTGTCACTCACTGACTTGTGCAAACCGAATAGTTTGACCTGTCCCTCCCAACAAAGCTGACAGTAAAACTAACAATAAACCGTTCCGTTTTAGGCAAAGTTGTCCTGTTTTAAGACAACACAACTTTTCAAGGTACATATATTCATCTAAGTCTAGCGGGGACCCATTAGTCCCCTGTGGAGAAGCACTAACTTTTGATATTCCAGCTGGCCAGTCCCACAGTTAGGGAACCACAGAATAGTTCATATTCCACGTTTTGTCAATCAGTAGACCTGGATTTCCTTTAGAAACTGTTGAATGTATTGGGATAAAAATCAAAACAGACTTAAGGAAAAAGAAAAAATCATTCTCTTTCTGATGTCCACTCGTATATTAATGTAAATTTTAGTTAAATTTTCATGCCTCTGTATAAGTCTTTTGACTTACAAGAATTTCTGGAACATCCCCAGTTTTCCTCTCCTAAAGACCTCAGTCATTATTTCTCTTTCTAGTCCATTAATTTTCCTTTGACTGAAGAAGACATCTTGTATAAAATCATGGGATTTTTTACTTACTGTTCTCCCCAACAGCCCTGTCCTATTTTATGTATCACCCTTTCTCTTGCTGCAAATGTTCTGTATCTCCAGAAACTCCTTTCTTTCCAACCGACCTTGACACAGCTGGTTTCCTTCCGAGAGTGCTTTTTAGCATGGTTATTGTTTGGTCGTTAGAGAACAGTTGCTGCAGTTCTCCTGTGCATTTAGACTGAAAAATATGTGTTGCAACCTGTCAGCAAACAGTTGATCCACACCAAGAGAGGAATTCAGATTTATGTGTTCTTATGGGCTGCCCACAGATTGATTCCCTAAATCGTCCTAAGTTTTTTAATGCATTTGTCATTAAGAATTAATGAATTCTCCTGTCGAGGTGCGTGTGGTCCAGTATTCTCTCCCCACCAATGAAAAGCCTCAGAGGTCTTACAGAATGACAAAGGTGCGATAATTTAGCAATTACGAACAACTCTTAGTGGTTGTTTTCATTGCATTTCACATTCATTAATGTATTTGGGGGGGAACTTCTCATCCACCTTTATTGTGACTTGTGCAAATATACAAAACAATTGATAGGTCAAACCCTACCATCTTCAGGTTGTCTAGAAAGCAGCATTATAGAAAGATTATTTAAATTAATTAAAAATTTTAATTAGAAAAATCACTTTCAAAGTAAAGAAAGCTCCATCCCGATACTTTTGTGTAGTATTGATGATGCCAAATTTGAGGTGACAGCAAACAAAAGTTTAATGTGTATCATTTGGGGAAGCTGAGAAAATCCCTCATGCACAGTACTGCAAGAGCAAGAACAATAATGGAAGGAAATAGCAGCTCCATTGCAAAGATTTTTAATAAATCTATTGAACTGTATGTCATCCGATATGAATGGAGAACAGTCAGTCACAGTTTCCATTATCTGAATTACTGCTGGGCTGGAATGCCCCAGATAATGAAAGAGAGTATTTCATGGCCATCGGCTTGGAAGTTTCTGGCCAACACATCCCATACATAGCGCCCTTGCTCATGAAAGTTTACTATTTTAGGAATGGCATTAAGCTTTCTAGTTTAAGCGTAGCATGGTGCTAACGTAGGGTCAAATGCAATATTGCTGGGTTCTTGTTTCCTCAATCAATTAAGGGTGGAAAAGTACGAAGGGGCAGGCCGCAGCAATCTTGGGAACACAGTTCAGATGTGCCTGGGTGGACTCTGCACAAAACCAGTACAGTCCAGCAGAGATCGTCGGTTTGTTCCTCATACCACATAGTTTCAACCGCACCACGGTTAGTTGCACAAAGTACAGCTGTGTTTGCATAGATTTGCTCAGCTGTCACTGGCTCCACAAAGTGGCTAGTCTGAAAACTTAAAAAGACAAGTAGTGGACAAGAGGGAGAATTGCTTACACCTAAATTTAAGAATGTCAAGGAAAAGGAGAAATTACTTAACCTGGGAAGTTTTAAAGAGTAAGGAAGAGCAGTTCAAGCACACGTGGGCGTTAAACCGAGAATGGGATGAAACATGGTGCAGCTTCAGTCTAAAGGATCTTTGCCAGAATTATTTATTTTTTTTCCCCCCAAGAGAACTCTTTTGTGGGTTTTTTTTGTAATAAAGGAAATGTGATAGATACGATCTGTGGGGATTTCAGCACAAAATTTGATGTATTGCCTCATCAGAAACTGTTAGTATAGATGGAGGCAATGGGGATCAGTACAAAACCAATAAGGCGGTAAAGAGCTGGCTAAAGAAAACCATCATTTGTGCTGTAAAGCAGAAGTATGAGCTTGCAGGGAGATTACTAATGTACTTTTTTAGGATTAATGACACTGTATGGATATTGTTATTCTTCAGCTTAATCTGTCCTTCCTGTATAGTTCATAACTTGGTATTACGTTTCACTACTACTAATTTTTGTTATTCCACTATGTTCCCCAAATGCTTCTTATGCATAGGTTCCCTTTGTTCCCAGTGCTCTAGGTCTAGGTGAGAGAACATATGTAGCAATATAGGATTTTTATCTTTTCACATGTTTTTTCATTTTTATTTGGTTTGGTACCCTTTTTTAGTATGATGTGTCTTCTATGTGATAAACTGGGCATCCAAGAGCTGTTTTGGACTCAGACCAAAGAAAATATTTCTTTCCTCTTCTAGCTTCCTCTGGCCTTCTGCGTCCATTTAGCAGCAGCTAAAATCACGGAGTGGCAAATAGGTCAGGGTAGACTGGAAGGCGTGAGTAGGAAGTAGGGAATCTGGGGTTGTCAGAGCTTAGTAAATAAATTACTGATAGCCACTGCGGGCCTGACTCAAGCTGACCTGACCGGACTCACAGGCAGCCACAGCCACTTCAACTGGAAAAGACACGAGGACGTAGGAGTCAAATGGGTACTTCCTCTCTCTCTTCAGCCTGACAGAGCAGTAATTAATTACAAACCTTCCTTCAGATGGGAGGACCGCCAGGTTCTGAGTTCTTAGACTGGCAGCGTAATAGATATACTGATATAACTCTTTCTGCTGTGTCAGTGGGCAGAAAATAATTCATGATTGTTGTCTCAGAGAGAGGGAGCATGAGTTAGGACTTCTTTAAGACGGTAATTGGGAGATGAAGGAAGAGTCGTCTTGGGTTTCAAATCCTTGTAACGTAAAATGAATAAACAGTCCCGAGAACAGAGAAAAACAAACAAGGAATTACTCAAATCAACGAGCTCCAAAATTATACCCTTCTTTTTCTTCTTCTTTTGTTTTGCTGTTTTCTATACAGAGAGAAAAAGCATGCCCCCTAATGAGGGGAAAACATGATTTTGAGCTCAGGCTAAAATATGGGCTCACCATATTTTGTTGGGTGCGTTGGTTGTTGGTCAGTTGGGTGAGGTGGGAAGATACGGGAAGAAGAAAGGGAATATTAATACTATAATTTGCTCCTCTTCTGGGAGTATTTTAAATGAACGAGGTGATCCTTTTTCTGCTCCTGAGAGGAGTGATTAATGCCTCTAATTTGCAGAGAGCATCCTGGATTGCAAATCTTGCTCTGCTACATGCACAAACACTTAAAGCTCCCAGTGAGGTTTGAGAGTTGTCTGGCTGTTACCTTTCTGAGGTGTTTCTCTTAGATTTTTTTTAAGCCATCTTACAAACCTCATTTAGACCTGTGAACTTTCCAAACCAGATACTGAAAGCCTAACAGTGGCACATAGGGTCTTTATCTCAGGGCCTTTTTGTCATTCAGAAGTTGTTATGATGATATTCATCTTTTTAAGCTTATTTCTAATGCCTAGGAATAGCTGCCTCAAATCACTAGTTCTATGAAGTACTTAAATTTTTTGAATTCGCTTCCTTTTTCTTCTTCTGTTGGTCTTATCTAATTTCAAATAATACACCTTGTAGAGACCTATCTTTCTTACAATCAGCTACACACAGCCCTAGATCATGGTCCCTAATAGTTGTGATACAAGGTTCTGAGACTTGGAGATTTTGGCTTGGATACAGTGAACTTTTTTCCCGGAGAATGACACAAATGAGACCTTCACTACACACATTCAGGGTCAAACTAAGCTGGTATACTGTTCAAAGACATTAGCACACTGAAAATTAGACAGCGTAAACAGAAAAACGAAAATATCTGTTGACAAGAAAAATGAAGGTTAGGTTGATCTCCATGCAGGTAAGATACTGTCACATCACAATGACTTGAAATTGCAGTTCGCTGAAAAAGGTAGCTTTTGAAATAGCTTTTGAAAAAGGTAGGATCAATAGATTAGATTGTAAACATAAAAGGACTGCTGTAATAACAGTTCTGTTTTGTTTTGTTAATCTATAACATCTCTCAATGCAGGTCATGTACTTCGGATTCTATTCTAAATTTTCCTTCATACGTCTCACAGGTTGTAGTTATTTATGTCAAGACTATTCATTGCATGGGAGAGTATGGATTTCCATTACTGAGTAACCAGTTCATGCTCTTTATTAAGGTATAATTTTTACACACCAAAGGTGGGCAGTGCATTCTATTTTATCTTGCCATATTTATGCCTTCTTTGAATGCTCGGTTCTATTTTTTCTGCTTTTGATACCCACTTCAATGCTAGTGACAAGGAGATTTTGATTAGACCTTTGTTTCTGTCTCTAGTATTTTATTTGTTGAGATAACTCAAGAAAAAGCTGTATTGCCACTTGTAATCTAAAGCCAAAATGTTAACTTCATTACTACACTTTTTATTGTGCTTATAGCTGTATGTAGGTATCCATGACGTTTTCTTTCTTAGTATGATCGTTTTGACTAGACTAAAGTCCTTGTATTGCTAGGTTAGGTTTCTTCTTACCGTAAGGATGATTTTAGACCACTTATTGTAAAAAAAATACCTAAAGTAAGGATATCTTTACAAGCTGCAGGCACAGCAAATGCGATTGTCACCGCGTTGAGGTTGGATGACTGCCTTGGGGCGTAGTAACTGCCCTGTGTTCCTCACGCTTGCCAGAAAGGGTCCAAGTCAGGTTTGAAGAACTTTCTCTTGAGAGAATTATTTTTAATTTTTTTTTTTTTTGTTATAAAATTAACAAGTCTTTACGGGTTTGTATTTGCCCTTACCTATCTAGGGATTTCATTTCTGTAGTGAAAAAGTAGCAGCCTCCCAGGAGCATGCCTGAAGGATCCTACCTTGCAGAATCTGCGGCTTATTTCTATTAGGAATAACTTCTATAATTCATGATAGCAATAATAACTTTTATTTTAGGAATAGCTTTTATATAGTATTCCAAGAAGCCTGGAATACTATAGCCAAATAATAAGCCAAACAAGAAACAACGCAAACAGATCAATCCTTTGTCTTTCGGGGAATTTCTCCACCTTCCCCACCCAGGCTTTATTCATAGACACTTCTCTTGTATCTCAAGGACACAGAGGATGTTTCTGTCTGAATTTATGCTGACCTTTTTTTCAGTCTTTCAAATGCAGCATCAGCCAAAATTCTTCCACCTCCTTTTCAAAATGATGTAGTGGAGATTCCACTCATTTCATCTTCCTCTTCCTCTTTTTGGGAACTGCCATCCTTATGAGACCCTAGTTCGATATTCACCAGTTTTAGGAATTTCCAGCTGAACCAGTAGCATCATTTTCATTTTTGCATTAAGGCAGCTTTTGTCATGGCAGTTGCTTCAGCACACAGAGCTGATGAATTACACTGTCATTATAATTTACCACTGTTGAGAGTTTTTTATAATGATGAAATTACTTTTAAATTACATTCTACAATTCTTCCAAGTACAACTTTGTATTATCAGTTGAGTCAGCTCACCTGTTCCCAGCATTATTCCTGGAGTCATATTAATTTCAGGTATGGAAGCCTTAAAAAGATAAAATTATTGTTCTGTGTCTTTATACATACAAAGAACAAGCCCACACTGATTTTCCTCTAGATTTTTTTATTTACATTGCAGGTTGTTAAAAGAGGCCTGCTGCTATTATCAGTCATAAAATCTCATAATGGATGTAATGTTGTAGCAAGTTAGCGTATGATGTAGCTTAATTGGAGTTTCCTAGGGACATCAGACCATATTCAGAACTCAGACTTATAAACCTCTGTCAAAAATTCCCCTCTGTGTAACATCTATAAAGCTGTCACATACGACGTTCACACTTCTGTCTATCACTAGCATCTTATTTGGACGTCCTTTTTGGTACACGTGCGTTGGACTGCCTTTTAGTAGACTCGCACTAGTTTCCTTTATTTCTGACGAACTCATTGTGACAGCAACGGGAGACTTTAAAATTCAAATGAAAAAGGGAAGCAAGATAGCACTTGTAACTCAGTTTTATGGGACGTGTTGTCCGTATGTACTTTGTAACCTGTTCCCCCTTCCACGCCACTGCCGGGGTTTTATTAGCGTAAATTGAGAGGATCAGAGAGGCTGTGGATCGGTTAATCTTCTGTACCTCTACATGTGTTGGTGCAGGATAATGTCTTAAGTCAACAGTAAGCAGGAACAACAAACAGATGCTGCAAATTAAAGTATTTTAATCTTGTGTGGGGGCACTACAGAAGTGGAATATATATGTAGACATTCTATATCAAAGATTTTCTGCTGTAAGGTCAGGAATGATGGAATAGAAAAAAAAACCTAGGACCTAGGTAGAGGGTAGCTCTGAATTCCAGCATGATGCAGCTGTGTAAAAGCTAAAACAATTCTAAGATCTCTTAGCAAGTTATTTTTCAATAAAGATAGGGAACTATCATTGCATGTTTCAAATATCCGATGTTCTGTGCAGGTACAGAGAGATATGCATGTAAACAGAAAAAAATCCAGAGGAAAGAATATCTGTTTTTAAATAGAGTTTTTAAAAGCTCTGTTTAACCTATGTAAATCAAAATGTAAAGGGAATATAATATTTCTTTGTTGACATATGTTGGGGGTGAGTAAGGAGCAAGAGAGGATAAAAATTAATTGGATTAAAGGATAAAGTTGTCCAATAATCAGTATCCCAGAATGGTTAGAGTTGGAAGGGACCTTTATAGGCCATTGAGTCCAACGCCCCTGCCATGAGCAGGGACATCTTCAACTAGATCACGTTGCTCAGAGCCCTGTCCAACCTGACCTGGAATGTTTCCAGGGATGGGGCATCGACCACCTCTCTGGGCAAACTGGGACAGTGTTTCACCACCCTCAGCATAAAAAATTTCTTCCCTCTATCTAATGTCAATCTTCCCTCTTCTAGTTTAAAGCAGTTACCCCTTTTCCTAGCACAACAGGCCCTGCTGAAAAATTTCTCCCCGGCTTTCCTATAGGCCCCCTTTAGGGACTGGAAGGGGCTCTAAGGTCTCCCCGGAGCCTTCTCTTCTCCAGGCTGAACCCCCCCAGCTCTCTCAGCCTGTCCTCACAGCAGAGGGGCTCCAGCCCTCCCAGCATCTCCGGGGCCTCCTCTGGCCCCGCTCCAACAGGTCCGTGTCCTTCTGCTGTTGGTGCCCCAGAGCTGGAGGCAGCACTGCAGGGGGGTCTCCCCAGGGCGGAGCAGAGGGGCAGAATCCCCCCCTCGCCCTGCTGCCCACGCTGCTGGGGATGCAGCCCAGGCTGCGGGGGGTTTCTGGGCTGTGAGCGCACGTTGCTGGGTCATGTTGAGCTTCTCATCCACCGACACCTTCAAGTCCTTCCCCTCAGGTCTGCTCTCCATCCCTCCATCCCCAGCCTGTGCTGATACCGGGGGTTGCCCCAACCCAGGGGCAGGACCCTGCACTTGGCCTTGTTGAACCTCGTGAGGTTCACACAGTCCCACTTCTCCAGCCTGTCCAGGTCCCTCTGGATGACATTCCGTCCCTCAGGCGTGTCAACCACACCACTCATCTTGGTGTGGTCTTCCTTCCCATAGAAAGAAATCATATATAATAATTTTCTTTTTGTATTTCACATTAACCTTTCTGTTGTTTTAAATCTGAAGAAATACAGATTTTCATGTTCTTTCATAGGAAGCCATGAAATATTCTACTTTCAATCTTACATTAATGCATAGAGATGCTGTTTATCTATAGGAAAAGACATATAACTTACATGAATATTACATTCATGTTTCAATTTGGATGCTTACCTAATAATTTTGTTCATATAGTATCATTTGATTTTCTTACAGCAATGTAGTTATGGTTGTTCTAGTCTTTTGCTTAGTATACCTATTCTGATTTTTTGCATATAAACCAATTTTGCTTGGTTGATGAGGCCATTTAAAAGCAAGCATTTCTTATTAAATGTTAACCACATTTAGCCTTATGTCTGTGGGAGGAAAACTAGAACATTATGAGCAAAACAGTAGGTAAGAGGAAAGCAGGACAGTGTTATTTTTCAAAGCATCACCGAAATACCTGCAATGTTAGAGGCTTACAAAACATCCGGGGTGTTCTATCTCGTCTTCTCCATTAGTGGTATCTCAAAGCACTTTAAGGAGTTAAATACATTTGAGAGTAGAGGGAGAGACAGAGATCTGTGGATGCAGGTAGCTATTTTTTTCCGTTTGCAGATTTGTGCTGTTAAATCAAAGCTTCATAACTACATAAGAATTATCTCTGTAATTTAGGGCGTTTATTTTCTGTTTGATACACATAGGGTTTTCCACGGGTAAGCCCCAGGATCGGTGCTGGGTCATGATGCATCTGCTTAAAGCTCTCGACACATCAAGAGGAAGACAGATGCCTATTGTCGGAGGGAAACATGTTAGACAACTGCTCCCTGAGGCTCTGGTGTTCATAGTAATTGTTAAATCATTTACATGAGACATTAGCAGGAGCAATATAGCTACAGTAAATGACTCACACGTATCTGCTGCTTTCTATTTACAGTGGAGAGATGGTAACTGCCAAGTTTCATAGGTGCTGATAAAAGCAATACATTGTTTTAAATAATCTTGCACTACTTCACAATGTCCAGATCTAGTAGAGATTCCCAGAAAAATACTGCAAAATCCACTTCAGAAATTAACTCTGCTTTAGTATAATTGGCGTGAAAATAGAACATTTTAAGTGAATGCTGTAACGTTTCTCTCTCCTTAAATTCTAATTTCAGTGGTTTAGATTTATTGTATCATCTATTCATTCTTTAGAAACACAATAGGGACATAATTCATGTTTCATAAAATGTACAAGGTTACAATTTCTAATCAGCGTGTTAAGAGCTTTTTCTGGAGAAGAGGTAATAGATTTGTAAGGAAACAGGGAAATTAACTACCATGATAATAGTGCCAGGTGTAAAATTATATATATCTTAGCAACTGGCTTTATTAATTTTGATTGATACAAGGTTTCACTCATGAAAATATGGTACTTTGGTACAATTATGAAATGCTGCTTTGTGGTGCTATTCCGCCTCTCCAGCATTTGTTTTAAATATTTCAATTTTGCTTACCTACCTTGAATAAAGTAACAGGTACGGAGAAGCTCTCCGGTTTCTGTCTTCACTCCAGTACTGACAATAAGCCCAAAGGATGTTGGAACAATGCAAAAGCAGAGTCGCCTTCCTCTCGTGGAAAGAGTCCCATGGAATGTTAGGCAGGAACGAAAGATCCAAAGAAGAGGCGGCTGAAGGTAACTGCCTGGAAGGAAAATAGCTGCAATGCAAGGTTTGGGGTTAGAGATGGCAAAAAACAGAATACCGTCTTTTTCCCCTTAGAGGCCCTCTATTAGGGAAACAAATGGATTCAGAAATCATAATGCCGTCCCACGTTAATGTAAAGTGAATTTAATGGTTTTGAATGGGCTAAACTGGAGTGTAAAGTTGTTTTTTTTTTTCACACTGGAAACTCTCAAGAACCAAAGGCTTTTATTGTGAACTTGTAACCATAAATCCACTTCCTAATCAGAGGAGCGATGTAATGGAAGTAGTGCCGGTTATCGTGTACATATCCACCTCCTCCTTGATTCCTGCAATAGATCTTTCCTTTTGGTAGCAAAGCATACCCCTTGTGCCCTGTGGTTTCTAAGGGTTCAGCCCATCAAACTGCAGAGTTCCATGTACTCCTCTTGTCGGTGTTGATGGGAGAGAACACTCAGTAATTTAGAGGATAAGTTCTTACTGAGCTGTTTTGTCTACGTAATAAAGTGCTAATGCCTTTGTTTAAATCTGTTGAGTCGCCATCACTTGTTCGGGTGCAGAGTCCCAGTACTGCAAGTAGCTTTATGTGAGTACAGGCATTTCTTTGCACAAAGTCCTTTCCAGGATCGTGTCCAGGAACTGTTGAATCATAGAATCATAGAATTGCTGAGGTTGGAAGGGACCTTCAAGATCATCAAGTCCAACCATTAACCCACCCGGACAAAAAACACTTCTAAACCATGTCCCTAAGTACCACATCTACCCTTTTTTTAAACACCTCCAGGGATGGTGAATCCACCACCTCCCTGGGCAGCCTATTCCAGTGTTTAATAACCCTTGCAGTGAAAAAATGTTTCCTAATATCCAATCTAAACCTCCCCTGACATAACTTGAACCCGTTTCCTCTTGTCCTATCACTTGTCCCCAGGGAGAAGAGGTCAGCGCCCATCTCTCTACACCCTCCTTTCAGGTAGTTGTAGAGGGTGATAAGGTCTCCCCTCAGCCTCCTCTTCTCCAGGCTGAACAACCCCAGTTCCCTCAGTCGTTCCTCATAAGGTTTGTCCTCCAGACCCCTCAGCAGCTTTGTAGCCCTTCTCTGGACACGCTCCAACACCTCAATGTCCTCCTTGTAGTGAGGGGCCCAAAACTGAACGCAGCACTCGAGG
This sequence comes from Alca torda, assembly GCA_008658365.1. Classification (NCBI taxonomy): domain Eukaryota; kingdom Metazoa; phylum Chordata; class Aves; order Charadriiformes; family Alcidae; genus Alca; species Alca torda. The sequence goes on along the minus strand of CM018079.1, from coordinate 77,882,359 downwards.
TGGGGCCTCACCAGTGCCGAGTACAGGGGGATCATGACTTAAGAAAGCGTAGTAGCTGCTGCATTTGTAATAAATGCTAACTGTGTTGTCAACACTTTGCAAAGCACGGACAAAAGCCTGCTCCCCGTCCTGCGATTGCCCTTCACTTAGAACCATGTGCTTCTATTCGTGTAGCTTCTCTCTTTGGAGCATCGAGATACTCTTCTTATCCTGAGCTGCCATCTCCCAGTATAGACAGCAGAATAATAAGTGGATAGAAAAGGTTTTCCTTATGTGCAATTTCCAGCCCACATTCTAATGATTCTGAAAGGGTTTATATAATAAATCCATGAATAACCAAATGGAGACAGTACCATTCCCAGTCTACAATGCTGAACAAATAGACAGCTCTCATTTTTCTGAAGGAACACTTTGAAGTCTGCGAATGATCGTTTAAAATCATTATTGGCTATTGTAAGCCTAAAACAGAGGTACAGCCACATCCAGACCTAGAGACCTGAAACAGTAGTATGACTGATGCCTGAATCTGAATTAAAAATACAAAATAAACCAAGTTGCTGACACAATTTCACGTGAACAGAAAGGATTTTGCTATTTCTAGGACAATGCCAATCTTGGGAGTTTTGATATTCAAAAATAAAAAAGAAATCATTTTGTTGATGGAAAGTATAAAAGTGTAATCTGTTAGAAAAGTAAGGAAAAAAAGCAGGCTTCTCTTGCATATGTCTCAGTATTTCTGTAATATTCTGAAGCTAATGTCACATTTAATAATCTCAGAAATGATCCTTGGACTACAGAAAATGGGCCACATTCCAGGAATATTTAAGGAACATTTCCTGATCATCTTCTGCTGCTGTCACTTATCAAGAACTAAAACGTTTAATTGCGTGTTTGATTTAGCTTTTATCACAACAAAGATCTTTTCTGATCAAAATATGTATGCCAGTTCATGTTACTGAATGGCATGCCTGAGTGGAAAGGGTCAAACAATTTAGAAATTGCCATTTAAAAGTGAAATGTGAAAAAAAGCTGTCAAAAACAGAAGGTGAAGTGAGTTGATTCTTCACCTGCCAAGGTTGGATGCATTGAATTTTAAATAGAGTTTTAATATTATGTTAAGAGCTGTTCTCTGTTCTTGGCTTATTACAAACTGCAAGCTTTTATTCTTCTTGAAAATGTTAGTCATAAGATAACATAGTCCTGGCCCTCTAGCCCCATCCTTTTATTGCCTTCTTTACAGATTCATCCCATGTAGCACAAACTAAAAGGGCAGATGCATAATCTGGGAAGTTTTCCAGATTCAAGGTACTTAACACTGACTGCGTCCGATGTATGCATTGGGGGATCTTGTTAGTCTGTCATAAAAACGCACCGAGGCTGAACACGTCTTCTGACTCCGGGCGTGCTGGTGCGCATCTTGGCCTGCTACTCCATTCATTTATTTGTTCCTGACCTGATTTAATTGTTTTACAGAAACAGCATATTTAGAATATGTGGTTCATAGCTGTAGTGACAATAGGTTTAAGCTTTATTGGCAAAATGATGCAAATATTCTATTAAAAAATCCCGTGGTTGAGGGGACTTCGTGCAGGATTATTAGATCCTGTTGAATCCTGAAAATGCTGCCAGAACTGATGTTCTCTGTCTCTCTACCTAATGACCTAGCATTTTAATGACAGTTAGAGAATAATTTGAGAGAGTATTTCTAATCACATGAATGGCCTGAAATTATTTTTCCACTATTCTTCAAAAGAGAGGGTGATTCACACGCATCTAGGTCGGCATGATGGATAGAAATTATTTAGTCAGTGACTCAGTAGCCTAAATGGGAAAATTAGGAAGCAGTCACGAATTACATGTGACCACTGATTTTGCAAACAGAATTTAGGATTTTTTAAGTAGCACTCTTCATCTTCACCACAGAAATACTTTAACATGCTATTTTTCAAATGCTTCAGACAATTTGAAGGAATTTGCTAGGTTTTTGATTGGTTTTCTTTTGATTTTGTGCTGTTGACAGCAATTCTTTAGTGGATATGAACGTAAGACCAGACTGTATACAAAGCCCCGGTAATACCAGATTTAAAGACAATAAAGATTTGTTTTTAAAGATGCTGTGAGGAGAGGCTGAGCAAGCAGGGCTTGTTGAGCCTGGAGAAGAGATAGCTTTGGGGGGACCTAGTAGCAGCTTTTCCGTACCTGCAGGATGGTTCATGAGAAACCAAGTCAGGCTCATCGCAGCGGTGCATGGTAGGATGATGACACAACAGTCATAAACTGAAGCAGGACAGGCTTTGACAAGTAAAAAGAAAGGTTTCCTCTACAAGAATAATTAAGTAATTTGACCCTGAAGGCCTGTGGGAGCTCTGGCCCAACTAGACAAAGCCCTGAGCAACCTGGCGTCAAATCGGTGTAAGCCCTGCTTTGAGGCTGGACTGGAGACCTACGAGGTCCTTCCCACCTGAAGGATTCTGTGATCCTGTGATATACAAAAGTGTGGGGAGGGGATAGAAGAAAGAAGAAGCTTAATAGTCGAGACATCTAGAGACATCCTACGGGTAGACGTTGCCGTTTTGTAAACATAGGAATCTGAAAGTTATGAGAAACTATTTTTAATAAAAGAACAGAAAATCCAATTCTAGAATCGTAGAATTGTCTAAGTTGAAAGCGGCCTTTAAGATCATTGTGTTCACCAATTAACACTGCCAAGTCCACCACTAACCAATGTCCCTCAGCACCACACATGCTTGTCTTTTAAATACCTCCAGGGATGACCACTCCACCACTTCCCTGGGCAGCCTCTGCCAATGCTTGACAAGCCTTTCAGTGAAGAAATTTTTCCTAATATCCAACCTAACCCTCCCCTGGCGCAACTTGAGACCATTTCCTCTTGTCCTATCGCCTGTTACTTGGGAGAAGAGACTGACCCCCACGTTACTACCCCCTCCTTTCAGGGAGTTGTAGAGCGAGAAGGTCTCCCCTCAGCCCCCTTTTCTCCAGGCTGAACACCCCCAGCTCCCTCAGCCGCTCCTCACAAGGCTTGTGCTCCAGACCCCTCACCAGCTCCGTTGCCCTTCTCTGGACATGCTCAATGTCTTTTTTGTGGTGAGGGGCCCAAAACTGGGCACAGTCCTCGAGGTGGGGCCTCACCAGTGCCGAGTCCAGGGGGACCATCACTGCCCCAGTCCTGCTGGCCACACTGTTCCTGATACAGGCCAGGATGCTGTTGGCCTTCATTTGTGTCATGAGGGGGAAAGGAAAAGGGAGGCTTTATAGAGTTTCCCTAGTGTTCCCCATCACCACTGCACGTACAAGAACATCCACCAAACACCAAATATGTCCTTTCTGCTTCAGTTTTCATATGTTACTTACATTATTAATTTTGATTTATGGATGGTACAAGACCTGATTTTTCTTTTGTATTTGCAAAGTACCTAGTACACAGCAAAATGCAGGCAGGCAACATAAGAGAACAACATCTGGAAACGTTATATCACTTCCTTTCTGGAACGTTTTCACAGTGGCATATGTTTGCTTTTAATTTTTTCATTTATTGATTTTTTTCATATCCTATTTTCTTAATGTATTTGAGAGTAAAATAAGGTGAGAGTTGTAAGGGGGTTTGTTAAGGATAAAAGTTTGGTCTTCAGACTTGATATTTCTGATGCAACATTTTATATGAAAATACCACCACAGGAGGTTTTACTATATAACATTCTCCATTTAGAAAAAGATGAAAAAATATGTTAGAATCTAACAAATTCTTCTTAGTTAAAATTGGTTAGCGGAATTTTTTTTATGTAATCCAGTACATTTTTCCAGTTCTAATTGTTATCGGCGTTCCTTTAATTTGTACTTACTCCTGTATCATTTTGATTAACATAAATACAGTCCCTTATTGTGTTGGATTTTGAGACTGGGAGGGGGAAAGATAAGGGTTAATACTGAAATAACTATCAGAAGTTCAATGCAATGCAAATAATTGAAATTTTATGACATCCTGTTTGTTCACTGCTTCCAAGTGACACCTATTGTACGAGGATGCAAAACAAATTCCTAGGAGAAAAAATCTTTGCAAGTAAATATAAGCAAATAAATATGTTGTTCCAGAAAAGAGAAAGATGAGTTTGTTCAAAATAAAAACAATAAACAAATAGACATATTGTCTTCAAATAACACTTTTAATTTTAATACAAGATTTTTTAATAATATTTGTGATATCATCCTTGTCGTTTTGAGGTAGTACCTGAAAAAAACATTAAGTAAAGCTAAGCAAAGTAATTATTGTACAAGGCTGCTTTGCTTTATAATATTACACAAACTTAAGATATCTTCTACTTAATGAACTTTTAATCTTTTATTTTAGCTTCTAGTGTCTTCTTTGTTGGGCTTTTTTTTTTTTTCCTCCACTGCGCATGAACTAAGTTATCCTGAAGTAAATGTATGGAATTTTAAGTAGATTAAGCATGTCAGGTATATTTTGAGTGGAAAAGTGTTATCCTTTTGACAAGTTGGGTTTGTCTGCACACAGAGAGAATGTATTTGTTCCAAATCATGAAGTGGTGCAATCAACTACGTGGTATAGCACAGTATTTTACTTCTGTTGCTCTGTTTAACCATGGCCATGCATTCTTTCTCTTTTAATGTGATTGGTGTTTCTATTTAAGTGGAACAGTGTATTAGGACAGTAAATTAATAGTTTGAGATTTTTTCATATCTTTTGGGTTATAACCTTTCACTGTTGATCTAAAACATCAGATGAATACCGTAAGGCACTGAATCTCTCCTAAAAAGAAATACAGATGTAAGGTCTAGGCAAGCACACAAGCACTTCTATAATAATCTTCAAGTGTATGAATTTTCCCGTTGACTTATATAGGATTATTTATATGGAAGCGTTATTTCTAAGATTGTGGTTTCTCCTGTTACTGTCAAATCATTTCCTATTATTACTACAGTTTATTTTTTTTATTTTGTCTATTTTTATGTTTTTAAAGAATTGCTTTTTTCTTCGTCTTGTGGTTAGCTGGACCATCTCTATAGATCTTCCTTCAGAATTCCCAGATCCCCTTAAAGCTGCCCCTACCTCTGCTAGTCTTGTCCCTATTTTGTTTCTTTGTAGTAGATTCTACAAGGCATGGGACAAAGTATGTAAATGTTTTTTAATCGATCAGATCATAATAACAATTATACTCAATCAAAATGATTTAAATTGATTTTCAATCAATAAAACAAAATCTGTCTTGCTTCCTTTAGAAGAAAATTCCTCAGTAAATTCCAAAGAGCTCCAAATCAAATTTCTGTCGTCGCTCTTATGACATATATACATTGGCTGAGGTGAGATACAGGAGATATGGGGTAGAATTATGTTTTTTAGCTGCTCTTTAAATGGCAGTTTGTGCCTTCTCATCATTTGCAAGGGCTTACGAGCCCTTCAGTCCTCTGTCTGAATCAGGGATTATATTCTGTAGTGTTCTATCTTTTAGAAGCTACCTGGTCTTTCAAATTATTTATAAAGACCGTAGAAAAATGCATTCCATCCTTTAGCAACCCTGAAGGTTAAGACAGACTGCTTGTCTGTGGGCCTTAGTAGAGGAAAAGTTGTAATCAGAGAAGACAGTAATACAAGCGGAAACAATCCGATACAAATTGCTGCTTATTGACACTGGCTGATTTACAGTATGTAGGCACATAAAAAATTAATTTTAGCTTTTCATACATTTTACATCTGATTTTCTCAATTTTCATTGTGTAAGTTGTGTTAGCCGTCTGTTCGTGCTCAGTAGAGAAAACAATAGGTTTCGGTAATAATAAGGATTCAAAGGACAGTGTGTGTGGCTGCCTGATTTTCGAAGATGCTTGTCATTAGATCATGGGGGTTATTACAGGCACTGCGTGAAGAATAACACAGTAATTGCACGGGCAATTCGCGAGGGCCCAAAGAAAGTTTCAGGTTCTATGAGAGACACATTCAGAAAATGTATCACAGAAGATTGTAAGGGCACAGGAGCAGGGAAAATGCAAGTTTTCAGTTCATTTGCAATGAAAAGTTTGCTTTCAAGTCACTATAAGCTTTCCTTGAAGAAAGGAAAAAATGTCCTGAAATTTTAAAATTTACCTAAAGATAAAAGTATTGATAATTATAATTCAAGGCCACAAATTACTCTCTTTCACTAATATTGAATTGTCTCATTTATAAATATTTTATTCTGGTTTCCTGGAAAATGTCACAATGAAGCACAGGTAGAAATAAAATTTAATCTCTTTCCTACCTCTCAAAAAAGTAGTAAGCTCCTATGAAATACTCCTTCTTGACAAAGTTCCATTTCTATTTCTTTCTAATTTATTTATTTGGCAGTGGAGGTTGACTCAAATAATTTGTGATTGAATATAGGGAAAACATACTTCCAGGACATGGTGCTCAAAGACATACCATAATTCCCAGGCACTGCGTATTCAATAAAGCTCTTTTTATAAGAGCCCAACATAGCTCATCATTTCTGTTCAGCTGTGGAAATAATGGATATACAGAGACGAGCTGGTGGGATTATCTTCCGCCGCTTCCATGTTGAAGTTTAGCATCATCTAATTGTGAAACACATGGAAATTTCTCTGGGGAAAGAGTGCCTGCCTACTTCTAGCTAGACCCAACTGTAGTGGAACGTCATGAAGTTCGCTAATTACCACTCAGAGGCAAATGAAGCAACGCTCACTAATTTGGATCGTCTCGTAATTGTCCCATGTCGAGCAGAGGAGGAGTTAGAATAATAGGAGATGCAGAAAGCAAGATTTTATATATATGAATATATATATTTATGTATATATATAAAATATTCATATATATATTTATATATATGTATAAAATTTAATAGTTTTTTTACAAGGTTCATTTTGAATACTCAAAGTTGGGGACTGTATGACTACGACACATATATTTTTAACTTGAGAGTTTCTAGAGATTGCTTAGTTCTTGAGCCAACCTGAGCAGACTGGGTAATACAGGTGTCTCTTGCTTTTGGAGGAGACAGCTCTTGAGCGGTCACACTTCTGTGCTCTGCCAGACTGGAATTTTCCTGTCTTTAATAGGGTTAGAGGTCTGTTTAAAGTCATACCTGAACAAATAGCTTTTTAGGCAGAACTTTATCATTTTTTATGCTGCTGTAATTAAAGCAATAATACCAAAGTGATGGCTAGCTATTAGAGGCTGTACAAAACCACATCTCAACCCGTGACTTGCGGCTAAACTTTTTTTTCGGGTTAGTCAGAAATGCATTAAATCGCAAGTTGACATCACATTGGAACACTACTCCTATAAAAATCATGTGGAAAAAAAAATAATGTTAGCTTTTACGGCGTCACCGATGACCAGAGACAGACGTATTCTGTATTTTTCATAGCGGGCTTCCTGGTGATCGGGGTAAGCTTTAAGGATAACGCCAGTTGGCGATCGCTTTCCAAACAGCAATGCAAAATGTGCATGGGAAAACCAAAGCCATTGTGAGATTATTCTAAAAAAAAAAATTAAGCCAACGATCTAGAAGTGCGCTTCTAACGTCTTCTTCTCATTGGAAACGTTCTAATCCAATGCTGCAGGGTGAAGCTGATTGGGGAGTTAATTGCTCTTATGTAACAACTAATATCTGTCAGTAACACGCGCTGTAGAACACTGGCAGGTTTTGAAAACAGTTTGGTCCCTTTGCCCCTTCTTTCTTTGTTGTTCTGTTTACTGTACCCAGTTAATGTGCTCTTGTGCCATAATAATCTCCAGCTAAATGGTAATTGCTCTATTGACAGCACTACTGTACATTTTTGACACATCATTATTCATACTTAACCACTTGACCTGGAATAAATGTTAAAGCAATTACTACTGAGAGCTTTTCTATGAGAAAATTGAGGCAAAGTTTAAAGATAATCAAAACGCAAAGCCGATCATGATAGCAACTGGAAAAATGGCAAATCCTATTAAACAGATTTTTATTAGCCAAGTTGATGCCAGCAGATATTATCTGGTAATTTAGTCTTATTAAAAAGAAAATAAAGCAGCTAATTGTTTACTATTCTGGAACTTATTCCAGCTTGCAATTTGCAACCGAAATTAAGCTTTATGTGGCTCATCTATTTTGTCACATTGAAATATGAAAATCATTTGGTACAAAGCACATCTGCTCGGTCCTTTCCGTCTCACCGGCAAACCCACATTCAGCGTGTTCCATACCTGTTGAGGCATTACGTGCATGCAAACAGCATCAATATTTTAGGTACTCATCTCTTACAAACCTTGTATCGTCAGCTCTTAAAACTCATCCTTAATATTTCTCCTCCGTTATACATACCTTTTACAACCGCCAAAAAATGTGGGAGCGTAATCTGTTGTTGGTTTGGAGGGTTTAAAGGGAATTTGGAAATGGAGAGGGACACGGTTATTGCTATGCAATTGTGTGAAAATTGCCCCAATCTCCCAGCCCAGCATTTTATTTTGATAGTTAATTGCATATTTGCTCTAGTTGGGTTTGTATCCTAAAAGGAAAGTTAAATGTTCTCCAGTTTAGTTGCTTAAAAAGTGGCGTTTACACTGATCTCAAATCACTTCACAGGACTCAATTGCAGCACAACGCCTTCAGTACAGTGCTTACAGTAAAAGCTGTAATTATAAAAGAATGCCAAAAGACATCAAGAAAGCCTTAAAGGGATAGCGTAAGCTTTTACTGCCCCCGTCTGAACTATGAGGCTGGCTCGAAAACCACCATTAGGATGCAGAATACTGATTGTTGATATGGCACTATTGCCGACAGGGGAGAACTGTTATAAGGGCCAGAAACTTACAGTGGTTTCCTTATTAATGAAGCTTTTCCACACTTCACAAAAGCAAATAAAGATTGTTGGGGTTTTTTTTAATTAATAAAATATTAAAAACAGGGGAGGAAATCTTCTCTTTTCGTGCCGCTCCACGTTCAGAACAGCACCAAGGACTTCTGCAGCAGTGCTTTATCAGGCAGATAAATCCCTTTTTTTTGGTATAGCTCTCTCAACTCCCTATTAACTAATTCACTATACTATGTGCCTATCAAACTGATAAAACATTGTGCAGAGGGCATTTAATAGCTTAATTCTTAAAACTTTTCATTCACATTATCATTTCTGATTAGTTATAAAGGAGCTTTTGCAGTAAGAGCAAAGCACCACCAATTGCCTAATAAATTTCCAGAAACTGGTAGGGAGAGTAAACGCATCTGGCTCTGTCCTATTGCCGCTGTGATTTTTATTCATAGCTGAGAAAACTTTTAATAATATTTTGTTTGGAACATTATAAAATACATATTTATTGTTAACATTAATAAATTATGTCAGCTGTCAGCCTTCTAGTGTTAAGGAACTTGGGAATTAGTTCCATGTTTGACTTGTGTTTTTTATGGAGATACTTAACCTCTCTGTGCATCAGAACTTGAGCGCCGCAAAGCATTTCCGCTAGATAAAACCTTTTGTTTGGTTGATTTTTTCATATGGTTTTCCAAGATTTTTATTCCTACTTTATGTCCTTTCCCATTTGTTTTATATACATAATGCTTTTCTTTTCCTATAACCATAGACTCAGAGACCAAAAGTCCTGTTGTGTGCTTTTGCTTGCTTTCTTTCTTTCTCTTTCTTTTTCTTTCTTTCTTTCTTTCTTTCTTTCTTTCTTTCTTTCTTTCTTTCTTTCTTTCTTTCTTTCTTTCTTTCTTTCTTTCTTTCTTTCTTTCTTTCTTTCTTTCTTTCTTTCTTTCTTTCTTTCTTTTCTTTCTTTCTTTCTCTTTCCTTCCTTTCTTTCTTTCTTTCCTTCTTTCCTTCTTTCCTTCTTTCCTTCTTTCTTTCCTTCTTTCTTTCTTTCTTTCTTTTATTTTTGTAGACCAAGCATCTTTTTAGCTCAACAAACACTGATTCAGGATTTTAATGCATGTCTTGTATGGTACTGCATGATTACGTCGTCATTTCCAAACTGCACTTTCGTTAATTCAGATAATCTTTCAGAAAGGCCACTTTTTGCCGTTAACTGAAAGACCGCACAGTCTGTAGAACAGCAAACAATTAGCAGCTTTATTTCAGCAAAAAAGGGTTGTGCACGCTAACTCCAACCAGGCCATTTCATTTCTCTTTTTTTTTTAAATAGAATTCTCCTCCCTCCTCTTCTTACCAAACTGAATGCAGCATAGTATTTAGTACGTGTTCCTTAGATACGGTAAAAGTCAACTACCACCACCAATATACTATTTTTCCCTGGTAGTCTATGTTTTGTAGCAAAGAGAGCTATACAGGTAGAGTAATTACTGTTGTTAGGCTTCATTGGTTTGGAGAAGAAATAATAAGATTGCTTATTAACATCCTGAGATTTTTGTACAACCGCGTGTATTGAGATGTGTTGAATTTTCCAGCTCTTGAGTCTTTATTGTTATCTTTTCACTTCCTTATCCTGAAGCAGGTGTGTCAAAAACACATTAACCTGGTGCAGTTTTTGTCTAGGGGAAAGGGAGTAGAAGGAAAGGATGATAAGGCTGAAACTGGCGCGTGAATTCAGATTTTTAGGGATTTAAGGAAGTCAGCGAGTTTCACCAAACTGAAAACAAACATCTCCTATGAAGACAGACTGAGAGAGTTGGGGTTGTTCAGCCTGGAGAAGAGAAGGCTCCAGGGAGATCTTAGAGCCCCTTCCAGTCGCTAAAGAGGGTCCAGGAGAGATGGGGAGGGGCTGTTTGCAAGGGCATGTAGCGACAGGACGAGGGGCAATGGTTTAAACTAGAGCAGGGCAGGTTTAGATGAGACATTAGGAAGAAGTTCTTTACACTGGGGGTGGTGAGACACTGGCCCAGGTTGCCCAGAGAGGGGGTGGAGGCCCCGTCCCTGGAGACATTCAAGGCCAGGCTGGGTGAGGCTCTGAGCAACCTGATCTAGTTGAAGATGTCCCTGCTGACTGCAGGGGGCTGGACTAGGTGGCCTTTAGAGGTCCCTTCCAACCCAACACATTCTGTAATTCTATGATTCTATGATACGCTTGTAAGAAGTGCTGACATTAGAAATAGCCTGAGTTCTAAAATATTTACTCTTGTTGAAGAGCTGTACCCATGCCAAAAAAAGTTCTTAGATTGTTGATATTAACATGTAGTCAGTACCTAACCTGGCTTGTCCTATTCATATGGTATTTATTCAGCACAGTTTTAGGGAAAAATTATACCGTCTGAGACTTTGCGACAATATTAGAATGGCAAATAAAGAGAAGAGGTAATTTCTCAATCTTACAGACGATTCTGTGGAAACACATTAGCACTGCCACGTTAACCGGGATTCCTGCTGCTTTTAAGAATGATTGTTTGGAAGACAGTAGGAGAGAATCATGGAGACGGGGAAATCGGGTTCCCCTCAGAAGAGGACGCAAGCACGACATGGTGTAGCTAACGCTGCTCAACGCTCCTAGATTTTGTGGAGTCCTTCCTTCTAAAAGGTGTTGCAAATTTCTAAATATCATTTCTTAATATTCACGTCAGGCTCAATAAAATAATTTGCTGCAATATTTCCAGGCTTGGAAATCACATGTGAACAAGAAAGCAAATGTAGAGAGAGAAATATCATACGTGAACAAGAAATAACAAATGTGGAGAAATATCTCTATCCTACAGCTATAGATTTAGCTGTAGGAAGTGTGAAAAAAAGAAAGGTGGTTTTTTACTCGTGCAGCTTGCTTTTTATCGTGAGGCTAGCACTATAGTTATTCGTGAGTATGTCTTTCTCCGGCTTAAGTATTTGGCTGTATTTGTACTCAGATCAACTGTACGCCTCCGTGTGTATTTTATGAGGGTATTTCTGAATCAGATCTGCTCCAGGTTTCCGGAAATGTTCTAGGCGTCAGTGAACAGAACCCTACTGGCTCAATAAATAAATAAAACTAGAAAAAGAAGGAAAATAACTCACAGATGTGGGTCTTTGCTACTTCTATAACAGAGCTATATCCTTAAGTACTTTTTGGTGTTGAGAGTGCATCAAAGCCCTCAGTAGCATCCTTTCAAGGCTTTTCAGCACAGCTGCCACCAGTTTTGCCCATCTTCCAAACAGATTTTTGTCACTCTGAAGGGAAAAAAAAAAAAAGTGTTGTTGGTGGGATACCGTCAAATCAAAAGCCGGATGAGGATGGGAGCGTGGCGGAATGTGGAAGGGAAGACCATAGTGCTCTCTGCTTCCTGGTTAGATGGACAGAGAAAGCAACCTTGGGTAAAGGAGGAATGGATTCTGGGTTCACAGAGCTAAAGATGACGAGGGAGTGAGGGACTGGTGTTACAGAGAGATCACAGGAACGCACGCAGATGTCAGACAAGGGGCCTCACGTTGTCTGTGTGGGGTGAGGGAATAAGAAACTGGAATTTGCTAGGAGGTGAGCAGTATTGAATCTCTTGAGGTGGATAGACTAGCATCTCCGGTTGGGTTGGTTTAAACACATGGCTTTCAGACATCCTACAGATGACAGATCCAACAAAGATCTTCTTGTGTATGCAGCACACACTGCTGCCTCGTTTAACTGTATGCTTACGCGTGTGCGCAAAGTTTTGGTTTAGAAAAATAAGTCTCTGCAGGAGAGTGTAACATTGATTTGACTGTATTATCTGCAGTGGGATTTGGTCCTGTTGTCTCACCACCTGATGTGGAAGCTGTACGAGAAATGGAAAAACCCTGAAGCGTAACCAGTGTTCTCCAAGATGGAGGGATTAGATTTACTGTTTTTTCCACAGAAATTTTCAAGCCACGTTCTGCTATCATAAAGGCTGCTGGGCTGATGTTATTCAGAGGAATGCCAGGTGGATCTAGACCAATCTTTAAAACATTTTAATCTCATGAAACATTTTCAGCAAGAGTGCAAATAAAATTATTCTCCTAGTCCACATGCCTCATGCTGTTTGAAGGTTAAAATGTGCTGTTTTTCTCATACCGGCTAGATGAAATTTCAGAAGAGAGGCACCACTTTTCAGCGACAATAAAGTCAATGTTATGATCATAATCATTTTACTCTTTATTCTCTCTTACAAAAACGGAGATTATTCCAGAATAGGAAAACTGGATTCTCATTTTATTAACTTTTGAAACTGGTGCTATAGTGCCTGTTGGATGGGTATTCTGCATTCATTGGCTTCCTAGATTGTGCACAACATGATTTGATTGGAGTGATATTAAAATGCTGAGTTGGGTGCGATAGTCTGAAAGCAAGCGTGTGGCAAAACCCTCATTTCACTGACTTGAATGCAGCACAATGTTGCCTTTCCAACACTTGCCGGAGGACACTGCAAAAGAATTTAATGATCTTACCTATGTAACCAACTTTGAAGAACTGACTAATGCATTACCGTCTTTGCAATTATTTGTTATGATGTCTTCTAACAGTATAATTACAAATGTGCTTCAGAAAATGCTGTTCTCAATTAACGAGGCCAGACTCTGAAAATCGAGCTGGAAAACTCCCATATTTCTTGCCGTGCAGTTGGCATCCAGAATAAGGCACCTTGAACCAATAGCACATTTTTAAATTTAGATACTGGGTAAGTGATTGGCTGAACACTGAAGATGGCAGATCTGGAAACCTCCAGATGTGCGCGTCAGGTTCTGCGTGGGTTGATTTCCATCGCTTTGCTTGCTTGCAGAGGTGTGCCAAAAACTTGGAGACGTACCTGCAGATCGCCATATCGGACCCTGAGCCCTTTAATTTTTGAGGGCATTAGCAACAAGAAATGTAGCTTATTAATAATAATAACAATTTTTAAATCTATGTATTTTTTTAGCTATATGGTATGTGGAAAACTGAAAGCTTTCTCATTAAGAGCTGATATAGGAGTGTTCTAATTCCAGGTAAATTGACTGAATTTATAGATTTATACTATTTGGATGAACGAAGCATTGTACACTTTTAGTGAACGAGCAAGCATCTTTAATGGGCATACATAAACAGTTATATGAAGGTTGGGGGGCATGTTCCTAAGTTTTATCTTTTAATTTCAGCATGGTGGCAGCGACTGAAGAAAGCAACCAATTTGTTGCCATGTTTTCTTCCCTGATAGTTCAAGATTATTAGTGCCCCAGACTACAAAGTGATACTGATACATTAATCCCCTCTGAACAGGAAAGAGATCTATAATGTAATTTAAGAACCATGTACTTTAGTCCCATTTTAAATTGATTGATCCTGTTGTTCTTATCACAAACAATGACGAGTGCTGAAAGTATAAAGAATTTGTGCAATTAGAGATAAATTAATCAGGATACGTTCTCTTTCTGTGAAATACCAGGAATGCTAGAGACATTGCCTTGCTTTGTTACAGCGCTGGTACGGTTTTCAGCAGAAATATAGGGCAAAGCTATTGATTGGAGTTCATTTTAGAGCGTTAAATACTGCACGTGCTACTTCAGCTTTCAGCACTGATTTAGAAATGGAAACACAACGGAGAGGCCGGTACAGGAAAGCTACGCCTCATTTGTCTGTCGTGTCATGTGGTATAGATCAGGAGCAGTTTCTGTAACGTTCATGAAGTTCCACCAGTTTAAAAGGTAATAGAAATGAGATCAGGGCCAGCTCCATTGTATGTAATGTAAGAAGAGCAAAGAATTTAAATGATAGATTTATGCCAGAGCTGCCCTAGGGCAAATAAGAAGTACATTAATAATGCAGTGTTTATTTGGAAATACTTTATTACAATTTTACTAAAAATATCCAAATAGCAGGGGGGAAAAAGCCAATACTACACATGTTCAGCATTTAGGACAAGTTATTTTTGCAATAAGATTCTTGGCAGACTGTATCATTTTAGTACTTCACCTGTGACACTACAAATAATACATATTTATTTAAGCAGAGCTATTATACGCTACTATTTCTGTCGTACATAATTTATAGACAGTGATCTCCTAACATGTGTAGGTAATGTTCTCTGTGAAAAAAAAAATTTCAGGATAAAATTATTTTAAAGAAATGAAGCAGTTACTTCAACTGAATTGAGTCGAGAGCTGCATTTTGAAGGCACGAACTGGTAACTGCTTTTTTAAAGACCGGTATTAACTTCGCTTTTTCAGCCAGTGAACTTTAAGCGTTACAATCATTTTCTTTTAAAAATTGGTGTTAAGCATGAAATAACAACAGAAAATATAAGTGCTTAAACAGAAGTGTGATTACCGCTGAAACTTCAGAGGTACTACACGCATTCCGTGTCAGGGTGTCTAGTCAGAAATAAGGCTCTACAGAGTTTGCGCACATTTTAATGCAAGTTGAATGGAACCCTGCCCCATATTACACTGAGGCTGTAAGATCAGCTTTGCATCCATGACTAAACTCAGATAGGAAATTGTTTGGGAGCCCTGCGTTCACGTTTCCTTCGGGGAGAATCCTGTGAAGAATATTTTAGCCGCTGTGCTGCCTTAAATAGCTGTATCTTCATACAGCAGAAGGGCCTTTATATTGTAAATCTGTTCTGACTTTCTAATCTCATGTGTGGACACATCCCTCTGTCTCTCATCTTTTCCAAGACCGTTTGGAAAATTACTTGTATGAGGAATAAAATTCCACATTCCATGTACAAATGTCTTTACGCATAGTCGTCTGCTCCCTGCTCTTTTTTTTTTTTTTTTTAATTCCAGCCTGATGCTTACTATATTTTTTTTAGAAATATAATAGGGTTGTGTTGGGAGAAACATGTTGGGCACAGGACATCAGAAAGGAACAGTAACATTTTAAGTTCCTTTAGTAATTTTTCCCTCCCCTATACTTAGGTTGGTTTTTTAAACTCCAGTGTACTGTACGCTGTTAGCTAAGTTTTCTGAAGTCTGGAACAGGGCATATGGAAAATTTCCTTTTAAAGCAGCAGCTGTGTTTTGCCAGGTTAAGCGTCAGAGTAGCGTTGCATTCTGTGTGCGATCTTTTTCTCTGTAGTGGGGCTGAACTGTGTGTTATTCATTAAGGGACCAATCCAAAGTTCTCTAAAGCCGAGTGAACGTTTCCCATTGACTTGGTCGGTCCAGTGGCTGTTCTGTAGCCTTTCGTTAGGAGGATTAAAATGTACTCTTTCATTAGTTAAGTGCAAACTGATTTTCAAATGAGTCAGAATATACTGAAAGTAAAACTGTCAAATCATTGGTATTGATTTAGACACTGTTAAACAGGGGCAGTGCTAACACACAAGGGTTTATTCTTTGTTACGACTTGCTTATAACCCCCGTTGATGATAATGGGAATTACAGGCATGTCCAGAAGAGAATGTGCCCTTTGTAAATTCCCTATAAGCCTTAGATTAAGGAGCCACAGTTCTGTGAAAGTTCAAATACTTTTTGTGTGCAGGCGAAACTTTCTGAGCTCTCCTGTGTCCTTTCTTAGCAGTTCTTGGAAGGTAGACCTTTCAGAAAGAAGTGCATCCCAGAGCTGTTGTCTTGCTGTTCCTTATCTGACAGGGAATATGCCAGGAGGAAGGTACACTTTTATCCAAAGTGTGCCGCAAGAAAAAGTAATACTTTAAAATTTAAACGAGTGGAATGCAGCGATGGAGGTCTACAGGCTGTTCAAGAGGGATCGACAGGGCAGGCAGTGTTGGACTATATGTAAGGGAGAAGCTTGATCACACAGCCCTTACAGGTAGTGATGACGTGGTTGAGAGCCTCTGGGCAAGGCTTAGGGGGATGGAAAACAAAGGAGATGTTACAGTGGGTGTCTGTCACCGATCGCCCAGCCAGGATGTAAACACTGATGAGTTATTCTATAGGCAATTAGGAGAAATTTCTGCATCAGTAGCCCTCATCCTTATGGGAGATTTCACCTTCCTAGACATCAACTGGGAATATCATACTGCTGTTACGAGCAGGTCTTGGAAATTCTTGAAGTTTGTAGGAGATAACTTCTTGTCACAGGTACTCAGTGAGCCAACTAGGAAGGATGGTCTCCTAGACTTGTTGTTTGTGAAAAGAGAAGGACTCGTGGGGGATGTGATGATAGGTGGCTGCCTTGGCCACAGTGATCCTGAAAGTTTTTTGGCAGGACTTACTCCCTGTTGCTAGAGCAATTGTACTAAACTTCTAGGTTTAAAATTTTCAGTGTAATGAGAAAAAAAAGATGGCAGAGTTGCTACCCTGGACCTCGGCAGAGCAAACTTCAAACTGTTCAAGGAGATATTTAGCAGAGTACCCTGGGAATCTTCTTTTGAGGGCTTAGGAGTCCATGAGTGCTGGTTAGTCTTCATGAACCACCTTTTAGAAGCACAGGAGATGGTAATTCCACTGTGTTGTGAGTCAAACAAGCAGAGCAGAAGACCAGCGTGGCTGGACAGGGAACTCCTCGTGGAGCTCAAGAGGAAAAAGAAACTGTATGATCTCCGGAAGTGAGGTGAAATTTCGCAGGAAGAGTACAGAGCTGTGGTTCATATATGTGGGAAGAAGACACGAAAGGCCAAAGCTAATGGCCAAAGCTCATTTAGAGTTGAACCTGGCCAGTGTTGTTTTGGGTAACAAGAAGGGCTTTTTAAAGTATGTTAATAGCAAGTGGAGGTCTAAAGAAGACATTGGGCTGACACTTGTTGAAGATGGACTAATAGGGATGAAGAAAAAGTGGAGGCATTCAATGCGTTATTTACCTCAGTCTTTAGTAATACTGATAGACCTTGGGCTGCCCTGTACCCTGAGTCCGAGGACCACAAGTGTGGGAACAGTGACTTTCCATTTGTGGACACTGAAATTGTAAGGGACCAGCCATATCAGCTGAACGTTCACAAGTGCGTGGGGCCCGATGGGATCCATCCCAGAATTCTGAAGGAGCTAGTGCATGTTGTGGTAGGACCCCTCTTGGTCATCTACCAACAGTCTTGGGAATCCGGGGAGGTCCCTGCTGACTGGAAGCAGCTATTGTTAATCCAGTCCACAAAAAGGGGGTGAGGGAAGACCCAGGGTACTACAGACCCGTGAGTCTAACCTCAGTTCCAGGAAAAATTATGGAGAAGATTGTAGTGAGTACTATTGAAAGGCATTTAAAGAATAATGCAGTCATCAGGCATGGTCAACACGGGTTCACAAAAGGAAAGTCCTACTTAACTACTTTGATCTCCTATGATAAGGTCACCTACCTAGTGGATGAAGGGAAGGCGGTTAATGTAGTTTTTCTGGATTTTAGTGATACTTTTGATACTGTCCCTCACAGCATCCTCTGGAGAAGTTGTACAGCTACAGGATGAGCGTTTTTTATGTTGTGCTGGGTGAAGAACTGGCTGAAGGGCAGAGCTCAAAGGGTTGTAGTGAATGGGGCTACATCTGGCTGGTGACCAGTCACCAGCGCTGTTCCTCAGGGTTCGGTCCTAGGGCCAGTTCCCTTCAATATATTTATCAACGGTCTGGATGCAGGAGTTGAATGCACCATTAACAAGTTTTCTGGTGATACCAAACTGGGAGGTGCTGTTGACCGTTGAGGGACATGAGGCCTTGCAGAGGGATCTAGATAGATTGGAGCATTGGGCAGTGATTAATGGGATGAAATTTAACAAGTCGAAATGCCAGATTCTGCACCTAGGTTGGGGTAATGCTGGGCACAAATGTAAATTGGGAGGTGAGCGGCTGGAGAGCGCTTACCAACATGCTTTAACTTTTTGTGACCCCTGAATCGGTCAGGGAGTTGGACTAGATGATTGCTGTAGACTGAAATAGTCTAGTCTAGTCTAGTCTGGTCTGGCCTGGTCTGGTCTGGTCTGGTCTGGTCTGGTCTGTTCTAATACGGTTTGTACAGGGCCCTGCCTGGCAATTCAAATTGCTGTTGTTGTAGCAAGGAAAGATTTGTGCAAAACCGGTAGAAAAATAAAACATGTAAGTTTAATTTATCTTTTTTTTTCATACTAGTGGTGTATACATCAGAGACTAAAGGGATAATCAGAATAGGGTATAAATAAAATTTTCCGACTTCCGTAAGTACTCGTATTTGCACTGCAATTATTGAGGATGCTCACCTCAGTCTTTCTGAAGAAAAACACCGCCTTTGCTTGGGGTAGTGTTATACAAACTGTTTAATTCCCCAGCTCCTGTGCTTGCTATCCGGATCAGAAGGTTATTTGGTTCTTATATTTCCAAGCGTTTTCGGTTCACACAGCACTGTACAAAGCAGGGATGAGGGAGAGTGGGGGAAAGAGGAGGGGGAGGGGTGAGAAAAGGGAGCTTGGTATTGCTTCTAGGAGTTTAGAGCAAAAACCAGACTTACACAATGAGGTGTAGAATAAAATAACCACAAATGAAATATGCCTGATACGTTAGTAGAAACTGATAGTAGATAAATGTATTCATTCTGCTGAATAAGTTGTTTACAAATAGTAATATTGATTAGCCTGATTCCTAAGTTTGTTTATATTTCTGCCAAAAAGATACTGGTTTAAATGCAAGACAATATTGGCTATGTGCAAGTTAGATGGAAACTAACGGACACCCCGGTGGGTCCTCATAAGTCCACAGACCAAGCACATTTTCCTACCTGTCTCGAAAACCACTTAGATGGCAAACGTGCTTGTACACATGTGTACCCTTTCTCTCAGTTTTGTGCTTACGGTTTCCAAATCATTCGGTCTAATAATAGTAACACATAGCTTGTCTTTCTCTAAACGTAAGCCAGATGCTGTTCCTAGAAAAGAAACATTTTCTTGCGCTAATGGGGCTGGGCTATGACATGTCACTCACATCATGATTTGGCGTAAATTTGTCCATCACAATTTGTATGCAGTGATCTGCTGGTAACAGCGATGCAGCAGGTCAGCTGAAATAAAGCGGGTACCGGCAAGATGCCACTCACCACCCTGTTTGTTAGCGATGCCCACAAGAGGTTAATGCGGTGCGTGGCAGCATGAAGGTTGCCGTCTGCATGTCCATTTTCTTTCTTCTGGAATATTACTGCTCTACAGGGTCTTGAGGGAGGGAACCGTCACGGGGAAGGCATGGAACAGGAACCCACTGGTCACCCCAGCTATTTCCTACACCTTGCGCTAATAAGGGTGTCATTTTCTCTTAATTTCATTCCTCTCTATTTGTAGGTTTGGGGCCTCATTCAGTAATTTGCCATCAAGTTCCTCCCCTTGTCGGCTGCCTACATCTGGGAACACCAGAAACCATTAGGCACTTCTCTTGTCTGTTTTCAAAAGTTTCTGACTGTAAAAAAATAGGAAAAAAAAAAAAAAAACAACCAACAGCCAAACAAAAACCCCAGCTTTGGGGACCATATAGGACTGGAAAAATGCTGATTCCTACCTATTGCTACTGGTGCCTCAGAAGCCCACCTGTCGCTCTTTCCTTGCCAGGAGAAGGAGGTATTGCTTTTTGTCCTTGTTCTGCTGATCTTAGGACGAGGAAAATGTTGAATTAGTGTTGACCCCCTGCCTCCTGGGTCAGAGTTGTAATGAACAAATTGTATCAAATAGCACCCTAACCTCTTTTTTGTACTTAGGAAACAACTTTCTGTCAGGGCCCCTTGGGCACGCACCAGCCTCACTGTCCCTGCCCAGCCTCCCCCACCCTGCCCACAGGCCCAGGATGCCATTTCAGCCCAGCCGGAGCCCTTACAATCATAGAGTCGTTTAGGTTGTGAGATCACCGAGTCCAACAATTAACCTAACGCTACCAAGTCCACCGCAAAACCATGTCCCTCAGCACCACGTCTACATGTCTTTTAAATACCTCCAGGGATGGTGACTCCACCACTTCCTAGTCCCAGTGGTGCCACAGGCCCGCCTTCCCCTCATTCCGTCCCTGGCCACTCATTTGTTCCAGGTTCTATCTGATGAAATCTGTCTTGAAGAAAGCAAAATCAGGCAAACGAGCTAGTCCAACGCAGTCTGTTCTGTAAGGGTGTAACCTTGCAGATTCCGCTCTCCCTATACCCCTCTCCAATGCGTCACTCTCTACGAGTAAAGACTCTACCAAGAGCTATTTTTGGAGCCTTTACACTGCTGAAATAAATAACATATAAATATATTTATTAAAAAGGAAACCTGTTCCAATGATTATCCCTCATAGACATGGATCCCATTAAAGAGTATCCCACCAGAACAATATGTTGGTATTATTAAAAAAGATCGCACACAGCTATTCTGAACACTTTCTATCTTAATATGCGATAATGACATGTTTGGAAAATCACGTACTTTTCCAGAAAGGATACCAAGCAAAATCATTCGCTTTTCTATAGGACTTAAAAATCGAGAAATACCCAGTGGAATGGATCAGAGACAGGCCATAAGTGTAGCATGCTTTTAGGTGACAAATAGCTCTTGTACCTCAAGTTTATCAGTTGTCATTAGTTTTTAAAACCAAAAAATGCCCTACTTCTCTACTGGAGCTCTAAACTTGTTTGTCTGCTTGGAAATATATTTACCTATGTTACAAGTGTACTAAAAAGTCTTATGCTAAAACAAAGGAACTACTTCTTTGCTGCATTTGCTTTGGTCCAGTGCTGATCTCCAACGCATAAGCAAAGAGGAACCCAGTTGGCTGAGCTGAAAAGAGTCCATGTGTGATCAGAATCTGACCCGTACTTTGCCACGGGGCAAACCTAACAGTTTGAATGGTGGTATAAAAAAATCACTACAGACTTTTTAACGTATGAATTATGTTTCATAGTTTGAGGAGGACCTGGTGGGCATTGGGGCAAAAATGTTTCGATCTGTATCATATGCTCTTGCAAATGCTAATGTAGGGCAAGGGGGGATTTTATCCTCCAGTTCCGTTGCTCTCCTGGATGCTTGGCAGATTTGGAGGAAGATCGTATTATATATTTTCATTACACTGAAGAAACATTTTTTAATCCCTATGAAAATGATTAATATTTAATAATTAAATGCATGCACTATTAAAAGAAAAAAAAAATTAATGAAAGAAATGTTGGTGTTCACAAAATGTATGGAAGCTGAGCAGTCCGTATCTGCGTATGAGGAAAGATGAACTATATCTATGAGGAAGTAGCTTTTGGCATTTGTGATCATTCCACCTGCATTAATTTAAAAAACGCTATTTGAAAATAAATTAAATTGTTTTCTGTGGAATATTTTGGTTCCTCATTTTTTTAACAAGTTAAGCATGTCATACAAAGCACAATGCAAATGCTGTAAAGATTTCCCCATCTGTTAGTGGGCCTTTCTCAGACGAGGTTTAACTTTTAAAATATAGTTTTGGGGGAATTGCTACCATTTGTCTGACTTGTCATGACATTTTAGTGATTGAGAGTTTTTGTTTTGGAGACAAATGAAAACCAACCAAGTAGAATCGCTTTGCATATTCTTCTGAGTCACTCTGCCCTTTGCTGGGTGAGGGCAAAGTAGTTTTGCTGTTCTGTGGAGCCTCAGTACAATAAAGACGACTGTTATAAACAGGCTTTTGAACTTAGTGGATGCCAAGTGGTGAAATGACTCAAATACCAATAAGCATTATGCAGAAATGTTGGCAGCCCAGCTCCAAATGACCAGCATTGTTCTGCTAAAACATATTCCCATGGTGGCTGTGAACTTGCCAGTGCCGCACTGGATTTGTTTTTACTGAAATAAGTGTATATACAAAGAACTTTTTCTTCCCCTCCTCTTTCCAGTTTACGTATAATTGTAGCAGTGATATTTGGACTTTTTATAATGTGGAAGATTCTTTAGATTCCGTACATACTACATCATCCAATTCGTCATGGAATTTGTTTGGCCATACCTCCCACCTGACATCTTGCTCGACCTAAAAGAAAAAAGAAGTACGCTGCCAACATAATTATCCCTTATTTCCTGATGCAATAATTTAAAAAAGAGAGATGACATATTCTGTAAGCTTTCCGTAGGGAAAATAATGATATCACCCACTTAAAATGAGATCCTCATTTGAGTTTCTTATTAATTAACATCACTATGTCGGGAGGAAAAATACTCTAATACAGCAAGTGGAACTAGTCTTGAGGAATATCCTTGCACCAGAGAATGAAATTATATTTTCTGCGAGTTTTTAGTTTTTAAATTGAGTTAGGTTTGTCATGCATCTTTACTACATTTGTTTTCTCAAACATAGTAAAGATTATGTTCGTGTTTTTTAGAAGCATGCTGCCGTGTTCCACATTCAGATACTCAAGACAATGGGGTTTATTTCCCTCCATGCTCCTTGATGATGGACTAAAAACCAGGTGGTTTCAGTAGTGATGACAAAATGTGCAATGCTCACGGAACGATTATTTGCATAGATTTCAATATTTTCAAAGAAAAATTGTGACTTTACAGAGCCAAATAAGAAAAGATAATAGAAAACCTCATAAGATTATCCAAAGCTATAAAATATGAGTTAGAAAATAAGCTGCTCAGATTTCTGCTTCTGTATCAACAAAAAAAATGAAAATGAAAACATTGTCCTCATAAACCAAATATATATGTATTAAAAAAATAATATGTAGGAGGAGAGAAGGAAGATAGCAATTTAATATAAAAGTAAATGTCGTAAGACTTTTTTTATTTATTAATATAGCTTGAATTTATGCCAAATATTAAAGGTTTAAAATTATAAATTTTAGGAAAGCTTTAAGCATCTAACAGTTGTTGAAAGTCCCTGGGGTTCATAGAAAGCCAGTGAGAAAATGAAGGTCCTCATTTCCTCCGGGACTTCTGAAATGCGACGTGTAGGTTCCTCGGTTAGTCAGGCACATTAAAGCCCTTGATTCCAAAATCAGTTCCAGGGAGACTAATCCTAATGTGAGATGAGGTAAACACACGTTATGTTCCTGATAGGATAAAGATAGAAGAACTTCCTGAATCACTTTTCCATTTCAATGAAATTAATCAGTTCCACATGTTAATAACTCATTTTGTAGGATTAAAAATTAATGTTCGTTTAATGCTTACACTTTTTTTTTTTTAATAGAGAAAACACCCAATCAAAACAATTTATCAAAAAGTGAAGGTAGAGACCTTTTCCTCCTTCACTACCAAGATTTTGATCTCTTTGGTCCCTTATATGCTTTTCCTAAAATTCCCATAGAATTCTTTTGAATAAAAAAAAATAAAAATAAACGATGTCTTCGAGACAACTATTTGTCCCTGTTTTCTTATCCCCTGATTTCAAAAAAAACCATATTAGGTAAGGACCAAGACTTTCACCGAGAGTGTCACCAGCGTCTGTCTGTTACACAAACATGAGGTGATCAGATAAATTCATCCTGTGGAAAGGACCAAGCAGCAAGACGCAGATTTATCAGCCAAATGGCAGAGATCTCACAAGCTGGGTCACAAAGTGTCTGACTCTTCCGTGCAGCTTGTCTTAACAGTGCAAATCAGACAAGTAAAATTTCAGGACTTTTTTTTCAAGTGGATGATAGAAATCCAAAAAAAACCCCTTCTTTTCTCTTTTCATGTTACTGAAATCCCCCAAAGTGAAGTTATTTTCTCCCGGGAGAAGCCAACTGATATGCTGTATCCAGCCAAAAAGGAAAAAAAAAAAAAAATAGAAAAAAGAAAAAAAGAAGAAGAGCATGTTTGGAACCAGTGCTTAGGGGTTTGCTTATAGGTGTCATTGTGTCTCACATCCCTGCTGTGAAAATCAGCTTGCATTTGAATGTGCATCTTGACCCATAAATGTCACCCTGGTCCACTGAGCATCTTGACTTCAACATTTCCTGTTGTAAGATGGACAATGGGATAACACTTCTTTTTCTGAAGGAGGGACCTGTGACAATGTGTGCATGTGTGCAGTCAGGAGAAACTGCAGCGCTCGGGATTTAAAAGCGTGTCATTCGGCCACCGGGCGGGAGATCACAGGAGAACGAAGTCGCTGGACAGGTTTTGAAAAACGCAAGGATTATCATTTCTGTTTCCAAGCCACTTCTCCTTTTCACAGCCCTGAATCCTTCTTGGCCTCTCTCCATCAATGGCTCGGCCATGTGCCCCGTAGTAGGGTACGTCCAGCTGCGTGGTAGAGCAAGCTGCCTTTGAACAATGAAGCGGGAACGCCGCCATTCCTGCACACACGGTGTCTGCGTTGCTGGCCATTTCTTAATTACACGCATTTTCTAGAGTAAAACATCTTAACATTATGCCCAGAAACTGAAATTTGCACTGAGAAAGCACTGAAAGGTTCATGTAGAATAAAAGGAGTTCCAGCTTTACCATCTCTTGATGATCATATAGCAGCTGCAATATTTTTTTTTTTTTTTAAGAAAAAACACATTTTTACTTTTAATTCCTTGCCTTTTCTGTGCCAGACGGCGTTAACAAGTCATGTTCTTTAGGACATTGCTTCATCACCAGAAATAAGCACACTTCAATCAGATTGCCAACCTCAGTCCTTCCATTTAAAGCCAAAGTTCATAATTCTGTTATTGTAGGAGAAAGAACTTCTCGCACGCCTACTTGGAATTTAGGACTTCAGAATTTTTGAAATAATAATTGTTTATAATAGTATTTGTACACTTTCCTGAAGACGTGGGCAGAGTATACTGGTTCTGAAAATGTTCAGGAGTATGCTTTTGGAAACTACGTCAGGCTCTGATTTCAATTAAATTATGCAAAGCTGATACTGTCTTTTCAAGATGATCAAGCATTATTTAACAGTTATTTAAATATTTCCATTGCTCAAATACCAGTTTTCACGCCGCTGCATCAAAGGAATATAGGTTATATTTTTATCATAAAGAATGATCAAGCAGATCAAAATAGGGGTTTTTTTTGCTTCCAAACGTAGGACAGACAGTTCAATCTTAAAAATACCAAACGGTGTCTCCATTTTTTGCATACGTCTGCATATGCATAGATACCAACCTGAATGTTAGCGTATCTTTTCTTCCACGAAAAAAGTTAGTTTAAATTATTTTGAGTGATCTTTTCACAATGATCAATATCATTAACTATAGAGGATTTAAATATGAGCGCAGGGAAAGCCTTTATTATCAAAATATGCATCATAAGTGCAGTATCTGGTGTTTTCACCAATGTCTGTGTTGGGACAGGAAGACTAGGACCTTGATGTGATGTACGAGAACCTGAGAGAAGCCCTGATATAAATGTCGTCTCTTATCAGAATCTGAAATTTGATGATTAACACTAGTACCTTGCGCACTGAGACATTTTCACAGCTATTCTCAAAAGCAGTATTTGATAAAAGTGTTTGATAGATCTCATTAGAGCACTTTGATGTCCCCATTCTTCATATTCAGAAGGTAAGAAGCTCAGGTTAGGATACAGCTGGTTAGATGGAGACAGATATAAGGGGAAAAAGGGTATTTTTTATGGGTGCTTAGAAAAAAATCATATTCAGTAAGGGAAGCAGAAAGATGTAATGGAACTGTATGCAAGGTTTTAAACAACTAATTGTATTTCTACAAATACTTTGATAACATGTATGAGTATATTTGCCTGTATACATACTCATTTAAAGAATATTGCTCGTTCAGATTCAGAGAAATTAATTAGAAAAAGGAAGACAAAATATCTGTGCAAGAGGAAGGAAGTAATTTACCAGTAAATCATAGAACAGTGCTAATATGAATCACCAGAAGTGATTCATGTGCTGTATAAAAAAACAGCCTTTTGTGGACTGACAATTACAGGAATAAGAGACAAAATATTCAGCATGGCATAGTGTCTTTTTACCATTCGTTGGTTTGCATCTGATTACTTCTAAGAACTTAATTAAAGAGGCAACAGAGGACTGGACTAGAGACCTTTTTTTTTTTTTTTTAACTGTAACAATTTTGTACTTTTAAAAATCCTTTCAAAAGAAATAATATCACTTGCTCATCCTTTTTAATTCTGCCAGTCATCCAAGGGAATACTTGTACTTTTCACAGTTGTTTTCACAAATAAAACTAAAGCTCTTTTTAAATACTGAACATAAATGCGAGCCTCCAGAACTTGCACAGCTTGTAAGCGAGGTACAGTGTGCCTACGGTGGCGTCTTAAAAAAAAATGCCAGTATTTATGTGGCAGGTAATTGATGTAGAAACAATGGATTCTGAACCATCGAGTCTTAATAAAGACAACGTGTTTCGTAAGTGCTACTGTTAGTACCTTTTTGAAACATCAGTTGCACTTTGATTTATCCATGTTGATGTAATAGGATGACTACGTTGTCTTAGATATAATATTACAGGATATTATTTATAACCAAAATGTTGTCTATAAAAAGAAAAGCCTTCTGATCCATTCTAGCTGCGGAATAATAAATAGGAATAGTGTACTTCTAAAAATACATCTACGCGCACATTTTATGTGCAATTTAGCACACTTAGTACTCCAAGCTCAATTCATTCTCTTTAAAGTTTTACTTCAAAACAACTTCATTGTTTTAAGTGACTAAATTAAAGCTTTTTAGTGTTTCCTGCAATCTCCCAAAGCAGAAATAAAATCAGTTTTAATTTATTTTATTTGCTAACACTGTGGATATAATTATTGCTGCAGAGTCTTTTTAATTGTTTTCAACTAGGTGCTTGTCTTTAAGTTGCAATAGACTTCTAATTCTACATTGTTGATATTCCCTTGTTAATTTTGACAAAGCATCATAAATCCAGGTATTTAGGCTTATTGAATTTTGAAATGAGGTGATTAGTTGGAACATGGATGAATGAACCGATGCAAAGCAAAATGAATTTTATGATTTACTGTCATTTACAAGTTCCTTTGGAACCATTACGCATAAATTGTAAAATGTATTAAGAGGTAAGATATCACAGTTATAATCAACAATGTGAAATTTTCTCAAATAAAAGTATTCAAGCAGTCCTCCAAAAAGAGTAATTGTTGAATAAGTGTTTATTATACGCAGTTAGTTTTTATTATAGATCATGCTTTTCCACTCCAACATTTCAGTATGCAAAAAGGTATCTCAATAGACTTTCAGCAGCAGCCAGCGATGTTAAAGTTCCAAAGCCGTTCGTTAGCATTACAATTTGCTTTCAAATATTCATGTACTTCAGAAGAGGCATATTTAGCATGAAATAGCCCATTCATCAGTTTTTACTTAAAGTTTACAATTGTTATTAGCTAAAGGTAACAGGAAACTATGATAATTTGTGCCCTTGATACCTGGTCATGGATATTTCTAGGAGTCTGGTATTTTTTTTACTAGGTTTGAAAGGAAAGAGGGTTCAGTAATTTTCCCTGTGTAGTAAAAAATGCTAATTACATGTGCAAATATGAACTCAAGCATGGATGTGTTGTGCTTTTATTTCCAATTAAAGAAAGACTTGAGTTTAATTATTAGAAAAGGGAGCGATAACCTAGATGTACATTCAGAAACTAAAAGGCAGGGAGCTCGAACTCCACAGCTTTGTAGTAGCTGCTTATTTTTTATTTTAATTTTAGGCATACTCTGAACATAAAGGACTTCCAGACATAAGACCCCCAAGAGCTGTTTCTCTGTTTGAATTCCAATTCAAAGACCAAAACTTTCCCTGAAACTTGAATGAATCGCTGCAGGCCTCTGGAAAGGCAAATTATGAGAACCCCATGCAGAGGTTCTCCTGTGCTGGTGCAGGAAAACATCGGGTCAGGCTCTGCCTATTCTTCTGCTTACCCGGGTTCCTGCCTGCCCTGAGGTGGGAAGTGCAAGAGTTCCATGCTTTCTCGCTTCTCCGAACCTTGGGCCAACATCAAAGTGTGCGTAAATCATTCCAAATTTTGCAGCCGCCCTTGTTTTTCCCTACAAGCCAAATAACTCGAGATGAAATTTTATAGGGGAAATCTACTTTTAATCCAGTTAAATAGTAAAAAACTCCGAATCTTAATGTGCAACATTTGCTAATGAGTTTCTCCAGACATTTGACGTGCATTACTAAGAAGTCTTCCACTTTGTATTTCAATCATTTTGTTGAATAGAAGTCCCGTATAACCATTTGACTTCTCACAAGTTAAATAAAAGGAGACTTCTTCTCATTTACAGTGAATTCAGTGCTTATCAAAAATATAAAAGTTTCTGTACAAAAGTTAAAGTAAAATTTGGTTATTTAATATTCTAGTTTTGATTGGTCATGGAAAAAACCTAATTTTGCCCTCTTGCCACGTGTAAAGTTTTCAATTCTGCATTTGCTTTCTTGCTTTGTTTAGCTCATTGGCTTGATATATCTGCCATACAGCAGTAAATACTGCATGGATGCAGAGCAAACTCTGGATGTAGCATGTTCAAAGTCTTACATTGTTTTCTGGTGTGAAAGATAATTAAAGCATGATCTTCCTACCTACAAACCGTAATACCTACTTCTAGTTCTTTTCTCTGCTGCTGAAAGAAGAGAGGAGCTGGTCCTTACAGCACAGGATTGTGATATAAATACAGTGTTTGATCTTCTGAGTGGCTCCATCTCTTATCCTTGAGATTAATGGAATTAAATTCTTCAGCTCTGTCTGGGATGGGACCAGTACCACAGCCTCAGATCTGTGACTTTCACACGTGCTATTTAATTAATGCCGCTGTAAATATTATTGGCTTGGAATCTGTTGCCGCCCCTACTCCCGTCCTGGCAATTTGCGGAGACATGACAGACAACAGCAGGGTTGTTCCTCTTTGCGAAGCAGAGGGGAGTCATGAGGGGATAGTACAAACAAGGCATGTGATTTTCTGTATTGCAGGGAGTTTTATTGGACATACTTTTTTGGCTCAGTTTTGTCCTGCATTTTATTCACAATGTGATGAACTTCACGGAACCTGCAGTACACTGCATGTATTTATATGGATTCTGGTAGAACAAACCCTTACGTTTATAAGCACTTTGACAGCAAACAGCGTTCTGTTGGAAATGGCCATTCACATGCTTTGCGTTCTTCCGTTTGCGGTGTTAGGGCTTCACAGTTTTATATTTAATAAAAATTTGTGGTAGAAGAGTTATTTTGTCAGTTTAAGAAAGGTGATGGAATCTCTGCCTGATGAAATGATCAGATACAGTTCCCACAGGGAACAAAGATGCATCAACAGGTGTGAAAGCAATTGTGAATAATCTTGAAACTGATTTTTTAATTTATTTTATTTTTCCTCGTGTCTGTGTTGGTGGTTTTTTTCAGCCAGCTGTAACTTCAAGGTGTCAAGTCAAGCTTTTATTCTCAGTTCCATTTGGTCACATTTACCCACACTAATGGGTAGCTAATGAGAGTCGATACCGTACCAGAGACTATGTTTAACCCTGCTAGCGGTTTTATTTTACAGCTATTTACCTTGAGGCTTATCTCGCCTTTACACTCCTTTGCTACATGCGGTCTGATGCTAGTTAAGTGACGATGAAGTTACTTTGAAAACTTCAGGGCTTATAATAACCCCACACACCTTTACAGCAAAGTGCAGGATATTGAGATACTCTGTTTTTTTGGGATGAAAGAGGTAAATATTCCAGCTACTGAGCAATGATCCAGTGGTGAGTCAGGTACACAGTTCCTTCAAAGCTGGACTCTTTGGCTTATCCAAATTTAGACCCTTAATTACCTGTGTGTGGGGAAAACATGCTCTAATAAGAGTTCCGAGGTTGTATTTTAAACACCTTGACAGAAAACATGGCATTTGTTGTTTTTTTAGTTCAACCTTTGTTTCAGAGGTGAAAACTGTATCATTATATTTAATTGGCTACCTGCAGTTCATTAGTGGCAGCATCATTAAGTAATACGGGAACATTTGTAGTGGCTAATCTTTCAAGCATTTAGCATTCACGATGACCTCGTTAAAAGTAACAAAGGTCAGGCTTCAGTTCAACGGAGTCGCCCGCTCACCAAGGAGACTAGCACAGCAAAGTAATCTCCGCGTGTCACTTTTCATTAATCATGCTACTTTCCTCTTCACGAAATTCCAGCAGATAATTGTTACTAAATGCGATTTGCAACACCCTGTGCTGTGGTTGAAGGACCAGAAATAGGCAAACAGATAAAAACATTGTTTAGCTTGCAGGCAGCAAGTGTTTGCTATTCAAAGGTACATCATGCATAAACATTGATTTAGCCATGAGCTGACACTTATAAAGCTTTGGCTGTTTCCAGAAAGCCCTGTG
Source organism: Alca torda (assembly GCA_008658365.1). Lineage (NCBI taxonomy): Eukaryota > Metazoa > Chordata > Aves > Charadriiformes > Alcidae > Alca > Alca torda. Next base: position 77,851,383 of record CM018079.1, on the reverse strand, counting down.
GTCAGGCTAAGTAATAGCCAAGGGCAAGTATTTTTACCTGCGTAGCAAGGTTAGATTCTATATAAATTGTCTGATCCTGAAATAAATCAGTTTTCATGATGTTAAGCAGCTTCAACATTGCCATAGGTCACAACAAAGTCCAATAAACAAAACGCTTGCATGGGTGGTAGGAAGTGTGTTCCCATGTAAGGTTGCCTGTGACGTTATTGGATAACTATTTCATTACGACCACAGTTAACAAAGAATTTACTCGTTTTCCTTCATCTCAGAACTTATTTGCATGAGCCTTCTCTACGCTATGAAATTTCTAGGCTGAGTTTATCTTCATTTCCATCTGCACCTTGTAGACTTCAGTGAAAGAGGAACAGTTTTAGAAACACGCCAGTGGAATTCCATAGAAAGAGATGCTTAGGCATTTGTCACATGGCCCAAAGATGCGATTTCATTCAACACCTGGCCAAATTCTTTTCTGTCACAAGAATGCAGCTGGTAGAATTTTTAGAAATTGCTCTGGAGTTCCTCGGGAAAAAGCAGAATTTGATTGCTGCGAACAAAATGGAATTGCAGTCCTGCATTTGTGCAAAATCTTAATCTTACCCATCTGCCTGCTCAGAGAATTAAAGACAACAGCAAAGTACACTGTAGTCTTAGTGCGAGTGTTTTAGCTCAATCACCTACATCGCAGAACAACTGGAAGTGAAAGTGGGTTTATTCATGGGTTCCCCAAATAGGTTTAATTTACAAGTTACAGAAAATAAACTAATATAAAAAGTCAAACAAAATTCAGGGCCCAAGCCCACTCATAAAGCACATCTCAAATGGGTAGCAAATTGGAATTTACAGCAGTACAAGTTCTTCAAAGTATGGTTTTCAAAGGTTTTTTGAAATAAATTTATTTTGAAATAAGATAGCAAAGCACTGTTATTATTCTCAGGCTTCTTATTTTTAGATTTAAATTGCAGTAGAGTTTAGTCATTTCTTGATTATTCAGGGTAATAGTACGGCGTAATTCAAATAAAGCAAAAGTATTGACAATGCAAAAACACATATACTAAACTCGAATAACATGTAATAAAGGAATGGAAAAAAATACTTAACATCTGTGAAGAACTTACGTGATAAATGATTATGAAAAGTCTTCATTTAAATGATAAATAAGGTCAGTATGTACAGTGTGATCATTTGCATTGCAAATGGTGAATAATGGTACCAGATCGTACATTCTGCGGGTACGTACTGCTTTTGACTTGAGCCTAATTTACTCTAAGCCATCAGAATCGGCAATAGAATTAAACAAATCTAAAGTCATAGAGCTGTAACACAAAAATACCTCTTGACATTAATAATTCAAATATAAAATAGCTTTCTAGAACTGCACAGAACACAGTTTACTCAATATGGCATTTCTAAGTATGATAACAGTATTTTCATTTGAGGTGATTTTTTTGACGTTGCCTAAGTGCCTTATTTTCTGAAAACTCTATCCTTTTTCTAACATTGGGCCATAACAAAATATACATCATTCCAGAGTTCCGGAGCCAGATGTGCCTGGTTTGCATTTAGTAACTCTCACCTACACAGGAATTTGAGATGTTGAACACGGTGCCTGCTAGCTTCACTTGATGGCCCTTTTTTTTAAGTGTCCAAGAAATTGGACAATTAATCTTCATCCATGCCTATGAAATCCTATCACATTCCCACTCAGTCATTTCTTTTCCAGCCTGAGAAGTCCTGGCTGACGTAGTCATTTCTTGCAGGGAAGCATTCTTGAATGGTGTCCAAATGTGATACTGTTGTAGTGTTTAATTCCGACTTAAGTACCATCTGCCAGTAGAATATCCTCTGCCAACATTTCTCTCCACCACTTAACAAGAAAGGTAGCACTATCTAATATCCAAGAATGGGTTCTCAGGTAGTTTGTAGTATATGTCTCTTGGTACGTCCAGCAATTGGTAAATTCAGTATTATTCAAAGGGTCTGTTCTTTGCTTTTATTTGGAGAGGTGAGGAGTTAAAGGTTTATCATTTGCAGCATAGAACATTTTCTGTATTGTTCGTGAACTGTTTCCGTTTTCAACCTACGGTCAAGCAGCACGCGTGGCTTTAAATAGAATGCCGTATTTCTGAGAGGAATTAAATCAACAACAATCTTATGTAGTGTAAAAGAAAAGGGCAAGAAGAGTTGGGAGAGTTTGGTTTTTTGTTTGCTTTTTACATATGACATTTTGAAGACACCTGGCAATTCTCACCTGCTATTCTCCAGAAGTAGCTGAGGTTTAAAAAATCCAACTGAATAGACAACTAGGCAATAGCTGGCTGAATAGTTCTGTCATTCATTTATTGCTTTTGACTTTACGGTGTCTGGAAGAAAGAACGTCAGAGGTGAACTAGAAGGTGCTTTCTTTCATAAATGGCTTACGGAATAGATTTCCTAAGGCTAATTTAAGGCATCTTAATCTAAATTGAAATGCTTATATGAGGAAGGACTGCCCACATCAGCCCAGTCCACTATGCTATTTGCTGTTTATATATGTCTGTATATATGCATACAGTTCTGCAGAGCTGAACTTTCCCCCAGATATACACACCAAATACAGATTACAAAAGTATAATACCTTTTAATAGCATAATACAGAAGATTGATTCTATATTACGTGGAACTTCCTGACATGGATTATTTTAGATACTCAAATTTTATATGGTTCAAAACCCACATGGACAAACTTGAGAAAGAAAAGTAAAAACAGTTAGGGAAGGCCACTGAGGACGACCCAGCAGAGTGGTGTGGTGATGGGCCTGAGGGATGGGATGCCATCCAGAGAGACGTGGACAGGCTGGAGAAGTGGGACCATGGGAACCTCACGAGGTTCAACAAGGCCAAGTGCAGGGTCCTGCCCCTGGGTTGGGGCAACCCCCGGTATCAGCACAGGCTGGGGATGGAGGGATGGAGAGCAGCCCTGCCGAGAAGGACTCGGGGGTGTCAGTGGATGAGAAGCTCAACATGAGCCAGCAATGTGCAATTACAGCCCAGAAAGCCAACTGCACCCTGGGCTGCATCCCCAGCAGCGTGGGCAGCAGGGCGAGGGGGGGATTCTGCCCCTCTGCTCCACTCGGGGGAGACCCCCCTGCAGTGCTGCCTCCAGCTCTGGGGCACCAACAGCAGAGGGACACGGAGCTGTTGGAGCGGGGCCAGAGGAGGCCCCGGAGATGCTGGGAGGGCTGGAGCCCCTCTGCTGTGAGGACAGGCTGAGAGAGCTGGGGGGGTTCAGCCTGGAGAAGAGAAGACTCCGGGGAGACCTCATTGCAGCCTTCCAGTACTTAAAGGAAAGATGGGGACAAACTTTTTAGCAGGGTCTGTTGCAATAGAACAAGGGGTAATGGCTTTAAACTGAAAGAGGGTAGATTTAGACTAGTTGTAAGGAAGAAATTATGTACACCAAGGGTGGTGAGACACTGGCCCAGGTTTTCCAGAGAAGCTGTGGGTGCCCCATCCCTGGAGACATTCAAGGTCAGGCTGGATGGGGCTCTGAGAAACCTGATCTAGTTGAAGATGTCCCTGCTCATGGCAGGGGCGTTGGACTCAATGGCCTATAAAGGTCCCTTCCAACTCTAACCATTCTGTGATACTGTATTGTATGATAGTGCTGCAGGTGCTCACCCTGTAGGTCTTCTTCCACTCTTGGAAGCAGGATGCATGATCAGCCTTCTTTGGAAGTCTCTTACGTAACACAGAATATTATAACGAACGATTGGAATTCATTTTTGCAGTGCTGATTTTTTCTCCTGCAAAGCTCCAGCTGTCGGTAACAAAATTTTATTTCATGCCTCTCCTTCTTGAATAACCAGACAATGCTACTTGTTAGTGAGTAATCTTGCATATTTATGTCCCCATGATAAAGTGAAATTGGAGGGTATGTAGAAGATAAACTTGAAAGCCATTTAAAGCTTATGATGATACAGATGACATTTTAGATGGGAACACAGGAGTGGATAGTATGGGAACACAGGAGTGGATAGTATGTGAAAATGTTACTGGGCTGTGCAACATGAATGACATTTTAGGCCAAATTTTATAGACTACCTAGATTCTGTGTCATTCCTTGCCCACAGAAGCAATATATACCTGAGATAAGTGAAGAAGGGATATTTTTAAAACACGAGTAAAACTAAGGTTTTGGGAAAGTGAAAAATGGACAAGAGGTTATGCATAAGGAGATCTGAGGGTGCCAAATGTCAAATACGCGCTCAGCCAGAAAATGCATGGCATAGTTTTAATGCTCAACAAGAGGGCTGGGATGCTTGGAACCGATTTGCATTTTCAGGATGCCAATGATACTACATATCCTGGTGGATATTTAAATAAGATGGGGATAATTGGAAGTTTTATCCATATCTTTAGGATTTATTAAATAGTTCTTTAACTTTTTAACCATTCATACTGGGAGATCCACGTATCTCAGTAGGGGCTACGTTTGCATAGTATTTTGGTTGTCCCTCTGTCCTGATAAGGTAAATCTTTCTCAGAAAACTGTGACAACAGAGGAAATAACATCTTCAACAGAGAGAGCCTAACATTTGCACGAGTGGCTGAATGTATTTAGTGATGTAGCAGTGTCAGAGAGAGCATCGAGGAACCCCTGTGATGCACAACTGAAACCCTGGTGTTGATTTTACTGATTGTACCGCTGTAACCCTACCTAGGCTCATGGCCTCGAAGAAGAGAGGTCATAAATACACCGATATAATCTTGTTCGTTGTACTTATGCTAACTAGCAAATGCAGAAAAATCGTAAAAAGGCAAAAAATGAATTAATGAGGATTTCTAATTAACAGGATCAAATTAAAACTCATTTTTAAACACCAAAGGCTCCTTGACATTCCTTTAAAAAAGGTAACACGAATCTGCACTGAGTTGTCAAGGGCCTGGAAAATAAATCCTCGGACTACAACGTGTTTTGGTTAAGTTGAAAGAAAGGAACTAAAGAATTCAATGCAATTTCTATCAAAACTTCTGTGTTTGAACACATTTTGAATAGAAATTCGGTTTGCTTTCCTCCAAGTGGGGAGTTTTAAAGATATGGTCCGGAGAAGGAAACAATGACCACAGTGTTGATAAAAAAGGTGGCTGGAAAATGATATTTCAAGGTTAAGATATTCTTATGATTTTGATTTGGCAATTCAAAGGTAGAAATCTCTTTTTGATTGCTAAGTAGTACCTTTTCAAAATAAAATAAAAGCAGTTGTGCTCATCTCCTAGAATTTCTAAAATAATACTTTCATAAAACAACCAAACGTTTTTTTCTATATCTTAATATAGAAACATATTTTTCTCTAATTTTAATCGCTAGGTTTGTTTTAAAGGGGAACAATATGTGAAATATTCTATTTCTCTTCTCATTAGATGCTACAATCAAAGATTTTAACAAGTATTCAGAGAAGCATTGAAATTTTAATATAAGAACTAATAAAGAGAATGAAGCATTTCCATAGGGACAGTGAAAAAAGAGTGATGATTTTTTTTTTTTTATTTTAATCTACACTTTTTTTGCCCTCTCTGCAATTCAAAGGACAGCTGGTGTCTTCATTTATAGGAAAATTCAGTTGAATACTATAGAAGTTCCTCTATAAAACCGTCTCACTGTCTTAATTTATAAGGTGAAATTTTAAGCTTTTGGGGGTATAATGCCCCTCAATTAAAAAGCAACATACATTGACAACCCGGATCTGCATGCAGCAGTTCCCCAGGGCTAGGGAAACACTGCAACCTTTCTTTTATTTTACTTTGATAACTATTAGAATCATGAAATTTAATAGCAAGTGCTCTCTAAGTTACTGTCGGACACTGAAAGCCTTCACACCTTGGCTTATCTCTAAAAACAGGAGTCATTTTGCTGCAACCGTGTGGACGTGTTTCACGCTAAGGATGTGTTTGCTTTCTTGAAAAACTCCAGGTTTATGTTAGTTGCAGAGATAAATTCATTTCAGCAGAGGCAAATGAAAGATGAAAATTATTTCTATGACACAAGCACATACAAAATTACTTTGTGATTAAAAACACACACGAAGTGGTGCATCAAGGGAGAAGCTATCTATTTGATTCAAAAATGAAAACCAGAAAGACGTGGATCTGTGTAAAACTAATATTTAAAAATGGAAGTATTTTTGCAAATGTCTGTGGAAACGTGCATTAGCATTACTATATGCAAGAAATATCCACTGAGCCTGTACCTGGATACATTATTTATTTAGAATATTTATTGATGTCCTTTGCAGACTAATTTGTGGTTTTGCTTCTCTTGTAAATTAAAAGGTTATCAATAGCCCGTAAAAATAAATAATGTCTCCAGTCAGTTCACTGGGTATCTATTATTTATCCAAGATCTCACTTCAGCTGTGGAATTGTAAAAGGTATGCTACTGTAACAACTACAGTAATTACTTTAATTAAACTGTAAATAAAACAGAACTTGCCTATCCAGTTTTTCTTTCAGATTTCTCTAAGGGCTATAATGATTTAGGGAGCTTTCACTGTGCTGCAGTGGCGACGTATATTTTATTCATTTAAAGCCTATTAAAAAGACAACCGCAGAAGTATAAGACCACACTGTATAAACATCAGAATTATACAATAAGTAGCTTTCCAACAGCAAACAATATAACATTATGTAAAACTTTCTTTTCCCCCCAAACAAAACCGATTTTCTATAGTGTTTCTTTCAGTTTTGGATTATTAATACACATTCTTCCTAACTTTGGTGGATAAACAGACTTGGCTTGTTTAGCCATTCCTGATATTGCGACTTAGAGCTTTGATTTGATTCTGATCCCTCAACACACATCGTGTGTTCAGGGATGTGTAAATTTGAATCTGGAGGTTGCCTGCTGACTTCTAAGTAAACAGAAATTTATGCAGGCACCAGCATTCTTATAATTATTTTCTTGGATATCTTGCTGGATCACATATAAGAAGCACAAGAATAATCTAAGAAGTAAGTATATATGCAAATATGTTACTGTAGAAAACTGTTTTGCTTTTATCTCTGTAAACTATAGATTATAAAACGGGTTTCATTATTTCAATGGTTGTGGTAACAGCTTTGGGCAGGACACCGAGAGCCTATCAAAGGTTTTCTTGTGAAGGTGTCTAAAAGACAGCTCGGAAGGCTCCGGAACATTCGCCCTGTGTGTGGCACTGCTTTCAGATTCTCCCCTTAGGTAACGTAGATTATATGTCAATAACAGACCCCATCTCAGAAATCTGCAGGGGTTACGACTTCTTGCTTTCTGGTTCCTCCATAGTTTTTCACAGTTCTTGCCGTTCACTCGTGTTCACACCTCTGCCTCCTTCCAGAGCAGAATCTATTTTTCAGGAGTTTGTTCGCCCCTGAAGCTGTGTGGAGCGTTGCCCAGAAAGGATAGTGGGATTCGGATGCTCCCTTCCCCCCAGCCTGTCGGCCCATTCTCCCTGCCAACATCGCTTTCTTTTGTGCATCCCAGCCTCTGAGGTTCAAAGAAAAATGCTCATCTTTTTCATGTTATCCTCATCTCTTCTGTGCATTCTGGCTGTCTCTTAATAGAAAGGTACATGTTGTGTAGACGAGCTACCTAAGCAGGAGGGAGAAGCTTTGTAGCCATCTTCAGGAATCATTTCTACACATCCTCTCACGTTCATATATTGCTTCCACCACCTATTTCCAAAAATTCCAGGCCCACCTGCATAAATTCATTATCTTGCGTCTCTGCAGTTGCTAGAACATTACATAAACCTGGAAACATAACACTTTTAGGCAATGACCAGGCTGTAACACTAAGAGCTTTGGCATTTTTCCACTTGCAATTGCTTTTTTGAACCACTCTATCATTGAAAGAGGGGAAATGCCACCTTCTTCTATCACAGCTCCTGCACAGAGAGAAGCTAAATCCAGGTACATCCATCCTAGCTTGTTCTACATTACCCTGCTATTTCCTCTCCTAAAGGGATTTCCCAGTTTTCCTTTTAGGTAGATTTAATTCACTTATGCATCACAATATTAGGTCAAAATTGCTTTAGGATATGCTTTCTGCCTAAAAATTGAGAATTCATTAATGAGATGATTACATACCTAATGACTTTGGTATGTAAATAGTCCACAACACTGATGTAAGTAGCTTCTGTCATCTTGTCTGTGGCAATTAATGACCTGCCACAGCTAATGACACCACATACTGGCAGTGTACAGCTTCTTTTGCTTCCTTTCTTCTTTACCTTGATAAAATTCTTTTAACTTTAACAGAAACTTACTCTCTATTATATTTTTTTTTTGAACATGCTACTAGAACATGTCCTTTCAGATAACTGAAAACCACAATGTGAAGAACAAAGTCTTATTTTATTATATGCAGAAATAGTGCTTTGCAGAAGGTGAGAAAGTCTAAACTTCATGTGAATGTGTTCATTGTTTTCTTTGTTTCTGTCTCTCATCTCTTTCCACCTTAAAATGTGGGGCTTTTTCTTAGAATACACTTAAAGAAAATTAGATGCTTGCTATGTCAAAAGATCCTAGCAATGTCCTCTCTCATTGCTATAATTATAACCCTATAGAAGGGGAAGAATTTTAACGCACAACAGTTTATCACAAGAGACATCAACCAACTTATTCGTATTAGGACACGAGTAAATTAGCCCTGTGCATTCCATACGAATAGTGCTGTCACAGGATATAAATATGAAATAGAAATAAATGCGATATGCACTGAAATCTTATCAGGCTCAAACAAGTATTCTAATTGTGCAAGTAAAAAGAACTGCTGTAACAAGGGGCCTTGGTGCCTGCAGGCAAGTCTTTGATTCCCTACCTTTGCGTCTTGTAACATTCTGCACTGAATATCCTTGTAGTCTTTCTCAGCACAACTTAAAAGACCTCTAATAATTAAAAAGACAAGAATAGTATCACCTTAGCTACCATTGTAGGACAGATTCTATTACTGTCGTTATCCCTTAAAACAAGTTAAAAAATTAGACGGACAATACTGAAGTAGTCACTCTTGCAAAAATAACCGAACATACTTAAAGAACAGAATATATAATGGCTACCAAAATGGTGTTTTGATAAATAGATCTGGTCTTTGATAAATTAAATAGATTGATTTATTTACAAATTGGATATTATCAAAGTCAAACTTAACATACTTGATTCTCCTCAACCAAATGATGCTACGTGGCCTTCTGATTTCATCTTCGCCGATACTAGCCGGAGCAGCCAATACGAAAAGCAGTCTGCAGGGTGAATTTTGAACATGAGCAGCACTGTGCAATATGCTTTGAACTACTCTCCTTTGCAAGGGCAAGATTACATATATTCATCATGCCCTGATATCCTGGTGGGGTGCAGGGCGAGGAGGGAACCCTGACAGAACTCTGATTTCTTCATTAATTTTCAGCCAGCTTACCAGGTTAATTCAATAGTACTTAAGTATTACCTCTCTTTTAAAAATAAGATATCAGATTTTCGACCATCAAATAAATGTCAAATCTGCGCGATACCCAGATTTACTCAGCGATGCCAACCAGATGCTGTACAAGTCAATAAGCGTGTATCAGCTCAAGCGGGATCTGACATGTAACGGGTTTGAACTACACTGGCTATTGAGTAAAAGCCTCTATGTGTTTGACTGATACAACACTACTGCCAGTTCTCAAAGACATAAATTATTTTAAAATATTATTATTATTATTTGCTGTTATGCAGCTTCTCAGAGCACAGGAAGGGTCAGGGGTTTCTCTTTCTTCTTGCATAGCTTTAATTGGAGAGCTGGAACCTGGAGGCCTGTGTACAGGGTTGTACCAGGAGTGAATGAGAACAGCTAGAAATTATTTATGATTCCACTTGCAACTTCTGCTAGGTGATTGCAGGCTAAGGAGTATGCTATACAGTCTAAATGGCAATGGGGGAGCATGAAGAGAGACTCAGGAGCTCAGGAGACCTTATACCGGCCTTCCAGCACCTGAAGGGGTCCTACAGGAAAGCTGGGGAGGGGCTGTTTGCAAGGGCATGTAGCGACAGGACGAGGGGCAATGGTTTTAAACTAGAGCAGGGCAGGTTTAGATGAGACATTAGGAAGAAGTTCTTTACACTGAGGGTGGTGAGACACTGGCCCAGGTTGCCCAGGGAGGTGGTGGAGGCCCCATCCCTGGAGACATTCAAGGCCAGGCTGGGTGAGGCTCTGAGCAACCTGATCTAGTTGAAGATGTCCCTGCTCACTGCAGGGGGGTTGGACTAGATGGCCTTTAGAGGTCCCTTCCAACCCAACACATTCTATGATTCCGTGATTCTCTGTGAGACACGCCACCACGACACTGTCCACTACTGCATCCAAACATGTAAGTCCCCCCTGTTGTCTTCTACAGGTGACATCCTGAAAGCTCAAGGACAGGCCTGCTTAGGCCAGCAGGCATCAATTAGCATGACTGGTTCTTCGTCGCATTCATTCCTCCTTTATGCATGTTTTACGCTGGGGTTTTTACTGCGTATTTGGCTTTATTCTGTTCTGGGTGCATCCGATACGTCACCTTTTGTTTTTCTTTCGAACAAAATGTAATATCTGTCTGTTAACACCGAACATCGTAAATGTACATAGTATTTTCAAGGCCTACAAATCCTTATGTTTCTCTGCTGCACAGATCACATGCCAAAGGAAGCTCTGCGAGATGCAGATAGTCCCCAACTGCCTCCATAATCACTGTAGAATGCTGGGTGCGGTGACAGACAAACAACGTACTTGTGTAAAACTCTTGTTTTGTACAAGCAGGTACAAGAAAAACATTAAATGTCACATAAATCAAGCGAAGCTTTTTTTGGCCCTCCAAAGATCTCATGCTTCTCCTGATGTTGCTGCTATTATAACTTATTAAAAAAGAAGAAAAATAACAAAAAGCACAAAGCCTCAGTTCAAATTATTCAGAGCAAACAGAAATGTTATTACTGTTTTACCCACGTGCTGTGTTTCCCCATGTCATTTGTGGTTTCCTTCTTTTTCACTACGATATAAAAAATAAAAGCCATTATTTTGTTAAGAAGGGGAGCAGCCAGAAATAAAACATTTCTTCGTATAGTCTAATTTTATATAATAATCAAGAGTGTCTATCCAAATTTTCATCCCTAAGACTAAGGGAGTTCAGAGCCAGAAATGAAATTAGAATTTTCTGAAGGTCCCTGATTCACATAGTTATGAAGTGTGAGTAATATTGCACAAACTTTTTGCAATTTTTTTAGGTATTTGTTCTTATTTGGGTTTATTTGGAACGTACTTGCATTTAGATCCAACCCTTGAAATACAGACGTAGTATTACTTATTCTGCTGAAACTATATGTTTGATCAGAAAAACATTTTGTGTTCCATTTCTTGCATTCCAAAAGATCATTTCAGTATGCTCATTATTTCCGGATTTTATTTTTTGATTCAAGGGATTTGTTTGTTTGCCTAAGTACACAACAAAATATGAATAACCTCTTTCTGTTTCCTTCCTACTTGCATCTCTTGCCTCCTCTCAGTATGAGCAGCACTAGAAAAAAATCAGTGCACCAGGGAACTGCTCTTCTTCCAGATTCAGTTATTAGGTTGCTTAAATATATACAGAAATTGAAGTTAGGTTATGGGAAGTCCCATGAAAAAAGTTGTTGCTCATGACTTTAAAGATATTTTAAACTCTTTGCTAAATTGTTTCTTGACTGTACCCTTTCCCATAAAGCTCCTCTACAACACCTAGTAAAGTCTGTATTAAAAAAAAAAACCAAACCAAACATCACTTATCTCTTAAATAAAAATACCGAATGAAAGAACTTTAAAGTTCCAAAATCAAGTGATCTGGAGTTATAAATACTAGAATTAAGTTTTTACATGTAAATTTTAGCTAGATGCTTTCTACATGCCATATGCCACAGTCTTTAGCTACATGATTCCTTACTATTTTTTCCAGATCCTTCTTTATTCAGACCACAGGAACAGGCTGGGATGACCAAACACCTTTTGGTATTTTGTTGGATCATCGTGGCACAAAGAGTGGCCCAGGGCTTTTTTAACTGTGCACAGTTCCAATTCTGTACTCAGTTAGTTATTACTTTCTGCCAGAGCTTTTGTGTGGTACTCACCACTATTGTGTGAGTTCCACACTTCATTATTAAATTAATTGCAAACCCCATCTTTGGGGGTAGGAGGTTATTGTCTGTATTTTTCAGAGGAGCTGGCACGGATGGATGGGGGTGGGGGGAAGACTCGGGGAGTAAAGAAAAGGATTCACAAGGAATCCTAGTATAGATTCTTCACACTTTAGAAACTGCCGTGCTCAAGTGTTCTCAAGTGCCCTACAGTTTCATGAATAAGGTCTTCTCTGTGCCCATGTGGCCAAGTATGTGTGCTGCTACGTTGATTCCGATGCCATTGCACAGGAAACTGGCCCCATAAAACCTTGCCATTTCAGTACCTATCTCATGCTCCTGTGCCGGTAGCACGTATACTCTGTCTCGATCTATAGATCAGTGTTGAGTCTGTCTATCCATACGCAAACTAGTGAGAAGGTAATGCTTCCCTTTTACCTCCCTCACAGAGAGAAATATTCATCTGAGAATTTTAAGTACCTAGTTTGGGGTTAAAAAATTCAGTGAGAGTCAGAAATCTCAGAAGTTATATTATTACAAGGCTAAGCCTAAAATCCTCGGTGTCAATCAAACATAGGGACTAAAGGAAAAGAATCCACGGATCTGAGTACACAATTTAAGATGGTGACCTCTGGGGGGGGGGGGGGGGGGAAGGGGGGGGGAAGGGGGGGGGGGCGGGCAAATCAGCATCGTATAGGTCTTTACATGTTCATGACACAGCTTACTGTTACAGCCACATTAATGTTTGAAGTTGCAAATGTTCATCGTTCTTCAGACAGACGACAAAGTCTCCAGTCAGCTCCAGAAACAGGGAATAAACCGCTTGGTACCAGCTGTGAGAAATACGTGTTAGGGCATGTGCGGTATCCTCTAGGAAGTCTAGGATGTAGAATCCATTCCTGCGTAGTTCAATTAATTAAAAAAGCCCTTTTGATAACATCTGCTTTCCTTATTACACATTTTGCAACTTCTGCCAGAAATACGCGAGGGGTCTACTAGGTGACAGCACCCTTCACTAAGTGATCCTCATTCATGCCCAGAGCACATTCCCTGCTCAGTGAGGCAGAAGAGCTGTGGAAAAACAGTATATGATCATGCAAATACAGAATATATCAACATGCAGATGCCCGAGAAAGAAAAAATCTCATTTCTGAGAGTTTGCTTTTACAACTGTAGTAATGCTCCTTCAATTTCGGTTTAGTTTGGTTTGAGCTTTTCCCATTCGTACGAGAGAGAGAAGTGAGTGGAAGTGGTTAAGGGTTGTTGTGAAAAATCTTATGTTTATTTTTTTCCCTGCCCTTATCCTTATTCTGGCGGAAAGGGGCAGCAAGTAAGGAACAGCTTGTTTTCACTTCTTAGAATTTCAGTAAAAGATACAGGATGACATAATGTCATAGTCATGCTTTATTTCACTCTAGCTGTCAGAAAAGAATCTCTCTGAACTATTTTGGGATTTGTGCCCTTTTTCAGCATGTCGATGTGCTTTGGTTAGAGCACGTGACCGGTAAATTACCGTTGCCATTTTAAGCCAACCAAAGACCTACACAAAACAAACATTAAAACAATATTATTTAATAATAATTACATAAAAGTGAATTTGGTAATGAATTTAGTTTCTGCTGACTTGCTAGCTAACCATATGGTTAGCTTCAGAATCAATCAAGAATTTCCTTGGACTTTACTTAATTGGCTGACATACGATTTAAGTACATGAACTGTGATAAATACAAGCTGTCTTGATGAAGATCACTGTGTTGACTTAGATAGTGATTGAATAAGAGGAACTGTGATAACGAATCTGTGCATAGGTATTTTTAAGTAGAAATCAAGCCAGCCTATTAGAATTAGCAGCAGAAAGTTTAGTGTGGGCATCACTCTCCTTCGTTATGTACCGCGAGCAGAAGCAGTGTCATGCACACGCGTGCTGTGAGCCGTAGGGTAAAGGCAATGAAAGACAAATTCTCTTTATTTCATTGTTGCTTTACACTTTTAACTGACACAAATAAAAAGCTGAATGTTGCATGCATTTAGTTTATTTTTTTATTTTACTGTTCTGCTGTACAAGGATGCTGCCGTTGCTTTGGTTTAGTTATATGGGACACCATATTAGGCTATTTTTATTTTGATTGTCTGAGAAACCAGTTTACAAAGTTGACTCCAATGATCGGAAGGAGCAGATACTCTCACAGATCATTGCTTGGCTAAAAGGGCGATTTCGCCATCATCATTCGGATCACTTTGCTTTAAACCTGTGGTGTGAACTAGATGTTTTACCACATTGTCTAGGCGCAGAGAAATACACAGAAACAGCATACGGAAAAGAAATATTGACTTTCTAGTGAATATTTTCTGCCCACGTGACTACTTTGCAACGGTGATTGCAGTGATGTGATCCTTAATCATGACTCATAAAGCTGGGGTAGCCTCTGAACCAAAAGTGCAGTACTTGATTGGCAGCAGCTGAGACACAACTATAAAAACGGCTGCTGTGTTCGACTTGAAGACTGTTACAAGATTAGGCTGATGACAATTTTATCTGTTTTTCCAAGCCTCCAGAAAAATCTTTTCCACTAAGCACTGATGCTAAAAAGACGTATAGTTAACAAGTTCCAGTTTGACTTTGAGCTGTGACTAAGTTTATCAACTATAGGAAGCAAACAAAGCGTATTTCTGGTTATTGAAGCAATTTAATAAAAAAATTATTTAAAAAAAAAAAACAGTACATTTGCTACTAGAATACTACTGCCAAGCTTTGTGGGCAAGAGGAAACGGCCTCAAGTTGCACCAGGGGAGGTTTAGATTGGATGTTAGGAAAAATTTTTTACACTGAAAGGGTTATTAAGCATTGGAACAGGCTGCCCAGGGAAGTGGTTGAGGCATCATCCCTGGAGGTATTTAACAGATGGGTAGACGTGGTGCTTAGAGATATGGTTTAGTGATGTTTTTTGTCAGAGTTAGGTTGATGGTTGGACTCAGTGATCTGAAAAGTCCCTTCCAACCCAGGCGATTCTGTGATTCTATAATGTGCATGAGTAGAGGATGGCAGCAACAGCTTTCCTCAAATCTTTCAGGCTTCACTGTTGCTGGGGAAAGGGAATATGTTGTGGTTCGCTGAAGGGTACTTCTACAGCCAGAGGAGGACACAGTACTGCTGGAAGGCCGTGCGCCAGTGTAGTCAAGTTCCTGCCGTACTCAGCTCAAGCAGATGAGAAAAAAAAGAAAACCCTAAACTTAATTCTGGTAAAGTACTTCAACTTAGGTATTTTTTAAAAACAAGGGGGATTTAATCAGCATTTTCTAGACTAATCGTAAAGGCTGGCAGTAAAAATGCCATGTACAACTCTGCAAATTATGAAAATACAGAAATTTCCCTCATGTTCAACGTTCAGGTGAAAAACGGCTAAAATAAGCACAAACTTCTTCATGACTCCAGATTAATTTAAAAAAAAAGCAACATATTTTTTTTTCCAGCTTTGAAAATGAATTTATTGCCATTAATCATTTTTTTCTGTCACATGGTCTAGATTTTATAGGTCTCATTCCACAAACTGTAATATAGCTCTTGTAATGAGCCGGTCTTTCTTAGTGATGTATCAGGTTGCTCAAAAATCCACAGGAATTAGGAAAGGTTTGTCTGGTTTTTAATTCTCCCAGCTGGTATAGACAAGCAACAATTTGATTTTTCCCAGCTGACCATGGTTTTATAACACCCATTACAGTCATGCATTAATATTACCATTCTAAATCATTAGAGCCTGATACAACCACAGTACTAGAGTACCTGTAATACTGCTCTTGTGCCCTGCTCTTTATCCTGTGGGTTTGCCCCAGTCTGTCTTCAATCATGCCCACCATCCAGACCTGCTACTTAAATAACTTATCTCTTTACAACAGTGGGGAGAGAGGCAGGACAGTTTCTTCATGGCTTCCCTCAATGGGGGGAACAAACCTACTAAAAAAAAAATAGGAGAAAGGGGACAGAATTTCCATAGATTCCAGAAAGGGAATACATGAAGGAGGGATGGGGTACAGCAAGGGAGGTGGGCATATACTCCCAGGGATGCAGAGAACTGGAACCCTGAATTACAGCTTGTGACTTGGGAAGAAATCTCCTAGGGGCAGGTTCATTCTTCCAGCAAGTTAAATCAGCTGGCGAGCATGAGAAAAGATGCTCATATCTTCCCCAACATAGAATCACAGAATGGTTTGGGTTGGAAGGGACCTTAAGGCCCATCCAATCCCACCCCCCTGCCCTGGGCAGGGACACCTCCCACCAGACCAGGTTGCTCCAAGCCCCGTCCAGCCTGGCCTTGAACACCTCCAGGGATGGGGCAGCCACAGCTTCTCTGGGCAACCTGTTCCAGTTCCTCACCATTCTCGTAGGAAAGAATTTCTTCCTGACATCCCAATGTCCAGAGAGATACCATTACACTGCAGTAAGTGGCCCTATTGCACAGTCTGTGTTTTTTTTCTTTTGCTCTCTAGAAAGACCCAAAGGGTATTACACTACCCTGACCTTTTATTTTCCTGGTGAAGAAAAGTGACTTTAATGAGGTCTTTAGTTTCCTCCCCTTAATACATCAGCCAGCCAACCCAAGTGGGGAGGTGCTAATTTATTACTCTTTTCTGGCTTAGTGTCGTTAAGGCAATGCTCCAACAGCAGGTGAAATGATTCAAGGGTGCTAAATAATAGCACAGAAAACCTGTGATGGCCTTGATTGATCTTCCCTTTGATTACAAAGCCAGGAAACAGTTGAGGTTTAATGTCTTTGCTCAGTTGAGCTGCATCCTTAAATCTAAGGGTGGGGGATTTTATGTTTGAAGACGTTGTGTTTGTATTGGAGTCTTGTTCATCTGGTTGAAAATGTTCTCTGCTGAGGTCCTCTTTTTGTCTGTGAGAGCCACTGAAGGTAAGCAGCAGAGTCATCTTCATTATGTTGGACTCAATGATTTTAAAGGTCTCTTCCAGCTCTTCTAAGCTGAACAGGCAAGGCTAAGAATTGCAGTCTGGTGCCATGTTATTAAGCCCCATATGTTGCAGCCCACAAAAAGCTGGTGTTACAGAGAAATGAGTTCAATGTGCTAAGTTTATCAGGAAAGAACAGATAGCTATAGAAATAACTACTTTTTTTGAGGTTATAGTTGAGGCTGCAGCAACCTTGTGATTGTAGACAGAAGCGCTACCACAGAAGGTCTTTGCAGTGAAGTGGAGTTAATGTGGAGAACAGGTAATGGGCAGAGCTTTCTCAGAGTACCAAATACATCCTGGTCACTCATATTCTACATATGCAAAGCTATGGGGATTTTGAGGCTGTCAGCAGAGAGGTCATAAGGGAAAAAACAAAGAAACTGGAATTAATTCCAGTGCTGGTTTCACTTGCACACACTGTAGGCTATCAGAGTAATACATAATATATCTCAATCTACCTGTCTGCTTCTCAGAAAAGACATTATACCTGTCGTTTATTTTCCCATTATGACATTTAGGGAGCATGCCAAGGGTGCGCGATATTAAAGACTGTTCAAAGAGATAGCAGTAAAAAAATATGTCATGATTATTCGGATTTCTGGGGGGGGGAAAAAAAGTATGTCCTTTAACATGGCTTTTGTGTTCTACAGCAGAAGGGGTTGGGTAGGGCGAGGCTACGTTTCAATTCAGATCCTGGGTTTTCTTTCAGTTTTTGTCCCACGTATCATGCCATGATCAGCTGAATTCACATATATACCCTTAATCATAAAGCTTGAGTATATACCTTGCTAGCAAGAAAAAGAAGAGGAGAGATGGGGTGGGATATTTTTTGTGAACTTGCTACTTGCACGGTAGATCATTATTTTTCTTACGGTGTGACTTGTTGATATATGATGACATAGCTGGCCTTCTGCTTTAAATAATTTCTATAAAAAGGAATAAAATGTCCAGGCAGTCGTGGCTGGATCACTGCTTTCAATACTAGACTGAAAGCCTCTGCCAAAGCTGCTCTATCTAGCATTTTGAACTGTCATTTGTTTTAGTTTCTTAATGTTGTGTATAATCGCTTATAAACTGGTAGTACCAAAATACCTTCAATTGTCTTCCTATGATTTTTTGCATGGGCATTTGCTGTGGTACTGCCGGCAATTCTAGGACACAAACTATTTCTTGCCAAATCAATGTTGTTTTGAGCACTTTCTGTAACCTTAAATAAACATGTGGCATCTATTCAGGACAGTATAAAGTACTTCTCCAGATGGCTTGATCATGACAGATAACCTTATTTATTGTTATGACAGTACAGGGGCAAGCTGCACCTGTGGTCTCTTCCCCAGCCTGTCTTGCAGGCTTGTCTCTCAAGCGACAGACCTTACCAACGCTTTTGCGGGATTGAATCCAGTGGTTGAACTAACTTTAGACTCTGTCCCTGCTCTCAAATTCTTGCCCCGGTTTCGTGCCAATCGGTGCCTTATGAGTCCTTTATATGCCCTTTAAAAGTGTTTCTCCAGGTAGAATGTGCCACTATTTCCTCTTATTTTACTATTCTTTGTCCTGATCCTAAGACCCCTTTTTGATAGAGTGAACCTATCGAGCCCACCTAAATTTTGATGTTGTCTCAATGAAATGTTTCTGCAAGGTTTTGTGGCAAAGACCGAAGTTACAAAGGGTATCTCCCTATAAAGACATGTGTTGCCTGTCCCCTGCAGAAACACATCACAAGTACAGAAAAGGTTGAAGATCGTAATAGGTTCTCTTACCCACGTCAGTGGTACAAATAAGCATGACACATCGCTTAAAACATATTTCTTTCACATTCAGGCAAGCCCAGCTACTTCATATATAACCTCAAGTGCTTCTACACAACCTTGTTGCGTTCTCAGTCTCTCTTTTGCCTTGTTTTTCCAGGGCTGGCTTAATGTCTTCCTATCTATGTGCTATTTGTTCACATTTTAATACCTTTTGGATGACAAAATTCCCAAAAGAAAAAGAAGCCTGTTAATCTAGCTGAAGTCAGAGAAATTTCTTAATCGGTAGTTCTTCTGGGTCTCTCTTAGTAAGTCTTGGTATTTCTATGTTATATCTTATCTGTGATGATTGGTTTTGCTAGCAAAGTTTTATCCAGCAAGCCAGAATGATAACAGTCTGCCGGATTGAAGAACACTAAATATTTATAATATGTTACGGATACTTCCTTTATCTCCCACAAATAAAAATTTTTGCTGTAAGAATAATACCATAGTGTTCTTAATTTCTTCAATTCTTAACTATGTAATAATGTAATTAAAAACAAAAATTTCCCAATCAATAATGAAGAAAACAAAAAAAAAAAAATTGATGTAATTTCTTTTGCCGCGTTTCTGCTGCGATCCTACCGACTTACACAGAAATAGAGATTAGGAAAGTAAAGAAAAAGTTGACAAATGGTAAGGCTAATTGGGTAGCAAAATGAGGCAGCAAAATGCTGAAACCAAAGTTATCACATACAGGTGCATCCTAATTTGAAACCAACTCTCTTATTCATTAGAGTCAGCAGTGGTGGTTGTTTTGACAGTAGAAAACACTGTGGCACTGCTGTCTGATTAATAACTTCCATCCGCAGTCTGGGTGTTGCTGACTACGATGGAATTATTTTCAAAGTGACTCCAATGCTGTATGATAAATGGGTGGATTTCAGGAAAAGGGCTTGATCCACAGGCAATGCTGGCCATGGAGAAATGGCGGTGTGTTTTGTTTTGCTATTACTAAATTTCATTTAAACTTACATTTGTTTTTCTTTGTACTTTTATATTTTCCAGTGTATTATTATACACTTCTATATAGTTCTTGTATAAATATTTATCTGACATCGCTGCCATTTCAGCAGAAAACGCTGCAGATTACAAATGTTAATAGGGGTTAAAAGCTAGATATTATGTTTATTGGCTTATCTCCACCCCTTGCATCAGAATATTGATATTCAGCTTTAACTTTAGATTCTTACAGTGCTCTTCAAGAGGAATCACTTTGATGTTTCATCAGTTTACAAAGAATGGCCTGTGGTCCTCAAGTTCCAAACCCATAGTCTGTTTCTAGATTGAATGATGAGTATTTATGCCATATATTCCTCAACTCTGACCATACCGAAGTTTACTTCTTATAAGAAACTCCCAGAAATTTTGTTGAACCATTACTTTATCTTTAGCCAGAGGAAATAATAATGCTGGGAAACAGATCCAAATTTTATCATTGTTCTAATCTGTTTTTGAGGAAAGAAACAAAAAAGGTAAAGCAGGATAAAACGAACCAAAAATTATAATAACTGCATGAAAGATGATAAATAAACCCAAGTATAAATAGGAAAATATTTGTTGTTTTTTGTTATGAATTTTGCATTCGGGAACAGGAAAGGCAGTGCTCAGTACCGATAGGAATCAGCGTTTGGCTAGTGTTATAAAAGTTGGGAAATCTCTTCCCATATCTCCAGTTAAACATTTATCTGCAAATTTAGATGTTAATGTTACGCTGAAACTTAATTACTTGGCACCTCTGAAAAATCAGACTGTGGGATGTAGATTAATGGCAAGTAAATATAAGTACTTGCCAACATGCCCAACTTAGGGGGCCTCATGAACTCCTAAGACAGGAACTCTTTTAAGTAAGTCCAGTTTGATCTCTGGGGATGCCTTCCCCACTGAGGAAACTCTGGCCAAGAGTTCAAACTTTCAGCCTTCAATAAAGGGTTTGAAGTCGGCCAGGAGAGTGCCTGAAGCAATTTTACTCTTGTTCCTCTTCCTGATTGTCTGTGCAATATAATTTAATTGCTCTTCATTGTTAAGGAACAATTTGGAATTGCCTTTTTTTATTATCCTTTTCATGCAAATTCATCTAGCTTTAAAAGTTATTTTAAGGATAATACGCGATACCATGTGGTTCTCGGCAAGTTTTGTGTCGAACATTTAGCACAACTGCGCTGAGGTTCTGCCAGGCTCTTGGTGAGAGCCGCTTGTAAGAAGTCTTGTTGTTGAATCTGATTCACTTTAAGGCGGGTCACAAATCTCAGTCACAGTTCAGCAGAGCATCCAGATTTTATTGTCTGCGTTAGCTTCTTTTATGGCTGGCTTCCAAAGCAGCGGACCGGAGTGTGAGCTCAGAAGAGGCAGACTGGGAAACGTGGAGTGCAGGACTGAGAAGGCACCGTGCCGCTGACGCGCAATCTGCGCTTCGCTAGCGGTCCTCTGGTTGAGTTCTTGACATCGTCCCTTGGGAATAACAGCAAATTAAACCATTACAAAATTCGTATCATTGTTTAGAGGAACAAAGATTCTCTGTCTGTTCTGGAGTTTAGTGTGCCTGTTATCTCTGCCATCCTCTTAATCGAGAGAAGCAGCTGACAAGAAATGTGCTAAATATGACTGCTGATAACAAGACTCAGTACTTTGCTTCAGTGAAGAGAATAAAAGTGACAAACCCGGGATAAATTCCGTTCCCTTTCCATTTAAAAACACTTACCCATGGTACCAGCCAGTATTAAATGTTCCTTTCCTGAAATCTGTCATCACGGGGAAAAATAACTTAGGCCTACAGAGGAGCAGATACCAGGTTTTAGTACTGTGCATATATCCATAGCAGCAGGAAATATTCTCTTTTGTACTGAAATACCTCAGTAACAGTTCACAGGTTAAAAGTTGAACTTTTAAAATACAAGTTTCAGGTGCTAATGTTCTCAAGGATGTACTGCTGTGTACTGCCATCATATCTGATGGTCTGATATTCCATCTACTCACTGGAATCTTCTAGTAATCACGGTAATATTCCTAGCCAGCAGATTCTGGATAGTGTTTCTGTATCTATTGTGTAGAAAATTATTCCTGGCTGGAACTATAGGTGAGAAAGTATTTGGTCAAGAATTGTTAGAAATATTTATTAATGACATTAACATATATTTTCTGAATGCCATTAGCATAAATTGTCATCCATGCTTTTCTGAATGTCTTTAAAAGAGTGATTGCTCCCTCACTATAGTACTAGTTTCATCACACACTGTTGTTTAGAATAAAGCAATTTAAACAATCTACCGGCAATAGCTATAGCTTTTTGTTGCTGTTGTATTTGCTGCTGGTTTTCATTACCCCTCAGGTATACTGATTAGGTAGGAAATTTATAGCATGTGTTTCTCAAACAGGTGTTTGAGGAAAAATATCTGTCTCTTAAAGGTATTTACAAATACCTTAGCACAAGACCATGAAATATAATCACAGTGAAGAAGGTCATGACACTTGTTCTGCTGTTCTAGGATGCATAGTAAATCTTTTCCCCCTTTTGACATGCCTTCCCATTCTGCTCTTTTTCATGTAGCTATTATTAATTATATCATGTAACGTATATGTTAGCTTCAGTCCTTTGATAAACTACAATATTTGGAACGCTGAAGTCCCACTTTCATGAGTATTTTTTCCTATCTGTTTCCATTTTGGAAGTTGAATATTTTTTTTCTTGTCTAATCCTTCCTAGAGCAGTCTGTTGTTCCTGGTTTTTTATTAGTTCATTATAGTTCATATTTCAACTATTGACAAACAAGTTGTTTCTTGTTCTCTAGAATGTAAACTTAGTTCTTCCCTAAATTTTACCCCTTTGCACGCCTGAGTTATTAGCTGACGTTTATTTTCCAGACTAGCTTTTTAAATTTGTTTTCCTTCCTTTAATTTATAAATGCTGTAATCAATTATTTATACACTTTTTCCCTCGTGAGTCCCAGGCGGAATATTTGATTGTCCTCAGATAAGTCATGCCACCAGCAAAGCGCTCTCAGGCAGCTGACACCAGTTAACCCAGCTAGTTTTTAACCTCTCCTGAGCCTTGACATGTCTGAGGCCAGCCAACGACTGCCTACATATTTAATCACCCAGTGAATGAAACTGGTGTGTTGTACAAGCCCATTCGCCCCCTTTTGTTGAGCTTGTGTTGGTTTGCCTCTTGTATAAGCGGTCAGAAGATAGACCGGACAAAAAAACCCCACCTGGCTATGGGTGAGAAATGCAACTAACTTCAGTAAAAGCCTTCCTTCAACAGCAGCTCAGCACGGATAATTCAACAAGAGTTTAACAATCACGTTGGCACTCATGCAACCTGGTGGAGATTTGAGGGGTGTCCACACAGCATTACAGAACTTGTCCGGTTTTTCCGGGCAGACTCATATACACGAAAATACTTTTTTTTTTTTTATTCTGAGGTTAAGTACAAGCAAGAGATTTGTGCCCTTTGCATTGTTACTAATAATGTCCCGTAGCTGTTCATTTTTTAACTTAGAGAACTAATTTTATAAGTAGATGACATACTGTCTTCCAGACTCTAATTAAAACTTATTTTTGGTCCTTAGGTGTAATGACGGCTCTTCTGAGATGAGCTCTTAATTAATGCACCGAGATCCTGAAAGTCCCACCTCTCCACAGTAATGATTGACATCCAAGGATACATAAATTACACTAATTGAGCTTTCCATTTATACGTTTTTCTGCAGCCAACTCATCAGAAAAGGTAGGAGAACAGACTCGCACAAGAAAAGTTATGTTGCTGTCATCTATGTTTTCCTGAGGGGGGAAAATCTTGCAGAACTATTGCCCATTTATTACCGTGGGTGTCAACTCTTCTTTTCAGGTTTCAGATGTAACATTTGTTTTACTGCGAAAATTAGCATTTTTAATTCAGTGATGTACAGTTGAACAATGACACAGTATTCACTATTCAAAACCCAGAATGCCGTACAGGTCAGTGGGCAATGCTTCGGATCACAAATAGCCCTGCATAGAAATACGTACTTTCTGAACAGAAGTGGTTTGGTATGAAGATATTTCACTGTGTGAGTGGTGTTGTATCTCTAAACGTTCCCTTAATTTTGACCCGCAGTTGGAAGCACAGATTTTATAGTATTTATTAAGCAATTATTTATTTCTAGCGTTTAATTTAGTACTTCAGTAATGAACTTTATTTTGCATTTAATTTGACTCTATATTATTCTGGAGTCAGTTAAGATGAAGTCATTGAATAAAGTCCGGTACTCTCATCTGAGCTGAAGTCTGGTGAAACAAAATACAGATAAGAACATGGTGGATGGAGAGGAACCAACAAAAGGTGCTCGAATGTATCGGAGAGATATTTGGCAGAGGAATTACTTTGCAAATGGTATATAGGAAACACTAAAAACAGTTAAGGGAAAAAAAAACTGGAAATGAGGCCAAACATACGCCTATGTAAAGAATTATCTGTGTTTTAAACAGTAATCCAGGGTATAATAACAACTTATTCGGTCTCGGAAATTAGTTTTTGTCTGACCATGTTTTTGTTTGACTGTCTGGATATCTTAGAACGCTTTAAAATGAACTTATTATGAACTTATTTATAACTTCAACTTCTGGTGGTGACTCGTGACAAATTTCAGTGAAAGTGGAGCTCTTGAAATAGGCATCGGACTATAATGAAAGAAATCTGACCAGTTTTAGTGTTTATATTTTATATTTACCTGATATCTATACTCTCTTCTAGAAATGGGAAGCATTCAAGGTGGGGGGGAAAGTGAACGTGTTTCAGAGATGATATTTTAGGTTGCTAAAAATGAGCCAATGGTTTAATTGGTGGTGCTAAGCTTGAGGGCTGGAGGAATTACACTTCCTTGGGGAATATCTGTACTGGAGAAGATGTATAAATGCTTATTGACCTATCCTTAAATCTGGAAGAGAGAGAGATCTAGCCAGTTGTATCGAGATGAAAAGGGAACAGATCTATAAACATATATATGTGTGGTGACTAGGGACTGTTTAACTTCGGAGATGTTTTACTCCTCCGCTGCAGCACAAAGCCTTTAGAGAAAGGGATTGAAAGGAAAACTGAGACCAGGATAGCGTAAGGCGGGTGCTGGACAGAGAGAGGTCCCATCAAAGCAGCACACTGACTTTGCACCATCCCCTTTGTGTCCAACAAGGCTATGACAATGTGTATTTCCTGTGCGAGACCACAGAAGAGAGCAAACTGGGAGCAGAATGACTTAGGGTCCAGGCATTTGTAGTTCTTCTGTTAAAAATATGAGGACAAAATGAGGCAAAACACAAATTTAGAGATCAGACTACAGAGATACAAGTGGAGGTTGGGGGGGGGGGGGGGGAATGGGAATAAAGCATAAGAATGGTGGCTATTCTAAAGGCCCTTCATATTTAGAATAACTTCGTACTCTTAGGATTGGTGTAAAACTACTAGTAGATCTTTTATGAGAGTGTAATTTCCTGTTCCTTGTGATGTAACTCTGTCCAACGGAACCCACTGCAAACTTTTATATTTGCCCATAATTTGTAATGTTACTGTGATTGCCATGTTGCACGTATGGAGACATAACATCTAGGTATTAAGTGCGTTTTTCTCTTTATTGCTGGGCACGTGGAAAGAATACGCGCTCTGATTTGGCTGCTTTGAGAAAGCAGAATTGTTTAAAACCTGAACAGGTTGGTAGAATCAAAATGTTTTAACTTATTTAAGGAGGACAAAGGTGCTTCTGTACAACATAATAGAGCCGGTAGACTGTCAAGGTCTAACTTCATTATCACGCCTTCAGAATTTGTGTATTTTTATACTTATGAAATGGTAAAAGCTCACCGTAATGTTTCGCCAGACTGTATGTATGTGGAAATATCTATTAACAGGGAACATATGCGTACATCCAGAGTGTTGGCAGCTGTTTTAAACTGTAGTTAAAATATGGTTTGTGCTAATTCAAAATAATAGTTCTAGCTAAAGCAGAAGCTTTAAAGATCATAGCAAATGTTAGAGCAACTGCGGACGACGTATGCTTCTTGCTTATGATAATCAATTAGACGTTAATGATAGGTATTTCATTTTGAATAGCCGCAACAATAAATTATTCTCAGGGTGACATGGTGGAGCCCGGTCTCCTTTGGCTTTTGGAACCAGTAAAATAACAGAACATCAGTCAAGTTAATAAAGTGTGTGCCCTTCTTACACATTCTGCATCTGTACGTAAACTGCCAGCATATGATCAAAGACTGCAGCTGTTTCGGTTATATCCCAGTCACATCATGGACCTTTTATAGTTATAGCAGAGGGAGAGTTGCAGGGACACCCCAGTCACCTTGCAGACGCGCAGAGTTCAGTGGAACCTCATTAAATTGCACCCTGATGAAACTGGTAGCACATCTATTGGGTCTGGTATATATAATTTCCGCGTTTAAAATAATTGTTTTGTGTGCCTTGCCTGTGTGTCTTCTCAAGAAATCCGGGCTTTTGCTCACACAAAACTTCAGAGTTCCCTGTTTGCATATTTTAATTTCGAATTGGTAATTGCCAAATGTAGAGGACTATTAATAGCCAAATAGCTGCGTTGTATGGCACACTTTCAGGCCATGTGAAGGCATTAATAAAATATCTAATATTAATTAAAAAAACTGGAAAGCTGGAATATTAAAGCGTGTTTTCATAGCTGTTGACACATTTTTTCCATTTCACCTCATGGACGAGTTTTTCACTTAAGTCAAGGAGTTTTGGCATTGAATTTTACAAAAGTAGAATTTCACCTAGTCGATTGTCAGTAACAATCAATGTGTTTTAATAGCCACTGATTGCCTTTTCTATATTAACCAGGTTTCAGTACGGGGAGGGATCTTAATAAGAAACTGATTCAAGGAGTTAGTCCTGAAAAAGATGCTTTAAGAATTAGTTAATGTTGAATCTTAACTGCTGTACTGCAACAAAATTAAACTGGGAACTTCTTCAGAATTTTAAAGACACCATAACCTCAGCCTCATTGTTGATGTGGTTCCACTTTAGAATTCACAAAAATAGTTTAACTTTACCATTTAGGGAGCTAAGCAGAACAACCCAATACAGGCAGCCAGCTAATCCCATGTTTGAATCTTAATATTTCTGCTAATTTTTGCAGGAATTAATTACTGAAGAAAAAAAAAGCCTAAGTTTACTTAAGGAACAACTCTAACAAAAAATACAACCTTGTGTTCTTAGGTACTTTTCCTAAACTGATTCTTTCCACTTTACGGATAAAGAAACATCTGTGTAGTTGTCCGGATAACTTTCAGTGCATGTACAAAAACTAATAGGTTGTAAAACTAAAATATGTTAGGTGGGATAATAATCTATTATGATAACAGTCAAATTGCTTGTCGTGTCATGAAGGGTTATGCCTTAATTAAGCAATAAGGCATGACAGGGTGTGAATTACAATGTAATAATTCTTGCCTAGTGTATTGTTAGGCAAGGGGCCAAAGGCCTAGTGCCACTGAACGCTGCAGGAATGAATTATTGTGCTGTAATTTAAACAATGCAATATCATATTGCAATAACTGTAAAATATTATATTTCAGATGAAAAAAATGCAAATTGTAACTTTTCTACACCTAATTACTCCCCCAGTAAACTGTTTTGTTGCTGAGGCTATCAAGGAAAAGAGAGATTTTCTATTTAATATTGTATTTAGATTTAGATGGCAATTAAACTTTAGAGACGATTGCTTCTGGGAGATCTGAAGGATGCTATTTTGATACCATTTTTCCTAAAATAAACAGAAAACATACAGCTCTGAGGAACACCCATTCCCTAAGTTCTTTCTTTCTCTTGGACGGAACTAGTGTACAACTCTTAAAAGTAAGAGCTTTGTGAAACTTGCATTTAGTGGAGGCTTTGTTCTTACCTTTGCCTTTTGAAAGCACCATTTCTCCTCTTCCCTATCTACAACTTTTCAGAAGACGCCTCATTTATAAAACCCTTCAAGTTCATCTCTATTTTCCATGATTTTTTTTTTCCTCCAATCATCAAAGGAGAAGTCGATAGGAAGAAGAGAAAAACACAGGATTGTTGCTCCTATTATATTTCTCTGCTACAAAGCATAAAATCAAAGATACCGTAAACAGTTGGAAATATTGAAAAAAGTGATGAGCTCTGACATTTTTCTGCATTTTCATTGGTTATATGACATAGGTAGCAAAACCCACATAGTTAAGTCTTGCAATGCATGATGTTTACAACTACTAGGAAATCATACCGTATTGTCCGTTTTGCAAAGTTATTTCCCAGTGGACATGTCTGACTGGAAAAGGTTCAGCAGGTTCCACGCCTTAATGGAGACGCGTTGTGCCGTTTCCTTCTTGAGGAAAATTGGAAGCCTTGTCCATTGATACTTTTATTTGTCTGTAGCTGAGCAACATCAGTCAGGTTAGTGGTCTCAAAAACAAAAAAAAAAAAACCCACCTTATTTCTTCTCAGTTGTGAGATTCAATAGAACCGGACTTAAAATGTAGGGGCTTTTCTCATTATTTTACATTGCGTTTGTGGCAGTGATGTAAATTGATGCGGCTTCCAGAAGTCACAGGTCTGCTGTAGAGTATCACTCCAATCTAAATCTCTTCCTGTGTTCCATGGGTTCTTTTTGTTGCATTTTCGTGTTCAATCCAAGACTGACTATTGTCTGACGCTCTGCTGAAAATCAGGTGTGGGATCAATTTGCAAGTTGCTGTTTGTCTCCTTACTTGGTCGAAGTTTGTGTCCTTAAGTAAAACCAGAATTTGCCACGTGACTTACATTACAATTAATATACTTCCTTTCAATGTTGCAATATTTACTATGGTAAAACTAGCAAACAATGCTTAATGCTTACCTTTATATATCATCACTTCTGTACTGTAGTGTAGTAGTAATAACAGACCTCATGTAAGAAGAGCATTAATGTTTAGGTTGGGACATGAACAAAGAAGCAATTTTTATTCCATAACACTTGAATTACAAGCAAATTTGCCTTCAAAGGATTCTTTGTACACTAAGAAAATCTGTCACTATGACAGAGTTCATAGGAGGAAGAAACAATTGGCTTAATTTTCCCAACGGTTGAGTAGCTTCCTCTTCTTCCTAAGCACAATTCATCAAAAATAAAATATATTGCGCTTCTGATATGGTTCACCACAGCCAGTTGAGGGATTTTTCTGTTGGTTTCCTAGTGATTAGGAGGGCATCTCTACTTCTTGGCTCTCAGCAAACAGTTGTCTTTAATCTGAGACTGCAGCCTAGATAAGGGTTCACAGCAATTATTCATCACTAAAACACTTTTAACGCCTGTAACTCCTCTAAACTCATGTTTTGACTTACTGTCTCCATTTTTGCAACACACAAATTTGCGTAAATACTCCGTAACTTCCGCAGAAAAAAAAATAAAACGGCAACAAAAAATGTTCAGGGCAAAGGACAATAAACTGCCAGTTGAAGCTTCTGTTTTTCAAAACAGGAATGCTTTTGAGATCTGATTAGCAATGACATATTATATGACAAAAGAGGAAAAGGGATTTAGAAATGGAAACTAAAAATAGTTGTGTGGTAATTTAATAACCTGGCAGATTTTATTCCATCTGTTAGGAAGAGTTTGAAAGCCATTTCCTGCTGCCACTCACACCGCAGAAGCTTCAGAGTTCAGAGATGGAATCAAATACCTGATGTGAAAATCTGCTATTATGATTCATATCCAAAGATTCATATCAATATCTTTGCCTGGAATATTGTGTGGGGTTATTTAAAAAAGAAAAAGTGAATGCAAAAGTTTAGGGTTATTATTCTTCTCATTGTCAATACCACACCTTGAGGCGGAAAAAGGGCCAAAAATATTAATGCCTTGCAATTTATGAAAATAGTTGAAACTAGTCAATGTGACTGGGTAACTCAAGAGACCAGATTTCTCAAATAGGCGGTCCAGTATTCAAATTTCACAAATGTACTTTCAGGGTGACAGTAGAGTGTTATATTGATTGGCATCCAGGAGGGACACGGAGGTGATCGGAGGGATGGAGCATCTCTCTTATGAAGACAGGCTGAGACAGTTGGGGTTGTTCAGCCTGGAGAAGAGAAGGCTGCGGGGAGAGCTTACAGCAGCCTTCTGATGTCTGAAGGGGGCCTACAGGAAAGATGGGGAGAGACTTTTTACAAGGGCATGGAGTGATAGGATGAGAGGTTATGGCTTCAGACTGGAAGAGGGGAGATTTAGATGATATCAGTAAGAAATTCTTTGCTGTGAGGGGGGTGAGCCCCTGGCCCAGGTTGCCCAGAGAAGCTGTGGCTGCCCCATCCCTGGAGGGGTTCAAGGCCAGGGTGGACGGTGCTTGGAGCAGCCTGGTCTGGTGGGAGGTGTCCCTGCCCAGGGCGGGGGCTTTGGAGCTAACTAACCTAAATCATTCTGTGATTCTATGATCCAGAATTGATAAGCAAATTGGGGGAAGACAGCACCAAGTCAAATTATGTGAACAGGAGGTAAGAAGGAGAACGTGCGTAGTGTAAACCTCTGGCTGATGAACTGGCCTTCCATCCCACCGTAAATAAGTCCTGGCATGTGCTGTGTTCTGGCGAGGAGTTAGCTGCTGCAACCCACCCGTATCTCTACACAGCTGGTTAGGTAGCTAGAATTGGTTATTTCTAGCTGATGCTTCACAGGCGCTTGGTAGATGTAAAAAAGCATAAATTAATTTTTGTCTTCAATAACAGACAATCTGTAACACTCCTGTTATGTTAGTCTAAGTCACGGTACCAGACAGTACAGTTTCTCTTTGTTGGGGGAGTAAGAATGTAAGTTAGAATTCAGCATGAGCGAGCGGTACAAGCCAGCGTAAGCACTATAAACTCTTTTTACATAGGAAAAGGTACTTTTACTTTTGGTCATTCGGGAAGGGAATCTAGAGAGAGCACTAAAACTTCACTGGCAACTTGGCATTAGTTTTATTTTTTTTCCCTTAGCTCGTCAGAAGAAACACAGATAAGTGTGTTCATGTCTGAAAATGTAAAAATAATCTACCTTCCTGTTAGATAATGTTTTCATGAAAAATTAAAACTCTTACGTAATGCACTTTCCAGCCATTCACACGTTCACATGCTTTTTGCAAGTTTTAAAAGGCTCCGGCCCAAGATTATACTTTATTTCACCTGAAATCACTTGCTAGAAAAGAAAATGAAATAGTTCGTTCTAATCACAATGCAAAGCAGGACTGACAGTTGTAGCTGTGGCTTATTTCTATATTCGTCTTTTTTGTGAAAGCTTCAACCCCGTTTTGCAGGAACCTTTTGAGGTACCCGATGGGAGCGTATTAAGTTCTGAGCCCTATAGGGGAGGCCAGTCAGTGTCACATCAAGCGCTGGTTCTACAGGATGGGCATTTGCTTGGATATTGTCCCAACTGGGCTAGAACGGTGATGTAGGGGGATAAATCCTTGTGCTGCATTATTGATCCGCTACTTGCTCTATCAGGATATCCTCATTTCCTGCCCGGGCTGTGCAAAGCAGATGTGATATTTAGAAATACAGATCAACTGAAATAGCACCAGTGATAACGATTTTCACAAGCGCAAGAAAATGTCTCATTGTGAAGTTTCACGCTAACAGCTTTTATCAGGCTTAAGATTAGTCTGCTGGAGTAATTAAAATTTAATAATGCTAGATTACCGTGCTAAAGCTGAACTCACAGTGGGTTGATATGTTTTCATATTGAAATCAATTTTTTGGGGGGAGGGGTCTCAGTGAATAGACCTTGGATTCAATAAAACCAGCTCAAGCAAACAGAGTTGTTAATGTGCAAAATGTGATATTATATTCTTTTTTTTCCCCTATGTTATCGGGGCTTCTGGAGAGGGATGTGTGACTAGCTGTAAGCGAAAGAGCTGGGAGAGCTGACCCGTGTGCCCTTCAGACTTTTAGCAGAATATTATGAACCTCACTCCCAAAAAGTGCGTTGTTAAAACTACCACAAAGATGCGGTTTTCCATATGGAACAGCAAAGTTCATAACATTCGTACATTTTTATTATATAGATCAGGCACATAGGAATTCTTAATTAATTGATGCTGATTTGCAAGGGGAAGGCTTAATTTTAACCTTTCCTTTGTACAGGACTTACTCTAAGCATTTCTCTTACCCCGCAACCCAGCATTAACATTTGGCCAGGTATAACACGTGATAAAATAAGGTGACCAAGGTAAATATTGTGGGATAAACAAATGGACCCCCAAAATGACTCTTTAGTGTAGTGTCCATGCTACAGCAATGATTGCTAGAAAGAAATAACAAGTCATGCAGAATTTGAATGCCTAGTGATACCTGGAATCCGTAAAAAAAAAAAGTAATCTAAATAATTTAATATTCCTAATGATATAAAAGGTATGACAATTAACAGGTGATCTCAGGCATTGTGTTAGTATTATTTATCTACTCTTTCTAGTTCCTTTCAACTATGTATTAGATGATGGATCGCATCAAACCAGACTTTATCCTTTTCATTTACAAAGCAAGGATTTTTTTTTTTTGAGATCTGTAACTGTGTGACGGCCACACCAAGGTGGCTTGGACAGCCAAGAGGAGTAATCGGGGGCGATTAAACCTTGTCACGGGGGGAGGTTAGACGTGGTGCTTTCTTCCCGGATGACAGGCTGTGACAGTCAGACAGCACCCGAGCAGAACAAACCACCGTGGCAGTTTGCTGCGAGCAGCGCGACTGTCACAGCTCCCGCTGGAAAGCTGGAGGCGAGGGATTCAGCCCAGGGAAGCTTCCAAGAGACCATGCAAATTCTGGTCGCCAAAATTTCCCTGCAAATAAGGAGTGACGCGCATTAACTGCGGAGTGATTGTGTCGTTACGGGGGTCATTGTCCACTGCCTGGCGCTGGCCGTGATCGCGGTTTACACCAGAGTGACACTGTTGATCCATTTACATTTGTGCTTGGCTGTTCCTCTTGTGGGAAACCTGCCTTCGTTTGAGAGAGCGGGCCTAATTAGAATGAAGGTTATCATCGCTTTTTAACGACTGCATGTGTCTGTCACTCCGAATAACTACGTACAGGGCGCTACGAAGGCCATGTGCCTGACTGAGCCCAGGATAAAATCACGTCTATTCAGATATATCGTACAAACTCTCATTCAAAAGGGACTGACTTTATGACGACTGCAGTGAACTTTGGAATTTTTAGCAGATTCCTTAAAAGGCAAAAGCTAACCAAGACAGCGCACCCCCAAATTCAGTCTTTTCAAGTAGAGCATTCCAGGCTTTTGTAACACGACAAGGGAGGCAGGTTTTACAGCAAAAGGAAACTAAGCATCTTAGTACCCTGTGTGAGGGACTGGCATACTATGAATATTTGGTTTTCTCATTTTAAGCTGAATTCAGACAGTGTTTTAAACCCAGAAGGGCAGTGCCGTGAGCCTACATATGTATATATTTAAATCTATAAAGACGGGCAGAAAGGGGTTGGAAAAAGTTCAAGAGAACCTCTACGAAGTCAATAGTAAGTCAATACAGATAAGAAGAGTTATGCTTAGATTTTTTACTGCTCTAATATAAACTAACTCATTCTGTTGCTGTTTGTTGCTATTAGCACTAAGATTAGATGAAATTGTGGCACCTAGCTGTGGATGGTGAAGGAGCTGAAGGTTACAGCGGTGCAGTTGAGCTTGCACTGAAAACATCCCTTGTAGAAGGACTAAGCTCCTCCTTTTGTACTTCTTTATTTAAGATTAATCCCAAATTTTACCATTTCTGTTCAGAGGATATTTTAATCTTGGAAGATATATTTCTTTTTAATTTTAGTAGTCATTCCTAAAATGATGGTTAGGAATTAGTTTTTTAAACAGTTGTTTTTCAGCGCACTATTTTTCTTTTATTTCTGCTGGCTATAGATATTAAACACGTAAAGCTTTACGCGGGTGGTTTTCACATATATTCACATCGTGACTGCACAAACAGGGGCCTCTTTTTCAATTTTTGAAATCAATTAAGAAAAATCCTGCCTTATTAAGGGGAGAATCACCAAAACCTATCTTAGATCTGGTCATGTGCATCCATCCTTCAGCGTGCTTCCCTCGCGCTGCTGGGCACGTTGCCTCCTGGCAACTCCTGAGCTTCTCCGTTATACCCAAAGCAGTAACAGCTGCGATAACGTTGACTGGTTGAAATACTGATATCGCACTCCACTCTTGCAATACAGGGCATCTTTTTCACTCTATTCTCTCTCCAGCAAATTATAAAAGATTTTTCACAGAAGAGATCCATGCTGAAACATGAGTTCAGTTTCTCGGATGTACCTGTCCTTTCCTCAGCCCTTTAATGCCCTTGTTCCCGATCGGAATTGAGACATGCTGGGAGGGAAGGATTTGTAGGCAAAAATGCCTGAGAATACTATATAGGGAGCATTGTTTCCATCTGGTGAACATTGTGTGGTTCGCCAGAGAAAAACTCGGATCCATCTGTCTTTTCTGGGTATGTCAGAAGAGGTTGCTCTCTAATAAATATTATCAGCGTTCTGGAGTGGTTATGAGACGAAGCGGGACTTTGACCAAGCAGTAGGAAATGAGAAGTCTCCTTTTGGAACACCGATGTCTTTTCTTCTCACTTCTCTTCCCAGATTTCTGCAGACCCTCCAAGGGATGTCATAATCCAGTTAATGTGTGTCGCCGAGCTAGGACTTTGGCCTCGTAAATCAGAACAGGGGCTTACAAGACAGAAGGAAAATAATGGTTGCCTCAAAAATTGCATTCAAATTAAAAAAAAAAAAAAAAAAAACCAAAAAAAAAAAAAACCCAAAATTAATACCAACCTCAACAAGATTAATCTGTCCTCTTTATAACTTCTGGCCATGGAATTATTACCTGAGATATATGATTAGGCATTTGAGAGCCGTTCTGCACAAACAGACTTAAGCCTTCTGTTAGTGGAAAGGAAGTCTCTTCTACCTCTAATACCAATCCAGAGTATTTTCATAGAGCAGTATAATTTCTTTAAAAAGCTGCAGGTTTTAAGCAAAAAGGCTAGAGGAGGACATGTCAATATCAACATTAAATGTTTTTTTAATTAGTAAAATTAAGTTAATAGAATTGACAGCGGTTGAGTACAGAGTGATCACATTTAGAAAGCTACTCAGCGGTTTGTTTAAAATAAGTCATTAAAGTTGTGATTTAGATGTTCTCTCTTCCTTACCCACCACGCAAGCAGTTAATACAAAACATTCCGGTTTACTGTTATGAAAGAAAAAAATATATTCTTCTAAAAGAGCCATAAATTAGGTTGTGCTGGAAGCATCCATTTTCTTGCCTCCATCACTGCCAGCTCCCACTGTTTTCTTTGATATATGATTTGCAGACTACTATTATTATTTATGTGTTTTACAATTACTACGAATGACACCTCCCCTTCCTCAGCCCTAAGCCACAAATCTGAAACGAATAAATGCTGTTTATTGTGACAGTCTACCTTTTGTCTGTGGAACAATGACAAACGACACCACTGACAGCCAGTTGCTGTTTTTAACTACTGCTCTCCAGCTCCGGCTTTGAGTGTTCTTCAGAACACGACAGCAGACAGTCTGGAATAAAATAAGTGAAAATGTATTGCATTTGTTTAGCATGCTGTGACACCAGTGTCCAAGGCACTGAGTAAACAAGAAGAATAAATTACATAAGCATGAGAGGTTTTAGTTCTCTACGTTTCACTGCCATTCGTGCGACTGTGGCCATATCAAAATGATTGTATTAAAGCTTTTTAGTATTAATCATTTTGATATTCGCACCGAGAAATGCCTCCTGACTGGAATGAAGTGAGGGAGGAGACATAAAGGGAGCACTTTTAATTCTCTGTGAAATCTAAGGAGGTTTCTATTCACCCTGTCTGAGCTCTTCAAGAGGGCAAAGGCATCGTGGAATGACTTCATCCGTGTGAATTCTGTGAATGTCTTCGGACCCGCGGCTAGTTACGTTGCTTTTTTTTTTAAGAAATGTTAGAACGACCTGTTTAATATCTAATTGTGCCTAGAAGAGCAGAGTTAGTAAGTGAATCAGTTCTTATATTTTGACTAGACCCTGGTTTCTCTCTGAATGCAAACTTGTAGATATGCCCAGGTATTTATTTGGTGTCATTGTCTTTCGATCGGAGTTAGCACACAAAATGCAACATTTCTTCTTGAAAGCAGCTGTTAGCCTTTTGTTTATGCCTTTTCCTCCCCTTACACGCACCTGGCGCACATGCAGGCATGTGCACACACACACAAGCATACGACAATGCTAGTTTATAATCCTTTTTTCACACATTTATGTGTGTTTGTGTACATAAATCAGTACTGCACTGTTTTTTTTTACTTAACTGTCTAAACACAACAACATCACAAAGGCACTTCCATCGTTGTCATAGAACATTGTGCTACTTTTAACAATGGAAGAGCAATATCTAGTGTTTAACTTAAATCTTTATTCAGTGCATAATGTTACACGTGCCTAGTATCTGACCAAAAAAAAAAAATTTTCCTGAATTACATGTAGTATACTGACCCATTTAGGTCTTTTAATATTCCTCATTTTATTTGTGGTGTTTTAAATTTCTTATTCCTCTTTCTTTTCTGAAATCAAAGATAATGGAGAGAATGTAGGCAAAGTCCAAGTCTGCTTTGGCACTGCCAGCTTGTAGAAAATATATTTCTAATTAAAAAGACATAATCTCACTTGGACATAGTCTTGCTTGGAGCTTCCCATATTTTACTATGTTAAAATCTGCAGTTAATTTTTTAATGCATATCTCAGATGAATCACTTGCTTTCTCCTTCAACTATCTGTATCTCCTTTCTTATTGTCTTTTTCTTCTCCTTTGATTTTTCCCTTTGAAGTCCCCTATACCTGTTTTATTTCTTAGACTTCCTATCTTCCTCCTTGCAGAAACATTCTCAAAGCTTTCTGTCTGTTAAACAGTGGGATTTATTATTTTCACTTTTGTTTTTAAATACAAACAGAAGCCACGACGTAGGGAGCCGGGTAGCTTCAGAGTGCATAGATTCGTGTCCTTGCAATAGAGTCCTTCCTCCAGGATTGCAGTTTTTACACTAATAGCCAGAGAAAACCCTTTGAGAGAGTCCATGAAGTAATATAGGCTCTGGTATATCTTTGTATACTGATTAATAGATAGTATAAATTGAGACTCAGTTCATCTCCGGGTCCAACAAAGAGGAATAATATTCTTGTGTGTTTGAAAGAACTGTTTTGTGAATACCTTTTTGAGGGTAAAATATGGTAAAGTACATTAAAGTATAGTGTGGCAATATAAGCATAAGAATATTCATCAAACTGGCAGGAAGAGGGCCTTGTATGTGTCTTTGTGGGCAAGAAGTCAGAGTTGCAATTAGGTTCCCTTCCCAAAGGCTCAATCCACACTAAACTCAAAAGAAAAACCCTTCTGATTCCAGTCTATCTAAGTTAGCAGGTTTTTATAGTGTTGGACAGCATGAAATTAATGAGTGAATCACACAGCATAACACATGAAATCAAGAGCAGGCGTATACATTCTGTAGAGAAAGCCATTTTGACATCCTCAGCTAGGTGTTCTAAGCCACCAGAGAAGAGTACGTCCTCTCACGTTGCCTCCTGGCTGCCAAACACATTCCCATTTGAACAAACACCGTTGTGCTCATTCGTACAGCTTAAGTATCCTTTCTAAAGGATGTGTGATTTAGCTATTTCAGATAATATATAGGCCATGGCCATTATCTAGCTATAATAAGCTACTCGCCATCAGTAGAGCTATCCAAACGTTAATGAGCTCTTTTCGAATCTGGAGGTTAACTGAGCTTTCGTGTCAGTTATTCACAGCTGTATATTGATTTATTTATTTTTTACTTTCGCTATGAATTTTACTAAGATTACTTAAGAAAGTCTCCTCGTTAGTCGTTTTCTGTGTATTATAATTGAAACAGTTATTGATAGTTAAAAACAGCAGAAAAAATTGTCAGTTAAAAACAACAGAAAAAATATTTACACAAGGACAATGGATTATCTCTCAAAACCTTAATACGAAGCATGTAGGAACTGCCGCTTGTGATATTTAAGATGAAAATCTAACAAATGCATGTTCAAAACCGAATCAGTGTTTACTGTTGTCTGAATCTATACAGAGCGAGTGATAAATGCCAATAAATAGGTCGTTAAAGCATATGCAACA
Organism: Alca torda; assembly: GCA_008658365.1. Taxonomy (NCBI): domain Eukaryota; kingdom Metazoa; phylum Chordata; class Aves; order Charadriiformes; family Alcidae; genus Alca; species Alca torda. Next base: position 77,813,297 of record CM018079.1, on the reverse strand, counting down.
GGTACTTTACTGATTTGACGTAGAGATGAGACTCCTTGCTTGCTGGGAACTTCCATTATCAGTTATAAAAACTCCAGAAAATTAATAGCTTGGCCTGCAATACAAACTGCCCAAATTTTAGCTTTCATCAGGAGTGTAACAGTGAATTCTAGTTATCAAGCTTCAGGTTCCTAATGTGATTTTACACATTATAATCGAAGTAGATAAGATAGATTCACGTGAACGTGAAAATTTACTTGAGTTATTGTGAACTGACCACCTTTGCTGTGTCTCAAAACTTGAGAGGACGTGCAGTTTCACGTCAATGGAATAGCTGTGAAGGAGCTTGAAACAAGCTACAATGGTGAAACCACTATTCAGCAGAGATCTTTCTCACCCTTGTGAAACTCTTTATTTGGGGTGGATGTAGCCATTTGCAGAATGACAGCCCAAGGGGGTCTTTCTTCAACAGCAGGAAGGTTGAGGTCCCTTCGTTATACAGGAGCCGTGTCCCTTCCCCAGTGCTCTTGCCCATCTTTCTAGCTGGAAAAGCCAGAGCTATTTGTGTTCAGCCTTCCTCAGCTTCTCCTTCCCCCTCTCTAGTTTAATTCAGCGCAGAACTGGACAGCACGGGATCAATGAATGAATCCTATTTCAAGCGACAATAGATTAATTTAGAAATAGGAATATACAGCCATTTTGACAGTCTAGATTTGGTATTCTAATCTAATAGAAAAGCTTTCATGCGCTTACATTGCCTCTTGGCAGCCTAAACAAATCTCCATCTGCGAGAACAGTACTGCGCTGATCGTATAACTATGCTGTTTATGCTTCAATTTGAATATATAAAGCAGGTTTTCAATTATAAATGCATTTCTCTTCCTTAAGTTTCCTCGGGCCCTGGGGTTGCTAGAGATAAAAACCAAGAGCAGGAACAAGGGAAACTGTGAGATGACCAAAAAAAGAGGCCATTAATTCAGACTCCTTGCAGTGACAGACCAATAATCCTAAAATCATTTTCCTAAACTAGTCACTTGAAGTACCCGTACAGGTAGATTGCATTGGTATTAGCCATTACAAATTTTACTTAGTATCTTTTTTTACCCATTTTTTCATTTTATATTTTTTTTTGTCCATGAATACTCTGTGAGTGCTACTGTCTGCCTCACGTTCATACATTTTACGGGAACTTGAGTGTCCAATTCAACAACTGACAGCAGCAGAAGAAATGCAGACATAGGATTTGACTGTTGACTACCAGGCAGTCTGATTTTGCTGCAAAGTTGCCGTAGGTAACACATCAAGAGCTTGCAAAATGATGTAGGAAACACCTTCTGAACTGAAAGTGACTGTAATTAATACAGTCACCAAAATGACATAAAAAGAAATGTCTCTTAAACCATTTCCAGTGTCAGTTCAATTCCTGTTCTTCATCCGTAAAGAAGTTACTATGTCAAGTCCAAGCTAACAGCAAAACACCTCAGACAAGCTGCCATCTCATAGACTGAAAATGAAGCAATAATCTCAAAGCCTTACAAAGTTTGCCAGAGATTTCTTGTTCCTAGTTAATTTTACGTACAGAACATCAGAAACCATTGCCGAAGGCATCCATGCTTCTGGGTGAAGTCATTGTCTGATTTGGTAACGTATTGAGCATGTGCAATTTGCATTAACTTCAGCTGTAATGGGGTGCTATAGTTTGTTATGTTTTTCAAAAGGATATTTTACAGCTAAACACCTGAATTCTAGTGATGTCAGTGGAAATTCCTCACTAAGATTTGCAAATCACTCGAAGATTTGCACATTATTTTTCTGTGTTTTCAAGTCAATGTTTCCCGGGCCTTTACTAGTAAGGGAAATCACAAAGCCTAGGTCCATACGTGGTCATCGGAAAGTGAACCTCAGAAAATGTAATTTTAGGGAATGTAATAAAAAATAAAAGGTTTATCTACAGATGGTCTTTCTTTGATTAGTTTTTCATCAGCATAAGAAGCCACAAAATATGTAAAACTTGATTTTCCATTCCAGTACTGTCTTCAGAATGCTAGGGTGTTCTCCAAGCACCAAAGCAGTGTAGAATTCCCAATGCAAAGAGATTTACAGATAAAAAATGAGGGATAAGAAGATTAGAACTAAAATATATGCCATTTTTGTAGAATATATAATGAAATCCCTATTAATATGTAGCCTAGACTATGAAGTTTCAGCATGGATCTCTCAGACTTTGCAGAGGATTTGAAAAATCTTTTTGGAGTAATTACATAAATATGCAAAGGAAATCTCTTCGTTTGCTCATGTTATCTGGCAGAAGCTTACTGAAAATGACAAAAGAGAGAGAAGTCTGGAAGAAAGCTAACGATTGCTTCTCTCCAGAATATGCACCACAACTGGTGCTGCTGAAAACCTAGAGGAGGGCGCAGTTCACTGAGGACGAAATACTCGCCAGTGATGAAAGTTTATAGGGATTATTGAAGACTAAGGAGAATTGTGAGGAACACCAAAAGAACCTGACGCATCCAGGGAAAATAAGTTCAGTGGTGGCTGATGGAATTCATCCTCCCTAAGAGGAGCACACGCTGCAGTCAGCGAGTTGCTGTATCCTTCATGTACGGAGGGACTCTGAATTGGACGTAGCCTCTCAGGACAAAGATCTAGGCATCACCGTAGACAGCTCAATGAAGACATCTGCTTAAAATATATCAGAGGTCAAAAAAGTGAATAATTTTTAGGCTGTGTAGGGAATATTATGGAAAATATTACAGCGTTACATAAATTGATGTACATCCCTACCTTGACTGTTAAATTCCATTTTGGTCAACTCTTTTGTGGAAATTATATGGTGAGGAAAATTGAAGGTTACACAAGGGCATACTCCTGCTCAGAAGGGAGAAAAGTAAAAAAAAAAAAAAAAAAAAAAAAAAAAAAAAAATTCTAAATAATGATCAAAATCTCAAATGGATGTTTCCCTTTTTTCAGTCTTAATAAAGAGATCAACTAAAGACATGTACTTTTATGAAATGTACGGTTGGTCTGTAGGACTTAGTACATTTTATTTCTTTCAATTCAAGCTTTGTGTGATAGAGTGTTTAATTAATTGCCTCCTGTCTGGGAATAAGAACTGAGCATTTAATGGTAGCAGAAAAATACAGATAACACTGAGAAACTTCACATTTTAAAACATGATATCATCATCTATTGTGTCCTAGAATCGCATCATTCCTGCGTGGTTCCTCTTGAGTCAAAGAGTTAGGTATTTTTCCTAAATAAATACTGTTATTTTCCACTTCTAAACTCAGATATTTTGTATGTTGTTTCCTCTGTTCCCAAAATCGTGACATCATGTAGTTTTCATTGAAGGGGGGGGGGGGGGAAGCCGTTATTAAATATCCCACTGTATATTGATATGAAACTACCAGTAGTGAAAAACTTTTGCTCAAATAAAGCTTGGATAGGTTTTTTCCTATTTGTTACAGAAGTTTTTTTTAAGAACTGGAAGGTAGAGGAAATTAACTGTTGAGGATGCTTACCTTGACTTCAGTCTGCGTGCTGTGCAGGAATACTTTTCAGATTATGATCTGCCATCGTACTCTGAAAAACGACATCGATCCAGAATGGACTAAAAGACAAACCCAGTAGTCAAATGCTCCTGTAGAGCACTTTCCCAAATATACTTACAAAGCACTGTAATACCATTAGGTGACAGTAATTTGGGCTTTTCTGGACAGTGTACACACATCTCACTTGTGTAGAATGAAGATTTTAAGGTGGCTTGAACTATGCTTTAGTTATCGTAATGGCTGTTTGGAAAAAAGATAATTATCAAATGGCTTATTATGATGTGATAGAAGGAGAGAAGATATTCACAGTGGGAGACAGTCACAATTAACTGGGCAATTAAACGTCAGAACACGAAGGAGTAAAAAGAGGAAAAGGCCCAGGAACCATCCTTCCACCTTTATTTCCATTTTTTTCTCTTATTTCTTCCTATTATCTTGAGTTAGAAATGTCGTTATTTGAAAAAGATGAAGAATTCTTGATTCATTCTGTTTTTTACACTGTTCATTTACTACTTCTACATACAATGCTTATTATTTTTTTATTATTTTCTTATTTTCTTGTTGCTTGTTACTAAAGGGTTTTATACAGTTACTTCTACCCTTCATCTTCACCCAGGGAAAAATACTACAACTCAGCCTCAAAGCAATATTAAAAAAGAATAAAATTTAAGTATGATGTCATTTATGATGTCTACATTATAAATTTCTAACAAAAATAGTCTTTATCTCATGCAAATGCTGATAAGAAGGATAAGAGAAGGTGGATAGTCCTGAACTCTGTCCATTTTTACAACGTAAAATAAAAACCTTTTGCCAGACTTCTCCCTTAAAATGTCGTTATGGTCTCAGTTCGCTAAGTTTTGCTGAACATCAGAAAAATGTTGAAAGGGCGAGAAATGAAGGTATGAGCTCTCTGCGGAAGTATGGGTAGAAAACAGACAGGTCTCCAGGCATAAGGAGTATCAGAAAAATGTTAGAGAACTGAGATGTGCTCTCAATGGCCTGGCAAGCCTTCATCTGATAGAAAAATCAAGTTAAAATCTTGTAGGTTGATCGTTAGTTTTTGATTACTGCGCTTGGAGTAGTTCTTCAATATCAGCAAGTACAAGTAGTACAACAATTCCGTTGAGAGCAAAAGACTAAACAGTTGCAGTCTCATTTCTGAAGTCTTTTATGGCTATTGCATAAAAATTGGTCAAGAAGTTACACAGCTTTATTGATATTTGGATCTGTCTCTTTTCCCATTACACACTGCTATGAAATAATAAATGTAGATAAGGGGGCATAAGATGGCTTAGACGCCATCTGCATGGTAATGACTCCCTTTTTCTCATGCTAAGATTTATTATTTAACAAGTACTTTTGCCGTTAAATGTGTGTGAAAATGATTGTATGTGGTCTTGAGTGAGCAGGATTCTGCGCATGATCAAGTTATATGCCTCGCTGAAGTCGAAAACTATTACATTCGCAGTAGAATTCTTATTAATCAAATACGTAAGGATATGAAAAATTGATGGCTGCTCTTTATAGAAACATCTTGACTAACACCAGCTACGTTATCTCCCTTCTCATCTTTGATAAACCCTGTAAAACGTCAGTGTTGTACCTGGCACTGTTGGGAGCTCACAGGTCCATATTTACAAGGACTCTCCAACTGATTCTTTGACACATCGACATACTACCTCTTTGACCGTGGACTCTGAAACGTGCAGCCCAATCAACTCCAACACATGTTAGGGGGGAAAAAAATGTTGTTGTTTTTGTCCAGGGAACTCGTCATTTAATTCTTTCAAAACTTGTCTACTTTATCTGACATTCTGATTTTTAAATGATGGGTTTAAGAACTGTGTTAAACGTTATCTCTAGTTACTCTCGACAGGGAAAAGATTTCATTACCATCATCATATACATGATGAGCTTTCCGCCTAAATACAGAATGAAACTATTTATTGAATAACTCTGACATTTTTAGTTGTTATGTTTAACTCTGATGGCCACAGCTTTTTCCTTTGTATATTTTCCTCATCTTTTTTGTAACCCATGTTTCTTTCAATTATCAATTTTTCCTAATCATCACTAACGGTTTCAGTTTAATTTCAATTCCCTAATGCATTCTTCTTGTAACTGGTTTCGAAATCATTAAGTGTTTGTTCTTAAGGAACCGAAATATGTATATTTCTCTTTTGGACTTCACATTTAGCACGTGAAAATTAAATAGTCTAGCAATCTGTAGTCATGTAGTCTGTGCTTTATTACTTACATGGCGCGGCGAATGATCATCTACCTACCTATGAGGTCGTTTGTAGGAGACTAATTTATACTTAGAACTTTTATTGTTTCAGAAAGAATTTCACAGAGTGTAGGCAAGCAGAGAAATATCTTCAAAGTAACCAAGATTTTTCTCAAAGGAGTGGAGTAGAGTTTATTGAAGATCAAAAAAATTCAAATCTATTAAAAGTGACTCGACGTGATAGGAATCTACTAGAGAATTACATGAAAGTGGTAGGAGAAACTTCTGAAACGTGTAAGATAAAGCTGAAAAATAAGCCGAACGTCAGGCTCCCATTTCTTTTCCACCTCGGTGATATCACCCTGCCCGTCACAAACTGGGTTGCCTCACACATGGGGCTGGAAGCTTTGTGTGGTAAATCCTTGCTCCCCCTTTGATTCCTCCATGCCTTTATCGGAAAACAGATGCAGACATACGACTCTGCAGCATACAAGGCAGCAATATTTGTTAAATATTAAGTGCTCCTGTGGCACACACAAACCACTCATTTCTTGTTAATACGGCAACAGCAGAAAGTCTCCAGAGGGTTGTCCAACCTTATAATGAGGGGCCTGTGTTATGCGCAGTTCTGCAGCCTCAGAAGTGGCCGTGGATCCATCCCCTGCTGTGAAATGTGGCTGCTGCCTGAGGCCCTGTGGAAATCGCCTTTCTTGCTATGCCCGGCCACGTGCGGGACCCCTTGCTGAGAAAAGCAAGGAAATTCGCTGAACTGTGTTCATCTATTTCTCTCCCTCACCGCCTGAGAGATAGGAAAGGATCTGCAGGGCAGTGTTTCCTTCATAAATTTTTCTTCTGAAGAAGGGAGTAGGAGGGACGTCAAATATTCCTGAGGATGTGCTGATTGCGAAAGTCAGTGAAGAACTTAATTTCCGGAAGGCAGTCATACACCAGCAATTAGAGCAGAAACTACAAACTCAGCAACTACCAACATGTTGAAAAGAGGATGGAAGGAAGCCTTGAACATTCTCTTCTCAAGAGGTTCCAAGACGGGTGTAGGAGAAAAAAAAGAAAGGTGTTATGTGAACCATCTCTGTTCTTGTTATGATGTGCCAAAAGCAATGAAAGAGTAATAGTCACATGCCTTTCTTTATATTTTATGCATCTAATCTCACCTAATCAATGTCTGCTCCCTTATTTTTCACCTGGGAGATGAGTTCCAGGAGCCAGTGAAATGTAAGGGACTGAATTCTGAAGAACAGGCTGTCGAATTACGTGGTTAAAACCACGAAATAATTACACGCACAAAATACTGTGCAGCAAATGGCATTTCATACGCCGCGGTGCTGAAGTGTTTAGAAAACAACAAGTAAATAAGAAAAGTTACTAGCTTCCCCCCAAAGTGTACAATTGAAGGGCTTGATCTCAAATACAAGGCATGTTCAGCGTTTGTTGGGGTCAGAGTCTGAAATAGCCGTCAACCCGGAATGAAAGAAAGAATATGTTAGACGAGTATAAATGGAAACTGCTCTTGAGAACACAATTGATGGGGAGGAAAAAGGCAATTTTATTTACTCTGCGTTCTTTTTCTTGTTCTGATGTTTCCTGTTAAAATCCTGGGAAGAGCTTGTCTGGCATAAATAATATGTGTGTTTAAGTTAATAGAGCTGTCATAGCATATAATGATTTGAACTGGTCAAAAGAAAGACAAAACGTTGCTGATAACGCTAATAGCAATATTTTAATAAGCTTGGGCACGGAGGCAAAGATGTGCTTTTTTTATTATTATTTATTTAGTCAGTTGTGCTGCAGAATTAGGGAAGAGCAAACACCAAGATGGACTAGGGAGAGCATTACCGGGGTCTATAGCTGGGGAGGGATCCGTCACAAATGAGAAAACTTACCTTGCTGTGGCGGGAGAAAAGAAGCCGCTACGTAAACACACATTAAAGAGGTGTGAGGCAAGAGCGATTCCAAACGGACTGGAGGGAGAGGATCCCAGGAAGCCAATGCCAGAGTCAAGGATTCCTCTCACAGTCATTGAGCCAGGAGGAGTGTCGTAGGGCTTGTTGCGTGAAAGGGGGCATAAGACCACTTATCTGTTTCGTAGTAAGCAAGTAGGCAGCTTATCTGTTCCGTAGTACCATCTCGTTCCCATATCTGCCATTCGTCACAAGGGAAGGCCACGGAACAATCGTGTTCCGTTCCGTCCCTCGTGTAGTTTCGCAAGCAACCTTGTACAGGGAATCGCAGATGTTGCACTCTTTGCGTGCCAGCAGCGACTGTGTTCTACCTCAGAAGCCTCTTGATTTTATGACTTTCCTTAATGTGTGAACAATGCTGTATTTTTGTATTCTTGGCCAATTTAGTAATTATTCCACAGGGCTGTTATAAAGAAACGGAATCAAGGAAAAAAAAGAAATTTGAGCTTGTAGCTCCTACCAGAAAGTAGAAGATAAGAGTGATGTAATAAGGGGAACCAAGAAAGGGAAGGATTTTAGTTTTGTAATTATTATTTATATATATATTTAGACACATATTTAACACAAAGAAATATCGACTAGTGTCTGTATATATATATATATAAAAAAACACATGCAGGTGCAGTACAGATGCTTTCAATGTAAATGTTTTGTTTCTTTTGAGGAATAATGATGAAGCATAAAAAATTTCATAAACAATAAAATATTACATTTGCAGATTGGTCCATTACAGTAGATATATATACCTGCATATATACTGTTGTGGATCTTTTAAGTAGAATATTACGTTCTCTATGTATTTTGCAAACATAGCTTATGACCTAGTTCCAGGTTGTTGAGTGGTAACATTTGTGGGAATCCTATAGGATTCTGTGTTATGCTTTTTTGCAATAAGGAGCTCCTAGAAATTGTTTTGCTCCTGCCAGACTGCTGGGTGAGCAACAAAAAGCTAGGCGCAATTTGTTTCACATGTTATGCGCGTGATAGTTTGGGTAGAATGATAAGTATGTGTAATCAAACCGCTTTCGAAAACCATGATGTTTCCAGGTTCGTATGAGATGATAAAATATCTATTTTATTTTTTTCTTTTTTTACTGTCGTTTCTTTCAAATCAAATGGTGTTGTGAAATCGTTACTTAAAGTCAAGAAGTTGTCAACAACAAGATTAGCTGTTGTTCTGAGGCAGGAAAAGAAACGTACAGGACTTTTAAAAGGTTTTATATGGTGATTCTGAACTGGTGAGGCAAACAATAGGTAGATACAGACAGTGCAACTAATACAGAATAGTCAAGTGCCTCAAAATGGAGCTTGAAGTATAAGGAGGAAAAAAAAACCCTACTCTGGTTGGCAATTGCATGAAAGTTGGAAAAAACACTTCAAATATTGCTGGAATCCAGTAATTCTAGAGTATATTTATACAGTTAATATGCAGTATTCTGGTTTTTTTTTTAACTCCCTAGAGTCTCCTTCATTTAGACCACATGAACAAAAAACCCAAACCTTCTTCATTAGCACTTAAAACAGCACATTTCATCACACCAATTGTCGGCTTGGCTGCAATCTGTGGATTATACTTTCCTTTTTCATAACGAAGTGTTATAGATGAATATTGACTTACAAATACCACTACACCATTTCCAAATATAGTAAGCTTTTTTTTCCCCCTTGTTATTTAATACCTATTCTTATAATGCTTGCTATTGCTTAGCTAGTTTTAAACTTGCATATAAAATAATTTCCTGTCGTCTTTCTCAGTGAGTTTTTACTATCTCGCGTGAACGGTGTGCCGGGAAGTTCAGTTCCACTGCATAACACAACAGGTGAAGGGCACCGCGTGATTGTGAACCCCTCCTTTTCCCAGTGTTTCAGTTCAAACCATAGAGAGAAATGAAGAACATTCTAGGTAACGGTGTGGTCCGATAGTATGTTTTTTATTTGTGACTTTGGGAGTAAATTGCGGTGTGGGAAAAGCAGCTGAAAACGCGGATAAAAGGCGAATGCAGGATTATTGTAGACCCTGTCAAAATAAATGGGAGAATATTTTTTAGTATGTAATTAGATGTCAAGATTTGTGAGTTAATGGAATTTCTGTAGTCACATCAAGGTCAGACGAGCAATTACTGTTTATGAATTATCTGAAATCTTGTATAGCCTCTTCTAGCCAGTCTTACAGCATCTATTTATATTAGACGTCTGCCATTTCTGATGTTTCTCCCCCATAGTTTCTGTTAACAGCAATGTGGTGCATTTTGTCAATTCTGTGGTTGTTTGCAAAACCTTCCTTTATTTCACTGAAGAGCTTGCAATTAGCCCACTTCTCCCTATTGAGAAGCATCTTTGTAATAACAGCTTTCCTGGCAGAGCTTTTGTTAGGCAGATTCTAAAATCAAGAGTCTACAAAGGTTGGGGAAAAATCCAATCACGGAAAAGTTCAGCAAATCCCTTTCAAGGTCATATCAGTTAAGATTACATAGATTTTCCACTTCAGCAAACATTCGAGTTTAGCGTTTTTAGGGATGGATTCGGGGTGCTAGAAGGAATAAAATAAACCGGTTCTAAATGAAAGTGTTTGCTAAACTCAAAGAAAAGCCCGGGCTCTTTTTTCTCCCCCCCTCCCGTCTTCAGTGGGGTTACCTTTCTCCCCCATGTGTAGCCTCTTTGAAGTCGTTCACAGCCTTTGCTGTGACAGCCGCTGGCTGTGGGAAGTATCAGGCTATAGCAAGGATCTCCATAGCATAATCCGCCCGGTCGCTGTTGGTCACCCATCCAGCTGCACGCAGCAGCTTAATAGTCAAAGGGCATGGTAATTCCCTCCTCCTGCCTTTTCTTTCTTCCGAGGCAAAATCTTCACCTGGCGTTTTGGATTGACGCGTTCTAATTATGATGGCTGCCATCGTCAGCCCTGTGGGTGACACTAGAAATTCTCTGAGCCAAGAGCTAATACCCCAGCTTGTTAAGCGACCATGTCAGCCTGATTTTAGGGCCCATTTTGCAGTTCACCGCAGGCCTATCTAAAAGCATCAGGAGTCTCGGTCTAGCGGGACAGGCTCATTGTCTTTCTAAATGTCTCCTTCTGATAAGCAGATCCAAATATGGTTCATTCACTGTGGATTTGAAGGCGCAGTGGGGAACTTGGCTCACATAGTGGATACAACAAAATGCTTAATATTTTCACTTGGTATAGAGCTAAAGAACCCAATTTTCAATTCCGGGATAAAAACATTTACTCCCTGACTAAGATGAAGAGTTTGAAATTTAAATCAGAAGTCTTCGAAAGCTATTCTAACTCTCAAAGGAGCAGGCTTTCCCATACTTAGTACAAAGAAGAAAATCCTGGGTTTGTGTCGGTGTTTGAGTCACACAGAATTCACACGATGACCAAAAATGTCCTTTGTTGCCTGAAGATATTGTAGGAAATTTTTCTCTGAATAATTTTGTGTGAAGTATGTGATTCTAGTGGCTGTGGGGTTGCTAACAGCGCTGTGAACGCTGCAGTCTGATCTGCCTTGCAAACTTTATTTGTTTTTAAATAAGTGCTACAAATGCTTTGCTGCTGTATATATTTCTTTTTAATGTTTTGGCTGACCCAAGCTCTGGCAATAGAAGGCAATGAATATCTTTCAGTCGCAGGAAATGAGAATTTTACAAAAAGTATACTAATGCGGCTCTCTATATTTAACTGCCTCTCTGATCTGCAAACTATTATTTTTTTCTAGATAGAAGCAGGGCTAAGTTTTCTCTGACTACACAGGCATTCTGTCATCAGAATTAATAGGAATTATAAACATGTATTAAGAATAAAGCGTGTTTTCCATTTTGTGCTAATAACTATATTTGAGACCGCATTAAAACCTGGCTGCGTAGAAACGCTACAGCTTAGTTCATCCAAGAATCAGCAAAGACAGATAGGAAACAAGTAGCTGGCCTTTCCTGGAGCATAAATCCACAATTATAATATTAACTCAACACCGTCTTTGTTCTCTAAGAAGAAAATCGGTTACTTACCAATGAGGTATATAAAAGTGCTTATCTTGCAGAACTATCAGTTTGAACCAGTATGCATATGGGATGAGCTAATTTAAGAACTCCACAGGAAATTAGAGTGGCTCTTTTATTATCAACATCCATTTCCTAAATACTGTGTTGCTTTTGGCTTATATTCCATTGACCTACAATAATGATGCCGGAGACTTATTTCATCTCTTTTGTAAGTTGGCAAACTGGCAGCCATGCCTATCTGGAAGCTTACTTCTGGAGATAACTAAGCAGCCCATTTTATTGCAGAAAAATCTAGTATTTTGTAGCCCGTGTTCCCTTTGGTGATTGTGCTTTCATGTGTAACATGCTATTGGAAAACTTCTTCCCCCTTATAAATTCTCAAAGGATTTATAGGAAGAGGGTATTTCAAATATACATGATAAACATGCTTTGGTTAACGTGTATATTTTTTCCATTTTTTAAGTGTAGATTCTCTACTGTAACCAAGAAACTGTGGCAAACCTTTGTTTGTGGCTGCACAAGACCAAAAAAAAAAAACACCCAAAGATACAGACTTGGGATCACATCTCACAAAATTTCTCTCTCTAAATATTAAATTTAACTGAACAGGCAGAATTTCCATTCTCCTAATTTTCCCTCCACTTTTTCTCTGCTATGTCTGGGAGGCTTTTTAATGTGGTATAAAAACCTGAGAGAAACCTGAGGACAGGATGGGGCAAAAGCTGTGCGAATTAGCATGGAACTACAAGAGGAAAAATAGCAGGCTGTGTGGACTTAAAAAAATAAAGGTATGGGTAGATGTTTAAAATTACCCAAACAGAACGGGATCATTCAGAAAGAACATAATATGAGATATTTTGTGGGAGTGAAAAGACAGGAATAGGCTTAGGATTCACTCCCATTGCAGTGGCATAGAGCTGCTCGTGGAGAATTGTATGAAATTGGGTCTGCTAATGTGGGTTGTGAACCTTCGGTTTATTTGAATTATATTGACTCTGGTCTAGACAGGGCTCAACAGAGTGTAAACTTGAGTCCAACATCTTTTTCCCTTCTTCATTATCCTAAAACATAAACCATCTCTGCTACTTATGAAAATGTCTTCCATCACTGTAAGTATTTTTAGATTGGGGTTAGGAATGAATACAGCCAATTCCGAAGTGAATCGGACAAAGTACTTCCGTGTTGATATTATAAGGGTCGAGCGAATGAATTCATGAAAACTTCCCGAAAACTTCACAGAGGAGCCCTTCATCCCCAGTCAGTTAGCATGCCATTAAAAAGAGCAAAACCCCACAACAATTATAAATCACATTTTTTCTTAACGTGTACAAAGTCTTAAAACCTGTATGAGCAAGCCTAGTATTTTTCCATCTGACTTTATGTGAAATCGCAGTTATGATTTCAGTACTCGTGGACCAGTCTGCATGCTGTCAATCAAAGTAGCCTGTTTGGACTTTGTTATCTCCCTTCATTCTTTCCAGCAGGCTGCAGGCTGCTTTCACGTCTCAGAAGATATAAGCCTTTCCTTTAAAAATAACCAAGAGCTTAGCAATGAATAGTACTGCTGCCTCAATTCCTTCCATTATAAAGTCCTGCCTAATGCTTTTCACTTTACTTTTCCTTTCCTTTGTAGCACTGAGATCTGGGAAAATTAAGATCTGTGGTACTCCATATTCAAGCATATATTTGAGACTCGCAGCTTGCAGCATTCTCGCATGATCTCTGCTATTAGTGAACGTAAAAACAGTTTCTACCCATCTCCCTCTTCCTATTTGCTGAACTAATAGATCAGTGGGAGAAATTTTCCATGCATAATGTGAAGAAATAGCAGCTTAGCTCAAGGATTTTTTGGTTTACCATAGGTCGGGGGAGAGGATGAGAATCTAGAAATTTTGTAATTTTTTCTTTACAACTTTCTGCCTGGACTTATGTTTCTAAGAATCCTATTATCCTCTTTCTGGTGACGGTGCTGGCAAAGAGCTGTTAATTTCTTCTATAATCTGATTCTGATGAGATAGACAGCAAAATGCATGGATGACTGTAGAGGAGGAATATAAGCATTGTGTAGGAATACTTGGGAAAAAACCACAACCACGAAGCATTCATTTGGGCACTGGTCAGTCACTGAAAAGCTGCTGTTACATTAGATTGTAACCTTAGGGTTAATAAGGAGGTATCAAAGGAGATACTAGAGATCGCCATCATAAATGCAAGTCCTAAGCGTAGTATTGGTACAACTGGAGTATCAGAGGGTACAATAGCACTTTGCAGTACAGCCTGCTTTCTTGCAAAATACATAGCTAGCACTGAAGAATCAATTTTAGTAAAAAAATATATTTTTTTTTACTATGTGCATGAGCTCAGTCTCTGTCTGATTCTGTTTGGGCCTCCAAAATTATCTCGTTCATGCCACTCATAAAATCATAGAATGGTTTAAGTTGGAAGGGACCTTGAAGATCATCTCATCTAGTTCCAACCCCCCTGGCTTTGCTTCGTGTTGCGCAGCAATCTCACAGCACATGAACTTGGTTAAAACAAAATTTGAAGATGGGATTCCAGCAGCATACCTAAACTGCTCCAATCCCTAGGCATTTCTTCTGCGGGACCAAGGCTAAAGATAGTCCATAGCATGGTCTGAAACGCGTAGCATGGATGGATGGGGTCTCAGTACCCACAGCTGAGCTTTACAAATCTACTCTTAGGGGATCACACTGGTATGAAGACATAGCCATAGTTTCTTCTCTTTCATCTAATTTTATTTACCCATATTGGTAACTTGGTAACTGCCTTTATAATTATAAATTGGAGGGAATCGTGAAGAAAGTAGAAGTGCCCTCGATGGGTCTCTCGGCACCCAACAGTATTGGGAAGAAGTCTGAAGAAACAAATCTCAGCCCTTTTCTCTTTTTTTACCCTTTTGTATTGATAAACGCTCTTCCCAGCTGAGAGGAAACTGTTGTAGCTCTGATTTTTAAGCCAGAGATGCTTCAGCAACTCTCCTGAGCTTTTTTAGCCAATGAATCTTTTGTCCTTAATTCCTAAAACTGGCATTTCATTTTCGCTGTTAGTATGTATGTAACAACTAACATTTCAAAAGGATTTAGAATAGTGTAAGATATATTATATGCAGTCACAAAGGACCAAAAAAAGATCAGTTATTTCCAAACATAATGAAGCCTGTAAAAAAAGCAGCTCATCAAAGATGTAAATGTAGCTGCATTACTAAGGTCTCGTTTTCTGAGTAGCAGCAATTAAATAAACTTGAAACTGGTGGCTGTAATCCTCAAGGTTGGGTCTGATTAATAAAGCAAGTGATAGCCTGCTGATTCTAAAGTAAAAAGCTGAGTAAATACATGTTGCCATTTCCAGCAATAAAGTAATAAGCAGTTTAGAGTAAATGTGATTGGCACAAAATAATGTTACAAATAATGTCAAATACACTCATGAAACAATGTCAAATACACTCATGAAACAGCTATTGATGTCAAATTTGCAAAATAGGATGGCTTTCCAACAAATATATCCACAGTTTAGATCAGAGTTAGGGTGACAGATATGGTAACAAATTATTCACGGCAAATTTAAATTATGTCCTAACTAGCGCCGCAATAGCAATATTTATTTAATCAAGGCACGATCATTGTTGGACAATTACTTTTAAAAACTTCCCCAAAATCAAATAGATAATATTTGTACAATTGTAATAGCTGAGCTGTGCAAGCAATTGGAAAGCTAACGCAGCTGTCCAAGGGAGGAAAAAACCTGGAAGAATTTGGCACATCAAACCATTGCAGTACAGCAGCTAACTAAATAAAACCCTTACTGTTCAATGGAACTACTTGCATACAAGCAGAGATTGATATCTCAAACTTGGAAATTAGCTTACAAGTTACAGTGAAGCTGGTAGCCACTGCAATTGCATGGGATAATTAAACCAGGTCATTTCCTTTCCAGTACGGCACATTTCTGGAAGTGCTTTAACTCTTAAGAGTATAACAATGGCCATAGTGGATCAGGCAGTAGTTCCGTCTAACCTAGGAGTCTGTCACTAAGAGTGGCCGTGCATGGAAGCACCGGGAAGAAGAGCTACACAGGCATGTGATTCTTCCCCTAATATTCTCCCAGTTGCCAACTGGTTTAAGCTCAGAATCAGAGAGAGACAGATAGGGTTGTATGCATTTAGGTATTCATGGGTCTTCTGTCTCTCTTTTCCAGTCTCTCCTCGAGCTCATGTACACTTTGCATATGTATAGCCTTCCCTAGCAAGGACTTCCACAAGCATCCTCTCATTCTGTTTGGAATGTACCTTCTAGTTTCATTACTGGTCCCCAGTTCTTGTATTGTAAGAGGCGACTGGTGCCTATCCACCTTCTCAATGCTTCTTTTGATGTTGTAGTCTTCTGAAATCCACACAAATGCATCTTTTAACAGATGGACAGGACACATGGAGGGAGACCTTAACACGGAGACCTTATAGCAGCGTTTCAGTACCTAAAGGGGGCCTATAGGAGAGATGGGGAGGGACTCTTTATGAGGGAGTGGAGCAATAGGACGAGGGGTAATGATTTTAAACTGGGAGAGGGGAGATTTAGATGAGATCTGAGGAAGAAATTCTTTCCTGTGAGGGTGGTGAGCCCCTGGCCCAGGTTGCCTGGAGAAGCTGTGGCTGCCCCATCCCTGGAGGGGTTCAAGGCCAGGCTGGACGGGGCTGGGAGCAACCTGTTCTGGTGGGAGGTGTCCCTGCCCAGGGCAGGGGGGTGGGACTGGATGATCTTTAAGGTCCCTTCCAACTATTCTATGATTCTAAGCCATCTGTATAGGAATAGCGTGGCCAGCAGGAGTAGGGAAGTGATGGTGCCTCTGTACTTGGCACTGGTGAGGCCTCACCTCAAGTACCGTGTTCAGTTCTGGGCCCCTCTGTACAAGAGGGACATAGAAGTGCTGGAGCGTGTCCAGAGGAGAGCTACCAACCTGGTGAGGGGTCTGGAGACCAAGTCATATGTGGAGAGGCTGAGGGAACTGGGCATGTTTAGTTTGGAGAAGAGGAGGCTGAGGGGAGACCTCATTGCCCTCTGCAACTACCTGAAAGGAGGGTGTAGAGAGGTGGGTGTTGGCCTCTTCTCCCAGGGGAATAAGGGCAGGACCAGAGGAAATGGCCTGAAGCTGTGGCAGGGGAGGTTTAGATTGGATATTAGGAAGAATTACTTTACTGCAAGAGTGGTCAGGCCATGGAACAGCCTGCCCAGGAAGGTGGTTGAGTCACCATCCCTAGAGGTATTTAAGAAACGTCTAGATTTGGCACTTCAGGGCATGCTCTAGTGACAGCGATTGTAGGGGGGGGGTTTTGTGTGTGTGTGGTTGGACTTGATCTCAAAGGTCCTTTCCAACCATGAAGATTCTATGATTCTTGTGACCATGAAGCAGAATCTTTATTTAGCTGGCACAGACATCAGGATTACACATAGGTCTGCAGTTCCTCAGATTTCTCCTCTCCTCCCCCATGTCCTCTGGTATCAAGGCAGATTTAAGAAAGAGATTTTATACCATCACTAATAGTCCAGGCATTTCACCTCTGGGTTCTCTTAGAAACACTAAGTGAATACCATCTGGCCCCAGGTGTTTATTGCCTTTCACTATTGTCAGTGTTTTCTGTAATAAATTCTACAATCTCTGTGATGTCAGATCCTCTGATGATTCTCTGTCTTACAGGGGTTAGCAAGGGATTGTTCCTAGTTTATTCCACAATGAATGCAGGGAATTCATTTAATTTCTCAGGAATGGCCTTAGGTTCTCTGACACTCCTCTCGTCCCCTCCTCATCAACTGGCACTGCAGAAACTCTGTCATGTGTCTTTCTCCTGATACATTTCAAGGAATATTTATTAATATTACTTATTTCTTCTACTAGTTGCTCCTCGGGCTCCCTTTTTAGACCATTTGGCTATGCTTTTACATTTACTCTGCCAGAGTTCATTGTTCTTTCTATTTTCTTCATTTTAATATGATCTCAAGTATTTGGAGGGTACGTCCTTCTTTGTCATAACCTCCTTAACCCTTCTTTGATTGGTAATATGCACCTGGTTTGGTTTTTTCCAATATGGTATCTTTAAATAATTTCCATACTGTAATTTCCATACTGTCTGTAAAGATTTACTTCTCTCAGTTGCCCTCTGTAGCTTCTTTTCAATAGGCGTCCTCATATTTATTCTTGAAAAGCCTGGCAAACATGGTTCCTGAAATCTTCAAGATTAAGAAGGATACTGTTTCACAGTGGGAAGCATACATTGGACATATTGCAGAATCATTTTCCATAATTTATGCTGACTGGGGTTATAATGACAATGTTATTTTTATTTTTCAATTCTCCAACAGGAGAAATATATCAGCATGTACCAGGAGGAAATTATTAAACATTTCCTACCGAAAAAAATATTCCCTGTTTTCTGACCTTCGTTAGAAAGTTTTAAAGTTGGGTCTGGTACTTCAGTAAAAGATCCCTGATAACAGGAAAATATCAGAGTTGCTAGTGCAGCCTGCTGTTGAACAAAGAAAGCATTTCAGTTTTCCAGGTGAGATGTTTTAGTTTTAATAGTGTATACATGCTGTCTTGACACCAGGGCAGCCATTCCTTCCTTGGTTTTTAAATTATGGCACAAACGTCTCTCATCGATTGCAATTTTGCAGCCATTTCAAAGCTCGGCTTTGGCCCCATGGTTTCACTGTGCCTGTACAATTGAGGAGAATAGCTTCTGTGATGGGTACTATTATGGTCATTGGGTTCCTGTGAGGTGGACCTAAGCGTCTACTGAAGCTGGATGAGATGCATAAATGTCTGCGGTCCTCTGACTATCGCCAGGGGGTTTCTGTGAACTCCCAAGATGTAAAGAATGTGCTGTTTTCCCTGTACCATGCAGGCTATGAAAATATACCATTTTTTAAAAGACTGCCTATTTGCACCACTGCTGTATGGTTACTACTTAATTTCAAGAAGCAGGCTATGTAAAGAGAGGCTTTGCATCAGACTTCCTGAGTTTATGTCGTTAAATAATCATCCTCCGATTGTTTGAAGTCAAGAGCTAAGTGCCTTTTTCCACTGTTCCAGTTTCTTAGGCGTGATTCTTCGATTGGCGCTTTTTGCCTGCAAAATTGAAATTCATGGAGTGTACTTCTGTGGCTACAGGATGCTTATTTTGTGTGATTTACCACCTTATGCACTTAACATATCTCACATACTTAAACTGTATATTGATACATAGAATTTTTGGGAACTGAAAGTTGCAGAAACCTGTTTCACAGCAACCACTTCAGCCTCTGCTGCTCCAAGTAGTCTTGGCACAACAGTATAAAAATCTTATTTACTAATATCTCAGTATGATTTTACAAACTATAGGCAGTTCTTTTCCTGACTTTTTCGTTTTTGTTGTCAATTGTTTTCTGCTTAGAGGTGTTCCACATAGACATCGGTACTTCCAGAATTCATGATAGAAGCCATGAAAAATGAAGAGTGGTTTGTCATGAGAAGCGCAGCCCTTGCTAGTGCTTCACAATATATCGTGAAACGACAGGTCCCTAATCGAGCTCCTCTTATACCTCCACATCTGCGTGTGCTTTTGGCCACTGCCAAAGGCAAGATAATTGGCTAGAAGAACTTTTGGTGCGGCCTTGCTCATGAAACTTTAGGACAAAATGTAAAATCTAAGAATAGAAAATTCTAGCAGCTAGAATACTTAACTCAGCTGTCTAAACTGATGGCCTAGGTTTTTGTGTTTGCAAGCACTTCTGGCACAAATTCCTCCTTGGCCAATGGGGGAATCTTTGTTACACAAGCCTGAAATTTTCTGGAAAGTAGTTTTTGTAGTGCTGTCTGTATGTTTCACTTTTAATTCCCCATTCCTACGTCGTATAATATAAGCCCATGCAGTCATAAACACTC
This sequence comes from Alca torda, assembly GCA_008658365.1. NCBI lineage: Eukaryota > Metazoa > Chordata > Aves > Charadriiformes > Alcidae > Alca > Alca torda. The sequence continues at coordinate 77,793,621 of CM018079.1, read as the reverse complement.
CCAGTTCCTTCTGCCGGAGCAGATTATATATTGCGCCTATTTTAGCTTTATTTAATCCTGTTTGGAAAGTGCAGAATTTAGTTCTAGTCCAAATATCAAATACTTAACCACTAACAAACATACTCCTGTTGAAGGCGAAGCTAGTTGTTCCTCTTTGTGTGTCTTCAGTGCACCGAATGGAGGTAAAATGCTGCTTAAATTTCCAGTTTTGAGCTTCGTGGGATCTGTCGTTTGCTTTCCTAACTCTAGTCCGGGATCTTCCGCTTCCTTTCTAGGCAATTTAATAATCCAAATCTCCAAACTATCCTTTATTCTCCAAATTAAGCTCATCTGTGCCTGTAAAAGCAGGTGGGGAAATGAATATTCTGAACTATAATTACTCTACATAAACTCCCTAAAGAATTGCTGTTGATAGGTTACCTGTTCCATTAGGTAGAAACAGTAAGATGTCTGTACCTTTTTTATACATTTACTTTGTTCTGAGCAATCTGCTTTATTTAATAGTGTTGCTTTCTTGGCCTCACTGCTGTCCCGTGGGTTGCACAAATCTGCCTTTTGCAAATTCCTTCAAGATCCGAATGTTGTGATCTCATTCCCATGAAGGAGATTTTTAATCTATTTTTTTATTTATGCATGGTGGCTGATCTAATGAAACAGTGTGTGTATTTCCAGGGTTTTATTTATTGTTTTTCTCCAAGTATTGCTTTACTGAAAATAATTATGTCAGCCTGATAAGTCAAGGAAACCCAGAAGCTAATAATTAACTTCTCAAGGGCAGACATTGAAGGATAACGGTGCTCTACCTGCACTCTGAATTCAGATATCTGTTTTCCAACTGTCAGGCAATTTGTCCACAGTTTTCTTCCCAGCCAATTCACTTTTACATAAACTAAACTCCATGATCTAGATGAATAGTTCTGAAAAATACACTGGTCTTAATCCAGAAAGCAAATTTTAAAAAAAAATAATAATAATCATGTGATTTCTCATTTGGAGCTGCTGAACAGTTTTCTCTTCAAACTGCATTAATACAAAAAATGGGTGTAGCTAAAAAGAACTTCTGCAACTTTTAAAAAATAATCTCGGTTGGTCTTAGCAGCTCAGGACTTTGCACTACGTTGCTACACATTTTCTCAGGGTTTTCCCACATCCAGCCACCTTGATCTTTAGGCCACGTGTCCTCCATCTTCAGCTCTCCTTCTGTCCCTCTCTTTGAAGACCAGACCATACGCTTTTTTTAACGAAGCATGAAATTCGCCCTTAATCACTCAAAAAAGGGTACTGGGAATTTACAAATGCAATAACTGTTGTGAGGCTCATTTTTTCACTTTGCTTTCTTAATTCCTATCAACTTTATTAACGTTAATTGAAAGAGCAGGAATTCCCTTCTTCTACGTGCACAAATTTTCACACTTACCTTTCCATGAAGACGATTATTTGCGACTCTCTGAACAGACCTCACCATTTCGAGCGGCTTTCCATACACTGCGTTTTCTAGGTCAATGGGACCTCATTAGATAATTCAGAGCTGTGTTTGCGGATTCCTAATACTTGTAAGCCTGAAGAAAGTATTCCATCCAAACGCCGAGAAACAATCTTTAAGCTTCATTCAAATGGCATGTAGTTTGTCGTCATTTTTCATTACACGTCAGTTTATCTCTAAATCTGGGGGGGGGGGTGTAAATTTAGCCAGAACGTTTATGGCTTTAATAAAATATAAAATCCTCAGATTATGACATTTTCAGAAGGATTCAGACCAGAGTACTGCAACTCAAAGTGAGTATACTCTTACATTCTACATTAAAATTTTCCTTTGAGGTATTTTACTACTTTATAATACCCTCTCTTAGGTTAGTTTCAGTAAATTGCATTAATACTGGGCACACGTTTGGAAGTCAGCTTTCAGTCAAACACATTAGCTTATAAATCCAAGTTATAAACACATTTCAGGATACATAGCAATTTTATACTTCTCTGGTCGCCAAAAATATGCTGGTTTGAATATGCTGTAATTTATGGGGGGGGGGGGGTCCTCCGTGGCTGCATCTGCTGAACGTTAAATTGAGAATATAGATGATCTTCTGGATTGATACAGTCCCTATATACTTGAAACTACACCGTGTAAAAAAAAAATTCTACATTCAGACTCTAATCAAAGATGAAAAGGATGAAACAAGCAGTCCCCATAGCCATCAATAGAGCGGGGTATTGTACATTCAAGAATGGCGCCAGGAACCCCCATGGGGAAGTGACAGGATGAGAATAAGGAAATGTTTGTGACTAACAGGATACAAAGAGCGTTCTTTCACTTTGTAATGTAAACAGGTTGAAAGTAGCCATAGTACAGCATTTCCCCTCAGAGCCACCTAAATATTTTAACAAGAGAGTTACAGAAAGAGGACAAAAAAAATCTACCGTGGCTTCTCGTGTCCAACCACAGGTAAAAAATTGATTACGGTTCTCTTGGTTTCAGAGGTTTGTAGATAACAATTTCTGTTTCTAAGTTTCAGCATGACACTGAAAATGTAAGCTGTTGCAATAGGCACGTAGATTTTAGAGGCAGTTCATAGTAAAGTTAAGGTTGTATCTCTTCATAGCACTGACTTTCATACACTTAAATGTAGAACAGATTATATTTATTTATACTACCTCCTATCATTGAAGAGCAGAACTTAAATATAATGTCATTGCCAATTGCTCTCTATCCATTTTGATGCATAATTGTTCTTCTGATTGTATAACGTGATGGTGTTTTGGAAAGCAAACAGTGCCAATTCACAGCAGTATTTAAAGCATAGTGCAGAATCATCAACTGTAATTGAACTCATCAGAATGCTCACTAACTTAATTCAAAAGTTCCCATACAATTATATGAATTAAAATATATATAAATTTGTATTTATAGGTAAGACTTAAGTTCTACATATGGACAAGGCAATTTCTCTGTTTCCGGAATTCTTTTATGCAAGCTTGTGTTTGGAAATGCATTGACTGTTAAAAGCATGTGACCACCCCGTGTCGATTTGTAGCAAAGTGCGTTGCGATGAGTACCTGATGTTACTTGCAAATTGATCTTTGTCATCAGAAGGAATGCTGGCTATTCCGAAGGTGGCGGAACATAGCCACAACTCTGGATGCACACGTCTTTTAGCTTAGGATCGGATCCAAGCGCTGGATCTGTGGGTCTTATATGAATATAAAAAGCACAGATTGTATAGTACAGAAACAATGCTCTTGTAAACACAAATGGAAATCTCTATGAATCTCATCTTGGTTACACACGAGGGGGGTGTATTCTCCACTGAAGTCTAATGGGATGTGCATCGAGGGGAGAATAATATGCGCCATTGCCTTGTTCGCTAACAGGTGAAGGGTAATACAGATGAAATTGGGGAACTAATGGGCAAGGCAGCTCCCATTAGCATATACAAGGCAATTCCACATTTTGCAGCAAAGTAAAGGCAAAGTAGTGGCATAAACCAAGGAAAGATTAAGCCTAAGACCTGCTGTCGATGTGATGAAAACAACTTGACATTTGAGTCTTTCAAGTGCTGGTTTATCACATGAGTGGCTCAAATGATTACTTTCTCTGTAGAATCTGACAATGAGAGAACCTGGAGGACCCGCGCACCGTATCAGATACAGTGCAAAAGAAACATTGAACTGTATGAATTTGGAGATACAGTGTGAAGTTGTTGTTGTTTTGCACGTTTCTAGCAAATGACTGAAGGAAGCCACCTGGCTAAAGGAGTAGGAGTATTCTTTTTTGCCAAAAGGTAGATAGATCGATCAATAGATCTTTAAAACCCCAATCAATTCAAGGCTTACATCAATGATTTTTTGCCGCCGTGAGTCCCAAAGGTTGACAGTACATACAGACACGCTTCCCTTTCTTCCAGTTCTGATGTAAAGCATTTTTCCATTCCTCCATAGATACTCAAGGACAAATCGCTCTTAAATGTGGCAATTCAAATACGTACCATATGATGTTTTAAATGTGTTTCTGAAACTCTTTAATATTGTGAATGGATCTTTGATATCTGCCATCTGGAGAAACACATATTTTTATCTGTGTTCGCTTTAAAAAAAATGTTGCTTTTTTTCCGAAACTGCTGGTCAAAGATAATTAGGCTCCAAAATCAAAACACCTCAAAAGATATTTGTAGGAATATTAAGAATATAGTATATACTGCTATAAATATGAAATAGATATATATAAGACCAATTTTACTACCTCTAGTGAATAGCTCCAGAAGACAGAAGACCCTTAATCTAATTCTAATTGGTTCACAATGTAGCTGTGGGAAATCAGCTATCTTTCCTTTGTTTATTAGAAATAACAGAATACCTGCATAGGGATTTTAGTATTCACTGATATCAATTAAATGCTGTGAAGTCTTTTCTCCTACAAAAAAAAAAAAAAAAAAAAAAAAAGATACATAATCATCTGTTTTATATTTGCCTTCTAATAATTCATTGTATTTTCAAAAGATCTTTTCTAGAGGTAACAAGAAGAAATGAAAAGGTCCTTGGTTGGACTGAAATGTTTATATATTATTACTTAGTGTACTCATTGTAGCAGGACTGAGACTCTGTGGAAGTGCATGACAGCTGTTTACATTATCTAAAATATCTATCTGTACACTGGAAAATCATAATTAACACAATTCCTTGAAACTGATTAGTCAACAGAAGCTATATAGATCTCTAAGGCTGTGAATCTTTTGACTATAGGAGATCCGTTCTATAACTGCACCTCTGCGTGCATTCTGAGAATGACGATAACTTCTTTTATACGGTGACTTTTCAAGAAAATGTACCGATTTAAACTGGGTTTTATTTGAGTATATCTTACTAGATTACCATTAAAATACTTTTCATTGAAATGTAAAGGATATTAAAAAAAAAAAAAAGAAGCAAATCTCAATCCTGATTTAAACAAACATGAGTTTCATTAGAATTTTTAGCAGTACAACCGACTTTGGAAAACCGCTGGTGCTTAAGCTGCAGTAAACAAATTCTTGAAACAAAAACTGGCTCAAAATTTCATTTCATCTTTTAATATTTTTAATAACTATATCTGTTATTAATTTCTTAGCTAGAAAAAGTACTTTTCTTGCTCTTTGCACAAAGTTATATTGGTGTGTTTTAATTATTTGGGGTTATTTTTGTGCTGTATTGAAATTTTAGGCAGCAAAGACATGTTGGATTAGATTTAGGTTAACGGGAAGGATTGTATTTTATATTCTACACTCCTGTTAGCAGCCAGAAATATTACTGGGAAATAATACTGTAGAGGAAACCCCAAACAATTATTTTGCTGTATAACACAGAGCTGGAAAAGGTAAAAAATCAGTTTTCCAGGATAAGCTTTCAGAGGCACTGAAAGTCCCAAACTATATTTCTTTTTTCCTAAGCATTGTGGCAGTCCAGCTATTGCTGTGCCTTCGGAGAACAATATATTCATAGGTGTGTGCACCTATTCTTTTGCGCTCGGCCCATTTGGTCAAACCACTTTCTTCACAGAAACTAATGAAGGGGCAGGTACGATATTTCCTGATTCATGCTGAGAAGGAATGGTAGGTCTTTTAGACCTGTTTTATTTTGGCTCCCTCTTTGCAGCACCTTTCTACTTTTGCTAGTAGTAGTACTAATAGTAGTAAGCCTAATAATAATAATAATAATAATAATAATAATAAGCCTAATAGTGCGGTGAGCAGGACTGGGGCAGTGATGGTCCCCCTGTACTCAGCACTGGTGAGGCCCCACCTCGAGGACTGTGCCCAGTTTTGGGCCCCTCACCACAAAAAAGACATTGAGGTGCTGGAGTGTGTCCAGAGAAGGGCAACGGAGCTGGTGAGGGGTCTGGAGCACAAGTCTTGTGAGGAGCGGCTGAGGGAGCTGGGGGTGTTCAGCCTGGAGAAGAGGAGGCTGAGGGGAGACCTTCTCGCTCTCTCCAGCTCCCTCAAAGGAGGGGGTAGCCAGGGGGGGTCGGGCTCTTCTCCCAAGGAACAGGTGACAGGACAAGAGGAAACGGCCTCAAGTTGCACCAGGGGAGGTTTAGGTTGGATATTAGGAAAAATTTCTTCACCCAAAGGGTTGTCAAGCATTGGAAGAGGCTGCCCAGGGAAGTGGTGGAGTCACCGTCCCTGGAGATATCTAAAAGCCAGGCAGACGTGGTGCTGAGGGACATGGTTTAGTGGTGGACTTGGCAGTGTTTGGTTAATGGTTGGACTTGATCTGAAAGATCTCTACCAACCAAAGTGGTTCCATGAGTCTATAATTCTAAGCCTGCTGTGCCTAAAGCCAAATTCAACTTGCACAAAGTAGAAACAGGTTTTAATCACCATACCTCATGAAGGCTATATTGGAGAGGACCCTCTAACTTCAGTGAAGGTTTTTCTAGTATTGCTGGGCTGACACCACTACTAAGCTGGCTGCAGTATACAAATTTTCCAGTATTTCTTTTAACGGAAGCAGAAATAGTGGGCCCAGCGCAGAGTGGGGCAGCTGGTGGTGGGCACTGAGCATGGGAAGCTGGTGGAGCCACTCGAGCAGGTCCCTCGGCACCAGGACAATCGAGGAGGCGGTGGGGAGTGAGGTATGGGGCAAGGTCCATTCCTGGGGCAGGAGTAATTCTTCTCAGCCATGGGACCAGGTCCTCCCCTCTCAGCATAACCTGCCTGTAAAGCTAGTTTTCTTTCCATATTATTCCGTTCCAAAACTGGAAACACCTTCATTGTCAAAGAAAATATGACAATGCAAGGAAGAAGTAAAGAAAATGTACATGTATTTATTAATAGACATAGTGTTTTGAACTTCCTTCCTATACGATGTGTTCCAGGCATCAAAATTGTGTTTGTTGTGCTTCTATTCCAGTATTCCAGTGGCACTATGAACAAATCTAACCACATGAGCCATGTTTTCTCTGAATTTTTTGGTTTCTTAAAACCACTGTCGCTCCTGATGTCTGGCATGTATGCGTGGTAGCAAATATAATCCTGTCTGCAGTCAGAGAAGTTGTATCCCCAGATAAATTAGACCACAGGTTTTCACAGCACTTTATTGAAGGAGCACAAATCTTCTTTAACAAAGGTAAACACAGCACACTTGTTATAGTGAAGATAAATATTAAGATGCTTTAATTCAAAATAAATAACTTTAAAAATACCTTCAAGACAACGTTGTCAGAATTTTACAAAGTTAGGCTTGGGTTCTGAAGTGACATCAATAATGACAGCTTTTAATGGGCAAAAACTGCTCAGAGACCTGTGTCAATGCATAACGTTGTAGGACGGCAGCTATAATAATTTTTAAATCGTATAATCATACTTATACAAAGTATTTTCACAGGTTTCCTTTAGATAACCTCTCTTGCCGTCTAAAGACGGACAGGCACAGACCCCATTGGGTGGCCAGATTTTTCGCTTCCTGCCATTAAGCCCAGTCCCCTGCTATCATGAGCATCCATGTCACATAATCCCTTTCATCAGGACAGAAAGCGAGTCACAGATCCCTAATTCCGAGGTCAGTTCTGCTCCAGTGCCATCCTCGATTAGAACAGCCGGGGGTAAAAGTGCTCTAATTCATGCCTTTTTACGGGGGCTCCAGAGAGGTTATCCAGTGCAGCCCACAGCGGCCACCCGCTGCGGAACCACTTCTAGCAATGCAACACGCTGCACCGTGCAGATTGAAATGGGCTTCACACAACAACAGCTTCCTCGTTCCTCTCCTGTAAAAGGCAAACTGTGATTCTAGTGAAGGGAAAGGGAGATACACTGTGAAAACATTCGTGTTCTTCATTACTGGCACATCTCAAGCGAATGGTGGATGAGGGGCTCAACACAATCCGTCAGTGTACACTAGCAGCCCAGAAAGCCAATTGTGTCCTGGGCTGCATCAGGAGAAGCGTGGCCAGCAGGTCGAGGGAGATGATTCTCCCCCTCTACTCCACTCTTGTGAGACCCCACCTGCAGTACTGCGTCCAGTTCTGGAGCCCCTACTACAAGAAAGATATGGACATGCTGGAATGTGTCCAGAGAAGGGCCACGAGGATGATCAGAGGGCTGGAGCACCTCTCCTATGAGGACAGACTGAGAGAGCTGGGGTTGTTCAGTCTGGAGAAAAGAAGGCTCCGAGGAGACCTTAGAGTGGCCTACCAGTATCTTAAGGGGGCCTACAAGAAAGCTGGTGAGGGACTTTTTAGGATGTCAGGTAATGGTAGGACTAGAGGAAAGGAATTAAAACTAGAGATGGGACGATTCAGACTGGACGTTAGGAAGAAGTTCTTCACCATGAGGGTGGTGAGACACTGGCCCAGGTTGCCCAGAGAGGTGGTGGAAGCCCCATCCCTGGAAGGTTTAAGGCCAGGCTGGACGGGGCTTTGAGCAACCTGATCTAGTGGGAGGTGTCCCTGCCCATGGCAGGGGGGTTGGAACTAGATGGTCTTTAAGGTCCCTTCCAACCCTAACAATTCTATGATTCTATGAATGTGAAACGGATTGAAATCTTGATAGGTTCGGAAGGTGTAACAATCACCTGCACTTCATTTGGAGGAAGTCAGGAGGTTTTTTTGCATTATCTGTGTTCCCTGCAATATGGAATCCATATTTTTTTCTTCTGTAATTTTTAAAAATGTGTTACATACACCTATTATATGAAATAGAATTTATGGAAATATTTGTCAGAAAGAATTAGAACTGTCTGCGCGATGCCAGCCCCGTTCCTCTGATACCAGAAGGCTCACCCTTTCGCTGCTAGTGGTCATCCACATGTAGAGTGTGAAGACCTGAGTGCACTCTGTTTAAGAATTTAACATATATCATTTGGTAAAATGCACCCTGCTTTCATTTGCTTAGTGTAAAGTTGAATGATTAAGGGATGTCAAAGACGTTGGAGACTTGCGCTTCATATTTCCCCAATTTCTGTTGGGAGTTTCTGAGCAGGTAGTGTGGAAACTCACTAAAGCAAACCAATGTGTGAACCATATAAATCTGTGAAGTGGTGATACCAAACTGGAAGGAATTTCTTGACATGAGCATATACTCTGTAAATAGAATTTAGCATATTTGTGTCTGACAGGTTTTTTTTTTAAATGGCTGTTAGAAAATTTCTTGCACTTGATGTTCCCGAAAAAATGGGGTTTAAAAAAATAATTTACATGAAACAGTATTTTATACAGATAGTCACATGGAAAATACTACTCTACTACTAAAATTATAGAATCATTTAGGTTGGAAAAGACCTTTAAGATCATGTTGCCTGTTCCTTGGGAGAAGAGACCGACACCTCCCCAGCTACCCCCTCCTTTCAGGGAGTTGTAGATTGAGAAGGTCTCCCCTCAGCCTCCTTTTCTCCAGGCTGAACACCCCCAGCTCCCTCAGCTGCTCCTCACAAGACTTGTGCTCCAGACCCCTCACCAGCTCCGTTGCCCTTCTCTGGACACGCTCCAGCACCTCAATGTCTTTTTTGTGGTGAGGGGCCCAAAACTGGACACAGCCCTCGAGGTGGGGCCTCACCAGTGTCGAGTACAGGGGGACCATCACAGCCCCAGTCCTGCTGGCCACACTGTTCCTGATACAGGCCAGGATGCTGTTGGCCTTCTTGGCCACTTGGGCACACTGCTGGCTCATATTCAGCCGGCTGGCCACCAACACCCCCAGGTCCTTTTCCACCAGGCAGCTCTCCAGCTGCTCTGCCCCAAGCCTGTAGTGCTGCATGGGGTTGTTGTGACCCAGGTGCAGGAGCTGGCACTTGGCCTTGTTGAAACTCACACGATTGGCCTCAGCCAATCAATCCAGCCCCCTCTGCAAAGCTTTCCTACCCTCAAGGAAATCAACACTCCCACCCAACTTGTTGTCTGCAAATTTACTGAGGGTGCACTCGATCCCCTCATACAGATACAGATCCTAATTTTCTCCCTGCGTAACCTCACAACATCCTTGTAGTCCTCCTGAGTTGCCTGCCCCTTCTTCCAAAGGTCGTAAACTCTCTTTTTTTCCCTTGAGTTCCAGCCATAGCTCTCTGTTCATCCAGGCTGGTCTTCTTCCATGCCGACTCATCTTTTGGCCCATAGGGACTGCCAGCTCCTGTGCCTTTAAGATTTCCTTCTTGAAGAATGTCCAGCCTTCCTGGACTCCTTTGTCCTTCAGGACTGCCTCCCAAGGGACTCTGTCAACCAGTCTCCTAAGCAGGCCAAAGTCTTTTCTCTGTAAGTCAAGGTAGTGGTTCTGGACCCACAAGTCCTTCTCTATTCATAAACAACAGATCCAGTGGAGCGCCTTCCCTAGTTGGCTCACTCACCGACTGTGTCAGGAAAATTCTCTTCCACACATTCCAGGAACCTCCTAGACCATTTCCTCTCTGCTGTACTGTATTTCCAGCAGAGGTCTGGTAAGTTGAAGTCTCCCAAGAGAATAAGGGCTAGCAATTGTGAGACTTCTCCCACTTGCTTATAGAATATTTCATCTGCCTCTTCAACCTGATTGGGTGATCTATAACAGACTGCCACCATCATATCTGCCTTGTTGGCTTTCCCCTTGATTCTCACCCATAAACACTCGACCCTATTGTCACCATCATCAAACACTGTCAGAGAAACAGAGCTACCCCACCACCTCTCCTTCCTTGCCTAACCTTTCTGAAGAGGGACAAAATATATATAAAATTTATATACGTGCACAAGGAGACAGTGAACAGCCACAACAAATTCATCATATTCTTTAGCTGTGTTAAACTCATGCCACTGTGATTTTTTGTGAGAGCCAAGAACAGAAAGAAACTTTCTTTGCTAGACTGAAAGGCTGTTCTGGGGACATATATGTTCTTTCAGATATTTTAGTCTTTTCAAATCCTAGATCTTCATTTTTCCTTCATCTTTGCCATTTCAGTGTAGGAGATGGAATAAGCTTTCACAGTGCAATGGAAGCTCCAAATAGTTAGAAGAGACATATAATCTTACCAAAGCCAGTTCTATAGGACTTTATATAAAGCATTGTATGTTATTATTGTGTAGTTATGTGTATAATATATGAATATGTTATGCCAATTAGTTACTTTTGGGTGGGGGTGGTGGTTTATGTACTTTAAGATTCCAGAATTTCTGTCCTGAGAACTGAAAAATTGGTAAAATTTGATTTTGGTCAGTTCTTAAAACATAGTTAAACTTATCCGTAAAGGAGATCTACAGCTACATATTTTCAATAAACATTAAGTGATGTTTGTTCATTTGAAAACTATATAAAGGGCATGTGCTTTCCCCCCCCCGCCCCCCAAAAAAAAAAAAAATATTTTAGGACATTTAAAATGCTTACACTGAATGGAAAACATTGAGAACTAAAATAGCTGCATCATTGAAAAAGTTGTTTACATGTTAAGATCAGAACTCAAAATGGGAAACTAACTTTATCAAATCATACTCATATAATGCAGTCAAAATCAGGTAACGTGGTGGGACCTTTTTTCATTCCTTCTCCTTAAATTCTGATTTAGTTAGATAGTTTAAAATAAATGTTTTCATACTGAGCCAGTCTTGAGTGTAATTGCTTTAAAATGTTAAGAAACTAGAAACAGTTGTATCTTCATTATACAGAATTCTTTCCGTCAAAGCTTATTTGCCAAACAATAAAAGGCCCAGGCGTCAGCTCTTTGTTATTTTATTAATCGTTTGGCAAGTAAAGTCAATATTTTCATTTTTTCCATTAATTAGTAGAAGGAGATGTTTTCAAAGAAGGAGCTGATTGTAAATCATCACTAAAACAGAATATAATGGAAAATGGGAAAGGGAAGAGAAAGAATATGCAAATTCGAAATAGCCTTCTTTAAATTATTACACGTGTTCTTCTTCAATCAATGTAAATGTTAAACAATATTGTATAATGACACTCTGCAAAATGATCACAGCAATAACAGAATCAGAGAGATTAATGTTTTGAATGTGTGAAACCCTTAGGAAAGCTGATAAATAGAAAAACAGAAAACAGTTATCACAAATTAAAAATACAAGACAGAAACTTGAACAAGATTCAAAGGTCAATTTAAAGCATATTTTTAAGGAGCTCTTTATCACATTCCTCATCCCACACAAAAAGAATTCACTTACAGGTTCTTTTTCTAATGCTTCACACACATTTCTGAATCCTAGTAGAAATGTCACAGTCTGGTTATGCTCTTATAAGCAAGGAAAATAATAGCAAGGGCAAAAAAAAGAATGAGAAAGACATGCTATAAGCAAAACAAAGCTCTAATGTAGTATTTACCAAGGTCCAGAAGGAGGCAGATAATTCCGATATGGAAATTATTAAGCCTGCTTATATGGAAGTACTTGGATAAGTGAATTACCTCCTCACTTCTCTCCCACCCTTTTTCACAATGTTAGTGACATCCATATGGCACTTGCTACGTTTTCAGCTAATTGTTGGTCGCGTGGTAATGTTCCATGATTGTGAGAAGTTACTGCTTTCAGTGAATAATGCCACTGCTCATTGTGAAGGATCAGAAAGTGGTGGGTTTGGCTTGTGCTCTTTCCCTTTTCTACAGTCATAAATGTCTGACCTTTTGAGACATAGCAAGTTCTCGCACCATCCCTACCCTCACCCACCCAGAACTTCGTTTGGAACAACAGCTTTCCTCCTCTGGGACTATTGTTCAGCAACGTGGCTGAAACCAATAGAATTAAATTGGTACTGAAGTGCCTGATGATATAACTGTCCTTACCCTAAGTAATACCTTTGGGTATTTTTTTTATCTGCTCTTCCTATTCTGTAAGATACCCTTCTGCTGTAAGCCTCACCAGCACAAGAGTGCTCAGCAGAACCATAGAATATGTTGGGTTGGAAGGACCTCTAAAGGCCATCTAGTCCAACCCCCCTGCAGTGAGCAGGGACATCTTCAACTAGATCAGGTTGCTCAGAGCCTCATCCAGCCTGGCCTTGAATGTCTCCAGGGATGGGGCCTCCACCTCCTCTCTGGGCAACCTGGGCCAGTGTCTCACCACGCTCAGTGTAAAGAACTTCTTCCTAATGTCTCATCTAAACCTGCCCTGCTCTAGTTTAAACCATTGCCCCTCATCCTATCGCTACATGCCCTTGCAAACAGCCCCTCCCCAGCTTTCTTGTAGGCCCCCTTCAGGGACTGGAAGGGGCTCTAAGATCTCCCTGGAGCCTTCTCTTCTCCAGGCTGAACAACCCCAACTCTCTCAGCCTCTCTTCATAGGAGAGGTGCTCCAGCCCTCAGATCATCCTCGTGGCCTCCTCTGGCCCCACTCCAAAAGGTCCATGTCCTTCTTGTGCTGAGGGCTCCAGAACTGGACAGAATGAAAAGGTCACATGCAGCTCAGTGTCTGATTTCATCCTAGCAGGTTGTAGTCCAACCATTTTAGGGTCACACAGCCCTAATCTTTAGAAATCTTTTTCTTCCCCCCCCCCCCCCCCCCCCCCCGCCCCGAATTCATGAGAAAATAATTTTGCTGTGAAAAACTTCACATCAGCAAAAAAATCAGCTTTTTTCCCCAAGTGTCTGTTCATAGACCTTGCTACAGCACATGGATAATGTCCTAGTAAACCATATTACAGGTAGGGAAGAGAGTGGTGCCTGGTGGAAAGGGAATCCATCATTTTTAAATCTACACAGATGTGCTAACATCAAGAACGTAGATCAGTGGCCTGGCATAGCCACTGGTATTCAAGGTTGAGGCAGCAAGTATTTTAGTCAGCTGAATAATAATCCCGGCAAGATGTAGTCTTGGCAAAGCTCATAAACTCTTTCGTCCTTACGGTCTTTTTATTGCCATGAAATCTGAGAGTGACTTTTGTTTAAACATACTGCTAACCCAAGAGCTTTGTAGAGCAGAGACTCGTGAAGTTGTGCCCCTCCATCCCTCGCTGTGTGGTATACTCTTTGCACTGTGCTGATGAAGTTCCCAACAGCATTTGTGCTGCATAAAATTTATCTGTGGAGAGGGAAACACACCTTGAGGTTCCAACATTCCATCTGCCTGAAGGATTCTCATAAATAATGCAGTGTTTTTGAAAGGACAATTTAAATAGTTTGTCTTAAATTTCCTTAATCTTGAGTGTCATTCTTCTCTATGCTTCTTGATCATCATCATGAGTTCATTGTATTTTTCCCTTTACATCTTGCGTCTCAGGATATCCTTTTTTTGTTGTCCAGAGGGTCATTGGTGAAGGGCAGATGGCTTTCAGGGTTAAGGAAAAACTTAATTTTAATTTTAGGTATAGGTTCAATTTCAGGCTTCTCAACCATGACTGTGTCCTTTTAATGGGAGTTATATGCACATATCAAAGAAAGTAGGTACTTAAATATCTGTTTTGATTGGCTGAATCTCTTTAAATAATTTATATACAACTGTAATCACAATATTTCTTGTCTGATGAGCTTATATGCTTGATTCAATGATGGGGAAAAAAACCAATAGGCTAAATTGTTGATAGTGACTCCTAGGGAAAATATTCTGCACTAAAGGATTGCTACTATACTTATTGAAAATCTTGAAATGTTACAAAAATTGAAATTATAAAACCGCTGAAGGAAACTATTGCATGTAATCACCATAGTCTTTTTCTCACAGCTTGACTCTATGACAGCTTGATGGGTTTATTGCAGTTGGCATGGATTGCTTTGGCTGAACTAAAAGGCAGCTCTCTCACATGCCCTTGATTGTGTTCAGATTAATCAGAGGCTTTTGAAGTGATGGCTTTTGTGTGGTTTTGAAGAATGGTGCATTTTAAAAACTGATATATCAAGACATTTTAAAATAAAGGTGTTGCAACAAGTCCTGTATTGCCTCAATGAAATCTTCCTGGGATCTACTTCCCTCTTTGGTAATACAGGGGCAAAGATTAGGTTAGTCCTTCGTTACCACAGTTTCAGTCTTTGCTGTTTTTAAAAAGTGTATACATTGCTTAAAATGACCGTCCTATTCTAATCAAATTAATTCTCAGTCACACATGGGGATCCTCAGCACAAAAGTCTGTTATAGCGACTAAACCATAAGTGACTTAGATGAGAGTTACATAGAGACTGGGGCTGGATTTAACAACTCACGAAAGATACAGGGAGAGTCCATATTATGGAAGAAGTTTAATGCTAAAGTACTTAATAAAATATTTGTTCTTCACTGTTTTGATCAAAGCTTCTGCTTAATTGAGAGATAGAAAGAAGATAGATAAAGAGAACATCGGCAGTACATACCCTTTGATAGCTAAAACATAAAGCATCTCAGAAAAGAAGGGGTTCCTCTCAGCTACTTCTTGTGAGTTAAATTTATTCAATGTCCTTTTTCATTGCCTGGTGGGTGACATACGTAGTCCCTCACAAAAGAAGGGCAATATAATTAGCCATCACTTAGATTTATTCCTCTCCATAAATCTATCAGCTTGAACTGCTAATATTTACATGTAATGCACTTAGCATCTGAAGCTTTGCATTATGCATAGTAAATCATGATGGAAATTTTGTATTACATTGTCTTCTTCCTGCTATAGCAAAATTCCCGAATGCGCCTAAAATGTTAGTCTAGTTATTAAATGTCTCAGGTGATGTAGCATGATCTCATCAGAAAAACCTCCTCTTCCTCAACGTAGCGTAATAGCTTACTCTGCGACCAGCCTCCTTGATCCTAGTGGAGGTAGGATGGGGATGAGGTGCTACTGTCCACCCAACTGACAGTCACAGAATATCATTAAAATCTTTTTTCTTCTCTTTGTCTATAGGATTTATTCTGTAGGATGTGGGGCGTAGTGAGAAACTGAATGATCATGAGAGGTGTCTCACTTCTTTTTCC
This sequence comes from Alca torda, assembly GCA_008658365.1. Lineage (NCBI taxonomy): Eukaryota > Metazoa > Chordata > Aves > Charadriiformes > Alcidae > Alca > Alca torda. Next base: position 77,777,819 of record CM018079.1, on the reverse strand, counting down.
TAAACTTCCCTTCTTTCTGGAGTCCCTGTGGTATTATGGCCTGTACAACCCACAGCCCACTTTCATGTGCTCCCCTCCTACTACACCCTTGCTACTAATTCATGCACTAGATGTGGCGAAAGTCACAGCCTTGCTTGCTCCTCCTTCAGCCGCTCCTCAGTCCACACAGGGATATCAAGGCTGTAGTGCTTCCTATTCTTTTTCTTATATATCCTTATCTGGGAGTATCTTTGTTGAAGACACGTATCATAGAAGACTGAACTAACCCTCCTCTGAGTAGCTGTATTAGCGTAAGTTACAATTAGCCTTTAGTTAAAATTTAAATATGTAATTTTATATAATATATACGTAGATTTCGATCTATCCCGTGCTTGGATTTTTTTCCTTCCCTGAAATCCCTCTAATTTGCAAAAAACTTAACCTACAACTGACCTAATCTCTCTGCTCATGTCATTAGAATAATTCCAAATCTCTGAAGATAAGTCAAAATGCAGTGTCCGTTCTAGTGCTGCCAAACACTTCACCAGCTTATCTGTGAGTCCATCTTCCCTGCTACTGAGAATTGCTTCCATTCTCCCTCACTAGAGGTCAGATCAAAGTGAATTTTGCTAATTACTACTCAGTATCAGAGATGACAATGGTAAAAATTAAACTGCCAGACAGAAAAAGAGCAAGACAGAATAAGTAGTGAGCAACCATCAATGGCAATTATTTCTTGGTTACAGCATCCATTTTATTAAATATAACGGAGAAACCAGGGAAAGTGTTTAAGGGTTCAAAGATGGTAATTACTTTTTTCCTCTCCACCCTCAAGAGATTTGACATGTTTTACCTTCCCTCTCACTTTCTAAATTTTTGCCAGCTCCCAGTGAATCCTTTCTAAAATCTGAGACCATTGATGGGCCCTGTGCTACGTCTTCCTCACGTTTGAAATGAAAGTAGAAAGATTCTTATATATCATAGAATTATAGAATGTGTTGGGTTGGAAGGGACCTTTAAAGGTCATCTAGTCCAACCCCCAAATATCCCCAACCCCCAAATATCATTGATTGGAGATCATCATCACAACCCTCGTTGCTTCCACTGAGACTCGGCTTTAAAGATGTGTGTTCATGTATAATCAAGTGAGCTGGAATCCCTCCAGGAGGAGGTTTTAGCACCAACCTACTGAAGTGGGGGGTTTGTCTCCGTAATGGAATTTGTAGTGCCGTGACAACAGGCAGACTGAACTAGAAACAGGGGGGTCAACCTACTGCGGTAGCAACAGATGCCTTCCTTTTTAAAGGAAAAATAATCAAATATTATTCTATAAGACAAATTAGGTATTTACTTCCGTAAATTATAGTAAGGGTAACACGGTAAGATATATAAACATGCAAGTAAGAGTTATAATAAGGGTTGTATGCAGCCCTCCAGCATGACTTCCATTTGCATCAGTTCCATTTCTTGGATTTTTTTCTCAAGGTGTTTTTTTCTCTTGGGTTTTTTCCTCAATTGCAACAATGAGGACTGATTTTTTTTTCTTTTCTTCTCCTTTTTCTTTCTTTTTTTAACAATAACCCCTGAGATTTCTGTGTCATCAGATGATACTGGGAGCAAAGGTCCTAGGCACAAGCTTTCAGTACCCCTGTCTGAAACTACTTATATTTCCTTGGTGTTTGGGATAATCCTCACTTAGACTTTGAGAAATCTCACTGTGAGGAATCAAAGAAACAGGAGACAAAAGAGAAGTGCAACCACAAGATAAAGTAAGTTGCTTTTTCATGGATGAATAAGAAATACATAGAGGCTTGGATAATATCTCTTCTATAGAATGGAAAGAACACATCTTAATATAGGTTTTTATTTTGTCAGGAGTGAAGAAGGCTTAGTTTACTAGGAAAATAAATGAAATACTCTTTTTTTCTTATTTACTGTTGAATTCTGGATGATACAAGATTGCTTTTATATCATTATTTTTCATTGTACACTTTTATAATAATTTTTTCATCTGATTTGAAATCTTCCAGTCTGAGAGATCGTCATTACCTTCAGCAGACTGATCCACATTGCCGTGTATCTCAGCATAGGAGACGTACTTTCTTTCAGTTCAACCTGTTGAATGATTGGCCATTGCCATTGGACGGTGGCCTGCAGCAGTATTTATTTTACCCTCAAACTCATAAGTTATTTCTTTAACGGTAAATTACTGCACAAAGAAGTTTCAACCAGAACTGGAGCATTTGTACACTTTTTCTAGTGTATATATATCTAATATGAAAATATGAATTCAGCCCCCACTCTTTATTCTGGTTGGTACTTAAACATTATAAAATTCCATCAGATCACCTCCTCCAATCTGCCCATAATGTTGCTTCTGTCAGAAGTTTCTCCAGCTTTTTCGCTTTCTATCACCTTTCTCCTTTGTATGCTTCAGTAGCTTCTTGGTTGTTTAAATCCATGTTTAGTCATCTTACCTTTGACACGGAAGTTTAGTCAACTCCCAGTTATTTCTCTGAGTGCCAGATTGACCATACCAGGGACTCAAAGCTGTTTCCTTGCACAGCTGGTTCAGGTTCAGCAGAGCTTATGAGGCGCAGACGCAGCATCGTGGGGACGTAAATGCATTGGTCCCAAGACCAGCGTGGCTAGGTTTGGTTCTGACATCAAGGTACCGAGATGTCTAGCTACTGCAGGAGCAAGCTTGGATCTTGCCATGTTCATAAAACCCAATAGAGTGCTGTTCATGCTGCAACCTGGCTGGGTTTTGCCTTGTCTCCGTCTTTCCCATTATTTTCTGTATTTTTCTATTATTCGGTATATTTCAGCCCTCATCACTGAAAACCGCTTTCCTTTCTCCTCTAATTCCTTGCTGGTCTTTTTCATATGTATTTGCTTTGCATCTGAGCTTTACATCTACCCATGTTCATGTTACATTTGCAGTCTGTCAGGGTTTTCCCTGCGCATCTTTCTCTTTTTTTCAAACTTTGTCAGGATGGTCTCGCCAACATCTCCTTAAGTCAGTATGTCTTTGACTATTAGAACTGTGTCATGGTCGGGAGGACCTAATCATTTATACTTGTAAAGCACATTCTGACTTCCAGTATTTTATGTTTAATAAAACGTATTCTATGTCTTTGCCCTGTCTTTCCCGAAGGAAGGAAAGACTATAACAGTAAAACAAAAACAGATCAGGCATTCTCTGTAGATTTATACCAGCTCCTGAAAGTTGCATCATGCTTAGAAAACTATTTCTTCTTCTCCTGTATTGTATTTTATTCTTTTTTCTACTCTTCAGCTTTATTTGGAACCAAATGCAAAATTACATCCAATGCAGATCAGCACTTTCAAACTGCAACTCTGCCCCACTACCTTCAGAGTTCCCTTTTTTTCCAACTTGGAAGCGCTGATATTTTCATGAAATATCCTGTTCTGATGGTGTGTGAGGATTAAATTTACATACAAACATATGTGCACTTGTCATACTGGATTGACTTACCAAATCGTCTGTAATTTCACCTTTCCTTACAAGAGTGAATCAGCTCAGCAGTTTGGTTGCAAGTACAAAGTGGTGTATTTTTTTCATACAGTATAATAACTTCAGACCTAGAGAACATTTGGTATGACATTTTATTATGATCATTCGTGCTTCAGGAAATCACCAAAGCAGCCCGCATACAGACACGATACCAGTTTTCCAACCGTGTACCATCCGAATACAACATCCCTGCTCAGTTTCTATGAATTGAGTTGTGCGTAGTGTAATGACCTTTCATTGACTTCCTTGCTGGACATATTTACAGTTGTTAGTGGCTTAATTTCACACATTTAGGTTTCAGCATAATCATTACTGTCATGATGATTACAGTAGTTACGGTGATAATGTGGCTCCGGCGTGCCATTGCAAAACTACTCTAAGGATGGCCAAAGTCAGCTACTTCTAATAACCAAAACAATCAGTTCCAGGTTGCTTGTTACAAGTTTAAAGATGCTGGCTTCAAACACGTTCTCTATATTTTTATAACCAGCTGAAATTGGCAAGTTTAATAATCCATTGCCAAGGCTATTTAATGAAGAAAAGCGATGTCTTGATTGTTGCCCTTATTGTGTGTTGTGTTTGCTCATTACCAGCAGCCAGCAGTGTCACACCAGTGAAATGGTAAAAGGAATAATAAGATCTGAATATATTCAGTTCTAATGCTGCAGTAAAGTACAAAGGCATGATCAGATGAACAAATTTGGGGTATCTGTATGGCACACAGCCCTAGATCAGAGGCTCTGATTTGCCAGTTTGAAAATAGCTCAGCTTGGCAAGGCGTGAGAGTTATTATGTGATGATTATTGTGTAGTGAACTGGTTAATTCACTTCCTAATTGACAGGTTGTTATACCCACAAAAGCTAATGCCACAATTGGCACTCGAGTTTGCACTATTGGTAGAAACAGTGAGCGCTGAATGGGGTATACAGACTATGCTGTTGTCTTACCGTCACAAATAGTGGTTCAATGGCAGCAATTATATACGCTGGTGGGAAACTGGGGTGGCTTTTTTCTAATGTGAACAATGCAAGGCTCAGGATTTGAGGGCTGTCCATTTGGTGCCTTTCACAGGAACTAAATAGGTCACAAAAAGAAAAAAAAAAATCTATTAGAAGTATGATTTGTCATACTTAATCGCCATATGTTTGGGTGTACCGAGTAAATATACTCAGTTCTCAAAAGGATAATATTTTTACCTATCTGGATGATCTTCGGAGCTTTGCCAGTGGTCAAGAGGGCTTCTGAGTATAGAATAGAATAATATAGCATATATTTATTGTAGTCGCATATATTAATATGTGAAAGAAAAGACTTACTACTTTTACTACTCTCTCTACATACATTGCAGCTACAGCAGAATATCTTGTATACTGAAATGTGCTGCCAATTTGGGGATCTCTTTTTTATTAAGCAGGGGATTATATCACCATACCAGTAAGCTTATATAGCACCATCATAGAGTGAATAAACAGCGCAGATACACAGGAGTGAGATTTTTCATACACTAGCAATTCTTTTCATTGGTGGAGCCCGACATTTTTGATCAAAAACAGAGAGGAGGGGACACAGAGAGAGAGAGAGAGAGAAAGAGAAAGAAAGGAAGGAGGGAGGGAGGAGGGAAGGGAAAGGAAGGAAGAGGAAGAAAGAAAACAAGGAAGAAATAGAAAGGAAGAAAGAGAAAGAAAGAAAAAGGAAGGAAGAGAAAGAAAGGAAGGAACAGAAAGAAAGACAAGAAAGAAAAGAAAGAAACAGAAAAAGAAGGACAAAAGGAAAGAAAGAGAAAGGAAGGAAGAAAGAAAGAGAAAGAAAGAAAAGAAAGAGAAAGAAAGAAAAGAAAGAGAAAGAAAGAAAAGAGAAAGAAAGAGAAAGAAAGAAGAAAGAAAGAAAGAAAGAAAGAAAGAAAGAAAGAAAGAAAGAAAGAAAGAAAGAAAGAAAGAAAGAAAGAAAGAAAGAAAGAAAGAAAGAAAGAAAGAAAGAAAGAAAGAAAGAAATTCTTTTACATTTAAAATAGCCTCAGGATTCATGTCCTCCCTAAACAACAGGTTGAGTTCTATACTTAGATTTACATTTTTTTCATAGGTTCTTTTTACTACTTTACTTGCCAGATTTATTGCACTATCAGATATTCAGATCTACCCCAACCAGTAATTATTGATGACTCACATCTTTATGATGAAAACATACTGCAAGGAGAACAAAGCAAAACATTAATTAGAGATGACTAAGTAGTGAAATTTGATATTTAGTCGCTGGTGTTGGGTATTTTCAGTGGGTCATGAAATTGTACTAAAATATACAGAAAATGCAAAGTAATGCGTATGTGACCCTACTGTGCCTTTTGGTGTTTACCTCTTATCCGAAGGCTAACAGGAACTGGAGATACATGTCTTCTAGTCTTCTATTCCTTTGCTATTGCAGATATTCTGGGCTACAGTATCTACAGGGTCTAGGAAGCATGCTCTTCCCATGAAATCATTCCTCTCTCTCACAACTGAGCTACTGAGAATGCAGGCTTTTGTAGAAGACTAAGAAAATTGTTGGGTCCAAGTTTTTTTTTTTTGCTCAGCTCTTGGAAGTGAGTAACTGATGATATATTAAATGCTGTTGATGAACTGAATGGATTCCCATGCACTTCCTTTGAAGACAAGGCATGGTCCTTGTTTAGGCATATTTCATTTGCAATGTAAGAAAAGCTGTTTCCAGCATTTTGTGTCTTAAAATAAGTCAAATAATGACATACCTATTGATTACCACTTGTCAGGTTTGTGGGAGGGAGCGGCAATGAGTTGGAAAATCTAGATTATCTCAATTTTAGCCTGCCTGATTTATATTTTAAGTAAGTCAGAATCAGATGAGAATATTCAAAATGTAGATATACATTAGCGTTCCTAAATACTGAGGCTTGCAACACTGGTCCAGCCTGAGCCCAGATTCTCAATACTCCCTGAAGACCGGAGACATCCGCACACCCCCATGGTGGTGGCTTCAACAGTGCTTCTGGAAGGTCCCCGCGCTTTCTGAGCAAAGCAGCTCAGTCAAGCCACATTCTGAGCCCTCCTGGTCGTCACTTCTCTTTTCCTTCCAATGGGTTGTGAGGGAGGAAAAGGACCACAGCGGCCATGACAGGTTACTGCTAGCTCACTCCTCCTGTTACTGTCCTCTACTTAGTGGAAACACATAGAATTGCCCAGGGTAAAGCAATTAATGCCTTATGTCCTAGCACTACTCCAGTTTCTTCTCCCCCTGTATCATCCCATGCAACTGATCATGCATCATCCCGGATCCCCCATTTCACATCAGCTCCTCAAGTCCAGTCATTTCTAATTCCAGTGCCCTCAAGCCAGCATCATCCCACTGACTTCCACTTTCCAGGAATAGGGAATGCGTTATTTTTTACAGGTCTGGGGGGAGTTTCGTTTCATTCAAATATCATTAACTAAGGTGCCAGTTTCTGATGTAGCCTCTTCTGGAAACGTTAGCATCCTTGTTACACTTGTATTATCACACAGAGTGATAGGAAGTTCATCCCAGAGGATGAACAGCTGAATACTAGTGTCAGAGAGGAACGCTACTGAAAAGAGATATTTTTCATCAATTCATGGTTGTTGGATGCAAAAGCTAGGAGACAAGGAAGTTGTGAAATTGTGCTTTGCTGACACCCAGGTAGAAAATAGACGCTTTAAAAAATAAAATAAATTTAAAAAGAAAAAGACAGCTTAGGTTGTGAAAAGAATTGGATCAGCTAAAAATAAGAATCAACCAGGTTTAAAATAAATAAAAAAAAAAGCCTTATTGTTTCTGAGCAGATTAATAGCTGTCTGACAGTAGAGTTCTGATCGTATGCAGTTTGAGGAGCATGGATGCTGCTTACAGTTAGACTATTAAAAATCAGTTTATTTTGACTGGTAGAGAGGTCAGAGCTGAACAAAGCAAACGCTAAACTTGTATATTATCTATGTTAACTTATTACGACACTTTCTGATGTATAGGTTGTCTAGGTATTTGATCTGTATTTCATGCCCAAAAGGGTAAGTTGAACATCCTATATCTCAATTTGGCAGTATCAACAGTATAGAGAATCACCTTTACCTGAATTATTGCGATGAGAAAGGTGTTTGGATTTGGAGCCTGTGTCTTTAACAGGGATATGGCGAAAATGTTGAAGTTCTCCATTTGCTTCCCTGACGTCACAAGCTGCTTGCAGAGTTGCACTATAAAACTTTAATACACTAAATCTCCAGCGAGGTGTACCCCTAGGATGTTCAGAAGGAAAAGAAAGAGTATCCATATAAATTTGGGACTGTTACCTCCGGGTAGTACTTTAGATCTGGCATTTTCAGCTTTAAGAGTGATCAAACAATATCCCATGGTGATGACCCTCAGTCATCCCACCTTTACATCAGCGGGCGCCCCGGGATGATGGAGTTTCTATTGTACAGTTTTGTCTTTGCTACATTTTTAAACAATCCCTCAGATCTCGACATATGCAACCTACAATATTGTTTGCGCAGTGAACACACGAATTGTTGCCCTTTGGCAACCTACTTGCTATTAAATTAATTGTGGCTTTAGGTTTATTAACCATATGACTTGGCATAAGTAGTAGCAATCTATCCACAAAACTTGAGTAATACAAAAAGCTCAGCCCATTCGGTACTTTACATTTGAACAAAGAAAAGACCCGTCCGTGCCACCTTCCCATGTTCCACATAGGTAATTTTTCTGCAGATTTTTTCAGGGATTCAATAAGACATTTAAGCTAATAAGTTTGGGCCTACACAACCACCGAGTGCAAAATAACAGCATAAAGTAGGCATATATTCATATACTGAGGTGAAATCAAATGGGGGAAAAAAACAAACCAAACCAAACCAAAACATCCTGCTCGTCAAGGGAAGTGTTGGCTGCTTAAAACATAAAAGGAAAGTGAACAGTTACCTCATTAGAATTAAAATACCTTTTAGGAGAGGAAAACATTTTTTGCATGCGATCTCATATTTTGAGAATTTCACATTTGTCTTCTCAGTTCTTAATTTCAGTGTAGTTAAAATACATCAGATCTTATGGTACCACTAAATTATATAAACTCTTGTGAAATTATATTGAATGAGAACATAAAGTTTAACATTTCACTGGGAAAATTCTGCTAAAAGAAAAAATTAACATGGTATTAATTATAAATGTCCCTGTGAATGTTCACAAATATGAGAACTTTTCCTGTCACTGCTTGTGATACCAACTGTATTAAAGAGAAGTTGTTTTTTCATGTAGGTGGTCTTGAGAAAAATAGAAATTCATCTAGCGTATTCCAATTTTGAAAGCTTTTTTTATTTTGTGTTCATAGCATTACGTATTTGTAACTCCCGAGAATTTTAAGAGGTGGAACTCATTACATACAACCTGTCTTTCAGTGCAACCTGCAGGACCGTCAATACCAGTTTCAGGTATTAGTTCCACATGTCTAGTATTTTTACCTCTTCTGGTTTAAGTTCGTAAACCCTAACCTCATGTGTAATTTAAATCAGTCTTTTCTGGAAGTTCATAAATATGTATTTGATGCAAGGGATAGACCAGAACTCACTCCCAAGATGCTGTTCGGGCTAAGTGGAATCTCCTTAGGAACCGCTTCAAAGATCAATTCCTCTTGTCCATAAAAAATAAGTTTAAATTGTCTTCTATGAACCTGCTGTTAGCAATTGTACTGTTACATTATGTATGATTCTTTGACTGCTCATTGCTTCCACAAACTGCACAGTGCTCCATTAGCGATTTTCAATTTCATGCTAAGCTTTGCAATTTATTAGTGTTGTTTAGGCTAATGTACTATTATTTTGCATATTTTATATCATATTTCATTTGCTATTCATATGACCTAACAGTTAAGTATTGGGGATCAATAAGCCCTCTAAATGTTTTCATATTCGTAGCAGGAAAAAAGAGAGAAATCATGCAGGCAGCCAAATACATAGTCAATTAGGACGAAGTTAAATTTTTTTTAGCAATTTTCAGTTTTCCCTCGCGTTTGTCTGCAGTTTTGACTGCAGGTTTCCAAACAATGACATAATGGCCAGATGCCATTCATGAAAATAATTTGTTTTAGTAATGATCCCCTAATTGTAGATACCTGGACCACGCTCATGACAATTCTTTGCCAGTGTGCTCTCTCTCTGTATATAAATACCAAGATTAAATTCAGCTTAAATACCACCTACTTCCAAGCAGCAGGTGCAGTTACACACTTATTTTGGTTTTGATTTCATCTTTCCTGAGCTGTGCGCTGTTTCAGAAAGGGAAATATTTAGTATTAGTCTGAGAAAAATGAAATTCTTCTCCCTTGGAAGGTTGTATGGAACTTAAAACTTTTGCGTGCTCAGTTGCTGTATCTGGTAGAAAAGCACAAAAAAAAATCAACAAGCATCAATTCCAATTTTCAGATTAATTGACTTCGCATCTTTTGGAGTTCCTTTTCTTAAAATCCCGAGGTTTGGAAAGCAGCAGTGCTAGAAAAATAGACTTTTGAGGGTATTAACAAAGCGGTTTGAAGTGTTCATGGAAAATATGTATGTAAACATATGTCAGAACTGCTAAAACATTCATGCAAGCAAGGAACAGAATGTCAAGTATCTTACCGGTACGTTGCAAATAGGGAACAGGACTGAAATTTTGAATGCACCGGAGGATGTGGATCAAGGCACTAACGACTGCTCAGTAAAGACTACAGTAGAATAAGTATTTAGGCATTGATACTCCGCTTATCTTTTTGAACATTTGTCTTTCGTATAAAATTTAGCACGTGTAGTCTTTCAACACAGAACCAAAGATACAAGAAATTTTTGAAAAGGGAAGATAGGTATCAGTGGATAAAGCACTAGATAACCACACAAGGTTCTATTCCTTTCCATGATTTAGATATTACATCTCCACTGCTAAAACTTCATCAGGGAATTTTTATTCATATTCAGCAAAGACATAAAATAAAGGCCTAGCTCCAACTGGAAACTTTGCATTTGCCCCATAATTTCATCAGCAGCAAAACCGGTATGTGATTTGTGGATAAAATTTTTAAAATAATGAAAACTAACTTCAGTAGTTTCATATTTAAAATCTCTACGTTTATAATGGAAATCAAAAATACTTACCTTCAACCTAAGCAAATCGTTTTCCAAAACCAGTTCTTTTCATTGATTTCCAAAAGGCATGTTATGAGGGAAACCTTCAGTTGGTCTGAAGGCCGAGGATTTGCGGGGTGCAGATTTAGTTGCTTTTTGGAATCACCAGGTGCCTGGTTCTCCTGCCTGGGACTTTGGGGTCCTTTGTGTCCCCAGCTGCGAGCAACCAACACAGCCAGAGGGCACCAGGAGGAAGATCTACACAATCACAAGTATCAAACCAATCTCCACGTAGCTGGTAGGAAATAAGGCCTTTTCCTCAGAACTACATGCATCCACAGAGTATTTCTCATGTGGCACTTCATCACAGTCAAATTAAATTGCATCTAATTGTCTCAGGTCCGCTACATGTATGCACACAGACACAGAGTTATAGAGAAAAGGAAGCTGAGGGGAGACCTCCTCGCTCTCTACAGCTCCCTGAAAGGAGGGGGTAGCCAGGAGGGGTCGGGCTCTTCTCCCAAGGAACAGGTGATGGGACAAGGGGAAACGGCCTCAAGTTGCGCCAGGGGAGGTTTGGATTGGATATTAGGAACAATTTCTTCACCAAAAGGGTTGTCAAGCATTGGAAGAGGCTGCCCAGGGAAGTTGTGGAGTCGCCGTCCCTGGAGGGATTTAAAAGACGTGTAGACGTGGTGCTGAGGGACATGGGTTAGTGGTGGATGTGGCAGTGTTAGGGTAATGGCTGGACTCAATGATCTGAAAGGTCCCTTCCAACCTAGATGATTCTGTGGTTCTATGTATAAGCCCGGTATCTTCAAAGCTGTAATTGGAGAGTTCATTAGTTGTTAATTTATTAGCAGACTTTCCAGCGCCATACGTTTCCCATACTTGTATATGGGAATGCAACAGGCATATGGTGCCATCAGTAGTAAAATCTCTGCCTACTTTCCTTTATATCCCTGTCTTCCCCATTTAGAGCTTCCCCAGTCAGAGTTTCTTGGCATGCCAGCGGCTTCTTTCTCTGTTAGCATATGGAGAAGACCGAGCTCCTTTCCACATTCCCCTCTGACACAGGCAGCCCTCGTTTTACCCATCTGGATTTGCCGTGATTCCTCATAAACACCCAGCACGTTTCCTTCCCAGGGCCAACGTAGGGAGAGCCGTGATGTATTGCCAAGTGCCAAAACTCCCTCAAGATATCTGATGAGAGCAAAAGATTCCTTCATAAGGGCAGCTTTTTCATGGCATCGTCTAAACTGGAGATAGTCTGAAGGTGCCAGAAGAGGACAAAGAGAGATTAAGTTCCTATTTACAAAGGGAAATACTTTCTCAAAATCTGTGAATAGCAGCAAGAGCTGCAGCTCTGTCAGACTGCAGAAAGGGTTACAAGCGGTACGGATATCACAATAATTGTATTTGCCGTAAATTCTCGGTCTAGACAGGGCATAGTTAAACTTATGTAAATATTTGGAGATTTGTAGAGATCTGGGGTGATTAAAGATCTGCTTCAAAGGATTATTTTGGGGTTTTTGCTTTCTCTTTTGCTGAAAAAAAATACGCATATCTATAACAGTGGGTCAAGCTCATCTCGACTACTAAGAATGAAAAAGTAATGCGGGCGTCTGTGCTGGGAGATAAATGGTTGTGGTTCATGGCACTAACAATCTCTGCTGATGCAGCTGGTGGAGATCGTAAACCCCATGATGAAAATATCTCCATATCCATATTACGACGCTCTAAAGCACTGCAGGCACAGATGGCAGAACTTGTAAGTTCTCTCAGAAACATAGTTATGGTTCACAACATTTTCAGATTCTTCTGAAAGAGCAAGTATAGCTTGTAAGCCCTGAGGAGAAGTTGATGGCACTTACAAACTATGCCAGCTCAGGTGGCAGACCTCGTAGACATCGGGAGAAAAAAATAACTGTGATTCACAATGCCTGTCAGAGAAGTGCTAGCATTTGCAAGCTCTGATGACGCAGTCAGCAAAGCAGAGTTTTGGCATGTTTATTTCAGGATGGCGTCTGAAAAAAAAGAGGGGGGGGAACCCCAAACCACCGTGCAGTAAAGTGCCTTACATTTCTAGTTAGCCGTCTCAGGTAGATGAAAGACTAAATCAGTCTTCCTAGAACTTCACCTGTCAGTCCTAGGCACTCTCATTAGCTCTTCTTGTACCTTTAACAACACGTTCAATACAAAACTGTACAGAAAAGCTTCATTATGTTATGCAAAATGGCAGGTTACATAAGACGTAAATGAACGAGCAGCACCCTGTAATTAAGTGTTCTCCTCTAAATACCTTGTTTCGAGAGAAATACAGGGATATCTGAGTACCTTTGGGAAAAAACCGTCCATATCAAAGGCCATTCATTGCTTTGAGAATTCACTCGGAAACCTTCTATTGACTTCATTGTGAATCGAATAGGGTCTGTAATGAGATGACCTATGAATTTAAGAACCCTTAATTTTTCTGTCTTCCATGTAGCCATTTCATCTTTGGAAACAGTTCTATAATCATTCCTTTTTTAAATTATTGAGGTAATATTTTGATCTGAAGAGATATTTAAAACTGTAGTGATTAGGATAAGTAATTGAGTCACCAGTAATTGCTGGTTTGTAGAGCAAGTTCAGAAGACTACCAAAGACAGAAATGAGCAAAAAACTATTGGAAAATCAGGGGAAAGCCTCCAAGACGTGCAGTATTGCTCTGCCAACCAGGCTTTAGTGCTTGAGTGTTACCCAAGAGCAGATGCCTACCAGTTGGAAGCGCTGGGGCAGGAGCTGTTGCGTGCGATGTGAGAAGAGTCATTTTGATAATTTGGTGTTCTTGAGTACCTAGAGAGATGTGAAAATCAAGTGGCTGTGACCTAACAAGTGTGAGATTGTTATTTGCCACGCTAAAAGAAATATATGTACGTTTTAGTGAGCCTATTTGCGATATATACATAGCACATTTTATGTGTTTCCATCATTATTTAAAATACACATAAATGCCAGTATGAACCAGTGTTATTGAGCATTGTCCTTCAACTAAGAGGGGTACCCAAGCAGATATTACGAAAATCTTTCTGGTTTTCATTTGTGTTTGAAGAACAACAGCCGAGTGATCCAAATCCTTTCCTGTAGCTAAAAGCAAATGGAAAATAATAAAACCAATTTAGATCCCTTTTTAAAGAAGTTAAACAACCAGGATGGTTACTTGTCTTAATTATTTAACATTGAAAAATAAAAACAAAACAAAACACCTTCCTTCCCCCCCTCCCACTCCCAGTAAATAAAAAAATAAATAAGATTATTAAAAAAAAATTGTTCTCTGGGGTTGGGAAAGATTAAAGCAGTAAAAAGTAGGCCATAATTAATACTGACAAGTACTGACACA